>CM064493.1:33161491-33280606 GCA_032716605.1 Paralithodes platypus | reverse complement strand
GGCACGGAATCAATATAAACTAATATATTTTAGGCTAGGAAATGGCACGGAATCCATATAACTAATATATTTTAGGCTAGGAAATGGCACGGAATCCATATAAAGGCTATATATTTTGGCTAGGAAATGGCACGGAAGCCATATAACTAATATATTTTAGGCTAGGAAATGGCACGGAATCCACATAACTAATATATTTTAGGCTAGGAACTGGCACGGAATCCATATAACTAATATATTTTAGGCTAGGAAATGGCACGGAATCCATATAACCTAATATATTTTAGGCTAGGAAATGGCACGGAATCCATATAACTAATATATTTTAGGCTAGGGAAAATGGCACGGAATCCAATTAACTAATATATTTTAGGCTAGGAAATGGCACGGAATCCATATAACTAATATATTTTAGGCTAGGAAATGGCACGGAATCCATATAACTAATATATTTTAGGCATAGGAAATGGCACGGAATCCATATAACTAATATATTTTAGGCTAGGAAATGGCACGGAAATCATATAACTAATATATTTTAGGCTAGGAAATGGCACGGAATCCATATAACTAATATATTTTAGGCTAGGAAATGGCACGGAATCCATATAACTAATATATTTTAGGCTAGGAAATGGCACGGAATCCATATAACTAATATATTTTAGGCTAGGAAATGGCACGGAATCCATATAAAATAATATATTTTAGGCTAGGAAATGGCACGGAATCCATATAACTAATATATTTTAGGCTAGGAAATGGCACTGGCACAGAATCCATATAACTAATATATTTTAGGCTAGGAAATGGCACGGAATCCATATAACTAATATATTTTAGGCTAGGAAATGGCACAGAATCCATATAACTAATATATTTTAGGCTAGGAAATGGCACAGAATCCATATAACTAATATATTTTAGGCTAGGAAATGGCACAGAATCCATATAACTAATATATTTTAGGCTAGGAAATGGCACGGAATCCATATAACTAATATATTTTTTTCTACAGCGCAAGCAGACCTAGGAGTACGGTACCTGGATTCAACGATGGTCTATCATCTACCGGTACTCTACAGGACTGCTATCTTCAATACTACTACTACTACTACTACAGGACTGGACTCTGCAATGGACTACTGTTTGGGGAACAACAACTACTACTACCACCCCTACAAGACTACTAGGCCTATTCGGTTAGTATTTTGTTTATTTTAACCCTCCGACATACGACGCAATTTTGAGCCTATTGGGGATACTTTAAAGCCTTTGTTACCATCAGGGGTATTTAGAAACCCTTAGTTTAGTTACTTCAACCTCTGCAGTTGTCTTTGAGTTAGCTGTGGGCAGAAAACTAATTTTGGAGAGGTAATTATGAGAGTGAGAGAACTCTATTTCTTATTGCTAATCTGGCAACCTCTGAGTCATAGGAGTCTGAAGGGGTTAAGTTTAGCAGTCTTTGTACAGTTGTCCATCAAAGTTATTCCTAGTGATGTTTTTAAGTCTTGATGGTGTAATGGATAGTGTTTAAAATCTGAATGTGGTAACGGAGTTCGAATCCCGGTGGATCACATGCTTTCATTAATTTCTTTGAGAGGCGTTTGGTGTTGGAGTGAATTATTAAAGAAATTATCAGTATACTATTCATCTTTATAGCATAAATACACAGAATTTTGGTGAGAGTATCCTAGGTTCGAATCCGTGGAGTGCCACAAGTTGGTTGGTGAAAAAATATGAATAAGGAGTTGAGTAATCTTCAGATAACTACTGTACTGCATAATAAATGTTAATGTGCACATTAAATTTAAATTTATAAGATCACATCGGACCAGAAGTTATTTGGGTAACTGTACATACTGTATTGTAAATAGTTTCATTGTTTAACCCTTCCTACCCGGCTGTCATTTTGAAAGGCAACCGCAGCAGATGGGCAGGACCCCGGGTGTCATTATAATCGGCAGTAAGCTTTCAAGCCTATTCAGCTTGGTGTGAACGCAGTGCGTCCGACGCATGTAAACAAAGCCGATCGTTGCATCACCGCACCTCTGAAAACAATAAGGAGATCAATGTTATTGTGACGTCAGACGAAATTAGTGTCTGAAAAGCTCCGATATTGTCAACATCGCGGAAAAATTCGCTCCACTGAAATTGTCATCACAACTGAACCAGTTGACTTAGAGAGTTCTACTCAATGCCAGTCTACAGATTGAAAACCGCACTACGTTTATAGATGCGTGGGAAATTTCTAGCAGTTAAAATAAAAAAGATACGGTAGCCTAGGCCTAGACGTTTTTCGGCCAGATCGCCCGGATACGACCTCCATCCTTTGGTAAGGCAGTCTGGGGCTGGAGGGTTTGTCGGGCATTTAGATAAATTTCCTATCGCTGGTACATGAAATAACCCAACAAATAGTTCTAATATAATTACCAACGAGGTAGTCGATGGGTGTAATCCAGTCCCCCACACGCAGCTAATTCAATTGCATGACATGTAGGAATGTTCACCTAATACAATATCGATACAATGAACTTAGCTTGTAGGACTGTTGTTAATATTGTTATAGATTAATATTTGTAGCACATGGTGAACTGTGGGTCGAGTCAAAGCCGGGGGGGGGGGGGGGGATGTTGGCTGTATGGTGTTGATTGAGAGACTAAAGGGCCGGCGTCCGATCGCTTCGCGAAATTACATATGGCTGCCGGCTCATAATCATTATAACCCATAACTTGGTTTCATGATACATCTAGAGCTGATGTAGATATTTATAAATTACAGTTAATATTTAACCTATACTTAAGAATACAATACACAAAGAACCAGCCGAAATCGTACATGCGATACGATACCGCCAAATTCAAATGTCCTATTGGACCTAAAACTGTCGGGATCATTACCCTATTCCCGACAGGGTTAATGTAAAATGGGAAGTTTCAAGTGAAAGTATTAATTTAAAGTTTGATTAATATTTGATTAGTTCTACCTTTATGTTGTCGTCAAAATTTTAGGTTGTTTATTTTGAAAGTTTTGCAATTTAAGGAATAATAGTTTTAATGTATTTTATACTTTAAGAAGAGATGTACAGTATATAGTTTGGTCCCTAGACCTTGAAGCTTAAAAATACTCGCTCTTTGTAAAAAAAAAAAAAAAAAAAAAAAATCTATGGACATATGGGCAGTTCCCCCTAAAAGAGTCCCTATTGGCCAGCAGGAAAGCTGAATAAATGGCACAATGAGTCATAATATTGACTATGGGGTAAAAGGTCTTCAAATTGCCTAAGTAATGGGGCTATTCATGAGGGAGAAAGGAGTCCACTTAATAAAACACGGAAAAAAAAGTCACTAGATAGTATTTAGTCTTCTAATAATAGTAATTTATACCCTGTTTATTATAGGTAGGCTAGAAATTGTGTTGTATCTATCCAGTTACTATCCCCTTCTATCTATTCTATATTTATTTTAGTTTAGTTGTATGGTCTAATTAAAAAAGGACTAGAGCAAATGAGCTGTAAATTTGTAGCCATTCCCTGGCTGATGGTTTGGAAATAGTATAATTATAGAGGTTACTGTTGATGTTCTGCATAGTTATTGGGAATCCTGTATAGGTTATTATAGCTACCGGTATAATTTGACTTATTGAGTTATACTGTAGATGTTGATGGTTAAGAATTATGGGTCACTTTAAATGAAAATAATTATTTTAAGAGTATAAAAGTTTTGTAATTTTAACGGTAACTTGCGAGTTATTTTTTAATTTTAAGAAACTTCAAAATCGATAATCAAAATCCGTGAAAAAAATGCATTTAAATTTATCGGAAATTATGCTTTGGAAACAAAACTTATGATCGAACTATAAGTGGCGATCTCAAATCCAAAACCTTGACAAGTGAAGCAGCCCTAAACAGGGTTGCCTGGAACGCCGCCATTAGGACAAGAGACTGAAACTGCACGTACGTGTGGAGCATTCGGTATTAAAATTTTATGCATGTATAGCGGCTCGCTTGGTGTAGTGACTAGCGTCTCGGACTTCCACCCAGACGGCCCGGGTTTGCGCCCACGCTCGGCGCATTAAAGATTTTTCACAAGCACCGAGTCGTTACAATCCCTCATGAGCAAAGGGATGGGGTAGTAGTACAGGACCCCAATGGAAATACGCCTAATCGGCCTTATTGAGCTATCCTTAGCTAGCTTAGGATGCGCTAGCTTTAAGAACTATTATTATTATTATTATTATTATTATTATTATCATCCAAGTCTGTATACCATTGAATCCACTAACCTGTTTGTCTACGCTTCACAGCACAAGGATCGTACACGCGACCAAGACCTTCCCAACGTCTCAAGATTATCTCCAGCTCATCGTCTCAAGATCAGAACCTTCGCCAAATCAACGTCTCGAAGATAAACGTCGCTACTCTCTCCAATCGTCTTGCTCCAATCTACAACTCTGCACTACACGTCGCTTCTGTCGCTAAGGTTGGTGGTTTAGACAGGATATATTATAAGTTATGCTGGATTTGTTGGTTGTAAATTAACGGCCCTTGTTGAAATTGGTCTGACAATGTTGGTTAAGAATGATCCGCTCCCCCTCCTCCTCCCCCCTCCCCCCTATAAATAGTAGAAGTAATAATGAGAGAAATTTATAGATAATTAAATGGTTAAAATTAAAAAATAAACTGGGACGAAGACCATTATAAATGGCAAAGAACTAATCAAAATTGCTGTGGAAATCATTCTTCATACAAACTATAAATTTCAAACCATAATGAAATGTACTGAATTTCGGTGTGAGCATCCTAGGTTCGAATCCCTGGACTGCCACATGTATTTGTTGGTTTCAATAATAATGATACTGAAACTTGCAATGTGGTCTAAAGTAATTTTGCGTTTAAATTGCTGATAGTATTTTATAGAATTGGGTTTAAAGTTTGTGAGAAAGTCTAAAATATTAATCTACTTGATATCTAAATTGGGCAACAGAGCAAAGTTTGGATACTTTATACAGCAATGAAATAAAATGACTGTGCAATGAATTGGAATATTTTAAAGAAGTTTTGCAAATGTTTGGTATTGCATTTTCCAATAAAGCTAAAATTAATATATAAAACTATAAAAGTAACTCTAAAAGTTACTGTTCAAACTAATATAACAAACTCTTAATAATTATCTTAACTCGTTATCTTAACCCTCTCACATCCTGACGCAATTTTTGAGTCTATTAGGGATACTTTAAAGCCTTTGTTACCGTCAGGGGTATCTATAAACCTTTAGTTTGTTTACTTCAACCTCTGCAGTTGTCTTTTAGTTAGCTGTGGGCAGAAAACTAATTTTGGAGAGGTAATTATAACCGTGAGAGTAATCTATTTATTATTGCTAATCTGGCAACCTCTGCGTCCTATGGTCGTGAGAGGGTTAACTCGCTAAACAAAATGTATGTGGAAAAATTAATGTAAATTTATCGGAAATTAAACTTTGAAAACTACAAACTTATAATATTGAGAAATATAATAAACTTGCACCGAATTGGAATAAGTTTCGTTTAAAATAATTTTCCAAAATCTTGGCTATTGCATAAGCAAATTAACAGTAGAAAGTAATCTCTGGTCCCACTGTACGGTAACTTTATCTATATACTCTGTACTTTAACTTTATCTATATACTGTACATCGCCTACTCTGTCACAGTGTTGGTGGTGTAATGGTTAACCCTCCGGATCCGGGGGCCCTCATATGAGGCGGATCGCTGTGTCCGGGGCCCTTTTCGTACAGTCAAGCTTCATAATTCAGTAGCTACTGATTGAGACCACCTAGAGCAGTCATTTTTGTTGCAAATTGTAGAACATCTTGTCTGTAGACTGCCGTTGAGATGACATCGCTACAACGCGTGGTTGCCAAGTTATGATTTTTTTAGCCGCGCATTTTGCCTCTTATGAGGCCTCTCGGACTCCTGCCAATATTTTTGTTTGCCTCGTATGAGGCCTCCCGGATTCAGAGGGTTAAGGTGTCTAAAAATCTGTGATAAGCTGATAACTCGGGTTCGAATCCCGGTGGAACACATATGCTTTTAAAATGTAAAACTTGCAAACCAAGTCAAAAGTAATTAATTTAATTAATAGAGTTTGGTGGTGTGGTGAAATTAATCCAATACAGATCATGTATAGATTGGCGTATTTGCTTATATTTTATTACTTCGTTTGCTCTCTAGACCTCAATCAAGCTTAAAACCAAGAAACCCTTGTACATTTTTAGATAGAAAAAGATCTTACTTAGTTTTCTTTTAAGACTACTAAAGCTTTAAAAAAAAATGCTCTCAAAGACTTCACTAAAGCTTTAAAAAATATATATATACTCGGTACATTTTTGCGATAGAAATATGTCTTAGTTTGCTCTTTAGACTTCAATCAAGCTTGAAATAAAGAACCCCTTGTACATTTTTAGATAGAAAAATTTCCCTATTTGTATTATAATCTGTGCCCATGACAGCAACTTTATCACCAGTACATGTTCAAGAAAGTACCGGCTGCTAATACCGGGCTATGAAGGGAGCGCGGCAGATAGGAGTATTGACTTGGCGTATT
The DNA here is from genome assembly GCA_032716605.1 of Paralithodes platypus. Lineage (NCBI taxonomy): Eukaryota > Metazoa > Arthropoda > Malacostraca > Decapoda > Lithodidae > Paralithodes > Paralithodes platypus. Next base: position 33,274,027 of record CM064493.1, on the reverse strand, counting down.
ATAATTTATTTTTTAGTATATTATGGGCTATTACGGCACACTGTTCATCGGTAAATGTTGAGAAAGTATCGGCCGTTAGTACCGGACCTTGAAGGGAGCGCGGCGGATATGAGTATTGACATTGAAAGTGACGGTCTGTCCCATGGTGCCCTGAATCCACCCCCTCCCTCCCTCCCTCCCCATTTTCATTACAATCTCCAAATCCAGCCTAACTTGGTATATCCTCTATAAACATGAATGTAGCCAAATGATATGCTTACAGGGTAAACTTTAAAAAGAAATGATACTAGTGAACAATGTGTTAGATAGTTAATGAACTGTATGATAGCGGTGGAAGAATAGGTACGGTTACGATGGATTGTAATATTTCGGCATGATTTGATGGCGTAATACTTAAACTACGACCTTTCATGTTAATTGTCTTTATAGCATAATGCATAAATGTGCGGAATATTGGTGAAAGTATCCTAGGTTCGAGTCCTTGGAGAGGCGTGTATTTGTTGATTTCATAGTTTAGAAGTAAAGTTTTGGTGAAAAAGTATAAATTAATAAAAAAAAATGCTTTGACCTCAAAGCTATAAATAAATACTGAAGACAGTCAAAATAAATTGGTGCATTTTTCGGTAGAAAAATGGCTCGGCCAAAGGCCGATTTCTTCTAAATTACAAAAAGTTTTAAAACCAATGGGGTAAATGTAAGAAACTTGAACTATCTTTGTAACTTAAATTATAATGTAAAACTTGCAAAATAAACAAACTACTTAGAGGAACGCAGTAAAAAGACAAGACCACTAATCAAAATTGCTAAGTACTGTATTATATTTGATGCAGTTTTTACCACCATGTACTCCCTGCTGACTTATAGCTGGGTGCCCTAATGATCGGGGACTTCAGTGAACGGTTATCACAAATTAATAGAAAAGTGTTCACTAAATTTAAATCCAGACTGTAATTCCTGCTTTATTGTAGTTTAACTTCAATTTTATAAAGTTTATGAAGGGTCTATGGCATCAAAGCGTATTTCATTCGTACTGATGTTTCTTAAGCTTAATAAAACTGTCTAAGGGTAGCCGTGATGAAAGTATAATAAGTTATTTGAGATGATATCCGAATCTTGCCAAAAATTAAACCTATCTACTAATCCAGAATGTGAACGGAGGAGTGCCAGAAGGGATCTGCCCCTTGTACAGTACTGCTACCCTGAAATGGGGATTGAATGCAGTAAGTTAGTTCACATATTGAATATTGGAACCGCGGAGCATATCTCTCGGGCGGGGGAGAATGGTGTTGGGTGGGGTATTAACTTCAAAATTAAAGTATAATTTTGGTGTGCGTATCCTAGGTTCGAGTCCTTGGAGTGACTCATGTATTTCTTGATTTCATTGAGTTTAGAAGTAAAGTTGTTGGTGTAATGGCTTAAGGTGCTTTGTTCTGGGTGTGGTGTCCCGGGTTCGAATCCCGGGAGGACCATATGCTTTCATCAGTTTATTAAAGTAAATTTGAGTTTGCAATCGATAAGAATGGGGTGTACTTACTAGATTTATTACTTTTATTTTAATTGTTTTTATTAGTATATTCTTGGAGGGTGGGGGTGGGATTATGCTAGGAAGGGTAACTTTAAATATAATGTTTTTAGCTGTAGAAGTTTTATTGTATTTGTTTTTTTGAGTATATTCCGGGCCCACGACTGCAGCCTGAAAACTAGTACGGTCATGAAACTGTCGCCTGCTAGCAAGCAACAAGGTTGTCAACGAGTAGTGATTCCGAAAGTCAGGTCCTGCCCCCGTGGTGCCCGGGATATAGGGATGAACGGAGAGAGCGAGAGTTTGTTTATGTAGGCTTAGCTTCGGGGTATTAATTGTTCCACTGGTATCATTTATATTCCTTCGGAAGCAATGTTTGGAGAGTCTTTCACCCTTGGAATTATGATGCGCATAAAGTTTATTCGATCGTTAAATAATTTCTGCGGTTTAGGAAGGTCTTTTGAGTCTTGGGCAACTCAAATCTGCCCAATTTATCACAGGCTTGTGCATAATTTTTAAAGTCTTGATAGTGTAATGCATAAATGTGCATTTCAGTGTATCCTTGGTTAGAGTCCTTGGAGTGCCACATGTACAGTATTTGTTTTCATTAAATTGAGTTTAGTAGTATCCTTGGTTCGAGTCCTTGGAGTGCCACACGTATTGGTTTTCATTGAGTTTAGCAGTAAGTTTGTTGGTGAAAAAATATGAATCCATAGATCCTTCCTAAGCTGAATAAAAGCATCTAATGATCGAATGAACAAAACTCTTCCTAATCCTGAAGGTGTTTATAAACTTAAAAGCATTTCCATCCTGGTGTTTTGGAAATATTTTAAGTTTGTAAGGTTTCTGTAAACATTGCTAACGGAGTAAATTTATACAAACCGAACTTGGCAAGGTAGAAGTGAATGGGAGAGCTTTGGTTACTAATTAAGAGTTGCTTTCGTTAACTCTCCTAAGTTAAGGAAAGGAATTTATGTGCAGTATCCAAGCTTTAACCCAATTTATTTTACCGACGCTGATTTTAATGCACTATTGTAAGTTTTTGACACATTTTGCTCCATTGATAAAGAAAAATATGAGATGTGAATTGTATCTATACCATATAAGCCCTTTATACATTTTGATATGCTGTATTGTTCAATGGATAGGGTTAGGCTGAAAATAGAAGTACCTAGTTGTAGTAGTGACTAGTTATAAATAGTAAAATATGCTAGGAATAAGTTTGGTAAAAGATCTGATAATGATTGGGTTTCTATATACTGTAATAATAATAATAATAGTTCTTAAAGGTAGCGCATGCTAAGCTACCTAAGGATAGCTCAATAAGGCCGATTAGGCGTATTTCCATTGGGGTCCTGTACTACTACCCCATCCCTTTGCTCATGAGGGATGGTAACGACTCAGTGCTTGTGAAAAATCTTTAATGCGCCGAGCGTGGGCGCGAACCCGGGCCTTCTGGGTGGAAGTCCGAGACGCTAGTCACTACACCAAGCGAGCCGCTATGTCTTCAATGTTGTTTTTAATTAGTCTGGCAGCTTAGTTAGAAATTTGAAAGTAAAACTGTCAAAATAAACCAAAACACAAATGACTATATAAAGACCAAGTACTTGTCAAAATAGCAATTAGCAATAGTTTGAAATAGTATAAAGCAAGAGCAATTTTGGCGTAAGTGAAACTCAATTGTAGTTTGTGAGACTGAATAACTAATAACTGATAACATAATAATAAGACTGAATAACTAATAATAATAGGCAAATAACTGAAATAAGTTTGCAGTCCATTTTGTTATTTGATACGGTAGGTACTCTGCTGAAGAATATACAGTACTATATATTATAGTTGCAAATGCAGTATCCCTAAGTGAAGTGTTGGTATAAAACTTTTAAATTGTAAATTAAATGTATAAGTAAAAGCTTTACCTAATGGTGTAATGAGTAAATTACCTGAAGTAATTAAAAAATACTACGGGAATGGAAGCAAACCTTAATTGTCCATTTATAACTTTAGATCCTTCCTAAGCTGAGTAAAGTGGATTAATGGTCTCTATAAATTTTGAAAAGTAGTTTAATAGGCTGGAAGGCTAAGAATTCAATAACAAATGTTACCCTGAAGAAAGTAACTGTTGGTCATTTATATAAAGTTCAGTGAAGTCTAAGACTAGTGTAATCTATATAATTTGGGCTGAAAATATGACTGATGCTGTGATGAATTTGCCTATAAAATAAGATACCCTGGCTGACTCTTCCCAAATGCTAGAAATATTAGGTTATATTACTCTCTAGTATAGTACCAATCTGAAAGTAAATTTAGTCAGATTATTGTAGATTTCTGTAAACTCTAATTGGTCATTGGGAATACTGTATATATATATATATATATATATAATTTTTTTTTTTTTCTATATTCCAACTTACTTCCTCTCGGGCATAGGCCGAGAGCCTTAACATTCACCGCTTTACAATGAACAGTGAAGCCCGTGAGGTCTTGTTCCAGTCTAGGGAGTGAGACATGTGAAGCACGTAGAGTACAACGAGCACCTGCCATCTTGCCTTCACATGAGGCACGGTGCTCATGGGATATATAGGATTGAAAAATAGTTATAAATTTTACGGTATACAGTATATCGTTAAAATACTTTTAATCGGAAGGTTACATTTGTGTTATTTTTGTTTATGGCTGAAACTTGGTTATAAACCGGTTATGAGAAGAGTAGTTATTAATACAGTACTGTACCTATATAAGGCTTGTTTTATGGTACTAGGGAAGACTGATGGAGATAGTGATGCCTTGGTCTATAGTACAGTATGAAAGTTAGATTTTAGTTATAGGTATAATTAATAGGGTTTTAGTTCATAGTTTTATAGAATTACTAGTAAATTAGGTATAATTAATAGGCTTTTAGTTAGTTCATAGTTTTATTGAATGATTAGTAGGATTGGTATAGGTTTAGTTCATACATAGTTTTTATACAATTATTAGTAAATTTGTAAAGGGCTTATTTGTTATATTTATGTATTTGTCTGTTTAACACCGAGCTAAAAATGTCAATAACCCCATGGTGTATTAATCCTTTTGGAATGCAATATTTGTCCATATTCTGGCTATTTGACAAATTTGAGGAGTTTAAGAGGGCCTTTGAGAGTGTAAAGGGCAATGACTAGATGAAGCTTCGGACTCTCACAGGCCCTACCTAAGCTGAATAAATAATCTATTAGCCAGAATAAAGGAAGTAATTGTATACTGAAAGTTTAAGGTGCAAGTTCTGTTTGTATAGATGATTAAAGTTTACTTTTTGAGATGCAGTTGTAGATAATTCATAATTATTCTGATTGAGTTTTAATATTGACGACTTGAGACTTCAATAGAAAGAAATTCATAAGTAAATATTGCTTGCAAAATAGACTTGGAAATTAAAGTAATTAAATGTATACACCCCATAGTTTGGGTTTGCCAACTTGAGACTGAGCCCGCACAGGGAGTTAAAATTTAAATATCATTTTTGGAATATTTGAGCATTTGTCCAAAGACTGAAAATGTAAAGTAATGAAATAGAGTATTTATGTATATACATGTACTCATGCACATACCCCATAGCTGGGGTTGGCAGACTTGAGACAGAGCCCAAATGGAAATTAAAATTTAATTAAATCTTCGTGTTTGTCAAAATACTTTGCAATTAAAGTAATTAATTTGGAATTTGTATATACTGTGGCACATATCCCATAGGTGGGGTTGGCCAACTTGAGACTGCAGGAAAAATTCTATATCTACTCCTGCCCAATTGCAATTTTCCTAAAAAACAAAAAACAAAAATAGAATTACTAGAAATTTTGCAATATTTAAGTTTTCATTGTTCTATTATTGACTCAAAGTTGTCTTTATTAATACTGGATATAGAAGTTATGCATATTTTTCTACAACTGCATAATACAGTAATGAAATCTTTAATGGAATGATGTTTTAGAATGTGCAATTTTTGTATGTTTAAGACTAATTAAGTATTGATTTATGAAGGCAATGTAATTCCCTCTGAAAATATAAGTCATGGTATATTTAAGAGGAAAATTATATATGCTTTCAAAATGATTCAGTTTTTACCACCATACACTCTTTGCTCAAGAGCTGGGGGTAGGGTGGGTGTCCTGATTATCGGGGACTTAAACAAATCGATACTTAAAATCTTTAATATATATACAAAAATGAAAATATATGAAGTAGAAATTATTTTACTCTATATACTTTAGTAGATTTTGTCAAGGACTGTCTACTTGACATCACTAAAAGTTTGCACATTCTAAAATTTATTCCGTCGAGATGCTCTTTAGCCATAAATAAGTACATGCTATGGAATCTATTGAACCTATTGGAGAAAAAGTAATTTAGGATACAGCATAAGATTTGTATGCAGTGTTGTAACGAGTTCTATTCATAGAAAATGCCCACTGAAATGTAACTTGAGATTAAATATTTATGGAAATGTACGTGTGCATTTTGATATATATTAATGTCCCTTGATTTTTGTGATGGTATTTATATTGATATTGCAAAGAAAATAGACTGCTTACAAATCTGGTTCTGTATTTTAATATATGATAGGCCAACCTTCTTGAAACTCTAAAAGGCTAGAAGAAATGGGCTGAAACTTTCCTATCTTATTCCCTGGGTGTGACTTCCCAAATTATGAAAATCTCTGCTTGATTACTGTTTATTGATGTTAATGGTAAATAATATTGGGCAATTATAAAAGACTGTTCTATTATAATTAAGCCAGATATCTTTGCCACTAAGATTAATAATGAGTAATCACTTTATGTGAGTTCTATGACTTTGGAAGAGTTGACTAGGAAATAGGTGTGGTAATGCAGTTTATTTACTTTAGCCTTTTTAGTTAACCCATATATGAATCACTAAGTTAATTTTGGTTACCTGACTATTATATGCAGCTTAGGAAGACTGTTGAGCAATGAGAGGGGTAATAGTAATTTATTAACCCTTGAGATTGATCTGGTACTTCCTAAGGTGAATATAATTGAATGCTAGCCGATATTCCCAAAGTGCATCATATTTGAATTGGTTTAGAATTTTGGCCTTTATATAATTACTGAAAGTGATTATCAGCCCCTTGATAAATATGAGTAAGTTAATTCTGGATATTTGATTATTTTATGTTGCTTTGGAATTATTTTGGCATTTATGCTCTTAATTATTCCTTAAGTGCATAGAATTTCTCTTGGCCAGCATGACTTGTTAATTCTGGCTATTGGATGATTTTATTAAGCTTTGGAAGGATCTGGGTCTAATGGAGTTTTATACTTTATTATTCCTAGAGGTTTTCCTGAAGTGCATAAAATTTCTCCTTAGCCAGCATGACTTATTCTTTTATGAGAGGGTTAAAGGTTCATGATTCCATTGGTGTACTTATTTTTGCTCAAGAGTGTACTGTATCATGTAAGCAATGGTTTGGCTGCATTTATGTAGGTTTAAAACTTTATATCTTGAGTTTGCATATTTAAATGTTGGTTTGTCTATCACTGACTGAAAAAATTTGCCAAAATACCTTAAAGATTTAAAAATAGCTGGTCGATGTAAAGTATTTAAATTGGTAAAAATATATTATTTTATGATGCATATGCCATTTATGAAAATACATCCTTTGTTTGCATGGTAAGTGAAAATATCACTTAACATGCAAAGAAAGTAATATTATTTTCATAAATAACATGCATAATAAAAGTAATAAAATTGTTACCATATTTTACTAAGATTTGTTTACGGACTTTTTATTAATCATTAAAAGTTATTTTGGCTGTTATGTGATAGTTGACCATATTTATATACTGCACTCATGATATAAAGTTTAGCAACCTAGAATGAACAGTGACAACCAAAGGATCATTATGAACTCTGGATATGTTCAACCATCATTACTGAAAGTGCTAAACCAAAGTTCTTTCAAGTAATGTGGTAGAATGTTCTAGAATCATAAAGTTCAGAGCCCTCATTATTTGTCTGGTCTTATAGTCGGCAAGTAATGTTTCTCTGACTGGTTGTGTACTGTTTTTTCTGGGTTGTGTGTGTTAGTGCATTTCAAACTTAACCTCTGTAGCCTGTGCTTGTCATTGGCTCAATTAACCCTTTCGGTACTGTCACTACTTATTCTGGCCAGCCTCAGATGATTTTAATCAGCTTAGAAAGGACCTCTTTCCTAAGCTGACTAATATCTTTTGAGGTTAGCCAGAATTAGTAGTGACTACTGAGAGGGTTACTTGAGCCAATGAGAAGACTGGCTATGTGAGGTTAGGTTTGAAATGCACAGAGTTGCTGGGCTAATCCTGGTTGGTCAAGTAGAACCTATCTCCACAAATTGCCAGTAAGAATCTTGAGATAGAAAAGTTTTCACGGTGTGAAATGTTTGGGTTTCACCCCATAGACTTTTGACTGATTTCCCCATAATTTTGCTAAGTCCAGCCTCTGAGGCTGGACTTAGCAAATTTCTGGGGGTGACTGAAATTTTTCAAAGTCCAGTGGAACTTAGCAAAATTTCAGTGGTGTAAACTTTGGAACATTTCACAAGTCTAGTTCTGATCTGGACTTGTGAAATTTTCCAAAGTTTACACCACTGAAATTGTTTTAAGTTCCACTGGACTTTGACAAATTTTGCTGAACATATCTGAACTGAATTTTCCAAAGTCCAAACCAATAATTCTTTCCAGAGTCCAGTCTATGACTGGACTTTGAAAAAATTTGGTGGTTTGGACTTTGGAAAATTTTGCATGTCCACAGTTCTGATATGTTTGGATCTCAGCTGTCACTTTGCAAAATTTTGCCAGTCTAACTGAATTCTAAATTCCATTCATTGGTTTGACTTTTTTGTATATTTTTGTTTTACTTTAACAAAATACTCTTACTTTACTGAATGGGATTTAAATATTCAGAGTCCAGCCTTTGGTAGGAACCTAAGGTGAACTGTAATCCTATTACATGTATTATAATAAAACAAGATATGGTATTCAAAACTTTTACTGATTTCCAAATATTACATGACTGTTAATTGTGATAGAATTACTAAAGTCTTCAAGCACCTTTCAATGAACTTCACTTATAGTAACTACTAGTTCCATCACTTACAAACATTAGGCTTTGGGATTATCAACAACTATAGTCTGCTGTTTTAAATAGATAACATCATATAATCACTTTCAATAATATCACAACAATTATAGATTTTTAAAGCAGCATTGACTAGTCATTGGACATGACAAATTAACATTTAAAACTCCCAAAGACGATAAGGGCAAAATAACTTCGGAAACTGAAGTTACTAAATGGTTTTACTGTAATTTCTTTGGGTACTGTATATTTTTTACCTGACTATGTTTTATGAATGATTATTATAATGAACAAAAACCTTTACACTTATTGTTATTTCAGTATAAAATTTACCTGGTATACTTGTTTCTCAATAACTTGTAACATTTGCCTTTGCCAAATTATAATGTAAAACTTTCAAAATAAACACACTAAAACTTGGACTACACAAGATAGACTCACTAATCCAAATTGCTATGGAAATAACTTCATAAATTTCATGGATACAAGGTTCAAGTGACTGATTCATATAAATAATCATTGACTTAACAAGAATATAAATTTCTGAATGACTGGCATCAGTGTACATGTACCAATAATATGGAGTCTCTCATATTAAACTGAGTAAAGATTAATAAAAGTATAACTAAATAAAAGGGAATGTGTCTATACTGATAGTTAATTATACAAGTAAAAAGTTCAATTATTGGTACTGAGAAATACAACATAGTAAGTATGCCATACCTATATTGCTATGCAATGTTTCATCAATAAATTAAAATTTCAAACTAAGCAAACTAAAACTGGGACAGTCAAAATTGCTATGTGGAAACAAATAAATTATATAGCTTATCATTCATCAGACAAATCTTGCCATAATCAAAACTAAAAGAACATTGGAAGCTATGCTTGAGCAACAAAATTAAAGGGAAATCAAGCATCAACAGGTATCTAATGACTGGATGCTCAAGACAACTAAATGCACAAACAATATTGACCAACCTAATTTTTGTTAATGAGAAATGAATTAAAGCGAATATTCAAACCAATAGACCTAAATAAACAAACAGAGGAGACAATATAAAGATCAAATTAAAATCACGGTGCATAACAGATAAGCAACTCATATTAAAATAAGCAACATCAACTCATTCAATACCAGAGGTCTTTTTTATAATCTGACAGCAAGACTATTTTATTCAGCTTAAGGACTTCTAGCAAAAAATAAGGCTTCAATATAATCTTAACCACTTTATTCAGCTTAGGAAGGACTTCTAGCAAAAAATAAGGCTTCAATATATCTCAACCACTTTATTCAGCTTAGGAAGGACCTATAGCCAAAAATAAGGCTTCAATATCTCAACCAACCCTTTTAACCACCAATCGTCAAAATATAGCCACAATACAAATCTAGCACACATCGCTGGTACTCAGAGGGTTAACGGACAAAAACAATGTACAATGATAGCCAAGTTACTGTACTGTCAATTGATAAAACAAACTGACAAGCAAAGAAAAGGGAGCAACAACAGGAGGCATTTCAAAATGAGAAAATATCAAAGTAAACTTTTCAAGCAAACAAGAGCTTATCAAATATATACCAATAATACACAAGCAAAACTGCCTGTAGCGAGTGTCTTCCCCCAGCGTTGAAACTGACAGGGCCAAAATCAAGGGACGTTCGAACCAAAATGCCAGCACACACGGAGCAATTCAAGTCATAAGAACAGGGAAATACTGATTCTGGGAGAGAGTTCCAATGACAAAGCAAACTACTCAAATCAAGCCATACTGAAAAACCATAAGTGTCTAACCAATATATAAAGTACCCAAGCAAAGAACAATACAATCAAAATATTCACAAGTAAACACCAACTATAGAAATGCATAATAGTACACAACAAAGTACAGTGGTGCTAATAAGTCAGGTCTCGGCACCAAGTATATTTTGATCAATAATTCTTATCATCCAAGCTTCATTTCTTCATATCGAGTGATATATACAAACATGTTCCTACACTTACCCACCCTATTCAACATCCGACAGACATTAATACAGCACAGAGCGAGCCAAACGTAATGACAGCTGGGACATGACTTATTAGCGCCACCGTACACGACAAAGCCAACAACTGTAGATGTTTGGCGGGTGCCCAACCCGGAAAAGGGTTGAAATAGGGGAGCTATCCCCCCGCCAAAGGTGGCTTTCTAGGGCCTTTCCTAGCTGATGCTGAGAGGATTGGGTTCTAGTCATGTGGTGATGGGCTGGTCTATCAGAGTGAGAACTGAGCAATCTCTGCCATACCCATAGCTTACTCTGACTGTTCCTTTTACTTATATATTTTCTAGATCTCAAGTGACGGCGTCTCTAACGTGGATTGACCTCCCAATCTACCAAGATTGGAAGCCAAAGCGTCACATTTTTCCCTTGCCCCTCAAATTTCTCTTCATAATTGCTGAGGGGCACAGGGCCCTGGGTGGGGCTTTGGTTTCCCGGGCGTTTCCGCACCCTCCTCAATCTCCCCGCCATGGAGTGGCTTCGGTCACCCAGGCTTTATTGTGGTCGGCGGGGAGGGTTCTGTGGGGGCACTCAGTTATGGTCTTGGCCTTGCTCGGGGCCTTGGGGCTGTTCGGCCAGGCAGCTTGGGGAACAACAACAACAACTGTAGATAATAATAATAATAGGCTGGTACTGTATTGTACGAGCGCCAATTCTCAAAGATGATTCACGAGCGCTCGCATTAACTTCAATTTTTCAAACACAAAATATATGTTTATAGTCATCAGTACAGTAACTCTATGATCCGCAGTATCATAAGCCTTCAGAAATAGGTGCGACTTCACTGGTTTATTAAACGCATCAACTGCTTAAGTAACTGGAAGTTAACTGATTGAATAGATGCAATTGATGGAACATACATTATGATAAACTAAGCAACCAAAAACAAAACGATTATGAATATACAGTACAGTACTTACATTTCTTAAAGCAGTAGAGGCCGGGACCAGGTAGCCATACCACCACGGCAACAGCCAACAGATTCTTGCTACATCACTTGACCTGAAAAGAAAACAAAATATATGTAACAACTTGCATTTTATTCCTAGTTAGTCAGTAGCCAATTTTAATATCATCCAAAACTGGGACGACACAATATAAAGACAAAAAATAACTAATCAAAGTCAATACAGTACAGGTATGTGGAACAAAATATTTAGCAAAACAAAATATGAAACATAATACACAAAACAGAAATTCATCACTTAACCCCTTCACCGCCATTATTATTTTCATCGTATTCTGGATTTATGTATGTTCACTCGGTCAAAAAAGTATCTGCACCCCTACGCTGATCATCAGGTGTGTACAACTCGATAGGGTTGCTACCTCTGCCTGCAACTATATCCATGTGTCAGAGACAATCGGATATAGTTGCAGGCAGAGGTACCAACCCTATCGAGCTGTACACACCTGATGATCAGCGTAGGGGTGCAGATACTTTTTGTACCGAGTGTACATACATAAATCCAGAATACGATGAAAATAACAATGGCGGTGAAGGGGTCAAGCGAGGAATTTTGAAGCAGAGAGAATTTTGTTCACTAATTTATGAAGTGTAATCATTAAAAACATTGAACCATGATAATAAATACTGGAAATGCTATAGTGTATTCGTTAAAACTACGCCAAACCTCTTGAAAACTAACCTCTAGACCTGATCACGTTCTAAGGAAAGAAAATTTGAGCTATGTAGCGTTGGGAACTTCTCACCGAGGCACTATGCACTCCATGTCATAGCGCCTCGGTGAGAAGTTTCCAACGCTGCATAGGTCAATTTTTCTTGGGAGATCTCCTTAGAACGTGATCAGGTCTAAAAGGTTAGTACTCAAGAGCTTTGGCCGACTTTTAATAAATAGACTATAGCATTGTAAGTACCAGTGTCATGCCTTAAACTTTTACTGTGGCTTCTAATAGACTATTTTAATCAGTTGAAAAAGGGCCTCCAGCAATTAACAAGCTTCAAACTATTGAAATATTTTTAGTATCACAGATCCTTCTTAAACTTAAAAAACTTGTCAAAATATAGATAGAATATCATTATAGACCTACAGATTACAGAAGGGGTTAAGATGTCATAAAGGCCAAAGGTCCGACTATCATAGAAGCACTACAAATACCATACGATGCAGGGTACGCTGTGAGGATCACAACAGGGAACAATGTACTGTAGTAAAAAAACACAAAATGAGAGAAGAAACTTCCAAGAAATGTGGCAACTGCAAAGAAGGCTACTGGGCATGCTACCAAAATGTGCGGAAAAAATCTAAGTCATATTAAAAACCCCGAGAACCAGCAAATAATGTTACAGGAACATTATTTGCTGTTTCTCTTGTTTTTTAATACGATAAGAGTTTTTCCGTATATTTTGGTAGCATGCCCAGTAGCCTTCTTTGCAGTTGTCACATTTCTCGGAGGCGTCCTACACAGCTAAACCCATACGCTACCGGCAACATATTTTTCATTTGATTTCAGCTTAGACGATTTTGTGAAGCTTAGGAAGCTTAGGAAAGATATATATGGTAGCTTAAAGGATTAATTGAGACCATTTAAATCAAGTCATGCCATACATACATAAAATTTTAAGACTGAATGTTTCACACATAAGTGCAGTTTCAGTCTCTTGTCCTAATGGCGGCGTTGCAGGCAACTGTTAAGGGCTGCTTCACTTGTCAAGTTCTTGGATTTCAGATCGGCACGTATAGCCAATTGAGAACAAAATCGTACAATCCACCCGGGATTCGAACCCTGGATCTTGCGATTAATTGAGTGTCTGTAGCATTTTAATGGGTAGACATCCTTCCCAAGCTCAACAAAATCGTCCAATACATTATATTCGGCCAAAATCTTCTAATACCTTCAAGAATATCAAGAAAAGTACATCACCTCACAGAGGGTTAAATGGAAGTGGTCCCTGTCAGCTATCTAATACCTCGCAGTGGCAAGGGTGCACCAGTCGGGGTCGTATCCAATCTCACCGCTCTAGCCGTATCTCAAGGACCCTCGGAGGTTTCAAGGAGCCATCGTTGACATGGTCATCTGCCACGATTTCCCTTTCCACCAGTGCGAAGAGAAGAAGAATAAGACACAGGGAGAGAGAAAGGGGTGTTGTAAAAAAGGCTTATCTCGTCGGAATAAATGGGTCTTCCGCAACCTTATAAGTCAAGCCTCTACCCGCACAGGTCGTAGGGAAGGCCCAAATATCCCAGCCAGTCACCACTCGGTTAGTAACACATTATAAAAATACCCGAAGGCAGGTTAGTCAATATATATATAAAGTCAATCAAACCATTTCATTTAAATCATTTCTAATAATAATATAATTTAAAATGTAAAACTTGCAAACTAAACAAACCAAAACTTGGACAAAGACAATATAAAGGCAAGCGAACTTATAAAAATCGCAATGTGGAAACAACGTTTAAGCAAAATAACATTTAGAAATAAAAGAACACAATCCACCACATAGGGTGTACATTACTACATGAGCAAGTTATTCTAGTAAATTGTGACTTGCAAAGCAAAATAAACAAACCAAAACTGGGACTAAGACAATATAAAGGCAAAAGAACTAATCAAAATTGCTATGTGGAAACAACGCCTTAGCAAAATAAAATAATGAAATGTTTTCATAGCTTTTCACCAATCAACTTTACTTCTAAACTCAATTAATGAAACCGACAAATACACGTGGTACTCCAAGGACTCGAACCTAGGATACTCACACCCACATTCGCCGCACTAACTATTACGCTATCAAGACAGTTAAATAAAAGAACACAATTGTAAAACACAATTTGTCAAACTTTCAAAATAAACATATAATTACTTTTCTTCCAGCTGATGGTAAATTGAATCATTTAGCGCTTCATTTCTCGATTCTTGATGGAAAAATATGATACTGTTATGTGTCTGCATCATATTATGGACAACTTATCATAATTCAAATGTTAAACTTGCAAAATAAACAAATCAAAACTGGGACCAGACAATGTAAATACAAAAGAATCAATCAAAATCGCTATGTGGAATTATAATGTAAAACTTGCAAAATAAACAAACTTGGACAAACACAGTAAAAAGACAAACTGATCAAAATCGCTGTGGAAACAATGCTTAAGCAAAATAATAATTATTTATAAATACAAGCACACAATCCAGCACATAGGGTGGACATTACTACATGAGCAAGTTAATCAAAACATAAAACTTGAAATCGATCAAAAGTTAATGTTCAAATTAATATAAAGGACTCATTAAAATAAAAACTATCGAAACGACATCACACTCAACAAAATCTATGTGGAAAAACGCTTTAGCAAAATAAAATCATGAAAGAAAATAATAAACTAGTTCGCTACAAAATCTTGCTAATAGTCGAGTAATCAGGATGTCGAGATACCAAATTAAAATCAGCTTGAAAAAGACCTTGTATAACTCATGAAATAGTGGAGTATTCAGGATGGCCAGATACCAATGTACCATCAGCGGGAACAATTCATATTTGTTTTCACCAACCAACCAATACATTTACAAATAAACTTAAGTAATGAAATCAATGAAAGTAATGAATACATGTGGTACTCCAAGGACTCCAACCTAGGGTACTCGCACCAAGATTCCGCGCACTAAGCATTACGCTATCAAATTCAATTGTAAAACTTGCAAAATAAACAAACCAAAACTGGGACGACACAAGATAAAAGCAAAGGAACTAATCAAAATTGCTAAGTGGAAATAATGCTCAATAAAATAAAATTATGAAATCTCATGAGCAAGTTAATCTGGTTCCCAAGCAAACTAATCGCACACATAACAACGCACTATCGTCACGTTCAGACAAGCCACATTAGTGCTGATTGTAATTACTCTACTTTTGTCCTATTACTAACCAGGCTCTGTCTCGAGTTGGTCACCCACAGCTATGGGGTCTGTGCCTCATTATATACTGTACTGTACTGTACATACATTTAAAGTACTGTATTTAAATTAAAATGTAAAACTTGCAAGCTAAACAAACAATATTAAATAAACAATAATATTTTAAATTATAAATACATACATAATAACCAATCTAATTATTTATATTTTTTCACCGACCAACTTCACTTCTAAACTCAATTAATGAAATCAACAAATACATGTGGTACTCCAAGGACTCGAACCTAGGATGCTCACACCGAAATTCCGCGCATTTATGCATTACGCTATCAAGACAGTTAAAAAAATATAGAAACGATAACACACTAAACAAAATCTATATGTGGAAACATTTATTTACATTTATCGGAAATTAAACTTTCAAAATATATACAGTACTGTACAGTACAGTCAGATACCATAATCTCTATAGGCTACCCCACTCATTACAATTTGTGGATCCATATGTTAGTCTTTATGCATTTATAATTACATTACTTCTCAGGCCAGGCTACAGGATAGAATAACATTTGATGAGCTGAGGAGATATTTAGGTATAAAGAGTATTAGCGAGGTGATGCGTACAAGTAGACTGGGATGGTATGGACATGTGGAGAGAGTGGATGAACAAAATTGGGTGAAAAAATGTAGGTCTGTGATTGTGGAGGGAGCTGCACCAAGGGGTGGACCAAGGAGGAAGACCTGAGATCGCACTATACGTGCCGATCTCAAATCCAAAAACTTGACAAGTATAGTAGCCCTTAACAGGGTTGCCTGCAACGCCGCCATTAGGACAAGAGACTGAAACTGCACGTATGTGTGGAACACTCAGTCTTCAAATATTATGTATGTATGTATGTATGTTCTCAATAAATTACAATGTAAAACTTGCAAAATAAACAAACCAAAACAACGACAAGACAATATAAAGGCAAAAGAACTAATTATAATCGCTATGTGGAAACAACGCTTTAGCAAAATAAAATATTTAAATAAACATTTTGTAGTTTTGTACTTGATGTATAGAACATTATATTCGGAAATTTTGTTTCCACAGATATACTTATAAAATTTGAAATAGGTGAACTCCATGAATATTTTACCCCTTCTGTATCGGCGACGTTATTTAAGTTTTATTGAAGCTATTATAATGTAAAACTTGCAAAATAAACAAACCAAAACTTTGACGAACACAGTAAAAAGACAAAACAACTAATCAAAATCGCTATGTGGAAACAACGCTTAAGTAAAATAATTATTTATAAATAAAAGAACACAATCCCCCACATAGGGTGTACATCACTACATGCGCAAGTTAATCTGTTTCCCAAGCTAACTAATCGCACATATAATAACGCACTATCGTCATATTTCAGAGTGGGCTACACACTACATGGTATCCGAGTGTACAGTTTACCGCACTTATAGCGCGTACAAGCCAGAGAAGAAAAATATTGGCTGGCAA
This sequence comes from Paralithodes platypus, assembly GCA_032716605.1. Taxonomy (NCBI): domain Eukaryota; kingdom Metazoa; phylum Arthropoda; class Malacostraca; order Decapoda; family Lithodidae; genus Paralithodes; species Paralithodes platypus. The sequence continues at coordinate 33,256,972 of CM064493.1, read as the reverse complement.
CTGTCTAAAAACTCCCTCCCCCTTTCACACTCATTTCTCCAAGTAATCGCTGGTTCGAATATGAACTGAGACGCGCTCTCTCTCTCTCTCTCTCTAAGTGTGCTTACGTGCACACACACACAATGTATAATATTTCTACAACTATAGATTTCTCCCTCTCCCTGTCTCTCTGTATTAATTTATATATCTATCTATCTATCTATCTATAGATATATAGTATGTGTGTGTGTGTTATTATGATTAACCTTTTTTTGCTATGAATAAAATATAGGGCAACTATAAGCAACTGATAGGCTATATTTGAAAGCATTAAGCTTACATATAAAAATCATATTGTGAAATGATTTGATATGTCTGTTACATTATAGGCTATTTAAGACTGTAATGCGTTACTATTAATATGATAATATAATACACACTAGTAACTAATTTACTTGGTCACATTACCATCATTTAATTGCCAACAAGGTTCAGAATCGCCGTGCAAAATCCATTCCATACCTACTCGTTTGTTCTTAAAATTAACGTTGTAATGTCGTAATATTTACCAATCAATTCTGATGTGCTTAATTCCTGTAGCTGGTATGAGAGAGGGACATATACAGTATAGAGATGGAGCAGGAGGAAGGAAATAGTGAATATGAAACTATCTAAACGTGTTGTATCTAATATTCTATAATCATTAAATACTAACTATATATAGTGCAATATTACATAGGGCTTGTCGTATTAGAATAGGAGGGAGATCTATAGATGGTTACCAGTGGTATAGTGGACCCAAATTCATAATAAGGTCGAGAGATCAACCCCGCGCGGGTCTATTCACACCCAAATCCTTCTGTTGAGACAGCAGCATAATAGTAACCTGGTATAAGTGGGTCGTTGTGATGTTCCATCTGGGGTGACAAACTGTGGTAACCCCAAAAATGTAACACCCCTGCATTGGGTTAGTTACCACAGGTTCCAAAGGTGAAGTGTCGGAGATAAGCGCCGTAGGTACCGGTATGCACTATCTCAACATATGCCCCATAAACTATTACAGATGCTCTTAATAAGATCCACTGTCGAACAATATGGTACGAAAGTTTCAATATAATAGTCATTGTACTAAAGTATGTGACTGTCGATATAAAAAGTGTATAATATGTTATAATGAGTATATTTGTTGCCACGGTCAAATCAGTCTCACACACCTTAAGCACTAATGATATCTAGATTTGCCAGTGTTGCCGCCAGCATCGTATTTTTTGTTCTATGTCTAAGAAGGAGACAAAAGGCAGCTGCCCTGTAACGAGTGTCGCCCCCAAAGCCAAAATAGTGACAGATAGCCAAATTCAATGGACGTTGAGTTCAATATGCTGAACACACTAAGCTTAAAGCAATCTAAGTCAGAGGATGAAGGAAACATTGATTGGTGGTGAGAGTTTCTGAGTTCGTGTTAAGTAGAAGAAAGACTGAGAACATTTGCTAATTCTTGGGTTGGACAGTTGGACAGCACATAAGTGGTACTGTGTTGAAAGTCGAATGCCTCACACCCGCCGAAAAGGTATGCACTGAGAGAGATCTGAAGAACACTGATTGTTGTAATAGCGATAGAAGAGTGAAAGAGAAGTAAAATTGCGGTGTGTAGAAAGAACGTGTAGGGAATTAGTAACAAGAAGCGAGTTGATGAGGCGAAATACTTTTGAAACTACTCTTTCGAGAAATGCAATATGAGTGGAACCTCCACTCATATCGCATATTGGGCTTCCCCAAGATGTCATAAACTGCAGCACCGTTGATTCTTTTAAACTTCGCCTAGACAAACACCTTGCCTTAAATCCACGACTGACGTATTTGTAAATTAATATATGTTTTTCTCTATTATATTACTAACAACTGCCCCCTACTAACATCTAATCCTGCCACAGACATTTGTCCCAGGGCACATGCGAACAATACTCGATACATGGGCGCAGTGCCCCTTTACAGAACAAGAAGCTGTGCGCGGGTGAAGAAACCACAGTGACGGTTGAGCACACCTAACTTCTGGGAAGCTGTTTTTAGCAAGAATGATAATATGATATTTTATTTATTTCTACTAGTAATACTATTATTGATAAAAATAATATTTAGGAGAGCATGTCATAAGTGAAAGGAGCCCGTACTGATCATCAAAGGGATACTACAATCATATCCTAGGATACAGCTAACACAGTGTTTTTATTTTAATTAATTCAGTTACTTATTAATCGACTATGTCAGATGGAATATGCAGGTTGAATATATTTATCTTTCAGCTCTTGTTATACCTAGGCAAGAGGAACTCATAAATAATAGTAAATTGGTTTAGTATGTGCTACGTAAAGTAGGTTTTTAAATAATGTCTGTCACATAGGGTAATTAAAACCATTAACATAAACCATGCATAGGATTCATCTTATCATGTAGGAGTAGGAGCCCTTTGCTCATATTATTGATAATGTAAAGCAATCACAGGATTTTTGGTGAATATTATTTCTAGACTTTACCAAAGTTGGGAGTAATTACTACAGTATCTTAGAGTAATACAGTATATAAAACACATTACAAAGGGATGTAAAACACATTACAAAGGGATGTAAAACTACAAATTTTTCATTGGACTATATTCAGTAACCTGTCCATCCTCCCTCCATTATTCTGACGGTCTGTAGTCGTTCGCTCATGTTCCCGGCTAATCCTTATATAAGGGTTATCGTATCAAGTAATGTGAGTGAACAAGAAGATAGATACGGTATCAGTAATAGAGCATACGTAACTGATAGCATGGCGAGACAGTTCTCTTCTTTAGATTGTAAGAGGTAATATTAACATTACCTTTCCTGTATATTACAGCAGAGTACTCAAGAGAGGTTATATTACAGCAGAGTACTCAAGAGAGGTTATATTACAGCAGAGTACTCAAGAGAGGTTATAAGCATATATGCACCTATTTTTGCTGGCAAGACGCTTTCCAAACCCCACCCCACCCGAAATCAAATCTAACAAGGGCAAACCGAGAGAGAGAGGAAGGGGGGTGGGAGAGGTGATTTCTCATTTCTCACATTCAAAACGAAACAGTGAGTCCTTTTGGTCGAGTTAGGATGGCAGGAACTGTAGTGGGCGGGTGTATTTTGGAAAGTTTCCAACAATAATTTTCTCCGCATTTTTTGTGCGCGCTATAAGTGTGGTAGACTGTACATACATACCTGTCATTGTTTAGCATCGTTTTCTATGACATATTAGAGCATCCTGAGTTCGAATCCCAGGACTGCCACATGTGTTTGTTAATTTCAATAATCGAGTTTAGGAGTAAATTTGGTTACTGGAGAGAACATAATAATATAATTATTATACCAGCTCAGACAGGCTTGCTTTTTCGCAGTTGGAGTGTAATTAATATGTAAAACTTGCAAAAAAATAAAAAACACAAAAAAATTACAGGAACCGGATAATATACAGTATAGACGAACAAACTATAATAACTCAAATTCACTATGTCGAAACAATGCATCGTACAATATAAAAAAAAACAATATAAAGAAATGAAAATATAAAACTTGAAAACAAACTTAAAAGTTACTAATCAAATCAATATAATGAACTCATCAAAATAAAAAGTATTGAAACGACAACACTAAACAAAATCTATATGTGGACAAATACATTTACATTTATCGGATATTAAACTTTGAAAACAACAAACTTATAATATCAATAATATCCACCAACCAACTTCACGGCGGGTGCCCAACCCCGAAAAGGGTTGAAATAGGGGAGCTATCCCCCCGCCAAAGGCGGCTTTCTAGGGCCTTTCCTAGCTGATGCCGAGAGGATTGGGTTCTAGTCATGTGGTGATGGGCTGGTCTATCAGAGTGAGAACTGAGCAATCTCTGCCATACCCATAGCTTACTCTGACTGTTCCTTTTACTTAGATATTTTCTAGATCTCAAGTGACGGCGTCTCTTCCGTGGATCCCAATCTACCAAGATTGGAAGCCAAAGCGTCACATTTTTTCCCTTGCCCCTCAACTTTCTCTTCATAACTGCTGAGGGGCACAGGGCCCTGGGTGGGGCTTTGGTTTCCCGGGCGTTTCCGCACCCTCCTCAGCTCCCCGCCATGGAGTGGCTTCGGTCACCCAGGCTTTATTGTGGTCGGCGGGTAGGGTTCTGTGGGGGCGCTCGGTTATGGCCTTGGCCTTGCTCGGGGCCTTGGGGCTGTTCGGCCAGGCAGCATTGGGAACAACAACAACCAACTTCACCTCCAAACTCAATCAATGAAATCAACAAATACATGTGGCACTCCAAGGACTCGAACCTAGGATACTCACATCTAAATTCCGCGCAAAAATGCACTACGCTATCAAGACAGTTAAAGAAATATGCACAAGCCTACAATTTATTATGCAGTTTCGAATCCTGCATATCATACGATAACACAAAACTAAAAAATCAATCCCAATGCCTCAGCAAAACTGAACAAGTAACAGTAAAAATAAAGATGATTACAAACCGGAGCAATTTTCTTTAGACTCAAATTAATATGAGAAGGAATAATGTAAAACTTGCAAAATAAACAAACCAAAACTGGGACGACACAAGATAAACGCAAAGGAACAAATCAAAATCGCTATGTGGAAATAACGCTTAATAAACACACCATGACCCAAAAAGAGCAACAGATCTCCTTCAACCGTATTTCAACACACTACATGGCTGGTGCACTACAAACAGACTTAATCTAGCCCCAGCCAAATCCACCGCAACCCTGCTCACAAGCTGGACAGGAGAACACGAATACATCCCTCAACTCACCATAAACAACACACCCCTAACACATACACACACACCCAAAATCCTAGGAGTAACATATGATACTCATATGACATTCAAACAGCACACCACAAACATTAAAAAGAAAATGACACCCAGACTTAACGCCCTCAGGTCACTTGCTCACACAAAATTTGGACACAACAAAGAAACTACCACCACAGCATATAAACAATACATAAGATCAGTGATGGAATACGCAAGCCCAGCCTGGGCTTCTAACCTAGCTGAAACACATCATAAGACCTTACAGACTATTCAAAACAAAGCCCTGAAGATCATTACAGGCTGCACAGCTACTGCACCCACAGATCACCTACATCAAGAAACCAAAATCCTCAAAGTCAAAGACCATCTGGACATGAGAGGCACTCAATTCCTGGCAGCAGCCTCCACGAACCAAGACCACCCACTAAACTACATGGCAACACACCCACAGACACCAAGAAATATCAAAACAACACCTAGCACACGGTATCACACACAATTATTGTCCTCTCTCCCTCCCTGCCCACCCCGAACCAACTTCCAGAAGCACATCCATACTCATATCTCTCACCGATCCATCCACTCACTCACAGACAACACGCAGCTGCATGCACGACCTCCCGAAATCCATCCTTCCGAATCCTCCCTTCCTCGCGAGGACAGAGTCCACCTGGCCAGGCTGAGATGCGGACACCATCCAGCTCTCCTGAGCTATCAGAAGAGACTGGATGACTCCGTTGTCGATGCCTGCCCGGGATGTAACATAGCACCCCATACCATTAAACACATCATAGAAGACTGCATTTCACACAACCACTTACGCCAACAACACAATCTCTATGGTGATGGGCTGGTCTATCAGAATGAGAGTTGAGCGTTCTCTGCCATACCCATAGCTTACTCTGACTGTTCCTTTTACTTATATATTTTCTAGATCTCAAGTGACGGCGTCTTTTCCGTGGATTGACCTCCCTACTGCCAACCCTGGCAGATTGGGAGCCAAAGCGTCACATTTTTCCTTTGCCCCTCAACTTTCCCTTTATAATTGCTGAGGGGCACAGGGCCTTGGGTGGGGCTTTTGTTTCCCGGGCGTTTCCGCACCCTCCTCAGCTCCCCGCCTTTGAGTGGCTTCGGTCACCTGGGCATTATTAGTGGTAAGCTGGGAGGGTTCTGTGGGGGCGCTCGGTTATGGCCTTGGCCTTGCTCGGGACCTTGGGGCTGCTCGGCCAGACAGCCTGAGGAACAACAACAACAACAACACAATCTACACTCAATGAGAGCTCTGTGGGAAAGCCCGATCGTGGCCATGGCCTTCCTCAGGGACTCGGGGCTGTTCGGCCAGGCAGCTTAGGGAACAACAACAACAACAACAACAAGTTGGACAGGAGAACACGAATACATCCCTCAACTCACCATAAACTGAGAGGTTTTTGGACATTGACTGGGGGGAATATTTGAACGGTGAAGACGCTGAAGGAATGTGGAGGAAAATTAGAGTCAAACTGGAGAATGCTGTATCCAAAAGTGTACCAGTAAGGGAATATAAGGATAAAACAAAATTGAGGAAAAGAACTAACCCAGAATTGCCAATGAAAAGAAAGCTTTGGATATTGATTAGAAGAAAGAAACGATTGTGGGAAAGATTAAAATTGTTAAAAAAGAACAGGGGGTCTAGTATAGAGGCTAAGGAAGTGGATCTGGAACGTAGACAAATAAACAATAAAATAAGGTGGGAAACAAGGAGGGGGGTGAAGGAGAGGGAGAGAGAGATAGCTAGAAATGTGAAGGATAATCCAAAAATATTCTGGAAGTACATTCAGGAAAAATTAACAAGAAGAGTAGGGATCCCAGAGCTGGTGGGGGGGTTGAATGATGGGAGTAGAGCGGAGACTGATAAGGAGAAAGCAGAGGTGCTGGGGAAATACTTTGGGGGGGTACTAACAGTGGAGTCGGAGGATGCAGTGCCTACTATTCCCATCTAACAGGCACCGGCACTAGAACTAGTAGAGTTTTCCCATGCTAGAATAAGAAGGGCTATAGAAAAAATGAACAGAAGTAAGTCACCGGGACCGGATGGGATACACCCAAGAATCATAAAGGAAGGAGGTGAGATGTTAGTAGAGCCATTGAAAATGTTATTTGAGGTATCGTTTAATACAGGACAAATCCCGATGGACTGGATAGAGGCGAACATAACAGCTATATTTAAGAAGGGAAAGAGAAATGACCCAGGGAATTATAGACCAGTCAGTTTGACAAGTGTTGTGTGTAAACTAATGGAAATGGTAATTAGAGAAGGAATAATGGATCATATGAAGTCAAACCAACTTTTCAGTGGGAGACAGTTCGGATTCTTGCCGGGGAGGTCGACGGTACTACAGCTAATTAAGGTGGTAGATGATTGGATGCAAATTCTAGAAGATGGTGATGTAATAGACGTGGTATATTGCGATTTATGAAGGCCTTCGATAAGGTCCCACATAAAAGGTTAATAGAGAAAGTTAGAAGCTATAATATAGGGGAGAAATGTGTGAAATGGATAGAAGCCTTCCTGAAAGATCGGAGACAGAGGGTATTGGTGAATGGAATAGGCTCGGGGTGGAGGGGAATTACAAGTGGGGTACCTCAGGGATCTGTGTTGGGACCACTGCTGTTCGTTATATTTATCAACGACTTGCCTGAAGTTATAACTAATGGAAGTGAGGTATACCTGTATGCGGATGACACTAAACTGTATAGAAGAGTGAGGAGTAAGGAAGATATGGGTTTGCTTCAAGGAGATGTGGAGGGCATGAAGGGATGGTCTGAGCATTGGTTAATGCCTTTTCATCCAAAAAATGCAAGTACATGCGGATTGGGACCAGCAAGATAGACAAGGTAGGATACAGTATGTATGAAGCGATGGAGGAAGTGAGTGCAGAAAAGGATATAGGAGTGGTGATAGATAATAAGTTAAATTTCTCAGAACATTTAGCGGAAAAGATAAACAAAGCCAATAGAATTGTAGGGCTGATAAGAAGGACATTTGTGTCACTTGACGAAGAAATCTTCAGGAATCTATATACAGCGCTGGTTAGGCCACACCTGGAATATGAAAACCAGGTGTGGGCTCCATATATGGTAAAGGATATAGAAGCAGTGGAGAAAGTGCAGAGAAGAGCTAGCAAGCTGGTACCAACGTTGAAGAACGCGGGCTATGAGCAGAGGTTGAGGACACTGGGACTTCCGACACTGGCATATAGGAGAAAGAGAGGGGATATGATAGAGACTTTTAAGATAGTGTCAGGAAAGTACGATGAGGATGTGTGTGAAGGTATCTTCTTGATGCGGGAGGGAACAAGAACGAGAGGACACTCTAAGAAAATTTACAAAGAAAGAAATAGGCTTGAGAAGGCGAAGAACTCATTTTGTGATAGAGTGGTAAATGAGTGGAACGCACTGCCCCAGTATGTAGTCGATTCCGAATCAATAAGGGAGTTTGAAAGTAATCTTGATAAAGCATGGGGAAGACAAGATTTGAAGTTTGATTATAAAACAAAAATACAGAATAGTAAAAATGTTGCGTCTGCTACCGCCGCCGCCAACACCGTGAACGACCGCAGCAGTGCAAGTACTGGTACTGAGCTGGATACACAGGCATAGTTTGCCTTTTTCCAGAGGATCTACTGTAAGAAACTGTAAGATAAACAACACACCCCTAAAACATACACACACACCCAAACTCCTAGGAGTAACATATGATACTCATATGACATTCAAACAGCACACCACAAACATTAAAAAGAAACTGACACCCAGACTTAACGCCCTCAGGTCACTTGCTCACAAAATTTGGACACAACAAAGAAACTACCACCACAGTATATAAACAATACATAAGATCAGTGATGGAATACGCAAGCCCAGCCTGGGCTTCTAACCTAGCTGAAACACATAAGACATTACAGACCATTCAAAACAAAGCCCTGAAGATCATTACAGGCTGCACAGCTACTGCACCCACAGATCACCTACATCAAGAAACCAAAATCCTCAAAGTCAAAGACCATCTGGACATGAGAGGCACTCAATTCCTGGCAGCAGCCTCCACGAACCAAGACCACCCACTAAACTACATGGCAACACACCCACAGACACCAAGAAATATCAAAACAACACCCAGCACACGGTATCACACACAATTATTGTCCTCTCTCCCTCCCTGCCCACCCCGAACCAACTTCCAGAAGCACATCCATACTCATATCTCTCACCGATCCATCCACTCACTCACAGACAACACGCAGCTGCATGCACGACCTCCCGAAATCCATCCTTCCGAATCCTCCCTTCCTCGCGAGGACAGAGTCCACCTGGCCAGGCTGAGATGCGGACATCATCCAGCTCTCCTGAGCTATCAGAAGAGACTGGATGACTCCGTTGTCGACACCTGCCCGGGATGTAACACAGCACCCCATACCATTAAACACATCATAGAAGACTGCATTTCACACAACCACTTACGCCAACAACACAATCTACACTCAATGGCTCTGTGGGAAAGCCCGATCGTGGCCATGGCCTTTCTCAGGGACTCGGGGCTGTTCGGCCAGGCAGCTTAGGGAACAACAACAACAACAACTTATCAAAATCGCTATGTGGAAATAACGCTTGAGCAAAATAATAATTCTTTATAAATAAAAGAACACAATCCACTTACTTATCGGAGACGTCCTTGGTAGAGCTGCTAGCCCCATCCTTGAGTTCCTTGGTCTTCTCCACCTTCCTCTGGGTCTTTTCCGCCTCTCTCTTCATCCGTTCTGCATCGCGTTGGGCCTTTTCCGCATGTCTCTTAGCCTTTTCCGCTGCTTCCACCCTCTTCTCCTCCTCCTCCCTCCTGCGTTCCTCCTCCCTTCTCCGCTCCTCCTCCCTCCTCAGCTGTTCCTCCCTCCTCCGCTCCTCTTCCCTCCTCCGCTCCTCTTCCCTCTTCCTCCTCGCCTCCTCCTTGCGGCTCATCTCCTCTCGGCGCGTCTGGTCCTCTTGGTGGAGGCTAATTTCTTCTCGAATCCTGCATCGCTCCAGTTCGTCGACCTTTGCGCGTTCCTCTTCCAGTCTCTGGAGGCTCTCCAATCTCCGCTTGCTCTCTTGTTCGCGGTACATAGCTGGAGAGTGGAGATAAGATATATATTATAATGTAAAACTTGCAAAATAAACAAACCAAAACTTATACGAACACAGTAAAAAGACAAGACAATTAATCAAAATCGCTATGTGGAAACAACACTTAAGTAAAATAATTATTTATAAATAAAAGAACACAATCAACCACATAGGGTGTACATTACTACATGAGCAAGTTAATCTGTTTCCCAAGCAAACTAATCGCACACATGATATGGTACACTCGGATACCATAGTCTTTAGCCCACTCATAAATATTCGTGGCCTTCACCACCTATTGCTAGTTATGGATAACATTTTCTATTCACATTCAACTACAAAACTATATATACTATTTATTGAAAAACAAGTACTATCCAAATATCAATCAAGTGAGTTGTAATTGCAAAAAGAAAAACATTGAGGGTCCACTATGGTATCTGAGTGTACATACTGTTACGAGTCAGCCACCCCCAGCAATGGGCTATGTACATACCGTACATACATACATACTGTACAGGTCTCACAGGTGTGAGGAAGTTTTACTAATTAGACTTAGGATAGGCCATTCTCGGCTGACTCACGGTTATTTAATGTCCACTCCCGCACTCCACCCCCTACCTGCTCCTCCTGTCATTCCCCTCTAACTGTTCGCCATGTCTTTGACTGCCCAGATACTGCCCGTCTGCGTACGGCTTGTTTTGGTACTAAATCATTCGCTGACCTTTTATCCGATTCTGCGTCCTTTTCCTTCCCCCCCATCGTCCGTTTTTTGCGTCACCTTAAGCTCCTTTCAGTAATCTGATCTACTCCTTCGGACCAGACCTATGAGAGTTCCGTATGGAGCTCAGTGGTCTGGTTAATCTGCTCTAAATAACTAACTAACTGTACATACACAAATTTAAAGACAGATTATTCCATACAAAGCGCGGTTCCGGTCTCACGTCCTAATGGCGGAATTCTAGGCTGCCTCACTTGTCAGGCTCTTTGATTTAAGATCAGACTGCAAAGTCCCATCCTACGTCTTTCTTGGTCTGCCCCTTGGTGCAGCTCCCTCCACATTGGCTATGGGCCTGAATATATACAATACAATATCATGCTCCAGACCTATGAGAGTTACGTATGGAGCTCAGTGGTCTGGTTAATCTGCTCTACTTAACTATAGTCATCTTTTTCGAGCTGATGATAAACTGAATCTCTTAGCGGCGAAATTTCCGATAGTTAATGGAAATATATGAAACTAACATAAATCGAAGACATATTAATGCTAAGTTTTCACAATTAACAACAAATTTTGCTACAAAATCTTCGTATTGCCTGAGTAATGAAGATGGAGACATGACAATTTACCCTCAGCTGAAAATAAACAGACTATAACTAACTAACAATATCATGCTGAGGGGTTTATCACATACAAACATAAAATATTGTACCCTTACCATTTTCTCCATCCCACGGGTCCCCACCCTGAAAAGAAAAGGAAATCAAATAAATAATATATAAAACGAAGAACTAATATTCAGTAGATATAATTATTGCATTAATTACTATGTAAATTGTGTTGTAAATAATTATGTTAATGTGGTTTTATTGAATTTTGGTTTTTGTGTTCGGGCGCTTGCGAAGTCATTTTTGAAGAATGAGCGCTATTTTGAATAAGTATTATATTATATTATTATTTATGTCTATTCATTATCTATCTATCTATTGCCTGACGCCGTGATCCCCGAAGGGGTGGCCACGAACGAACCGCCCCCATGCACCACTCCTTAAGTAATTAATTTCCACTGCTCTCACTCTTGGTCTGAGTCTCTCAACCAACGTCCATGCTTCGCTTCCGTAAGTCAGTGTCGGGATTACCACACTGTCATGCAAGGACTTCTTCACTTCCATACTGACCACCCTATTTCTTGTTACTGCTTTTAGCGTTCCTACAACCCTCTTCCCCTGTTGTACCCTCTCCCGCACCTCTTCATCCATAGTCCCATCTTTACTCAACACACTGCCCAGATACTTAAAAGAGTTGACGATCTCCATAGCCTGACCGTTCAGCTTCACCTCACACTCTGTGACTTCACCCCTTTCGAAGACCATAACCTTGCTCTTCCCCGTATTTACCTTCAAATTCCGTTTTTCGCACACTGTTCCAAACTCATTTACCAGACCCTGCAACTCCCATTCATTATCACTCATCAGAACTGTATCATCCGCAAACAGCAGTATAGGTAGCTTCCACTCAATTCCCTCCCTTTTCAGCGATACACCAACATCCACTGCTCTTGATAGTATTTCTTTCATAACTCCATCCATATATACAGTAAACAACCACGGGGACATCACACACCCCTGTTTCAAACCAACATTCAGGTCAAAGAACTCGCTCTGCTCACTCTCCACACGTACTGCCGCCTTTGCACCCTCATACATGCTCTTCACTGCTTTCAGCAACTTGCCCTCTACTCCGTATATTCTAAGTACTTTCCACAAACCTTCTCTATCCACTCTGTCATAGGCCTTCTCCAAGTCCATAAAGGCAACATACACCTTTTGTTTCTTCTCCAGATACTTCTCCACAACACAATTCAGGGTAAAAATCTGATCTACACATCTATTCATTATAATTAGGTAAAAAATCTTGACCACTAACTAAAAAAAGACTAACGTACAGTGACGCTAATAAGTCATGTCTCAGCTGTCATTACGTTTGGCTCGCTCTGTGCTGTATTAGTCTGTCAGATGTTGAATAGGGTGAGTAAGTGTAGGAACCTGTTTATATCTCACTCAAAAAGAAGAAATCATGTGTAAATATTACGGATACCAATTATTGATCAAAACATAATTGGTGCCGAGACATCACTTATTAGGCCGACTGTACTTGAGCTAATATTTCTATCTATCTATCTATTGTCAGACGCCATGATCCCCGAAGGGTTGGCCACGAATGAATAGCCCCCATGCACCTGTCCCCAGTCAGTCGACGCCCCTCCTCCCATCAAACACCGCTTTCACGCATATACAGTAAAAGTCCGTTAATCCGACGACCGATGATTCGAATCTCCCAATAGTCCGAATTTTTCAATTTGAGGCCAAATCCGAATTCACCCGATGGTCCGAATTTCAAGAAGTCCCAAAGTCCCCTTTTTGAGGCATTAGGCCACTCAAATGACACATAATGGAGCACACACATATCATATGTTCATGAATTCACTTTAAAAGTTTACCATTGTCATTGTAGCCTATTATCTACTTCAAAACATTCAGATTAATGGTCAAAGGAAGCTACTGATATAATCGTAAACACCTTCGTCTTCTTCTTCTTCCACATCGTCTGCTAGAGAGTTTGTTTTGCTCTTGAACGCATCCTTGGGACGCTCCGATGCGCTACTGGCTTGCACCGCATTTTCGGCAAGCGCATTCAGTCTTGAGCTTGAAAATGCACCTTTGGACGTATTAGTCTTGAGCTTGAAAACGCACCTTTGGATGTTCCGATACGCTACTATTTATAGTTCAGTGATCGGAGCATCCCAAGGGTGCTTTCAAGACAACAAGACAAGGGTGCTTTCAATACAATATAATATAACAGAGCACGTCACAAAAGGAAAATCACAAAAGGAAAATTACAAGAACCTCTCAGGGAAGTGCCGTTGTTAAGGCATTACTTCCCGAACCACATCTGATCTTCAAGAGCAAGACAACTTCGCTAGTAGACGGAAGAAGAAGAAGACGTTTATATCAGCAGATTCCTTTGGCCATTAATCTGAATGTTTTGAAGTAGTTAATAGGCTACAATGACAATGGTAAACTTTTGAAGTGATTTCATGAACATATGATATGTGTGTGTGCACCATTGTGTCATTTGGGTGGCCTAATGTCTCAATGTTTTCGTCATACACAGGTTCATAGGGGTAAAGTCCGATAATCCGAAAAATCCACTAATCCGAACGAGAGCCGGTCCGCTGCCCTTCGGATTAACGGAAGTTTACTGTACTGTACAGTACAGTACTTCCCTCTCAAAGAAATTGGGCGAAAGGTCTTAAAATAGCCAAACTAATGGGCCAAACATCATGAAATCTGAAAACTAATGGGGCTAAACATGAGGAAGGAGGACCAGAAATTGTGGACTAACCTGAATACAGGTGTCCATAATAGCTTGGAGACTTCTGAAATTTTAAGAGGTTTGCCGTATTAGTTTGGCAATTTTAAGAACTTTTGCCCCATTTCTGTCAATTTTAAGACCTTTTGTGCCATTTAGGTGTCATTTTAAGCTTGCAGGAGGTCTAGGGAACAAACTAAAAACCTCCCCTTATCAACTATAACGCGTGATGATGACCTAGATGTGTGTGAATTTGTATTTTGTTTTGGGTGTTCATTGTTTTCTGTTGTGTTGTCCCTATTCGGGCTCTGTCTTGAATCCCCCCCCCCCCCCCCCCAACACACACACAAAATGGGGATTGGGCCTGAGTATATAGATAGATAGATAGATAGATCTACTGTACTATTATTATGTTTTTTTACACCAATCAAATTCACATCTAAACTCAATTAATGAAATCAACAAATACATGTGGCACTCCGAGGACTCGAACCCAGGATACTCACATCGAAATTCCGCGCACTGTGCATTATGCTATCAAGACAGTTACAGAAATATGGACAAACCTACGATTTATTCTGCAGTTTCGAATCCGGCATATTAATCTGAGCATGTACATATATTCCAACATGGCCCTGTCACGCTATAATAAATTTAAACCTGAATCCGGGTGTCCAAAATAGCCTGGAGACTTTGGTTGCGCCAGGTGACGTTTCTGAAGAACCTCCGGGTCTGTTGGTATCGATGGTTCAGTAACTCCTCCCGCGCCACCACGGTCAAGATGTCCTCCTGTTCGCTCGACTCTGCTACCTGGTAAACAAAAGCATTCAAGATTAAAATGTAAAACTTGCAAACTAAACAAACCAAAACTGGGATGATACAAGATAAAGGTAAAATAACTTATCAAAATTACTATGTGGAAATAATTAAGAGGAATATTTCTACAAGATATCCTCCTGTTCGTTCGACTCTGCTATCTGGTAAACAAAGGCATTCAAGATTAAGCGGAATACAGTATTTTTATGTATCTTTCTATTCTATGTAGGTTTTGTGTTCTTTATAATGTAAAACTTGCAAAATAAACAAACCAAAACTTGGACGAACACAGTAAAAAGACAAAAAAATTATCAAAATAACTACCGGTATGTAGAAACAACGCTTAAGCATAATAATAATTTATAAATGAGCATTCAAGATTAAGCGGAATATTTCTACCAGATATCCTCCTGTTCGCTCGACTCTGCTACCTGATAAACCTGATTGAATGTGACAATAGTGCATTGTTATATGTGTGATTAGTTTGCTTGGGAAACAGATTAACTTCCTCATGTAGTAATGTACACCCTATGTGGTGGATTGTGTTCTTTTCTTTATAAATTACTATTTTGCTTAAGCGTGTTTCCACATAGCGATTTTAATAAGTTATTTTGCCTTTATATTGTATTTGTCCAAGTTTTGGTTTGTTTGGTTTGCAAGTTTTACATTTTAATTAACACTGTAGTGAATATGATAAAGAATACAGGAATATCAACACCAAATGGCATTGCTTTGGCCATTTATTTGTAAGTTAATTGGTGGGTTGGTGAAAACAAATATGATTTTATCATTAACATTTGACAGGTAACAGTTGTATAATATTTATTGCTCAAATATGGCAAACGCAAACAAAATCCTCAATAATGATTCTACAAACACCATAAATAATAATAAACTTCAATCTATCTATCTATTGCCTGACGCCGCGATCCCCGAAGGGGTGGCCACGAACGAACAGCCCCCATGCACCTCTGTCCCCAGTCAGTCGACGCCCCTCCCCCCAACCAGCACCGCCTTCGTTCATGTACTTCCTCACTCCATCCTTCCACCTCTCATTCGGTCTACCTCTCCCTCTCTGTCCCTCTCAAGATAATCTATATTTTATTAATTTCACCACAAACACCACACACCTCCAATGAAATTAATGAAAGTATAGGCCTATGTTAGACCAGATAATGTTAATGAACCCACCTCCAGTAGTTCATGACAGGGTTGGCAAGCCTCGGGGTCGAAGAAACCATTGTGGACGCAGGTATCGTGCCGTACGCAGAAGTGATGTCTGTCGGCCGAGGAGAAGCGCTCAACACAACCCGCCACGCCACAGGGTTTCTGCCGACCCATCACCGACTATCACAGACTGTACACTGGCAGCGACCTGGTAGAATACAGTACAACATATTTAACCCATTGAGTACTAGGGACGTCCTTTTCATCATATTCTAGCAGCTATTATACAGTTTAAGAAGGACCTCTAGCAATGATAAGGCTTCAAACTTTCTCAGCCAACCCTTGTAGCAAGCACAGACCCTTCCTAAGCTGCATCATATTGTCTAAATATAGCTAGAATAAAACATAACACGTCGCTGGTACTCAAAGGGTTAATCTTTGGGTATACTGTACAGTAATCAAATAATCGCTTTTATCTGGTATAAAAAACATTAACCCCTTCCTTACCGAGAATGCATTTTGGGTTATTCCAGCTGTATTTGTACAATTTTATGCAGCTTAGGAGGTAACCGTGATAGTTAAGATGGATAATCGAGATAGTTTGAAACCTTTTAATTGCTACACGTCATCCCTAAGCTGGATATAATCTTCTAAAAAAAAATCCAGATTATAATGACAAGGACAACTCGGTACTAAACGGGTTAAGGAAACAAGAACGAATCAGGTAAAACTATCTCTGTAAACTGTATAAATTGAAGATACATACAGCACATACATTAACCCGTACAGTTTGGTGATGGGCTGGTCTATCAGCGATCTCTGCCATACCCATAGCTTACTCTGACTGTTCCTTTTACTTATATATTTTCTAGATCTCAAGTGACGGCGTCTCTTCCGTGGATTGACCTCCCAATCTACCAAGATTGGAAGCTAAAGCGTCACATTTTTCCTTTGCCCCTCAACTTTCTCTTCATAATTGATGAGGGGCACAGGGCCCTGGGTGGGCCTTGGGTTCCCCGGCGTTTCCGCACCCTCCTCAGCTCTCCGCCATGGAGTGGCTTCGGTCACCCAGGCATTATTGTGGTCGGCAGGGAGGGTTCTGTGGGGGCGCTCGGTTATGGCTTTGGCCTTGCTCGGGGCCTTGGGGCTGTTCGGCCAGGCAGCTTGGGGAACAACAACAACCCGTACAGTACCAGGGACGTCCTTTTCATCATATTCTGGCAACTATTAGACAATTTTATTAAGCTTAGGGAGGATCTTTAGCAATAATAAGGCTTCAAACTATTTGAATCAATCGTTTAAACTACCACAAATCCTTCCTAAGCTGCATAATATCGTCAACATATAGCTAGAATAAAATATAACACACGTCACTGGGACTCAAAGGGTTAAAGACTATGTTCCACACGTGAGTACAGTAGGTCAGTCTTTTTGTTCACCCAATGGCGGCATTTCAGGCAGCCCAGTCTTTGGCATCCCTCTTAAGTCAGTCCTTTGGCTGTGAGGTCGGTTTGTACCACCTGATCCCAAGTCTTTCTTGGTCTACCTTTCCTTGTGATTCCCTCCACATTCATAATTTGCTTTTCTTAACCCGTACTGTACCGGCGACATCCTTCTCATTATATACTGCCAACTATTAGACAATTTTATTCAGCTTAGGCAGGACATCTACCCATTAAAAGGCTACAGATTATCTCATTTGATCCTTTGAGCTACGATATCCTTCCTTAGCTTAATAAAATCGTCCAATAGTACTGTATCTAGAATATATGATGGAAAGGATTTCATCGGTACTGTAAGGATTAACCCTTAGTTTTTTGGTAGTTAGACTAAGATTGAGAAGTCACTCTCATAATAAGGTAGAATGCATAGTGATGTAATAATGTCTGCCAGATGGAGAGGAGAAACACTCAACACTCCACTCCACATGGTTTCCGAACACCCATCACGGACTATAGTCACTTTATTTTCTTACAGTTTCTTACAGTAGATCCTCTGGAAAAGGCAAACTAGGCCTGTGTATCCAGCTCAATCCCAGTACTTGCACTACTGCGGTCGTTCACGGTGTTGGCGGCGGCGGTAGCAGACGCAAAATTTTTACTATTCTGTATTTTTGCTTTATAATCAAACTTCAAATCTTGTCTTCCCCATGCTTTATCAAGATTACTTTCAAACTTCCTTATTGATTCGGAATCGACTACATACTGGGGCAGTGCGTTCCACTCATTTACCACTCTATCACAAAATGAGTTCTTTGCCTTTTCAAGCCTATTTCTTTCTTTGTAAATTTTCTTAGAGTGTCCTCTCGTTCTTGTTCCCTCCCGCATCAAGAAGATACCTTCACACATATCCTCATCATACATTCCTGACACTATCTTAAAAGTCTCTATCATATCCCCTCTCTTTCTCCTATATGCCAGTGTCGGAAGCCCCAGTGTCCTCAACCTCTGCTCATAGCCCACGTTCTTCAACGTTGGTACTACCTTGCTAGCTCTCCTCTGCACTTTCTCCAATGCTTCTATATCCTTTACCATATATGGAGCCCACACATGGTTCGCATATTCCAGGTGCGGCCTAACCAGCGCTGTATAGAGATTCCTGAAGATTTCTTCGTCAAGTGACACAAATGTCCTCCTTATCCGCCCTACAATTCTATTGGCTTTGTTTATCTTTTCCGCTAAATGTTCTGAGAAATTTAACTTATTGTCTATCACTACTCCTATATCCTTTTCTGCATTAATTTCCTCCATCGCTTCATACATACTGTATCCTACCTTGTCTATCTTGCTTGTCCCAATCTGCATGTACTTGCATTTTTTTGGATGAAAAGCCATTAACCAATGCTCAGACCATCCCTTCATGCCCTTCACATCTCCTTGAAGCAAACCCACATCTTCCTTACTCCTCACTCTTCTATACAGCTTAGTGTCATCCGCATACAGGTATATCTCACTTCCATTAGTTATAACTTCAGGTAAGTCATTAATAAATATAACGAACAGTAGTGGTCCCAACACAGATCCCTGAGGTACCCCACTTGTAATTTCCCTCCACCCCGAGCCTATTCCATTCACCAGTACCCTCTGTCTCCGATCTTTCAGGAAGGCTTCTATCCATTTCACACATTTCTCCCCTATATTATAGCTTCTAACTTTCTCTATTAACCTTTTATGTGGGACCTTATCGAAGGCCTTCATAAAATCGCAATATATCACGTCTATAACATCACCATCCTCCAGAATTTGCATCCAATCATCTACCACCTTAATTAGCTGTAGTACTGTCGACCTCCCCGGCAAGAATCCGAACTGTCTCCCACTGAAAAGTTGGTTTGATTTCATATGCTCCATTATTCCTTTTCTAATTACCGTTTTCATTAGTTTACACACAACACTTGTCAAACTGACTGGCCTATAATTTCCTGGGTAATTTATTTTTCCCTTCTTATAGCTGTTATGTTCGCCTTCCTCCAGTACATTGGGATTTGTCCTGTATTAACCCTTGGGATCCGGGAGGCCTCATATGAGGCAAAACTTATTTTGGTTAGGAGTCCGGGAGGCCTCATATGAGGTAAAAAGCGCGGCTAAAAATCACCGCTAAAATCATCATAACTCGGCAACCACACGTCGTAGCGATGTCATCTTAACGACAGTCTACAGCCAACATGATGTTCTACAATTTGCAAAAACCTGACTGCTCTAGGTGGTCTCAATCAGTAGCTACTGAGAAGCTTGACTGTACAAAAATGGCCCCGGACATAGCGAACCACCTCATATGAGGGCCCCTGGATCCGGAGGGTTACAAGATACCTCAAATAACATTTTTAATGGCTCTACTAACATCTCACCTCCTTCCTTTATGATTCTTGGATGTATCCCATCCGGTCCCGGGACTTACTTCTGTTAATTTGTTCTATAGCCCTTCTTATTCTAGCATGGGAAAACTCTATTAGTTCTAGTGGCGGTGCCTGTTTGATGGGAATAGTAGGCACTGCATCATCCGACTCCACTGTTAGTACCTCCCCAAAGTATTTCCCCAGCACCTCTGCTTTCTCCTATCAGTTTCTGCTCTATTCCTACCATCCAATTTTCCTATCAGTTCTGGGATACCTACTCTTCTTGTTAACTTTTCCTTTATGTACTTCCAGAATATTTTTGGATTATCCTTCACGTTTTTTGCAATCTCTCTCTCCCTCTCCTTCACCCCCCTCCTTGTCTCCCCCTGATTTTATTGTTTATTTGTCTACGTTCCAGATCCACTTCTTTAGCTTCTATACTAGACCCCCTGTTCTTTTTTAACACTTTTAGTCTATCCCACAATCATTTCTTTCTTCTTATCCATGTCCAAAGCTTTCTTTTCATTGGTAATTTTCCGCTAACAGTAAATTGAATCCTTTAGCAACTGATTTCTTAACCCCTTCCCTACCGGCTACGTCTTTCTAATTTTATTGTTGCTATATTTAGACGATTTTGTGCGGTTTAAGAAGGATCTATGGTAGTAAAAAGGGTCAAGTGAGATACAGTAGTTCGAAGCCTGTTAATTGCTGGAGGCTCTTTTTAAACTGCATACAATCGTCTAAATATAGCAAGAATGAAATTAAACAGACGTCACCGGTACAGAAGGGGTTAATAATACACTAGAATCTCACCCAACCAGACTAATCGGGGGAGAATCCTGTCCAGAAGGGCCACAAGTCCGGATCTGCTCTAGTCCAAATATTATTCAGCGAACCGGACAAGACCAGATGTCAGAGATAATGATGTCCGGTTCCCACAATGCTGCACGGTCCAAATTTGATGAATTTTTGCTTCAGTTAACCAGATTATAGTCCAATTGGCTTGGGATTATGTCCGAAATTAAGTTGTGCTGTCCGAACACGATGCCTTTTTTTCCCGAGCCAACCGGACCAGTCCGAATGGCTGGATAATATGTCAGAAATAAAAGATTGTCATTAGTGACAGCTTTTAAAATTATAGGATAAAAGTACAGTATACCATTCAAACAACTTACCGAGTCATTATTGATGCCCTTGAAAACCTTAGCTGCCTCACTTGCCATTACCAAATGCTGCGCCGTATCCTTCCAACGCTGCTTTAACACCTGCGTAATTTTCAGCGCCAAGGACCCTCTCTCGGCACCAAACTTCATAATGGTGATCCACTTTGAACAGACCTTACAGCTTTCAGGGGAGAAAATACCGTCCTTCGTGCAGTTGTCATGTTGGACGCAGAATTGGTGGTTGTCAGCCGTGGGTATGAACACAGGGCAGCCCGGCGCATGACACTGTTTGCTCGGGCACGACATTTTGCTGGCGAAAGAAATGAGATGATCAACGTTAGATAAATAAATACCCGTACATAGCCCAAAAAACAAGCACTGCCCCCTTAACGTTAGATGATAAATAGCCTAAATAAATACATAGCCCAAAAAACAAGGGGAAGGATGTAGTTACCGGGTGTACCACTACCGACATACAACATAAATCATCTATAAATACTTATAATAAAATAAATACTTATAAATCTATAATACTAAGTTAGGTTAGGGTAATGTATTTTTTTATCCAAAGGCAGTCAAAATATACGGGAACATGATGGGGTACACCCGGTAACTACATTCTTGCCAAAACAAGCACTGCCCCCTTAACGTTAGATGATTTTACTCAGCTTACAAGGAATCTGTTGTGTCTATTAATCTAAAAGTAAAACTTAAGTACGGTACAGTTAGTGAGTTACAGTAAATACATAAATGACACTGGTCCTTCATAAACTACTAAATACTAAATGCAGTGTGTAGAAAGAGATTGTAGGGAACTAGTAAGAGGAAGTGAGTTGATGAGGAGTAATGCATTTGACTCGATTCTTTCGAGAAATGCGGTATGGGTATTCGGAACCTCTCCACATATATGTGTTCCTTATGTTCCTTATGTACGTGAATGACCTGCAGAGAGACATAAACCTCTCCACATATATGTGTTCCTTATGTTCCTTATGTACGTGAATGACCTGCAGAGAGACATAAACCTCTCCACATATATGTGTTCCTTATGTTCCTTATGTACGTGAATGACCTGCAGAGAGACATAAACCTCTCCACATATATGTGTTCCTTATGTACGTGAATGACCTGCAGAGAGACATAAACTCCTACATGTATGTGAATGACCTGCAGATAGACATAAACTCCTACATGTATGTGAATGACCTGCAGAGAGACATAAACTCCTACATGTATGTGAATGACCTGCAGAGAGACATAAACTCCTACATGTATGTGAATGACCTGCAGATAGACATAAACTCCTACATGTATGTGAATGACCTGCAGAGACATAAACTCCTACATGTATGTGAATGACCTGCAGATAGACATAAACTCCTACATGTACGTGAATGACCTGCAGAGAGACATAAACTCCTACATGTCAATGTTTGCAGATGACGTAAAAATTATGAGACAAATAACAAATATAAGTAGTTGTGAGGAGCTGCAAGGGGATTTAGATAAAATATACGAATGGAGCACCAAGTGGAAAATGAAATTTAATATAAGTAAATGTCATGTGTTAAATATGGGAAGAAGTGTGAATAGACTAAATTGGAAGTACAGGATGGGAGATAATATAATTGGCAAGGCCGAAAAAGAAAAGGATTTAGGGGTTGATTATACAAGATAACTTGTCGCCAGAGAAACATATTAACAAGCTCTTTAGTGGAATGTATGCAATGGCCGGGAATATGAAAGTTGCTCTGAACTACTTGGATGAGAACATGTTAGCGAAGATTATAAAAAGTATGATTAGACCAAGATTGGAGTATGCAGCAGTGGTGTGGTCCCCGCATCTTAAAAAGCATATGAACTACTTGGATGAGAACATGTTAGCGAAGATTATAAAAAGTATGATTAGACCAAGATTGGAGTATGCAGCAGTGGTGTGGTCCCCGCATCTTAAAAAGCATATTCACAAGTTAGAAAGAATCCAGAGAGCAGTTACTAGATTGGTTCCAAGTCTTAGAGGACTGCCATATGAAAGGAGGCTAGACAAATTAAATTTACCGAGTCTAAGGGAGAGGAGAGAGAGGGGAGACATGATAATGATGTACAAATGCACCCGAGGGCTGGAGAGGCTGGATAGGGAGGATATATTGATTATGGATACAGGAATAACTAGAGGCCACAGCTACAAAGTAAAAAGACCACCTGCAAGAGTGATATCAGGATGTTTAGCTTCCCCTATAGATGTATTGACAAGTATAATGGGCTGGAGGAGGAGGTGGTAGGGGCAAGGAACATCCATATTTTCAAGAAAAAATTGGATGAAAGTACAGTAGACTGAGAGACAGGACAACACGAGCTTAGCTCAACTCCTGTAAACTACAATTAGGTAAATACACATGTGAAAAATACTCGATACATGAGCGTACTGTGCCCCTGTATTCTGCAAAGAGCAAGAAGCTGTGCGGGGGTGAAGAACCCATGGAGATGGTTGAGCACACTTAACTTCTGGGAAGCTACTTTTACCAAGAGTGGTAAATATGATATTTCCAAGAGAGGTTGGAACTTTAATGAAAAGGATACACCAAGAATATTGAGAGAAGACGAAGGGTTGATTTGTGTATTGTTAAAGAGTAATTGATAGTCTTCTGCAGGATTGCGACGGGTAGATAGAGGGAGAAATTGAGTCTTGAAGGCATTGAAAGTACCTAGGATACCGTAAAACCGGGTCGCTTCGGACTGCGGTCATAACTTCGGTCATCAGCGATAATAAATAAATTGCCATTGTCATTATATAATGGAAACGCTCTTTATTTTTTTATTTTTGTGGGGTCCGTTTAGAGAAATGGCAAAGGAAGAGCATGTAAAAGCCCTAAGGAACTGACATGAGTGGTACCGTATATGTACACAGAAAAAATATTATAAATATGACAAAATGTTTTACATTTTTCGCTACCCTGCCAAACTTCTATCACCCTGAAGATTTGTTTTTGTATGAATGATGTTGTGACTGATATAATTTTGTAGTACAACATGCACCAAAGGAAATTTGTTACACTTGTATAACGCTCTAGCTAGAACACTATCATTTAACCTATTGTGTTTTCCAAAAACAAAAACAAAATTAACTTCGGACATGGAACAAAAATATTGTTTGTTATTATTTGCCCTATGAAATTAATTCATAATACCTGTCCATCATTAAAATGGTGGGTAAAGATCAAATAATAATTCTCCGAGTCCAAAAACCCATAAAAATATGATAATATGCTAACCTTCGAACCGATTTGTGTATTTAGGATAATTCTGGATATATACCGTAATATATATAAATTAGGAGGCATATATTTTGTCCAAATTTTGTTTTATCTGCCGAAGAAACACCAACACATACGTTATACCTATAAAAATGCTCAAATTCATAAAAATGTATATGCAGTTGTTGTTGTTGTTGTTCCCCAGGCTGTCTGGCCGAACAGCCCCAAGGTCTCGAGCAAGGCCAAGGCCACAAATGAGCGCCCCCACAAAATCCCTCCTGCCTACCACTAACAAAGCCCGGGTGACCGAAGCCACTCCAAGGCAGGGAGCTGAGGAGGGTGCGGAAACGCCCGGGAAACCAAAGCCCCACCCAAGGCCCTGTGCCCCTCAGCAATTATGAAGGGAAAGTTGAGGGGCATGGGAAAAATGTGACGCTTTGGCTCCCAATCTGCCAACTTCTAGGTTGGCAGTAGGGAGGTCAATCCACGGAAAAGACGCCGCCACTTGAGATCTAGAAGATATATAAGTAAAAGGAACAGTCAGAGTAAGCTATGGGTATGGCAGAGATAGCTCAGTTCTCACTCGGATAGACCAGCCCATCACCACATGACTAGAACCCAATCCTCTCAGCATCAGCTAGGAAAGGCCCTAGAAAGCCGCATTTGGCGGGGGGATAGCTCCCCTATTTCAACTCCTTTCGGGGTTGGGCACCCGCTGTATATGCAGTGATAGAGTATACATACCTACGTTATATATTTTCATTAGGCCTAGTTAATTTTCGAGTTATTGATTTGACAGCATTGGTTATTTTTCCTGCTTAATATTTTCTAAGAGTGAGTTCAATGCCTAACGAGAACAGATCCAAAAAGAATATCTGTTAAACATCGTATATAACCCCCCTCCTATACTGATTATACAGGCCTAAAAGTATTGACTGTGCATTTTCCAGTAAGACTTCGGACAGGAATAAGCAGCAATAATAAAATATTCATATAAAATAGTAGGAGCCGAAAAATGAATTAAATAAAGCCACAAACGTACGTCCGAAGTTCTCCTCCGTTTGTCCGAACTTATCCCAGCTTTCTTGGAAATCATTTTCCATAAGAAATCACTGTATGTCCGAAGTTATCCATACATGTTTGAAGTTAGCCACTTTTCAAGATGACTTCGGACATCATTTAGGATAAGGATAGCTCTCTTATTATGGGGGATAAATGTAGGAGGCTTCCTGGATTACCTACCTAAGGTCACCTAAGGTTGTGTTCCGTGCACTATCACCACACATCACTTGACCTAGTTAAATCTCTATAATGTGTTTACAGTCAGGATTTTTTTTTTTTAAACCTCGAAAAATGTCCGAAGTTACCCGGTTTTACGGTAGGTTAGCGGTGGATCACCATGGCTGTGGGGCGCAGGACCTCTGAACTTCATCAAGTAAGTAGGTAAGGTTGTTAGGTTAGGGTAATGTCTTTTCAAAGTTGACTAACTCTCCCCTAGATTGTTGGGGTATCGGAATTACAATTAACAATGTAAATGCTAATAAAAAGTGCTTTCCGCACTTTCTAACATTAAAATACATACCGCGATACCGGTAGCCTACTTACAAACCATTACAATATAGGCCTAGCCTAAATATAAAAAAAATAACAAACTAAAATAACAGTTGCTGTTCTGCAGAATTACCAAATTGTCAAGATGGTTGAAAGTAAGATCGGAGTTCCATAGCTCCTCTTTCGGGTAGGCTATGGTGTAAAATTACAGTAAAAACCTAGGGGTAGAAATTATGGCAAGAATTTTAAGTGCGGGCGTACCGTACCGCCAGCCTTGTTACACACTACGCGTAGTGGCGTCGGACCTTAGCCATTATGTTCCCGTCTATTTTGACTGCCTTTGGATAGAATAATATGTTGGTGATGGGCTGGTTTGGTGATGGGCTGGTCTATCAGTGAGAACTGAGCGATCTCTGCCATACCCATAGCTTACTCTGACTTCCTTTTACTTAGATATTTTCTAGATCTCAAGTAGATCTCTTCCGTGGATTGACCTCTCAATCTACCAAGATTGGAAGCCAAAGCATCACATTTCTCCTTTGCCCCTCAACTTTCTCTTCATAATTGCTGAGGGGCACAGGGCCCTGGGTGAGGCTTTGGTTTCCCGGGCGTTTCTGCACCCTCCTCAGCTCCCCGCCATGGAGTGGCTTCGGTCACCCAGGCTTTATTGTGGTCGGCAGGGAGGGTTCTGTGGGGGCGCTCGGTTATGGCCTTGGCGTTGCTCGGGGCCTTGGGGCTGTTCGGCCAGGCAGCTTGGGGAAGAACAACAACATAATATGTTGAGGTGGGCTTTGCCCCCCCCCTCACATATTGTCAGCATCATATATATTGCCAGTAGGGGGCAAATAACCGAAAAAAAAAATCGCCGTCAAAATGGACGCGAAGTTAACCGCGGCGATCGCCCTACTGTATGTAACATGACAACCCCACCACCTTTTGACAGATAGCAACAACAGATGGCGTTAGCGTCTAGTAGGCCTTCCGGCAAGCTCTAGGGCATTGACACTATAGTCTGGTTCCTGACCACTTATTGCCTCCTGGTACACGAAATACACACTTGCATTTTCGGTCCTTTGCAGACAAGGACAATCGGGTGATTCGGGTTTGCCGTTGTTATAATTGACTTTCTATTGCAAAATAATTTATATTGAGGTTGGAGTAGAAATAAGGGTTATGTATTCAATGGTATACAATTATTATGTGGTATTTATATTGAGGTTGGAGTAGAAATAAGGGTTATGTATTCAATGGTATACAATTATTATGTGGTATTTATTACGAGATAGTTGCTAATTATGTATTCAATGGTATACAATTATTATGTGGTATTTATATTGAGGTTGGAGTAGAAATAAGGGTTATGTATTCAATGGTATACAATTATTATGTGGTATTTATTACGAGATAGTTGCTAATTATGTATTCAATGGTATACAATTATTATGTGGTATTTATTACGAGATAGTTGCTAATTATGTATTCAATGGTATACAATTATTATGTGGTATTTATTACGAGATAGTTGCTAATTTTACCCGGAATGCCTGAATATGTTAAAAGCCAAACTAGTGATCAGCTTGCAAAACAACACGAAACAGCTACTGGATTTGTGAATGACAAATCAGTGTTTTTTGTGTTCTAAGTCATTCAGTAATATTCCATTCTTCCACTGGCATGATCTGATCATCTGAAAGCATTGTTGCTGTGACACATGCAATATTGATTGATAATTTCAAGTAAATCAGCTGGTAAATAGTGATTTTCACTGGCTCCTGACACAAATCAACTCGTTCCCTAGTCTTTTCGCTATCATAACACGATTTATTCTTTAAATAACTTGAATAAGCAAGCCATAACCAACCTTATCATAGCCTACGCTATTTTATATTGGGATAAGCCTATGCTAATTCTTTTATTCCGACAGTAACAGTAAAAATTCATGAAAGAAAAGGTCGGTGATGTAATTTCCCTGAATACCGATTTTCGTTTATATTCCACTACGTGTCATTCATAGGGAAATTGAAGGTATAATCATTCTGGTTTGGGATAAGGTAGGATAGCTGTCCTCTCTGATGATGTATGTAGTCATTGCCTTTGTCCAGTGGAAGAGTGAAATCTATATTAATCGAAAAACAGGATGAAATAAAGTATATTGAGTAGCCTATGTTGTTTAATTTGTCCTTGATATGTATACACAGCTAAGGCCATATGGTTGTTGTTGTTGTTGTTGTTCCCCAGGCTGCCTGGCCGAACAGCCCCAAGGTCCCGAGCATGGCCAAGGCCATAAAGCGCCCCCACAAAACCCTCCCTGCTTACCACTAACAAAACCCAGGTGACCGAAGCCACTCTAAGGCAGGGAGCTGAGGAGAGTGCGGAAACGCCCGAGAAACCAAAGCCCCACCCAAGGCCCTGTGCCCCTCAGCAATTATGAAGGGAAAGTTGAGGGGCAAGGGAAAAATGTGACGCTTTGGCTCCCAATCTGCCAACTTTTAGGTTGGCAGTAGGGAGGTCGATCCACGGAAAAGACGCCGTCACTTGAGATCTAGAAGATATATAAGTAAAAGGAACAGTCAGAGTAAGCTATGGGTATGGCAGAGATCGCTCAGCTCTCACTCTGATAGACCAGCCCATCACCACTACCACTATGTGTCATTCATAGGGAAATTGAAGGTATAATCATTCTGGTTTGGGATAAGGTAGGATAGCTGTCCTCTCTGATGATGTATGTATGATGTATGATGATGTATGTATGATGATGGAGCTCCTTTGAAGAAAGAATAGACAAGGGAGTCCTACGGTACCGGGTCAGACTGGAAAAAATGAATGGTGATAGATGGGCACGAAAGGTGTTTGAATGGGCTAAGGAGAGTAGTAAATGGAACAAGATGTGCGACAGAAAGATAGAGAAGTACGGAATGCGTGGTATCATGATGGGGGAAAGTATGGAAATGTGGAGCCATGAGAGATGGAAGAAAGAGATCGGCAAACGGGTACAAAGCGTAGCAAGGGACGAATGGGCGGGGAATATGAGAAACAAGAGTTCACTAGAATGGTACATGTGTAAGCAACAGCCAAGAAGGGAGCCATTCTACGATGGGAGCATTGGAGGTGAACTCCTCTTCAAGGCCCGAACTAAGTCGCTTGAGCTGAACAGCAGAACATATAGATGGTCAAATGAAGGCAACAAGGCATGCAAGATGTGCGAGAGTGGGGAGGACGAGACTGTGGAGCATATCCTCCTAAAGTGCAGAAAATATGAAGGAGAAAGGCGGGTAATGCTAAGATCCATAGTGCAAGAGATTGGTGCAGAGGAATGGAATGCAGTGGTAGGAAGGTATGAATGGGGGCTCGACGGAATAGTGATCTACCTGCTTGGCCTGAACGACCTAAACATGTGGAATGAGACCACTGCACGGAGTGTTAAGGACTACCTAGAGGGAGTATGGAGGAAAAGATCAGCCTCACAATAGTGAGGCTGGGGTGAGAATGCCCACGGGGGAACAATCTTCTTTTATTCTCAACCTGTCCTTTTCCATTATAGTTTATAAGTTTATCCTAGGAGAGAGAGCCGATACTAAGGCCACACCTCGACCAGTCGAGCGTGACTCTCGCACCAAGACCAAGACCAAGTCATATGTAGATGTATGTAGGCCATATGGTTAGCGTGCATTATTGCATGGAATGAAATAGCAATTAATGCATCTATTTAATTTATTTTAGTTGGTGACGTGAGCTCAAACTGGTTTTAATTATATAATAATAGGCCTAGCCTATGTTATTTTACAATATAATATTTATATAGCTCGTTCATGTCAGAGAACATTACTTATGTACTGGTACATAGATGTTGTAACAGGATAAATTAGAGCCTTAGAGGCTACATAATGTAGGTCTTGCCATTATGTCAAATTTGTGATTATTATACAGTACTGTGGAGTGCACTAGGCTAATGAAAGAGAAGTGCGATCCCGTAGATTTTTTTCACTATTAGTTATGGATAGCAACAACAGATGGCGTTATTTTGTGGTGGCATTTGGCAACCTTTAGGAGCACGATTATATTAGTACATTAGATACAAGGTTTCCCATCTCCTAGTATATAGGCAAATCTCGGTATTATTCTAGTTCCGGTTTCACAGCACACTCGTCAATTTATATGGCTTCTATAAATTTGTCATATACCATACTTCATTCCTATATCGATCAGTAGTGGCGCAAATGGAATTATAATTACTGTAAAAATATTAATATTTACTCCTGTTATCCATAGCCAAAGCTGAAGATTGCGGAGTAAATGCCGTAGACTTCATTCACGTGTTTTTGGGCGACCGTCAAATTCGTCAATCTTTATTAATTTAATACCAAACCAGCGGGGGTGTGGGGGCAGCAGCCCCCACCTTGATATACTAGGTTAGGTTAGGTAAGGTTGTTAGGTTAGGCTAATATTACCCCTTATTTTTGTCTTTTACCCCGAAATTTCCCTGATCTTCATGGCCCTCCCCACTAGTGGGGGCAGTGTTTTTAGATTGTTGGATAATGGGTAAATACTCATTTCCACCAGTTCTTAGTATAAAACAACACTGTACTGTATAGGCCTATTAACCCTTAAAGAGCGGCTCGCAACATAAGTCGAGTTGAAAAAACTGGCAAAAAACGGGTGAAAAAAGGGTTGAAATCGAGTGAAAATGGGTGGGATAGTAATGATCCATACGTCCGACATCTGTGGCCTCCCGGCCCACACTAACTCCAGTTCCCCCACCGCGCGTGAGGATGACAGTGTAACCAATAGTTCGCTAAAAGTGAGCAAGGTAGCAAAATCAGCTAAACTTCCATCTTCGAGGTAACACTGTCAGTGCTCCACGAGTGCTACGTAGCTGTATGTGGCGTCATTGTGTAGCGATTTCCACCTAGTTTTCGGCGCAATACAGTTCCTTTCATACTGATGGTTGATATAGCAGTCAGAACGGCCCGGAAAGGCCCAAAACGGCCACAGAGCACCCGCTAGAGGAGGGTTAAAGAAAACAGAAAATAAAAAACACAAAATTTGCTGTGAAACCGGAACTAGAATTTTACCATAATCTCCGCTAATGCTATTGCCAGCAGGCAGCAAGGGGCAAAAAAAAAAAAAAAAAAAAAAAAAAAAAAAATCCATCAAAATAGGCCTAGGCCAGGCCCTAGAATGCCTAGATGCGAACATAGGCTACTGTGGCGATCGACTAGTGTAGGCTAATTTGTGTAAACATGACGACCGTATGCCCGGACTGTCGGACACTACATCCATCCCAAACCTAGGCTATTCCTACACAGGCGGGCAGCTCTTGATTCTTAAATATATAGGCTAGCCTAGGCTACCAATTTATCGAGAATTTGTGTAGGCCTACCGTGTCAAGTCTCCTGCAGAAATACCAATTACCAATAGCCTAGGCCAGGCAGGTAATTAAAAATCACAACAATAAGACCCACTCCCCCAAAAATCTCATTGCAGTTAATTAGGCTACATTGCAAAACCATTTGCATCAAATCACCTAAAAAAATTAGCGGTAAGATTTTACGGTTTGACAGTTACAAGCCCCATCGATGTTTGTGTAGCCTATAGGTATGCTATATAATAGTCTTCAGTCCTATATATGTCCTTCCCGTCGCAAATGTATTATAAGGGAGATATAGGGTAAAACACCAGAGTCTTGTCTGCATAATGACAAGTCCTGTTTTACGGGATTTCTGCTTTATAGATGTTTTTTTCCCTCCTACCTTACTCGGGGGACCTTACAGTTGCGCGATCCAGTGCTGCTTTGGTAATTGCGTACATTTTAGGTTAGTTTCTATCCACGTATTACTTTTAGGTTAGGTTAGTTTTTTTTTTCTATATTCCAACTACTCCCTCTCGGGCATAGGCTGAGAGCCTGTACATTCCACCGCTCAACACGGTGAAGCCCGTGAGGTCTTGTTCCAGTCTGGGGAGTGAGACATGTGAAGCATCCACCATGGCTCAAAGCAGCTCCATCTCTGAAGCGGCTGGTTGCTTCGCCCAAGTGCTTCACCGTCTCACCCTCCAGACTCAGACCCTCACTCTCAGAACGCCACCTATTGAGCAGTGAACTCACTAGGCATTGTCCCCCTGTGACATATTTTGAATATGGGAATATTCATACAGTGTTATTTAATCAGGGAACAATGAGGGTATTTTTTTGGCATTTCGGTGGGCTTTGTGGTAATGCACTGGTACTAGGTACAGCACAAATTCAATCCCAATAATATCTTCCCATTGACATATCGGGATTGGTTAGGTTAGGTTAGGTTAGGTTTCTTAGTTAGGTAAAACGGTAAGATTTTACGGTGTGACAGTTACAAGCCCCATCGATGTTTGTGTAGCCTATAGGTATGTTATATAATAATCTTCAGTCCTATATATGTCCTTCCCTTCGCAAATGTATTATAAGGCAGGGTGTCAATCCACAAAATATGAATTGTGTTATCATTATGGTTTATTATTTTGTTATCATTAGCCTATAGCGCGGCGAAGGCGCGAGCTCTAGGGGGGTCCGGGGACATGCCCCCCAGATTTTTTTTTTGAGAATTTAGGTGTCTAAAACAGAATTTCCTGCAATAAAAAAACAATCTAGATGGAAAATATGGAGACCAAAATTGTGTCAATTTAGCCTAGCCTACCTTTTTTTTTTTGGGGGGGGGGGAGTTTCTGTTATCATTATACAAAAAGTTCATTGCGTTATCACTCAAAAAAACAGCGTCGTTTGACACCCTGTTATAAGGGAGATATAGAGTAAAACACAGAGTCTTGTCTGCATAATGACAAGTCCTGTGTTACGGGATTTCTGCTTTATAGATTTTTTTCCCCTCCTACCTTACTCGGGGGACCTTACAGTTGCGCGATCCAGTGCTGCTTTGGTAATTGCGTACATTTTATAATTTTATTTTCGCTCCCCTATAACATTTTCAGAGTCCCCACTGCACAAAGCCACTGTCACTTTGTTTATGTTCTCTCTGCCGGATTACACTTTTCCCGCTATCCACGTATTACTTTTAGGTTAGGTTAGGTTAGGTTTCTTAGTTAGGTTCATGACAAGGGATCAGCTGGTAGATATGGGATAAACTAGGGACACATACTAGCTGGTAGGTAAGGGTTATTCGGTAAATTTCTATAATTGCACCTATACGAGCTAAAAACTATATTATTGTATTTAACAGGAAGGTACGACGAGGTAAGTGATGTGGTATAGGTGGCAATATGCGGAAATGGATTATAAGGGCATTCCGCCCCCTCTGACAAAAGTATATCAATCTAGATGTGACACGGATTTTACATTGTTTCAGAGAGACATTAGCCTAACCTAACAACCTTACCAGGGCTTACCTAACCTAACCTAGTATTATGGGAGGGGGCTGCCGCCCTCACACCCCCGCTGGTTGGGTAAAACAGTAGAAATCCAGTTGGGGTGGAGTGAGTAACCGTAGATTTTCGTAAGGGGGTCAGAGGGGGCGGAATGCCCTTATAATCCATTTCCGCATATTGCCACCTATACCACATGTCCACATCACTTACCTCATCATACCTTCCTATTAAATACAATACTAATTTGTTTAGCTCGTAATCTCGTATAGGTGCAATTATAGACCTATACCGGTTATTCTTGTATCCAACGTTTTAGGTTAGGTTACTGTGTTTTTTTACTTCAAAAAATCGCTAAACCCGAGCCAGGTTTTGGCAAATGTTGGCTCGGGTTTTCAAATTTTGGGGTTTAATGGACATGAAAACTCGAGCCAACTTTCAAAATTCAATTAGGCTAGCCTACTGGGTTTTTTTACTTTGAAAAATGCCCCCTATTTTTCCCCTTTTACCCCGCAATTTCCCTGATCTTCATAGCCCTCCCCACTAGTGGGGGCCGTGTTTTTAGATTGTTGGATAATGGGTAAATAGCCTAGCCTACTCATTTGCGAAAGAAAAAATGCAAAAAAAAAAAAAACACATGATAAACTCGTGACTGTTAGGCCTACTCTGTATCAATTTACCAACTTAGCTCTAAGCTAGCCTATCACTCCTAAGTCCTAAAACTCATTTTAACAATAACTTCATTAGCCTAGGCCTAGGGCCCTAGGCCTAATATAATATAAAATCATCAACACACAAAATACACACACTTCATAGTTACCTTAGATCAAACACTCATCAATGTCACAATCAAGGGTACGATTTTAGTTACTGGATCAAGAACTTGAAGATATAATACAACGACGAAATTTCGTCCATTTCTTCTTCTTCTTCTTCTTATTGTTTAAATGTGCAGTTTGCTTGGAGGGTTGTCTCCAGATTACTGCACAGGCGTTTAGATGGGACAGAGTAAGAATAGAAGGGGAAAATCATAGAATGAGGAATGAAAAACTACTCAAAATTAGTCACTGAAGCCCCCCAACCGCGTCAAGGAGAGTAGTATCGGGGGTTCGTCCATTTACAAAACGGACAACGTGGCGCAATCATCCGCAGACCGCAATGCACAACAAATGAAATCCCGTAAAGTTAGCTCGATATTAATCATTCAAATTCACTATTGTTTGGAAGTTAGCTCAAGGTTCACCTTCACCTTCAGGAGGTATTTAGGGATATATAATGGCTCCTACTGTAGGCCCTACTTTCCGGAGAGTGTTGAGAGGGGAGAAAGGGTGTTGGAGATAAAAGGAAGCTGTTGGAGTGGCTTAGTCATTACAGTATCTTACAGTAGGCTAGATCCTCTGGAAAAAAGGCAAACTAGGCCTGTGTCATGTGTGTTGATAGTCTGTATATGTTATCAAGGTGTTCCCCGGCTTGGTCCGAGCATGTGAAATACGCTATGACGTACTACCACACCCATTAATTATGTCCGCCTAGGCTGTGATCGAACCCAGTAGATTTACATTTGAATGCATGTGCTCTCCACTCGACTGACGTGGCTCTATTTAACTTATGGCGAGTTTGGAATCCCAAAATCAGTTAACTCCGTTTCACGCGGAGGAGGGAATCCTTCCCCTAGTCTGGGGTAGTCTTCATAATAACGTCACCATGCTTTATCGTACCATGTCCTTCTCTCCTACTTAAAATACGGGGAAAGGAAGAAGACAGAGACACAAGAATAAGAAGAGAAAGAAAGCCTAGCTCCCATGGCCTCCATATTCAAAAGGAGGCCTAAGTGTGCTCCTACACCAAGTCCTTTTGTCCCTCAAGATACCGTCGACCCAGGTTATGCTCGTGTGGCTAGGGTCCTCTCACAACGACCCAAATGAAGGTTAACTCACCAACTGGGGGTCTCACAAGGCACTGTCCTGGGTCCCCTACTTTTCCTTTCTTACATAAATTACCTCCAGGCTCCAACTATCGCTTAATGAAGATGTTTTAGGAGTGTCTCATCCAAACTAGACAAGTACCAACTATAAAACCCCCGTGTCCGCTATCCTGACCCACCAAACAGGCTCGCTTATCTTAGAAACATTGCAATATATGATAGATGCTTAAATGCTAAAATGTGTTTATCATGCTCACTTACCTTTTTGGCTTACAGACTTGTGCTTTGATTGTCACGATCGTGGACGCTGACATCCACGCTGACATAGATGATATGGCGTCTTATATAATATAATTATCCTTTTTAGGCTAAAAAGATTTTTTTTATGCAGTAAACTTTCAGGTAAGACCCTCGATCGTGGACGCTGACATCCACGCTGACATAGATGATATGGCGTCTTATATAATATAATTATCCTTTTTAGGCTAAAAAGATTTTTTTTATGCAGTAAACTTTCAGGTAAGACCCTCCTGTAAACCACTCCCTGTCTGTCAATCAGGGTATGAAAGGAACTGCGCATGAATCTGTTACCTTAAGACGGATGGTGAAAGTATGAAGAAACAAACATTTTTGAATGGTAATATAGCCTAGGTTTAAGGATTTAAATAAGGGTGCTGAATTTTCTCTGAATGCTGAGCCGATTAGATTATTCCTAAACAAAACAAAAATTATCTTATAAAGGGTTGCACTCGCTACGTTCCGTCTCCCTGCTGGCATGACGGATCCACGGAGTCTCAAAATAGACGGGAAAACGTGATCGCCAGCGTGCGAACCCTAGTTAGTTTTTTGGGAATGTTTTTTTTGTCAAAAAAAGCATGAGGACTAAGCAAGCAGTCTATTGACTGCCGTGGATCATGCCAGCAGGGTCAGTAAGGAAGGGCCAGTAAAGTCATGACGACGGAACGTAGCGAGTGCGACATGATGATGATGATAATAAATCCTTGGAAGTACGATTTTATTTAGCTAAGCCTGAACTTTAGACTCCTTAGCAGGTGATAGCTCGATAATTTACGATAATAACTAGCCTAGTGGACAAGGGGGGAGAGGAAGAGAAGGGAGGAAACAAGGGTACCGGTACACAATATTTCAAGGTCACCACCACGACTCTCGGGAGCCCGTTTTCCCCTCACGTTAATTAACCCCTGCTGTACGGTCGCGCTAAGTCATGTCCCAGCTGTCAGTACGTTTGGCCTGTATTAATGTCTGTCAGATGTTGAATAATAGGGTGGGTAAGTGTAGCAACATGTTTGTATATATCACTCGATATGAAGAAATTAAGCTTAGATATTGCTGACACCAATTATTGATCAAAATATACTTGGTACCAAGACATCACTTATTAGCGCGACTGTACCGGCGGCGTCTGTTTACTTTATTGTAGAGCTATATTTAGACGATTTTGTGCAATTGAAGAAGGATCTGGGGTAGCAAAAAGGGTTAAGCGAGATAGTTTGAAGCCAGCTTATAATTGCTAGAGGTCCTTCCTAAGCTTAATAAACTTGCTTAACAGTAGCCAAAATACTGTATGTAGGCCTATATAATGAAAAGTTGTCACCGGTAATGAAAGGGTTAAGGGGACAGTGGCTGCTTTTTGGGGCCAATTTATTCATTCATTCATATAATGTTGAGTTGCCTCACTAGACATCCCTCAAACTTTAAACAAAAATAGACCCCCACCCTCCCTTAAGATAATTTTTAAAAAATTTCGGTAAAATATGTCCCGGCCAAAGGCGTTCCTCCCATATCAGGCTCGATATCGCTCGCCAGGAAGAGATCGACACCTAAATGGCACAATAGGTCTTAAAATTGACAACAAAATGGGACGAAAGGTCTTAAAATCGCCAAACTAATGAGCCGAGCGTCTTAAAATATGAATGGGGCTAAACACGAGGAAGAAGGGGGACCAGTAATACGAACCAGCTCCCCTTAACCTGACAAGCGCGATATAGACGTAGGTGCTAGGGTAGTTATTTGTGCATTTCTAGCCCTGGATTCTGACAGAATTCGTTATATTTACAATATAAACCATTATTTGTTTTCGGTATGCTTTTATTTTACATATATGATGTATATATGAACCTTCAAGAGTGCTAAAATAAGTGGGAAAAGCATTTGGGTGGTGAAAAACGAAGATATTGGCCACCCGGTCATAATCTCAGGCGAGAGAGAGAGACAGGCAGCCTTCCCCTCTCGCTGTCTGGGAGTCAACTGAGAAGAGCGGGGCGGTGTGTGCCGTTGTCTGGGTGTTGCATAACGATCTTTTATGCAACCCACTTGTGCTACATTATCGCGGGAGAGAAAAATAACCGATAAATGATGATAATAAGAGGAAAAATAGGTGATAATTGAGGAGGGAGGGAGGGAGGGAGGTGGGGAAGGAGGGGAGGGGGGTGGGTGAGATTTACATGGATGAGTACTGGAGGGGAATTATCTCACCTAGAGACAAATTCCTTTGTTTTGATAGGCCCTTTTTTTTTATGGAAGGCTTTTTTTATGGTCCTGCTTCCGTGAGGCCTATCGCGTTCCCTATAGGAAGCCTTCCGTGAGGCCTATCGCGCTTGCCGGGTTAAGGGTCGAGAAAGAGATAGTGACCCTTTCAAGTCTCTCTCTCTCTCTCTGCTTTTATTCAGATGAGGGTATATGGAAGTCGGAGGTTAGTCGAGATAATCTTTACCCTTATTAACAAAAATATATATATATTCTATTTTGTATTAACTTCACCACAACACCAAACACCTCCAATGAAATCAATGACCCTTCCTAAGCTGTATACAATCTAATGTGAAAGCCAGAAATAAACTGTCAAAATGCGTCAGAATCTTAAAAGGGTTATTATTACCGTATAGCCTAGAGTACAGTATATGGGCGGGGTTGTAGGATGTAGGAGAGGCAAGTTCAAATAGTCTGGATTTATATATTGCATTAAATTATAAGTATACCATGAATCGTGATCCCTAACCTGTTCCTTTGCCCCTCAACTTTCTCTTCAAAATTGCTGAGGGGCACAGGGCCCTGGCTGGGGCTTTGGTTTCCCGGACGTTTCCGCACCCTCCTCAACTCCCCGCCATGGAGTGGCTTCGGTCACCCAGGTTTTATTGTGGTCGGCAGGGAGGGTTCTGTGGGGGCGCCCGGTTATGGCCTTGGCCATGCTCGGGGCCTTGGGGCTGTTCGGCCAGGCAGCTTGGGGAACAACAACAACAACAACCTGTCTTCGTAGCGCAATGGATTAATTTATGCACTGAATTTCGGTGTGAGCATCCTAGGTTCAAATAAATAAATACAATAAAACTTATAACAGGATTTATTTACGAAGTTATTACACATTGAACATTATTAACAAAACGTAACATATAATATATACACATACAGTATTTACTTACATGAGAGAGAGAGAGAGAGAGAGAGAGAGAGAGAGAGAGAGAGAGAGAGAGAGAGAGAGAGATTATTTAGTTAGATAAAATAGGACTTCAGAGGTTATCAACCATTCTAGAACATTAAGCCTGCACAATGTAAGTCAAGAATAGCGTCAGGACTGGAGCCCCATATAGAGAACTCCAGTCCCTTATTATAGATATACAGATTGATAGAGTAATTACTATCAACAAATATATAGGACATATAACTAGGGCATAGGAGCAGAAAATGTACAGTATCTAAGATGATCCTTGACTAAATCCTAAAGGATCACTAGACAACTACATTAATAATAATAATAATAATTAATATTATAATAAAACCATTCGTATAAATATTTCTAATTAACTCTGCATATTTGAAAATAAAAAACACTCCTACACATATCAAACGTACAATATATTATGATACAATATAATAGACAGAGAAATGGGCGAGGGAACGCGAAAGTGGTACCGAACCCTAAGAATTGGAACTATAAATGTTGTTTTTATTCGGGCTCTGTCTCGAGTCGGCCACTCCCCCACTATGGGGTATGTGCCTGAGTATATACATACATGCATACATTCCCTGGCTGACCCTTCCCAAATGGTAGAAATATTAGCTGGATTAATCTAATCGTTTGTGAGTTATAGAGGTTAATGGTCAAGATTTTTGGCCTACTTACTTGGAACAGGGTATAGTAGCCTACACTGTAAACAATGTGTGTGCAATAAAGAAAAAGTAACTAACAAAACTGGTACACACTTAGAAGCGAATTAATTTGGGATACATTTGAAATAGGTTCACTAATTAGTCATTAATTATAGTACACATTTATATATTGCATAATTTATTTGTTGAGCATCAGATTATATAAAACC
The DNA here is from genome assembly GCA_032716605.1 of Paralithodes platypus. Classification (NCBI taxonomy): domain Eukaryota; kingdom Metazoa; phylum Arthropoda; class Malacostraca; order Decapoda; family Lithodidae; genus Paralithodes; species Paralithodes platypus. The sequence continues at coordinate 33,217,526 of CM064493.1, read as the reverse complement.
CATGTGTTATGTATTGCAAACTCAAAATTTTACAGTATAGGTGAAAAAATAAAAATAATCTAGAAAAGAGGGACTCCGTTGCCAAATTCTTCCGCATGTTTGGCCTTTTCTGCTGTCATAAAAGTGATCGAGCCGGAAGGAGATATCATGGAAACTACTTTTGGTCGGGTGGAACCAGTTGGTGAGGAAGACCTCAAATTTCCAGAACTGCTTGAAAAGCTATTTGAATTGGTGTTGTGATTACTAGAACTACTTGAACGATTCGAGCCGAGGTTGCGATTGCTAAAACTACTTGATGAAGCACTACTAGATGAAGATGATCCTGAAGTACCTGGGGCTCTGCTACGGCTTCTAGAATTGCTCGTTGAAGAACTTGTCGATAAGCTATTTGAGTCGGAGTTGCGATTTCTGGAACTACCCGACGAGGAACTAGATGAAGAACCAACTATGCCGGAGTTGCGACTGGAAGATCCGGCAGATAATGAACTAGCAGATACGGGGCTCTGAGTATGAGAAACCAATCCAGTTGGAGAGGCGGACAATCCAAAGTTTGCAGCTAGAAAACTGTCAAAGGCAGCATTGCCTGAAGGGGGAGGGCTGCTTGCGGTATTGCGATTCTTCGACAAAGTAGCGGAACCTTGGCTGCTAGACGAACTTTGTCTTGTTGAACCGAGTGCAAAACGATGAGGTGGAGAAGCAAATGCATCTGAATTAAGCGACGAAGAGGAACTGGATATCGAAGTACGCCCTGAATTGCTTGAACTAGCGGCACTGACTGCGACGTTGCTTGTGGCAGGAATACGACTGCCAAAGCTGCTTGATGTAACCTGATTTGAGAGAAAACTGCCAGTTGCAGATTGCCTATTTTGATTGTTGCTGCTTGCAGGTTGACTTGCAGATTGCCTAGTTCGACTGTTACTGTTTGCGAATTGGCTAGTAGATTGACTTGACGACTGCCTATTCTGACTGTCCCTAGTTGCAGATTGGCCGACAGACTGGCTTGACCTACTTGAAGTCTGTCTATTCTGACTGTCCCTGTTTGCAGATTGACTCACAGACTGGCCTGACTGACTTGAAGACTGTCTATTCTGACTGTCACTATTTGCAGACAGGCTTGACCTACCCGAAGACTGTCTATTCTGACTGTCCCTGTTTGCAGATTGGCTAGATGACTGACTTGACCTACTTAAAGACTGTCTATTCTGACTGTCCCTGTTTGCAGAAAGACTGGCAGACTGACTCGAAGATTGCCTATTCTGACTATTCTCAGTTTCAGATTGGCTAGCAGAGGACCTACTAGCCGAACCGCTCAAAGCAGACGTAAGAACTGGTGTACCAATTGCAGGAACGTTTGAAGCAGAGGCGTGTCCCGTGACAGTACTCAATACAGAGGCATCGGAACTAATTGATCCGGAACTTGGCGGGTGGATCGCTGGAATGCCGGTCACAAATGTCTGCACTTGGGGGCTACCGGTCAAGAAAGTGCGTATCTTGGGGTGACCGGCAACTGGAGCTTGATCTGCTGACTGACCGGAGACCAAGCTGACTGAATCACGGTTACCGCTAGCTGAAGTACGGCTGGAACTAGATTGACGGGATCCAATTTGACCGGAACTAGATTGACTGAATCCTGACTGACTAGATCCAATTTGACCGGAACTAGACTGACTGAATCCTGACTGACCAGATCTAGACTGACTGGATCCCAATTGATGAGAACTAGACTGACTGAATCCTGACTGACCGGATCCAAATTGACCAGATCTAGACTGACCGGATCCAAATTGACTGGAACTAGACTGACCGGATCCAATTTGATGAGAACTAGACTGACTGGATCCACTTTGACTGGATCCTGACTGGCTTGATCCCAACTGACTGGAACTAGACTGACCAGATCCAAATTGACTGGAACTAGACTGACCAGATCCCAATTGACGAGAACTAGACTGACTGGATCCTGACTGGCTTGATCCCAATTGACTGAAACTAGACTGACTGAATCCTGACTGACCAGATCTAGACTGACCGGATCCAAATTGACTGGATCTAGACTGACCGGATCCAAATTGACCAGAGCTAGACTGACCGGATCCTGACTGACCAGATCTAGACTGACCGGATCCAATTTGACCGGAACTAGACTGACCGGATCCAAATTGACTGGAACTAGACTGACCGGATCCCAATGGACGAGAACTAGACTGACTGAATCCTGACTGACCAGATCTAGACTGACCGGAACTAGACTGACTGAATCCTGACTGAGCAGATCTAGACTGACCAGATTCCAATTGACTGGAACTAGACTGACCAGATTCCAATTGACGAGAACTAGACTGATTGGATCCACTTTGACTGGATCCTGACTGGCTTGATCCCAACTGACTGGAACTAGACTGACTGGAGATAGACTGACCAGATCCAATTTGACTGGAACTAGACTGACCAGATCCCAATTGACGAGAACTAGACAGACTGGATCCACTTTGACTGGATCCTGACTGGCTTGATCCCAACTGACTGGAACTAGACTGACCAGATTCAATTTGACTGGAGCTAGACTGACCAGATCCAATTTGACTGGAGCTAGACTGACCAGATTCAATTTGACTGGAGCTAGACTGACCAGATCCAATTTGACTGGAACTAGACTGACCAGATCCAATTTGACTGGAACTAGATTGACCAGATCCAATTTGACCGGAGCTAGACTGACCAGATCCAATTTGACGGGAACTAGATTGACCAGATCCAATTTGACTGGAGCTAGACTGACCAGATCCAATTTGACTGGAGCTAGACCGACCAGATCCAATTTGACTGGAGCTAGACTGACTGGATCCTGACTGGCTTGATCCCAATTGATTGAAACTAGACTGACTGAATCCTGACTGACCAGATCTAGACTGACCGGATCCAAATTGACTGGATCTAGACTGACCGGATCCAAATTGACCAGAGCTAGACTGACCGGATCCTGACTGACCAGATCCAAATTGACCGGATCCAAATTGACTGGAACTAGACTGACCGGATCCCAATGGACGAGAACTAGACTGACTGAATCCTGACTGAGCAGATCTAGACTGACCGGATCCAATTTGACCGGAACTAGACTGACTGAATCCTGACTGAGCAGATCTAGACTGACCAGATTCAAATTGACTGGAACTAGACTGACCAGATTCCAATTGACGAGAACTAGACTGAATGGATCCACTTTGAATGGATCCTGACTGGCTTGATCCCAACTGACTGGAACTAGACTGACTGGAGGTAGACTGACCAGATCCAATTTGACTGGAACTAGACTGACCAGATCCCAATTGACGAGAACTAGACTGAATGGATCCACTTTGACTGGATCCTGACTGGCTTGATCCCAACTGACTGGAACTAGACTGACCAGATTCAATTTGACTGGAGCTAGACTGACCAGATCCAATTTGACTGGAACTAGACTGACCAGATCCAATTTGACTGGAACTAGATTGACCAGATCCAATTTGACTGTAGCTAGACTGACCAGATCCAATTGGACTGGAGCTAGATTGACCAGATCCAATTTGACTGGAACTAGACTGACCAGATCCAATTTGACTGGAACTAGACTGACCAGATCCAATTTGACTGGAGCTAGACTGACCAGATCCAATTTGACTGGAGCTAGACTGACCAGATTCAATTTGACTGGAGCTAGACTGACCAGATCCAATTTGACTGGAACTAGATTGACCAGATCCAATTTGACTGGAGCTAGACTGACCAGATTCAATTTGACTGGAGCTAGACTGACCAGATCCAATTTGACTGGAGCTAGACTGACCAGATCCAATTTGACTGGAGCTAGACTGACCAGATTCAATTTGACTGGAGCTAGACTGACCAGATCCAATTTGACTGGAACTAGATTGACCAGATCCAATTTGACTGGAACTAGATTGACCAGATCCAATTTGACTGGAACTAGACTGACCAGATCCAATTTGACTGGAACTAGATTGACCAGATCCAATTTGACTGGAGCTAGACTGACCAGATCCAATTTGACTGGAGCTAGACTGACCAGATCCAATTTGACCAGAACTAGACTGACTGAATTCTGATTGACCAGATCCAATTTGACTGGAACTAGACTGACTTGATCCAATTTGACTGGAACCAATCTGACTGGAACCAGATCCTACTTGACCTGCTCGAGGCTGACTGGAGCTAGAGGAAGATACTTTACTGACCGTCGACTGGCCAATGATAACTGTCTCTGGGTCAGCTGTTCTAGATTGTTCAATTGTGGTAGAGCCTTGTTCAGCTGTTCTAGATTGTTCAGCTGTGGTGGATGTGGTAAAGTCTTGCTCACTTGTAGTGGAGCTTAGTTCATGTACAACAGAGCCTTGATCTGCTCCAGTAGAGCTTTGTTCTGCTGTGGTGGAGATTTGTTCTGAGGTGGTAAAGCTTTGTTTAGGTGTGGCAAAGCCTTGACCAGCTGCAGTTGAGCTTTGTCCAGTTGCAATAGAGCTTTGTTCAGCTGCAATAGAGCTTTGTCCAGCTATAGCAGACATCTGCTCAGCTGTGGTAGAGCTCTGTTCAGCTGTGGTTAAGCCTTGTTCAGCTGTTCTAGATTGTTCAGCTGTAGTAGAGGGAAGTCCGGCTGTGGTGGAACCTTGTCCTACAGTGGTAGAGCTTTGTTCAGCTGTAGTTGAGCCTTGTTCAAGTGCAATGGATTGTTCAGCTATTGTAGAGCCTTGTTCAGTTGCAGTCAGACTTAGTTCAGCTGTGGTTGAGCCTTGATCAACTAAGATGGATTGCTCAGCTGTTGTAGATCCTTGTTCAGCTGCAGTTGAGCCTTGTTCAACTAAGATGGATTGCTCAGCTGTCCTAAACCCTTGTTCAGCAATGGTTGAGCTTTGTTCAGATGTGGTAGAACCTTGTACAACTGTGGTTGAGGCTTGTTTAGTGGCAGTAGAGCTTTGTTCAGTTGCTGTAGAACTTTGTTCAGCTGTGGCTGAGGCTTGTTCAACTGTTCCAATTCGTCTAGAACTTGTCCTAGCTTGAGTTTCATCTTGACGGATCCTTGAATTTCCTTGATTAATTCTTGAACTTCCTTGAGATGCAGTTTGACTGATCCTTGAATCCTGGCTTATTCTTGAACTTCCTTGATTAACCCTGGATTCTTGCCTGAATGTTGAACTTCCTTGAGATGCATTTTGACTTATCCTTAATCTGGATCTTCCTTGATTACTTCTTGAATCTCCTTGACTGAATCTTGGACTTCCTTGATTAAACCTTGAACTTCCATGAGCTGTTTGACTGACCTCTGAATTTCTTTGACCTTCATCTTGACTGACTGCTGAACTTCCTTGACTTAATCTAGAACTTCCTTCACTAAATCTTGTAGTTCCTTGACTGTTTCTTGAACCTCCTTGACTGGTCCTTGAACTGCCTTGATTGAACCTTGAACTGTCTCGAGCTGCATCTTGACTGGCTCTCGATACTCCTTGAACTTCACCTTGATTGATTGTTGAACTTCCTTGACTGAACCTTGAACTTCCGTGTCTGAATCTTGAACTTCCTTGTTTACTTTTCGAATCCTGAATTGATCTTTCTTGAGCTACATCTTGACTGACTCTTGAGCCTCCTTGAACTTCATCTTGACTGATCCTTGATCTTCCTTGACTTGTGCTTGAACCTCCTTGCCGTTCATTTTGACTGACTCTTGCATTTTCTTGAGCTACATCTTGACTAATTCTTGAAGTTTCTTGAGGTGCATCTTGACTTCCTTGATCTATCTTTGAACTTCCTTGACTTAATGCTGAACTTTCTTGAGATACATGACTGGAACTAGATTGACCAGATCCAATTTGACTGGAGCTAGATTGACCAGATCCAATTTGACTGGAGCTAGACTGACCAGATCCAATTTGACTGGAACTAGATTGACCAGATCCAATTTGACTGGAGCTAGACTGACCAGATCCAATTTGACTGGAGCTAGACTGACCAGATCCAATTTGACCAGAACTAGACTGACTGAATTCTGATTGACCAGATCCAATTTGACTGGAACTAGACTGACTTGATCCAATTTGACTGGAACCAATCTGACTGGAACCGGATCCTACTTGACCTGCTCGAGGCTGACTGGAGCTAGAGGAAGATACTTTACTGACCGTCGACTGGCCAATGATAACTGTCTCTGGTTCAGCTGTTCTAGATTGTTCAATTGTGGTAGAGCCTTGTTCAGCTGTTCTAGATTGTTCAGCTGTGGTGGATGTGGCAAAGTCTTGTTCACTTGTAGTGGAGCTTAATTCATGTACAACAGAGCCTTGATCTGCTCCAGTAGAGCTTTGTTCTGCTGTGGTGGAGATTTGTTCTGAGGTGGTAGAGCTTTGTTTAGGTGTGGCAAAGCCTTGACCAGCTGCGGTTGAGCTTTGTCCAGCTGCAATAGAGCTTTGTTCAGCTGCAATAGAGCTTTGTTCAGCTGCAATAGAGCTTTGTCCAGCTATAGCAGACATCTGCTCAGCTGTGGTAGAGCTCTGTTCAGCTGTGGTTAAGCCTTGTTCAAGTGCAGTGGATTGTTCAGCTAATGTAGAGCCTTGTTCAGTTGCAGTCAGACTTAGTTCAGCTGTGGTTGAGCCTTGATCAACTAAGATGGATTGCTCAGCTGTTGTAGATCCTTGTTCAGCTGCAGTTGAACCTTGTTCAACTAAGATGGATTGCTCAGCTGTCCTAAACCCTTGTTCAGCAATGGTTGAGCTTTGTTCAGATGTGGTAGAACCTTGTACAACTGTGGTTGAGGCTTGTTCAGTGGCAGTAGAGCTTTGTTCAGTTGCTGTAGAACTTTGTTCAGCTGTGGCTGAGGCTTGTTCAACTGTTCCAATTTGTCTAGAACTTGTCCTAGCTTGAGTTTCATCTTGACGGATCCTTGAATTTCCTTGATTAATTCTTGAACGTCCTTGAGATGCAGTTTGACTGATCCTTGAATCCTGGCTTATTCTTGAACTTCCTTGATTAACCCTGGAACCTTCTTGCCTGAATGTTGAACTTCCTTGAGATGCATTTTGACTTATCCTTAATCTGGATCTTCCTTGATTACTTCTTGAATCTCCTTGACTGAATCTTGGACTTCCTTGATTAAACCTTGAACTTCCATGAGCTGTTTGACTGACCTCTGAATTTCTTTGACCTTCATCTTGACTGACTGCTGAACTTCCTTGACTTAATCTAGAACTTCCTTCACTAAATCTTGTAGTTCCTTGACTGTTTCTTGAACCTCCTTGACTGGTCCTTGAACTGCCTTGATTGAACCTTGAACTGTCTCGAGCTGCATCTTGACTGGCTCTCGATACTCCTTGAACTTCACCTTGATTGATTGTTGAACTTCCTTGACTGAACCTTGAACTTCCGTGTCTGAATCTTGAACTTCCTTGTTTACTTTTCGAATCCTGAATTGATCTTTCTTGAGCTACATCTTGACTGACTCTTGAGCCTCCTTGAACTTCATCTTGACTGATCCTTGATCTTCCTTGACTTGTGCTTGAACCTCCTTGCCGTTCATTTTGACTGACTCTTGCATTTTCTTGAGCTACATCTTGACTAATTCTTGAAGTTTCTTGAGGTGCATCTTGACTTCCTTGATCTATCTTTGAACTTCCTTGACTTAATGCTGAACTTTCTTGAGATACATGACTGGAACTAGATTGACCAGATCCAATTTGACTGGAGCTAGATTGACCAGATCCAATTTGACTGGAGCTAGACTGACCAGATCCAATTTGACTGGAACTAGATTGACCAGATCCAATTTGACTGGAGCTAGACTGACCAGATCCAATTTGACTGGAGCTAGACTGACCAGATCCAATTTGACCAGAACTAGACTGACTGAATTCTGATTGACCAGATCCAATTTGACTGGAACTAGACTGACTTGATCCAATTTGACTGGAACCAATCTGACTGGAACCGGATCCTACTTGACCTGCTCGAGGCTGACTGGAGCTAGAGGAAGATACTTTACTGACCGTCGACTGGCCAATGATAACTGTCTCTGGTTCAGCTGTTCTAGATTGTTCAATTGTGGTAGAGCCTTGTTCAGCTGTTCTAGATTGTTCAGCTGTGGTGGATGTGGCAAAGTCTTGTTCACTTGTAGTGGAGCTTAATTCATGTACAACAGAGCCTTGATCTGCTCCAGTAGAGCTTTGTTCTGCTGTGGTGGAGATTTGTTCTGAGGTGGTAGAGCTTTGTTTAGGTGTGGCAAAGCCTTGACCAGCTGCGGTTGAGCTTTGTCCAGCTGCAATAGAGCTTCGTTCAGCTGCAATAGAGCTTTGTTCAGCTGCAATAGAGCTTTGTCCAGCTATAGCAGACATCTGCTCAGCTGTGGTAGAGCTCTGTTCAGCTGTGGTTAAGCCTTGTTCAGCTGTGATAGAGCCTTGTTCAAGTGCAATGGATTGTTCAGCTAATGTAGAGCCTTGTTCAGTTGCAGTCAGACTTAGTTCAGCTGTGGTTGAGCCTTGATCAACTAAGATGGATTGCTCAGCTGTTGTAGATCCTTGTTCAGCTGCAGTTGAACCTTGTTCAACTAAGATGGATTGCTCAGCTGTCCTAAACCCTTGTTCAGCAATGGTTGAGCTTTGTTCAGATGTGGTAGAACCTTGTACAACTGTGGTTGAGGCTTGTTCAGTGGCAGTAGAGCTTTGTTCAGTTGCTGTAGAACTTTGTTCAGCTGTGGCTGAGGCTTGTTCAACTGTTCCAATTTGTCTAGAACTTGTCCTAGCTTGAGTTTCATCTTGACGGATCCTTGAATTTCCTTGATTAATTCTTGAACTTCCTTGAGATGCAGTTTGACTGATCCTTGAATCCTGGCTTATTCTTGAACTTCCTTGATTAACCCTGGAACCTTCTTGCCTGAATATTGAACTTCCTTGAGATGCATTTTGACTTATCCTTAATCTGGATCTTCCTTGATTACTTCTTGAATCTCCTTGACTGAATCTTGGACTTCCTTGATTAAACCTTGAACTTCCATGAGCTGTTTGACTGACCTCTGAATTTCTTTGACCTTCATCTTGACTGATTGCTGAACTTCCTTGACTTAATCTAGAACTTCCTTCACTAAATCTTGTAGTTCCTTGACTGTTTCTTGAACCTCCTTGACTGGTCCTTGAACTGCCTTGATTGAACCTTGAACTGTCTCGAGCTGCATCTTGACTGGCTCTCGATACTCCTTGAACTTCACCTTGATTGATTGTTGAACTTCCTTGACTGAACCTTGAACTTCCGTGTCTGAATCTTGAACTTCCTTGTTTACTTTTTGAATCCTGAATTGATCTTTCTTGAGCTACATCTTGACTGACTCTTGAGCCTCCTTGAACTTCATCTTGACTGATCCTTGATCTTCCTTGACTTGTGCTTGAACCTCCTTGCCGTTCATTTTGACTGACTCTTGCATTTTCTTGAGCTACATCTTGACTAATTCTTGAAGTTTCTTGAGGTGCATCTTGACTTCCTTGATCTATCTTTGAACTTCCTTGACTTAATGCTGAACTTTCTTGAGCTACATCTTGACTGATTTTTGAAGTTTCTTGAGCTGCATCTTGAATTCCTTGATCTATCTTTAAAGTTTCTTGAGCTACATCTTGACTGATTTTTGAAGTTTCTTGAGCTGCATCTTGACTTCCTTGATCTATCCTTGCACTTCCTTGACTTGAGCTAGAACTTCCTTGTGTTTCTCCAAGATCAATCCTTCCGGAGAGTTTAGGAAGGCTATTGACGAATAGCGCCATCTGTTCCCCAAATTGCCTCGATGACGAATCTCCTTCGGTTCTCCCTCCCCTTTCTCGGATCATTTCATTCCCGACCATGGTAACCGGTCTCCTCCTGGTAGTTAGTGAACTGTCTGTTTGGCCTACCGGGCTACTGGTTTGGTCTACTGTTATACTAGATAGGCTACCTGGTGTATTTGCACCGTCTCCAAGTCTCTCGCCTATTCCAAATCCACTGTCAATAACCCTTTCGGTCGCCTGTATGGTTTTATCAGTAATACTTTCTGGCTGCTTAGTAACTGATTCAGGTCCAATTAAGATGTCTTCAGCTACAAATACAGACTCTCCTAATTGAACAAAACTTTGAACTGGCTGAAAATCTGCTACAATATCTCCAGTGACGAGTTCAGACTGTCTCACATGGCCTGTAGCCCCTTCAGTGACAGAGCCTTGAACTCGAGTGACTGTAGGTTCCTCAGAGGTTCCTTGGGATAGTTGAAAGACGATTGGTTCACTCAGTTGATGCTGATCTGATGTTGTTTTTGGAGCTGTCTCTGTATGAATAGAACTAGAACTTGATTCACTTGTCACAGAACTCTGTTGAGCTGCAGTAGAACTCTGTTGAGCTACAGCAGAACTCTGTTGAGCTGTGGTAGAACTCTGTTGAGCTGCGGCAAAACTCTGTTCAACTGCGGAAGAACTCTGTTCAGTTGCAGTAGAACTCTGTTGAGCTGAGGAAGAACTCTGTTGAGCTGCGGCAGAACTCTGTTGAGCTGCGGCAGAACTCTGTTGAGCTGTGGAAGAACTCTGTTGAGCTGCGGCAGAACTCTGTTCAGCTGTGGAAGAACTCTGTTCAGCTGCGGCAGAACTCTGTTCAGCTGCAGTAGAACTCTGTACGGAGTTGGTAGAGCTCTGTTCAGCTGCAACAGAATTTTGTTCAGCATTTGTAGAACTTTGTTCAGCTCTGGCAAAACTCTGCTTACCTATGGTGAAACTCTGTTCAGCTGTGGCAGTCCTCTGTTCAGCAGTGGCAGAACTTTGTTCTGAGGCTGTATGGTCAGATCCAGTTGTTGCTGTCCCGTGTCTTGTTGACAACAGGAACCCTGCTCGTGTACCAAGGTTTGCCCTGCTTCTTCCTCTTGATGAAGATCTTGCTCTTGGTCTATCTGTTTTTATTACTGTTGAGTCTATTGTTGCCCCCAAGTTAGACGTTATCCGTATACCTGTTGTACCGATACTTATTGCATGTTCCCCAATTGTACTTGTCTGTTCTCCTGGTTCCTGAACACCTCTTGTCTGTGCACCTGTGTTTTGTATGCCTATTGTTTCTAAATTGGTTGCCTGTTCACCAGTTGTTCCTAAATCTGTGGTTGCTACACCAGTTGTCTGTGTGCCTGTTGTATCTGCCCCTGCTGTAGTCTGTTCACCTTTTGTCTGGACGTCTGTTGGCTCCCCATCTTGTGACAACAGAGGGATTTCTCGGAGAGCATGCAGAGATGCCAGAGAGAAATGTCCCCCTTGAAAGCCTGACGTCTGTCCTTGCGACCCAGAACTCTGAGTTAGTGACTCTGAAGCCTGTCCTTGTGACCTTGAACCCTGCCTTTGGGACCCCAAACCCTGCCCCCGTGCCCTCGATCTCTGTCTTTGTGACCCGAATAACTGACCTTGAGACCCCAAACCCTGTCCTTGTGACCTCTGACCGGTGAAATCTTGCGGTTGAATAAATGTACCAGCCTGACCTACCACAAATGACTCAGTAGCTCCCGTTCCGAAGGTCTTGGGTGAAGGATCTGTTCTCCCGATCACGTTAGACCTCGACCTGGCTCTGCTAGTCAACCCAGCTCGGCTCGTAAATAGAGAATTATCCAATGTCCCGTCCGATCGCAGTGGGCTCGGGTTAATCTCATTGTTGATAGATATTTGGCTATTGATTGGTTTAGCAAAAAATTCCGGACCCACTGGTACTTCTCTAGGAGTGGATTCAGTAACAGGGATAGGTGACAGTGTGGGATGGGGTATGCTAGGTGTTAATAAGCCGGTGCTAGAGAAATCTGTGGCTTGTTTTCTTGATCTATTAACCACAATCACTACAAATGGTGTAACAAAATGGCCACCCGGCACAGAATTCTGGAAGCCGCTGCCAAACCCTTGACTGACAAATTGGGGTTGCCCAGTATCTCCGAACTGGTTAAAACCGAACACCGGACTGATAAATCTATAATTCTGCAGAGCAATATTTTCAAGACCACCAATATTACCCGTGCCAGTACTAGCTAATCCGATATTTCCTAGATTACCAGCGCTAGTACTTCCAAAGCCAAAACTTTCAATATTACCAGAGGTAGTACTTCCTGAACTAATACTTCCAATATTACCCGCACTAGTACTACCCAAACCGATATTATCTAGATTACCAGCGCTAGTACTTCCCAAACCTATGTTTCTAAGATTGCCATTGCTAGTACTTCCCAGTCCAATATTTCCAAAACCAGTACTACCAAGCGTTGGATTGCCCAAACTTTCTGAGAATAAGTGGCTGTTAGCAATGTGACTCTCTCGTCCTGGGAACTGATTCTGTCCATTAATAGTTAGCCCTAAGAGTGGATTACTTCCCTGCTGAATATTTCTAACCTGATTGACCCCTGGTTGGTTATTACTTACAAAAACACTTTGGGAATTCTGTGTACTTGAAACAAAAGGACTTGCCGTAGAACTTAGTGAAGCACCTCCGCTAGCCAGGTTGTCCGAAGCAATGCTGCCTGTTCGCCCGAGACTAACCGGCCTCCTAACAACATTGGTAACTCCAATTAATGCTGGCTGGTATTGTTGATTGAAACCAAGGGCATTGTTGACAATGCTCTGAAGCTCGTGGTTTGTAAGCCCCGTTGATTGAAAGCTTCTGAAGGTCTGAGGCGGCGATACGAAGAATTTCTGCGAAGCCGGGCTGATCAGCGGAGAAAACTGGTGCCCGTTTGTGAAGCCGAAGCCAAAAGGGAACTGGCCGCTGGGGCTTCGCTTGCTTACTTCATCTTTCAAGGTTTTATCATCAGTCTCCTGGAATGACGAAGCATGTTAGTTGGAAAATAAAATACAACTCTTGCAGCGTCCAGCTATGTCCATTGTTAGATGAGGTTATTTTCTTAAACACATTGTCAGAGTATCTACATTAAGTTAAAACCACACTGTCAGTGTCAATAATTCTTATGGTTGACAAATTCTAATTAGTCACCGACTAATTAGTCACCGACTAATTAGTCACCGACTAATTAGTCACCGACTAATAGGAAGTATAACATCTGAGGTGAAGAAGCCATTGATTTCGGGGGCTGATGAGTGATTGGTGCATCTGAATTCTTGTGTGCTTTCTTTTTGTGGGCAAACTGTTATGTGTTCTTCTCCTGTCACTTCTGTTTTACTTTCTCGTGTCTCTTGTTGATCCTCCCTACCCCTTGTGGGAGTAAGAGATGGCTAATGACTGACTGACTTATACATTCCAGAATTTGTCGCTATAAAGTTGCCTGTAGCAAGTCTGGGTTTCATAGTCTAGTTGAAAATGTTCTAGTTGAAAAAAGCTTCAACAACTCAATCTCCAATATCCAAGTTAATTACAACTTATCTTCATTGGTAGTTGCCAGGTCTAGTTATGTCCATGGTCCATTAAGTAGCGGCGTAGAATAATGATCATATTGCAAAGCCAAGCATCATCAATAATAATTGGTCTGTCCAAGGGTGGTTGTGTTGTTTGGAGTTTCCTTTGTAAAACGTTTTGTCGGAGTAGCTGCATAAAATAATAATTATATTGCAAAGTCCAGCAATATCAATAATTTGTCTGTCCAAGGGTGATATATCTTGTTTTGAGTTTCCTATATATACGATTGTGTGCAGTTTAGGATCTATGGCAGTTAAAAGGGTTAAGCGAGATGGTTCAAAGCCTGTTAGTTGCTGGAGGCCCTTTTTAAACTGAATAACATCGTATAATAGTAGCAAGAATAACATTAAAGAGACGTCGCCGGTACAGAAGGGGTTAAAAGTGAAAAATGCTCCTTGTTTGAGAAGAAAATGTAATGGGTTTCCCAGGCTAGAAGATCGACGTCAAGAAAATTGAGCTTTAGTTAGTATTAATTTATGAGTTTATATACTACAGTTGTTTCGTTAAAGGTTGGTCATGTATGGACACACGCACACATACACACTCACACACCCTCTCTCTCTCTCTCTCTTTCAAAGCTCGAGTGTCTTAATACTTAAGTAGTCTATAGAGAGAATCAATATCTTTACAAATATCTCTCTCTCTCTCTTACTTCGTGTCAATACTAATATTCCTTACTAAAGTAGTCAATGGAGAAAATAAAATCCTTCTATATAATTCTAATCTCTCTCTTTTTCTTTGTTCTCTCTCACACACACACACACACACACACACTCACTCTCACTCTTCTCTCTCTCTCTCTCTCAGAGATCTCTCTTACTTCGTGTCAATACTCATATTCCTTACTTTAGTGAGTCTAGTCAATGGAGAAAATAATATCCTTCTATATAATTCTAATCTCTCTCTGTCTCTCTCTCTCTCTCTCTCTCTCTCTCTCTTAGTATCAATACCCAAATTCCTTACTTAAGTAGTCAATGGATAAAATAAAATCCTTCTTTATATAGTTCTCATCTCTCTAGTTTCTCTCACACTCTCTCCACTCACTCACTCTCACACAATCTCTCTCTCTCTCTCTGATAATCTAATACTCACTATGAAGGGAATCCAGTTTCTCTTTCACATAATTATCATTTAGGTTCAATTATTTTAGGTCAAAGTTCTTTTAAGGGGAGATGGGTTGTTATTCTGGACCCCTTTCTTTAAGGGGAGATGGGTTGTTATTCTGGACCCCTTTCTTTAAGGGGAGATGGGTTGTTATTCTGGACCCCTTTATTTAAGGGGAGATGGGTTGTTATTCTGGACCCCTTTATTTAAGGGGAGATGGGTTGTTATTCTGGACCCCTTTCTTTAAGGGGAGAGGGGTTGTTATTCTGGACCCCTTTATTTAAGGGGAGATGGGTTGTTATTCTGGACCCCTTTCTTTAAGGGGAGATGGGTTGTTATTCTGGACCCCTTTCTTTAAGGGGAGATGGGTTGTTATTCTGGACCCCTTTCTTCCTCATGTTTAATCCCATTAGGTTTCAGATTTTATGACGTTTGGCGATTGATTTTTCGCCCCATTGCTTTGTCAATACTAAGACTTTTCGTGTCATTTGGGTGTCGATTTTTTCCTGGCGAGCGATAGCGAGCCTCTGTACTCCAAGAGGAACCGGCCTTCGGCCGGGAAATTTTTCTATCGAAAAATGTACAAATTTATCTTGAAGGGGGAGTTTTTTTTAAGCTTGATGAAGGTCTAGGGACGAAACTAAAAGAACAAAAATAATAATAAAAAGATACATACATGAGGAAATAAATACGCCCATCCCCCCTCAAGATGAGCCGATCCTTCGTTTGTTTTCCAGTCAATTCGCTCACCGTTCGTTTCGCCCATGAGTCATTTTACCCCATTGATCCTATAGTAATTAAATAACACCCCGTTCTTAACATGAATCATCAATTACAAACCCCAATGTACTTGAATAAACTAATGAGAGCATGTGGTCCTCCCGGGATTCGAACTCGGGACACCACACCCAGAACATAAGCATCTGAACCATTACACCACCAACACAGTTAAATAAAACAGGATTGGTCTGACTCACCTCCTTCTCTGTAGCAATGGGAGCAGCCAGCACGCCCGGAGAAGTAGCCCAGTAGCACAGAAAGGTCGCCCATATTATTGCCCAGGCCACCCGTGACTGAAACAGAAATAAATAAATAAATAAATATATAAATATATAAATAAAATATAAAAAGCACGATATAAATTACTCATTCAGTACCAGGGACGGACCTTCAGCAATAATAAGGCTACAACCCATCTCAACCAACCCTTTATACTACCACAGATTCGTCAGCTTGGGAAGGACCTTCAGCAATAATAAGGCTACAACCCATCTCAACCAACCCTTTATACTACCACAGATTCGTCAGCTTGGGAAGGACCTTCAGCAATAATAAGGCTACAACCCATCTCAACCAACCCTTTATACTACCACAGATTCGTCAGCTTGGGAAGGACCTTCAGCAATAATAAGGCTACAACCCCTCTCAACCAACCCTTTATACTACCACAGATTCGTCAGCTTGGGAAGGACCTTCAGCAATAATAAGGCTACAACCCATCTCAACCAACCCTTTATACTACCACAGATTCGTCAGCTTGGAAAGGACCTTCAGCAATAATAAGGCTACAACCCATCTCAACCAACCCTTTATACTACCACAGATTCGTCAGCTTGGGAAGGACCTTCAGCAATAATAAGGCTACAACCCATCTCAACCAACCCTTTATACTACCACAGATTCGTCAGCATGGGAAGGACCTTCAGCAATAATAAGGCTACAACCCATCTCAACCAACCCTTTATACTACCACAGATTCGTCAGCTTGGGAAGGACCTTCAGCAATAATAAGGCTACAACCCATCTCAACCAACCCTTTATACTACCACAGATTCGTCAGCTTGGGAAGGACCTTCAGCAATAATAAGGCTACAACCCCTCTCAACCAACCCTTTATACTACCACAGATTCGTCAGCTTGGGAAGGACCTTCAGCAATAATAAGGCTACAACCAATCTCAACCAACCCTTTATACTACCACAGATTCGTCAGCTTGGGAAGGACCTTCAGCAATAATAAGGCTACAACCCATCTCAACCAACCCTTTATACTACCACAGATTCGTCAGCTTGGGAAGGACCTTCAGCAATAATAAGGCTACAACCCATCTCAACCAACCCTTTATACTACCACAGATTCGTCAGCTTGGGAAGGACCTTCAGCAATAATAAGGCTACAACCCATCTCAACCAACCCTTTATACTACCACAGATTCGTCAGCTTGGGAAGGACCTTCAGCAATAATAAGGCTACAACCCATCTCAACCAACCTTTTATACTACCACAGATTCTTCAGCTTGGGAAGGACCTTCAGCAATAATAAGGCTACAACCCATCTCAACCAACCCTTTATACTACCACAGATTCTTCAGCTTGGGAAGGACCTTCAGCAATAATAAGGCTACAACCCATCTCAACCAACCCTTTATACTACCACAGATTCTTCAGCTTGGGAAGGACCTTCAGCAATAATAAGGCTACAACCCATCTCAACCAATCCTTTATACTACCACAGATTCTTCAGCTTGGGAAGGACCTTCAGCAATAATAAGGCTACAACCAATCTCAACCAACCCTTTATACTACCACAGATTCTTCAGCTTGGGAAGGACCTTCAGCAATAATAAGGCTACAACCCATCTCAACCAACCCTTTATACTACCACAGATTCTTCAGCTTGGGAAGGACCTTCAGCAATAATAAGGCTACAACCCATCTCAACCAATCCTTTATACTACCACAGATTGTTCAGCTTGGGAAGGACCTTCAGCAATAATAAGGCTACAACCCATCTCAACCAACCCTTTATACTACCACAGATTCTTCAGCTTGGGAAGGACCTTCAGCAATAATAAGGCTACAACCCATCTCAACCAATCCTTTATACTACCACAGATTCGTCAGCTTGGGAAGGACCTTCAGCAATAATAAGGCTACAACCCATCTCAACCAACCCTTTATACTACCACAGATTCTTCAGCTTGGGAAGGACCTTCAGCAATAATAAGGCTACAACCCATCTCAACCAATCCTTTATACTACCACAGATTCTTCAGCTTGGGAAGGACCTTCAGCAATAATAAGGCTACAACCCATCTCAACCAATCCTTTATACTACCACAGATTCTTCAGCTTGGGAAGGACCTTCAGCAATAATAAGGCTACAACCCATCTCAACCAATCCTTTATACTACCACAGATTCTTCAGCTTGGGAAGGACCTTCAGCAATAATAAGGCTACAACCCATCTCAACCAACCCTTTATACTACCACAGATTCTTCAGCTTGGGAAGGACCTTCAGCAATAATAAGGCTACAACCCATCTCAACCAATCCTTTATACTACCACAGATTCTTCCTAAGCTGCAATTGTCTAAATATTGCTATAATAAAATATAACACGTCGCTGGTACTCAAAGGGTTAAAAGGATAATTAGATATATAGACACATAGATAGACATATAAATATTAATATAGATATGTATAAAACAAATGTGAATAAACAGTAGCCCTCGTATATACTGTATATTGTATATATATATACTATTTCTTATTGTATTTATGTGTGTGTTTAGGAAGAAGACAAAACGCAAGGCTACCTGTAACAAGTCTCTCCCCCGAAGTTGAAAGAGTGATAGAGGGCCAAATTCAAAGTACGTTATAGTCAAAATGTCTGGACACACGGAGGTTAAAGATAGATAGATAGATAGATAGATAGATAGATAGATAGATAGATAGATAGATAGATAGATATATAGCTAGATAGATAGACAGACAAAGAGAGAGAGAGAGAGAGAGTGAGTATACCAATATAACAACTAACCCCTAATCGAAACTCCAAAGAAACCAGGAAAAAAATACACTTTCCATCCAATGAAGCACCACGTACTAACCTTACTCATCCAATGAAGCACCACGTACTAACCTTACTCATCTAACCTTACTCATCCAATGAAGCACCACGTACTAACCTTACTCATCCAATGAAGCACCACGTACTAACCTTACTCATCCAATGAAGCACCACGTACTAACCTTACTCATCCAATGAAGCACCACGTACTAACCTTACTCATCCAATGAAGCACCACGTACTAACCTTACTCATCCAATGAAGCACCACGTACTAACCTTACTCATCCAATGAAGCACCACGTACTAACCTTACTCATCCAATGAAGCACCACGTACTAACCTTACTCATCCAATGAAGCACCACGTACTAACCTTACTCATCCAATGAAGCACCACGTACTAACCTTACTCATCCAATGAAGCACCACGTACTAACCTTACTCATCCAATGAAGCACCACGTACTAACCTTACTCATCCAATGAAGCACCACGTACTAACCTTACTCATCCAATGAAGCACCACGTACTAACCTTACTCATCCAATGAAGCACCACGTACTAACCTTACTCATCCAATGAAGCACCACGTACTAACCTTACTCATCCAATGAAGCACCACGTACTAACCTTACTCATCCAATGAAGCACCACGTACTAACCTTACTCATCCAATGAAGCACCACGTACTAACCTTACTCATCCAATGAAGCACCACGTACTAACCTTACTCATCCAATGAAGCACCACGTACTAACCTTACTCATCCAATGAAGCACCACGTACTAACCTTACTCGTCCAATGAAGCACCACGTACTAACCTTACTCATCCAATGAAGCACCACGTACTAACCTTACTCAGACTAAACGAATTTAAAGCAAATGTCAACTGAAATTGGTACCAGTTTATTTCTTTGTTATTTTTCGTATATCTAGAGGGAGTCAGTTGGGTTACGTCATTATTGGATTTATATATATAGCTTTCCTATTGTCATCCTTATTCCACAATCCCCCCTCCCACCATAATCACCCCTCCCCCACCATAATCACCCACAATCCCTCCTTCCTCACAATCTTCCACGCCCACAATCCCCTTCCCACCATAATCACCCTTCCACCATAATCCCTCCTTCCTCACAATCCCCAATCCCTCCCCCCCACAATCCCATCCTCCCCCATCCACCACAATCCCTCCATCCTCACAATCCCCCCCCCTTCCCACCACAATCCCCCCTCCCCACCACAATCCCCCTCCCCACCACAATCCCCCCTCCCCACCCCACCACAATCTCCCCTACCCACCCACCACAATTCCCCCTCCTCTACCCACCCACCATAATCCCCCTCAATCCCTCCTTCCTCACAATCCCCGTCCCCATTCACCCACAACAATCCCCACTCCCCACCCACCAAAATCCCCACACCCCACTCACCCACAAAAATCCACCCTTCCAACCCATCAAAATCCCCCACAATCCCATCTCCATATTTACTCCGTACCTCTATCCGGCCCTACCTCTTGTGAGTTAATTGAATATACAGTATATATTATTTAACGTACCTCTATCCGACCCTACCTCTTGTGAGTTAATTGAATATACAGTATATATTATTTAACGTACCTCTATCCGATAGATAGAATTAGAATTATTATAGATAGATAGAATTATTATTTATGGTTTCGAGTAATGTATCATAGTCTGTCCACTAGGCTAACAAAAACGCCTTACCAGACTTCCTTCAGGTTATATTTGTACATTTTTTGATAGAAATACTGTCCCAGCCAAAGGCCGATTTCTTCTAAGTTACACAATACAATCGACACCTGAATGGGGTTCCAATCATCTTATTATCGTTAAATTAATGCGGTGAAATGTCTTAAAACTTCTAAACTAGTGGAGTGAAACAAGGGAGATCCAAATAAGACCTCCCTCGAATCAAATAGGGTTAAACGCACACACGCACACACACTCTCTTCCACAATCTTAATTAAATATGCGATTACTCTACATCACTCTCTCTCTCACACACACACACACTCTCTTTCTCCCTACCTACCTATCTATCTAACTATATCTACTTACTTACTTTAACTACCTCTCTCTCTCTCTCTCTCTCTCTCTCTCTCTCTCTCACAACAACACACGTTATACAACACTAAGAGTGTTGTATTATTCCCTTGGATGACGGTGCACATAATCTCTGTATAAAAAAAATATACATTATTTTCAATTTCGTCCAAAAAAATCCCTCAGGTTTTCTCATATCTCCTTGAAAACTCTGTTGCATTAGTAATATAAAAATCAATAAAAAAAATATATATATACATGAACAAAATATAAACTGATATTAATTTTACTATGGAAATCACAATAATCTCCTTGATACATAATTATTGCACTGGCATGGAGAGGGCTGACAAACACTTAATCTTACATAATACTTTCCTATCTTCAATATGTATTTAATGGGATATAGATAGATAGATATATAGACAGATATATAGACAGATAGATGGATAGATAGATATATAGATAGAGAGATAGATGGATAGACAGACGAATAGAGTAATTGTCTACATAGTTAAGATTATGGAAGAGAGAGTGAGTGAGAGTTAGTAAGTGTGTATGTGTGTGATGCCTATCTATTCGTGTAGCTATATATACTTGATTAAATCACTTACAGGTATATATTAAATTTTCTTTCGGCATCTATATATATATCTAGCATTATGCATATATATATATACAATTATCTATTTATCTATCTATCTATGTTTATCTCTTGTCTGTCTGTCTATCTAACTCGTTCTCTTTCTCTATCAGGAGGGTGGAGGAGGGTGGTGGCCGCTGCTCCCTTGGATCGACAATGGTCCGGTCGAGGTGACTCAAGGAACGGACCCTACTATGGACCAGCCATCCTTTACTGAAGCAAGGTCCCACATGCACAATCGCAAATATACAAACCATGGTTGTTTTAACTGTGGTGAGTTTAACCATCGCCAGGCTAACTGTAGGTTCGACTATAAACTGAAATGCGAACTTTGTTATCAACTTGGACACAAGGAAAGGTTATGTCATCTGTACGAACCTATAGGAGGTAGGCAAGGAAGGTAATGCCAGTGGACCTGTTAGTACTAAAAGGAATAACTTGATAATTGAACCTATCAACGCTCAAAGCCTTCTTGCTAATAAGAATGAAATAGATATTTTAGTTAATGAAAGGAATATTGATATTTTATGTATAAGTGAATCCTGGTTAATCTCTGATATACTGAATGAACACATTGCTATCCCTAATTATATGGTTTACAGGTGCGACAAGGGAAGAGGAGGAGGTGTGTGTATTTATGTTAAAGACTTTCTTACTGTTGCTCCTGTAAATATATCAATTGAGAAGCCTGAAGGGGTTGAAGACGTATGGATTACGGTACAGTTCCGCAAACTGCCTTCTGTCATTATTGGATGTCTGTACCGTCATCCAAAATCGAATTCAGAAAGTTTTGAATATATAGCTGATGTTTTTAATTTCATTCGACTCGTAATAAGGCTTTTTATATTCTCGGTGATTTTAATGATGATCTTTTAGCCAAACAATGTAAAATTGAGAAAATTATCAATAATGCTAATCTAATCCAATTATCAATAATGCTAATCTAATCCAATTATCAATAATGAATCCAATTATAATGCTAATCTAATCCAATTATCAATAATGCTAATCTAATCCAATTATCAATAATGCTAATCTAATCCAATTATCAATAATGCTAATCTAATCCAATTAATTGACAAACCAACAAGAATTACACCCCACTCTGCTACGTTAATTGATATAATTGTAACAAACGATCCTGAATTAGTACTTCACTGTGACGTAATCCCCTGCTCCAAAGCTGACCATGATTTAATTACCCTCACGATAGATTTATGTAAACCAAAACGACAACCAACTATTAAAACATATCGCCAAATGATAAACTACTCTAAGTATGTGATTTACTGTTATTAAAACATATCGCCAAATGATAAACTACTCTAAGGCTATAGTATGTGATTTACTGTTATTAAAACATATCGCCAAATGATAAACTACTCTAAGGCTATAGTATGTGATTTACTGTTATTAAAACATATCGCCAAATTATAAACTACTCTAAGGCTATAGTATGTGATTTACTGTTAAGAGAAAAGGACAATCTTGATCAAATCTTTGCAACTGACAATGTTGATATCCAGACTAATTAATGATAAACTACTCTAAGGCTATAGTATGCGATTTACTGTTAAGAGAAAAGGACAATCTTGATCAAATCTTTGCAACTGACAATGTTGATATCCAGACTAATTTATTCACTGAAATTGTTAATAAATGTCTAGATTCGTGTGCTCCTATAGTAACCAAAGAGGTAAGGAGGCCCTTTGCCCCATGGATCACTGAGGGTTTACGAACTCTAATGCAGGAAAGGAATAGTGTACAAAGTAAACTCAAGATTAATAGATATAATGTAAGCTTACAAGACAAATATAAACCCTTAAACAAACTAGTATAAGTGCAGCCTCACAGAGCTAAGTCAGAATATTATAACAAACGGTTAGAAGAGAGAAGAGGTAATACAAAGGCCACTTGGAAAACTCTGAGAGAATTAGTCCCAAATACTAAAAAGACGAGTAATGAGTTACATATGAATGATAACGAAAATAATGAACTTAAAGCTCACAAATTTAATAGTTTCTTTGCTAATGTTGGTAAGGATACATTTGAAAAATCTCAGCAACATCTTGGAAATATTAGTGACAGACCACGTCTGGAAGATACGGACTTACGTGATAATATAAATCAAGTAAATATGTTTCCACCGGAACCCACAGATAGTGATACCATTATTCTTGTAGTACAACACTTAAAATATACTAACTTATACGGTTCTGATGGCATTCCCTTACGTTTCCTAAGAGAGTCTCGCTCAGTAATCATCACGTATTTAACTTGTATAATAAATACTTCAATAGTAACGGGAGTTTTCCCAGAATCATGGAAACATTCTGTTGTTGTCCCTATGTTTAAGTCTGGTAACATACACGAAGCTAGTAATTACCGTCCAATAGCTCTGTTACCGATACTTTCTAAGGTACTGGAAAGGATAATCGCATCTCAGCTTGGGAAACATTTAGGTTATCAGCTTCTCAGTAACACCCAACATGGCTTTAGATCTAATTTATCAACTGAAACTGCTCTTTTAACACTATCAAATACATTATATGCAAATATTGATGAAAGAAAAGTCTCTTTAGTCTCGCTATGTGACCTATCGAAGGCATTTGATAGTGTCAGCCATGATATACTAATTAATAAATGTATCAAGTTAAGAATTGACCCTTTTTGGATCAAAAGTTATTTAGAGAAGAGAACACAATTTGTTCGCATTGGAAATCATATTTCTGATAAGCTCGAAATCTTATATGGAGTCCCACAGGGATCTGTACTGGGTCCATTATTATTTATAATATATGTAAATGATCTCTCGCACTACATTCCAGATTGTCAAATCATACAGTATGCTGACGATACTCAATTTGTCCACACAGGTAGCATTGAAAATATTGAAAATCTTATTCACAGAAGCGAAGAAACCTTAAACCGTGTAAACACGTATTTTCATATGAATGGTCTAATGTTAAACACTAAAAAGACTGGATGTATGTTTATTGGTACCAGAGGACTCTTATCACGTATACCGGTACCCTGTGACACTTCCATACAGGTTGACGGCACCCATATTTTACCAAGTAACTCTCCAAAGAATCTGGGTATATATTTTGATAAATACATGCAGTTTGACACACATATTAGTGAAATGAGCAAGAGGATTTTTGGTATGTTAATGTACATCAATCGCATTAAGGATAATTTAAATAAGTGCTCGAGGATTGCTGTTATACAATCACTGGTCTTGAGCATAATAAATTATGGTATAAAAATATGGGGTACAACAAATTCAACACAGTTACAACGTGTGCAGAAACTACAAAACTTTGCCGCAAAGGTGGCACTAGGAGGTGCTAAATATGACCATGTAACACCATATATGAGGGAACTGGAATGGCTTAATATCAAAAATAAATACAAGTTTGATATGGGATTAGCAGTTTATCGTATAATCAATAAAACACTACCTAACTGGCTATTTCAACTGCCTACTGTAAGTGACATATGCACTGTTAATACCAGACAACTGTATGTTCCTAAATCTAATACATGTTTAGGCACTAGATCTCTTCAGGTGGCTGGGCCTAAATTTTGGAACGGTCTCTCACATCACTTAAGGAACGCTAGTTCTATATCCATCTTTAGCAAACAACTGAAATTATATCTTTTGAATAATCATCTTAAGTCATAAACAAAACTCGGATGTATGTACTTATTTATCTCTGCATAATTATACTGATGTTATTAATAGTATACTGCTGTATGTATTATACTGATGTTATTAATAGTATACTGCTGTATGTATTATACTGATGTTATTAATAGTATACTGCTGTATGTATTATATTTTATCTATTTCAATGAGAGCCATTGTACATAATTAAAAGAATAACCATTATATAAATGGAAATAAAGATTCTGATTCTGATTCTCACTATCACACACACACATACACACTCACTCTCCTCTCTCTCTCTCTCCCCATGACACACAGAATAACCATTCACCGCCCCAAACCTTATACCAACAAATAATTAAGTAAAGGTTAGCCTACAATTCAAAATCTATAAAAACATAAAACAAAAAAGATTATATTCCCTAAATCAATAATGAATACTTGTCTCTTATCATCAAAGTAATTACATTCTTCTCAAACATGTTTTATATGAAAGATAAATGTTTTAGTAATGGGAAAATCAACTCTTAAACCAAATAGTTTTAGGTTCAAATGTTAGACAGACAAGTATCATTTTACAATATAGAAGACATTATGAGGGAGATACTATAGTCTACTCGCTGTAAGTAGGCGATAAATCATCACCTCTATCCTCTGTAACTCAAAAAGGGATAGAGCAAATTGGCTGTACATTTCCACATATATTCCCTGGCTGATTCTTCCCACATGGTAAAGGTATTAGCTCGATTACTCTAGTCGTTTTTGAGTTACAGAGGTTAGAAGTCATGAAATCTCGCCTACTTACAGCGAATAGACAATAGCAATAGATGTTTATAATAGTACAATTAATTATATGTAATGTGAAAGGGAAAGGATACTATTAACTTGTGTGCTAATTTATTAAAACATATATAACTTTTTCACTTGTTTTATACGCTAAATCTGAAATACCAAACTAAACAGAAATAAGATCGCACTACTAAAAACAGTATTAATCGTATGCATTCACACCAAATACTCCAAGTACCGCTACTAATACTACTACTACCATGAATACTACTACTACTACTACTACTACTTACATAATAATAATAATAATAATAATAATAATAATAATAATAATAATAATAATAATAAAATATATTACTATCATATTCATCCCCAGAAGCGCCAATCATGCACCAAATATGCAAAAAATATGGTCCCCGACCCTTAACTTGAAATTGTTATCAAAGTCATTGAAACGTGAAGTGTATTAAATGTCAAGCTTTTAGCTATAATTGTACGTTCCTAAATATTAGAAGGGTAAATTTCACTTGCTAACGCTCTCTCTCTCTCTCTCTCTCTGAAGTACTTAGCTAAGGCATTGAAACGTGAAGTGTATTAAATGTCAAGTATTTAGCTATAATTGTATGTCACTTGATATTAGAAGCGTCAAGTTCACCTGCTAACGATCGCTCTCTCTCTCTCTCTCTCTCTCTCTCTCTCTCTCTCTCTCTCTCTCTCTAGTATCTATACAGTATACTATATTTAGCTATAGTAGTATCACATAGCTATTAGTTTTGACATTTTATGACGTTCGACCCATTAGGTTGGCGATTTTAACGCCTTTAGCTTCGTTGTCAATTTTAAGACCTATTGTGTCACTTAGGGGTCAATTTTTTTCCTGGTGAGCGATAACGAGCCTGTATTATAAGAGGAAACGGCCTTCGGCCGGGGATTTTTCAACCGAAAAATGTACAAATTTATCTTGAGATAAATTTTGAGTTTTTTTAAGTTTGAGGGAGGTCTAGCAAGGAAACTTAAAAATAAATGAATAGGTCTACATGAATAGGTCTACATGAATAGGTCTACATGAATAGGTCTACATGAATAGGTCTACATGAATAGGTCTACATGAATAGGTCTACATGAATAGGTCTACATGAATAGGTCTACATGAATAGGTCTACATGAATAGGTCTACATGAATTAACAGACAAAAATAACAGCCACTATCCCCTTAAGCCTAGGTAGAAAATATAAACCACCAAAGGGTAAATACGTTTCCAATTAAACCTTAAACTATCACAGATCCTTCTTAAACTATCACAGATCCTTCTTAAACTATCATAGATCCTTCTTAAACTATCATAGATCCTTCTTAAACTATCATAGATCCTTCTTAAACTATCATAGATCCTTCTTAAACTATCACAGATCCTTCTTAAACTATCACAGATCCTTCTTAAACTATCATAGATCCTTCTTAAACTATCATAGATCCTTCTTAAACTATCACAGATCCTTCTTAAACTATCATAGATCCTTCTTAAACTATCATAGATCCTTCTTAAACTATCACAGATCCTTCTTAAACTATCATAGATCCTTCTTAAACTATCATAGATCCTTCTTAAACTATCACAGATCCTTCTTAAACTATCATAGATCCTTCTTAAACTATCATAGATCCTTCTTAAACTATCATAGATCCTTCTTAAACTATCATAGATCCTTCTTAAACTATCATAGATCCTTCTTAAACTATCATAGATCCTTCTTAAACTATCATAGATCCTTCTTAAACTATCATAGATCCTTCTTAAACTATCACAGATCCTTCTTAAACTATCATAGATCCTTCTTAAACTATCATAGATCCTTCTTAAACTATCACAGATCCTTCTTAAACTATCATAGATCCTTCTTAAACTATCATAGATCCTTCTTAAACTCATAAAGTCTTTCTGTAAAGGCCAAAAAGCGATAAAGCAAAACAACAAATGAAGTCTAATTTCAATTATTTGGATCTATCTATCTATCTATTGCCTGACGCCGTGATCCCCGAAGGGGTGGCCACGAACGAACCGCCCCCATGCACCTCTGTCCCCAGTCAGTCGACGCCCCTCCCCCCAACCAGCACCGCCCTCGTTCATATACTTCCTCACTCCATCCTTCCACCTCTCATTCGGTCTACCTCTCCCTCTCTGTCCCTCCACCTTGCTCTCGTACACCCTCTTAGTCATTCTCTCGCTTTCCATACGTTCCATATGGCCGAACCATCTCAAGTTGTTCCTTTTCACACTTTCCAGCACATCTACTTCCACACCACACCTCCTTCTTACTTCTTCATTAGTCTGTCTATCCCTCCATGTGACTCCGCACGCACTTCTTAAGTAATTCATTTCCACTGCTCTCCCTCTTGATCTGAGTCTCTTCTCAAACGTCCATGCTTCGCTTCCGTAAGTCAGTGTCGGGATTACCACACTGTCATGCAAGGACTTCTTCACTTCCATACTGACCACCCTATTTGGATACTGGGCGTTATTTTGATGGTGTAATAAGTACCGGTAACACCCCGTTCTTAACATTAATCATCAATTACAAACCCCAATGTACTTGAATACACTAATGAAAGAATATAGCCGTCCCAGGATTCGAACTCGGGACTCCACACCCAGAACATACGCATCTAAAGTTCTAAACTATTACACCACCAACAATACCTTGTTTATCTTTCTCTTACCCCCGCCCTCCTCTTGGGATGTAATAATAGTTGTTGTTATTTGTACTGATGTCGTAGTCGTCATCAAGTACTTATCTAACGGAGTAAGTTAAATGTCAATCTTTAAGCTGCTATTCTAGCTACTCTTGACATTTTGATGGTGTAATATCTTGTTTTCGCTTTCTCTTACTCCATCCTCCCTTAGGCATATCTCTCTTTCACACTCTCTCTCTCTCTCTCTCTCTCTCTCTCTCTCTCTCTCTCTCTCTCTCTCTCTCTCTCTCTCTCTCTCTCTCTCTGTATGTATATTTGTGTTTCTGTCTGTCTGTCTGTGTAATTATACTAATCAATATAATTACTATATACTGTATATAATTTAACTATACATTTACATATTTGCTTGCTCTTTTGACTTGTATTCTTCCTATTATATCCATCAGTCTAGTTTCAATCTCTAACTATGTCTATCTATCTATCTATCTATCTATATATCTATCTATCTATCTATCAATCTAATGAGTGTGTGTTTATGTGTGTACACAAGCATGATTTAATTTCCAAACACCTCGTAGTAGTAATGAAGTAGATAAAAAGTAGTAGTAGTAGTAGTAGTAGTAGGTAGTAATAGTAGTAGTAGTAGTAAGTAGTAATAGTAGTAGAAAAACCCCAATAACAATAACCAAACAAAAAGAACAACAGCCACAACAACAATATAATAACAGATGATTGTGTAGTCGTTTTTTGTGATCCTGGCCTGAGGGTCGTTTGTTGAAAAAATGGAACAATATACTTATTCTCTCTTATCAACACACACACACACACACACACACACACACACACCTACATACACAATACTCCCCCCCCCCCCCACACACACACACACACACATATACATACACAATACTCCCCCACCCTCAACACACACACATACATACACACACCTCCCCCACCCTTAACACACACACACTCGATCACTCACTCAATCTCTCTCTCTCTCTCTCTCTCTCTCTCTCTCTCTCTCTCTCTCTCTCTCACACACACTTTACTCCTAATAAGGAAAAGTCGTAAGGTTGACATTTAGAAGTGTGACCCAAGCACCTTTAAGACATTATTAAGATCACTGACCAAATCTATAACAGAAAGTATCCTTAACAAATATGATAACAGGAGTATTTTGATATTGAGAGAGAGAGAGAGAGAGAGAGAGAGAGAGAGAGAGAGAGAGAGAGAGAGAGAGAGAGAGAGAGAGCGAGAGATAATTACCCTCCCGACCTTTTGAACACACATGAGATCACTGACTAGACATGAAATAGAAAGTAGCCTTGACAAATACATTACAAATAGATAGAGATATATAGATGGTTATATGGCCATCTAAATACAGGTATATATATATATATATATATATATATATATATATATATATATATATATATATATATATATATATATATATAGATAGATAGCTATAGCCTATGCATTACAAGTAGGCCAGACATCGTGACCTCTATCCTCTGTCACTCAAAACGGGCTAGAGTAAATGGGCTGTAGATTTCCACACCTATTCTTTGGCTGACTCTTCCCAAATGATAGAAATATTAGCTCGATTACTCTAGTACGTTTTGAGTTATGAGAGGTTGGGGTCGGGTTTTCTGGCCTATCTATTGTGAACAGGGTATAGGCAGATAATTATTAAATAGGTAGATAAATAGAGTGAGTTGCACAGAGTTACACAGGTACTCAGACCACACCGACATTGCGAATCCTACTAAGTGGTTCGGCCCTAATAATACTTGAAACAAGGGCAGTTTATAGAGGAATAGAACAGTAAAGTAGAAGGCTCTCTCCCCAGGTAAATAGATAGATTGAAAGAGAGAGAGAGAGAGAGAGAGAGTGTGTGTGTGTGTGAGTGTGTATTGGTTACAGGAGAATTCGTCCCGAAACCAAATCGCCCCGCTCTTGGACAACGAGTTCGCCCCGTTTATACCCCCCCCCCCCCCCCCTGGAGTTTACCACTTATTTCCATCCCTCCTCCAACCCCTGAGGTCTTCTGTAGTAAAAACTGATGCAAATAAGGAATTGAGGACATTATTAATTTGAACTCATTTGTTAGGTTAGGTTAGGGTAGGGTTAGGTTAGGTTAGGTTAGGTTAGAGAGATGAATAGAGGGGGAATTCTTCAGTACCCCTTGGGGGGGGGGGGGAGGGTGGACATTAACGGGGCAAACTCGCGGCGGGGCGACTTCTCAAAGCGGGGCGAACTCGTTTCGGGGCGAGAGAGTAGTCTATGTATTCACCTAGTTGTAGCATACAGGATTTTATCTAAGCTCGTGTTGTCCCGTCTCCACTTCTACTTTTATCAAATTTTACCATAAAAGTATGGTTATTTATTGGTGTGTGTGTGTGTGTGTGTGTGTGTGTGTGTGTGTGTGTGTGTGTGTGTGTGTGTGTGTGACTTCCAACCTTTGATACTGTATTTATACTGTATCTATCTTATGTGTCTGGAATAAAGAATTATTATTATTATTATTATTAATATATAAGATCATTGACCAGATTTACAATACGAAAGTAACATTGAATGTATAATAATAGTAAACTGGTCTGTCTCTCTCTCTCTCTCTACCTATATACCTATCTATTATTCTAGAGAGTGTGTGAGAGTGAGTGTGTGTGTTTGAGGGAGAGAAAAAAGTGTGTATGTGAGAGAGAGAGAGAGAGAGAGAGAGAGAGAGAGAGAGAGAGAGAGAGCGAGAGAGCGAGAGAGAGAGAGAGTAACATCAAACCAGGTCTCCCACGTACTCTCATTATCACTTAAATTAACCAGAAATCTATTAATATGGAAACTGCCCTTGACAAAACTGAATAACTAGAATATAATTATTTCTCCTTATGGGAGATTTCCGCGTGAGGGATATTTTTTAAGGGGAAATGGGTCTTTTTTCTGATCCCCCTTCTCCCTCATGTTTAGCCCCATTATTTTTGAGATTTTAAGACTTTAGCCCTATTTAGTTTGGCGATTTTTCTGTCAATTTTAAGACCTTTCGTGCCATTTAGGTGTCGATTTTTTCATGGTGAGCGATAACCGAAAAATGTATAGATTTTAAGCTTGATGGAGGTCTAGGGAACAAACTCAAGAAAGAGAGAGAGAGAGAGAGAGAGAGAGAGAGAGAGAGAGAGAGAGAGAGAGAGAGAGAGAGAGAGAGAGAGAGAGAGAGAGAGAGAGAGAGAGAGAGAGTATAAGTAACATCAAACAAGCTCTCTCCCACGTACTGTCATTATCACTTATATTAACCAGAAATAATTAATAAGAAAACTGCCCTTGACAAAACTGAAAAACTAGAGTATAATTATTAGTCGAGCACGTGGACCTTTTTCCGTGTGTGTGTGTGTGTGTGTGTGTGTGTGTTTAAGTCGCCCCAGATGCGAGTCTAATATCGCTTCATGACTCTCCAGGGAAAACACTTAGAGCCGTATTCTTAAACAATTCTTTCCCTTCGAAAATGAAAGGAAGGAATTTTCTTTCGATTTGGTATTCTTAAAAAATCCTTCCCGTTCCTTTCCCTTGGGAAGGAAAAATCTTTCCCTTAAACAGGGGAAAATATTGGAATTTGAAGGACTCTCACTAGGCAGGTCTTCAGTTTTCCCTTCGTCATTTTGTTCATAACATTCTTATATAATTGGAGTCAGTGTGACTAAATAATGGATTTGACCACTATGTAATTTTATTAACATGATATAATGCACGATATTGAAAATAAAGTAATATTATTAAACGTTTTAGAAGACCACCTGATCTCGGCGTGAATTCGCGTGCGGACGATTCGGGCAATTTCGGGCTGCCAGCTGATAGCCTATTCCTCATCTTATACATATTTCGATTATTATTGATTTTCATTGGTTTACTGATGTAGCCCTTTCAAAGCATCAATTTTGTGCACGGTGTGACTATATTTTGGTACGTGTTAATGCAATAAGTGTCAACATTACCAGGTTTGAGGCTTGACAGAGATACGCTATCAACAATTCCCAGTAATACCATACTTTACATAACTAAAAATAGCTAGGCATATACTGTAATATTAATATAAATTTGTGGGCTAACAGTAATAGTGGTCAATCATCTTATATACTAATTTAGCCTACCTTACCAGTACCGTACCACATATTGGGTTAGGCTAGGCGGCTAGGCCTAGGCTTAGCCTACAGCAGGCTACATCATCATGTAAGCTAGCCTAGCCCAGGCTAATCTATTTTTCTTATGAATTTCACGACTCATACAGGATTGTAGGCCTAATTTTTTTTTCTTAGGCTACATCCCCACTGAATAAACTAACCTAGGCTAGTCTCTGTCTAGGCTAGCCCATCATAATGTTCAAGCCAACATTTGTTAGATTTTGTCAGAATTGGCTCAACTCAGATAGGCTATCTGGATTTTAAAATGTTGTGAATTTATTAGGCCTATGGGAAGGATGTAGTATTTGGACATACTACTTGGCGCCTGCCTTGGTTTACACTACGCCGAACGGCGGCAGCAGTGAACGCTCGCGATCATGTTCCAGTCTATTTTGACTGCCGCAGGATTCAATAATAGGTTGACAGGGTCCTCACCCCCCCCCCATTACATGTTGTTATCATCATATATTATATTGCCAGCAGGGGGAAAATAACCGTTAAAAAAGACCGGAACAAACCACGAGCGGTCGAGCGCACTACCTATGTAAATATGAAGACTGTACACCCGGATACATCCTCCACGATTTTTGACTGTTTTTTTTTAAGTAATTTGCCCCCTGCTGGCAAAATGCCTATATATGATGATGACAATAAGTCATGGGGGAGTGAGGGGGGCCCTCAACCTAATGTTGTATCCCACGGCAGTCAATATAGACGGAAATGTGATCGCGAGCGTGGGAGTAGTGTAAACAAGGCAGGCGATAAGCTCGAAATTCCTCGAATACTACATCCTTACCTTTATTACTTTATGTTATAGAAAGTCCGAGTTACCTTTTCACTATAATATTTTCCCTGATTTTCATAGCCTTGTACACTATCAGGGAGCGTGTTTTTAGATTATTCGGTAGCTACCGGGTATCTTAACTACAGTTCAAGGAGACTACAGCACAGTTTGCACGCTCTCTGCGTTTATTTTGAATTTGACAGTGTTTGGTGGACATAATTGTCATCATCATATTCATATATAATCCCAGCAGGAGGCAAATAACCACTCGCAGAGGGATTTCAGAAAAAAGTGGCAAAATCTGACGCATAGAGCGTGCTAATATTGCCGCAGTGTCTGCTTGAATATTGTCATCATATTAGCCTAATCAAAACAAAATCCCTTGAAAAACATATTTGTAAACACTAGCCTATTCAATACTATTGGTTGTGAGTACAATTATAGGCTACCCTAATTTTTCATTACAGTATATCCTAGCCTAATCCCTCTACTTTCTTTAAATATCCAAACAATATAACTTAACCTGAGAACCTAAGATAGGCCTAGGCTATGCTAATATACAGCGTTTGATTATGCCGAGTGTATAGGCTAACTTACTAACATTGGTAGTTGCTAAAAGTCTGGTAGGCTAAAAGAAAATGTATAAGATTAGAGCCCAAAATTGCTAATGAAAAAATGTGGCTACTTATTTGGGGCTGTATATATACAGTATGGTATGAGATTTTGTTGAAAACTTGGGATTGTTCTTGATCCCTGGCAAGCCTCAAAACCTGAATTTTCAAACTTATTACATTAACATGTGTCAAAATGTAGTCACACTGTGCACAATATTAATGCATTGAAAGGACTGAATCAGCAAAGCAATAATAGTCAAATATAGCCTACTCAATGTTTGTAAGGAAAACCCCACTAGTCACCAGAGTCCCCTGCACACTGTTTCAAATAAAATTTGTGGATTTTCTGTCTGAATTTACTTTACATCCTTAGTATTCTCTAGTCTTGAAGGTTAGGAATAATTATGGTTTTATTACATACAGTACATACAGTGTTGGAACATCAGTGCTTCCAGCAGCTGTGGGTGGATCGGTATCAGTCATGATCATGATCAGTATGGCAGTGGTGGACAAGTCCCCGTCAGTTTTTAGTGTGTACGGGTCAGCGAAAGAACGTGACACAGGATCTAATTGCACATTATATTGGGCTGCACAAGGAAGGCCAGTTAGTGAAACAAATAGTGCTAGCCACTGGTGTATGTGAGTAATCGGTAAGAAATTGGGCGAGGCCTTACAAAGATATTTGCCTAACTACATGGTAACCTAGCCTTTGCCAAACTATATATTGAGGGGAGAGTAAAGAACATAAGAATATCACCCAATCTTCAAAACTATACTAATGGATAGCTAATATGAGTATAACCTACTCAAGAACATTATGTTCTTATTGATGCCTAAATCATAACTATTGGTGATTCATCTTTTATTCAGATTACCCAAGAACAAAAATCAATTTAAAAATTGGAAGAATCTTATTTAAAGGTTCAGTATTATCCAAGCAACCTTCCGCGTCGATTTGCACGCTCTGGGCCATGACCGTTACGTTTACTTCTATTATGTCCGCTTCTTAGGTTGAGGGGAGCCTCACCTTCCCAGGAATTATTGTCATCAATATACAGTATATATTGTTAGCAGAAGGGCAAATAACAAATAATGGTAAGGGTTCTGTTAGCGGGCGTACTGTCCAATTTGTTTACAGTCGCACGCTCGCAGTTACATTCGCGTCTAATTTCATTGCTGTTATTTGCCCCTGCTGGTAATATGTATGATAATGACAACAAGTCATGGGGATGATGGGGGGTGAGCCCCCCTCAAACCATTATTGTATCCCACGGCAAAACAATTTACCCAACACCTGGCCGTGGGATACAATAATGGTTTGAGGGGTGCTATGTCCCCTCACCCCCCATGACATTGTCATCATCATATACAGTATATTGCCAGGGGCAAATAACAGCAGTCAAATTAGACGTGAATTTAACTGGGAGTGTGCTAATATGTAAACAAAGTGGGCGGTACGCCCGCTAACACAACCCTTACCAAAATAGGGAAGAATGTCATGTTGTGCGCTCGCACTTACGTTCCCATCCATTTCGACGCTATATTTTCTGCTATTTGCCCCCGTCATTACTGCATGAATACTAGGTTAGGTTAGAACATAAGAACATAAGAAATGGGAGTCTGCAGAAAGCCGATTGGCCTAAGCACACACAACCCCAAATCAATTACAAAGCCCAATTATAGGCTCAACACTCTAATACCCTGAGGATCATCTTACCAAAACGGTAAGGTTAGGTTGTTTGGTTAGGCTAAGTATTTTTATATCCAAAGGCATCCGCATAGTGTAAACAAGGTGGGCGGTACTGCCGGTACACCCGGTAACTACATTCTTGCCCAAAATAATGTATAAAAATAAAAAACGGTCAAATTAGATAATTAATAAATATCGGTAGCCTAAATATAAACATTGAAAAAAACTAGTTTCAATAGCATAGTAAATCTACTATGGGCCATGAATTGCAATTTTTACCAAATTGGGCCAGATCAAATATAGCCTAGCTTTTATTTTTTGTTCACTGAATAGAAAACAAATCTAGCCTAGGCCTATATAATATATAGGCTAGGCCTACAGAAGTTCAAGTTAGTATTTGAACTCAGCACACCAGAATATGTCAGGCTATAATGTGTATTGAACTTTGAAGGTAAATACTTCTCAATAGTGGGTTATTGTGCGATTCCTATAGCCTAGTTGTGTAAAGTTTTGGTCAGAAATGGAAGACTTGACCTTGTAATTGAAAAGTTCTCATGCTTGATATACGGTACACTAATTCGCACTACATTTGGCTAATCTAATTTATCTCCATCCCTGTTTCTTATCATATCAGTTTATATGTAATTATATTCTTGGATAATAGCCTATAGCCTAGGTCTATATACTACAACAAATATGGCTTGTTGGTGTACATGCGCGATTTAGAGCTAGGATCCTGTATTTATTAATATCATGTTGAACAATTCATTCTTGTGTTTGTGCAAGTCAACATAATATGC
Organism: Paralithodes platypus; assembly: GCA_032716605.1. Lineage (NCBI taxonomy): Eukaryota > Metazoa > Arthropoda > Malacostraca > Decapoda > Lithodidae > Paralithodes > Paralithodes platypus. The sequence continues at coordinate 33,181,220 of CM064493.1, read as the reverse complement.
TTTGAAGACAATATTTGTGGTCTAAATCATGTTTTGGGCAACAATAATGCAAGTCAACCCTTGGAAACGTTTGTTTGACAAGGTTTGTTTACTACTTCAGGGAGTTCAGGCATACCAACTGGTACGCGCCTAGCTTCGCCTGTGGAACAGAGCTACCAACACTTCCGAAAAAATTTCCTTCCAAGGAATTCTTTAAGAATACCGAAGGGAAAGAAAATTCCTTGGAAGGGAAAGGAAAGTTAAAGGAAGGTATGGGTTTTTAAGAATACGACTCTTGGAACCCCCCCCCCTCCCCTTCTCTCTCTCTCTCTCTCTCTCTCTCTCTCTCTCTCTCTCTCTCTCTCTCTCTCTCTCCTGGGAAAAACACTTGAAGGGAAAGATCTATATCAATACAACAAAGTATTTGGTCACGGACAAATATTCGTGTTCCATTTGTTTACATTTTCAACTTCAATGTTAATCTCACTAGCCTATCCTCTCTCTCTCTCTCTCTCCCCCCATCTCTCTATCTCTCTCTCTCTCACTCACTCTCAATCTCTCTCTCTCTCTCTCTCTCTCTCCAGGGAAAGCACTTGGGCCCAACCTTAAAATGAAATATCTATATCAATACTATAAGGTACAGTCGCGCTAATAAGTGATGTCTCGGCACCAATTATGTTTTGATCAATAATTGGTATCAGCAATATGTATACATGATTTCTTCTTTTGGAGTGAGATAGACAACCATATTCCTACACTTACCCGCCCTATTCAACATCTGACAGACATTAATACAGCACATAGAAAGCCAAACGTAATGACAGCTGAGACATGACTTATTAGCGCGACTGTACACTCGGATGGCATAGTCTCTAACCCACTCGTAAATATTCGTGGCCCTCACTTGTTTCTTATTAACCCCTTCAGACTCATATGACGCAGAGGTTGCCAAATTAGCAATATTCGTGGACCTCACTTGTTTCTTATTAACCCCTTCAGACTCATATGACGCAGAGGTTGCCAAATTAGCAATATTCGTGGACCTCACTTGTTTCTTATTAACCCCTTCAGACTCATATAACGCAGAGGTTGCCAAATTAGCAATATTCGTGGACCTCACTTGTTTCTTATTAACCCCTTCAGACTCCGATGACGCAGAGATTGCCAAATTAGCAATATTCGTGGACCTCACTTGTTTCTTATTAACCCCTTCAGACTCATATGACGCAGAGGTTGCCAAATTAGCAATATTCGTGGACCTCACTTGTTTCTTATTAACCCCTTCAGACTCATATGACGCAGAGGTTGCCACATTAGCAATATTCGTGGACCTCACTTGTTTCTTATTAACCCCTTCAGACTCATATGATGCAGAGGTTGCCACATTAGCAATATTCGTGGACCTCACTTGTTTCTTATTAACCCCTTCAGACTCATATGACGCAGATTGCAAATTAGCAATATTCTTGGACCCCCTTCAGATTCCGATGACGCAGAGATTGCCAAATTAGCAATATTCGTGGACCTCACTTGTTTCTTATTAACCCCTTCAGACTCATATGACGCAGAGGTTGCCAAATTAGCAATATTCGTGGACCTCACTTGTTTTACTTATTATGGAAGTATATATATCTCTGGAAACACATTCATGAATATAATTGTTTATACATAAACTACAAAATTATATATATTATTATTAATTGAAAAGCAAGTTCTATCCAAAAATCAATTCCGATCATTATATGTTTAACCCCCCCAAAAAAAAAAAAAAATGTACCGGCGACGTCCTTTTAACTATATTCTGGCAATTAGTAGACGATTTAATTCAGCTTAGGACGGACGTGTAGCAATTAAGAGGGTCTCTCTCTCTCTCTCTCTCTCTCTCTTTGGTGTGCCCATTAGAAGCCGAGACTGAAGATTAAAGATAGTGCTTAAAGGTGTGTGAGTGTGTGTGTGTGCGCTACAATGATACACTGACTACATAGACCTTACAATCCAAACAAGGTGGTCAGAAACACAGCTAAGTGGAGATAGTTAGATAGAGAGATAAATATAGATATAAATATAGAGATATGGGTGGGAGAGAGAGAGAGAGAGAGAGAGAGAGAGAGAGAGAGAGAGCAAGCGGACAAGCAGGCCTACATGTCGCTCTACTTTTTAGAATGTCGATAGATGATGTTAGTCAGGTTTAGGCTTGAGGGATACTATTAGGCCTCTCTCTCTCACTCTCTCTCTCTCTCTCTCTCTCTCCACTTAGGTGTATGTCAGACCACCTTGTTTGGATCGTATGGTTTGTGAGGTCAGTGTATCTTGGTAACACACACACACACCTACCCACCACACACACACACACAGTCACACCTACCCACCTCACACAAACACACACACATCCACCCACCTTAAACACACACACACATACACACAGAAAAAGAGTCACACCTACCTACCTCTCTCTCTCTCTCACACACACACACACACACACACACACACCTACTCCACCATTTCTCCATAATCCCAAACATACTAATAATACCGTAACTAAGTATGTAGATGTAGTGTAAATATCGATACACTGGAAATCAATCAAGGGTAACAAGGATAAAGGCAGTGTCACGAGCCATTTTCCCGTCAATTTCTACGAACAATTTTAGTCTGGCAGCTTCAAAATTTAAGTTCCCTATTATTACACTAGCTAACATAATCTACCTTCGACCTAGTTTCCGATTCCAATGCGAAAGACTCAAAATAGTACGAGAACAAATTTGATCATAAAAAAATGCCTGAAAATACGCTCGTGTGACACCACCTTAACCTCTTGATAATCTAAGACGCACTTTTACATTTTATATTGGTTATGCTTGGCCGATTTTAAGTAGCTTAGGAAGGATCTCTAGGAATCAAAGGGGTACAGACTGGCCGATTTTAAGTAGCTTAGGAAGGATCTCTAGGAATCAAAGGGGTACAGACTGGCCGATTTTAAGTAGCTTAGGAAGGATCTCTAGGAATCAAAGGGGTACAGACTGGCCGATTTTAAGTAGCTTAGGAAGGATCTCTAGGAATCAAAGGGGTACAGACTGGCCGATCTTAAGTAGCTTAGGAAGGATCTCTAGGAATCAAAGGGGTACAGACTGGCCGATTTTAAGTAGCTTAGGAAGGATCTCTAGGAATCAAAGGGGTACAGACTGGCCGATTTTAAGTAGCTTAGGAAGGATCTCTAGGTATCAAAGGGGTCACACTATCATGTAGCTTAGGAAGGATCTCTAGGTATCAAAGGGGTCACAGACTGGCCGATCTTAAGGAATCAAAGGGGTACAGACTGGCCGATTTTAAGTAGCTTAGAAAGGATCTCTAGGAATCAACAGGACGTCTAGGAATCAAAGGGGTACAGACTGGCCGATTTTAAGTAGCTTAGGAAGGATCTCTAGGTATCAAAGGGTTATAACTATCATGTAACTTAGGAAGGATCTCTAGGTATCAAAGGGGTACAGACTGGCCGATTTTAAGTAGCTTAGGAAGGATCTCTAGGAATCAAAGGGGTACAGACTGGCCGATTTTAAGTAGCTTAGAAAGGATCTCTAGGAATCAAAGGGGTACAGACTGGCCGATTTTAAGTAGCTTAGGAAGGATCTCTAGGAATCAAAGGGGTACAGACTATCTCGATAGCGAGCCTGTAATTTAAGAGGGACATTTTTTCTACCGCAAAGTGTACACATTTATCTTGAATGGGGGTCAAGGGGGTGTAATTTTAAGTTTGATGGAGGTTCATGGAACAAACTAAAAACCTCCCCTTAATAACAAACGTTAATCATACGGGTATACTGCTCCAGTCAAGCATTCAAGGCACAGTCTGTACATGTTTCCACTAATAAATCCTGCACAAACCGGTACGTGCGAACTTCTCCTTTTACTTATATATGACCAGCCTGGCTAGGACTATAGTCTATTCGCTGTAAGTAGGCGATAAATCATGACCTCTAACCTCTGTAACTCAACAACGACTAGAGTAATCGAGCTAATATTTCTACCATTTGGGAAGAGTCAGCCAAGGAATAGATGTGGACATTTACAGCCAATTTGCACTAACTCTTTTTAAGTTACAGAGGATAGAGGTAATTATTTCTCGCCTACTTACAGCGAATAGACTATAGTTCCACTTCTACCTGTTCCCATCCCAGTGCATTTATTTCCATGCTATATTTTTTGTCTGGTGTGTGTGTGTGACTGTGTGTGTATGTTCAAACGCTGCACAGTTCGTCTCCGTGATCTTATACATGGGAATATAATGCACATGATTAAATTATGAGCGTAGTTTTCTTATGCAGTGCTTAATTCATCTGATTAGTCAACTGATAATTCAAAGAAACCACACTCGCAATTAATTCATACTAGTTTACCTTTCATAGGCTACATATGATCAAGACGAGGAACAAACTTATGTGGGCAACTGTACATATAATCAACGCACTGATAATCCCCTTATTTGCTTATTGTAAATTGACTGTCGTATGTAATATAATTATGTTTGGTCTATATTCTGTTTCATATCCAATATTTACATATATTGAAATCACTGCAATAACATCCTTGCTAATATATTGCATAATGGTAATTATATGTTGTTTGTTACTTATTATGTATATCATGAAAGCACTGCATTAAGATCCTTGCTTATATATTGCATATATATTATATGCTGTTTGTTCATTATTCTACACATCATGAAAGCATTGTATCAACATCCTCGCATAAATGTTGCATATTAAATATTATGTAGGACCAAGCGTCTCTTAGTGACCTGAAGAAGCTATCAGCGAAACGTTGTCAATAAAGTGCTCCTCCTCATAATTATGGTGTTTATATTAATTATGTTGTATGTTGCTTGTTCAATACTCTACACACACCACAAAAGCACTTGCACGAACAACATTGCTTATAAATTATGATGCATGCCTAATAGTATATCCCGTATTGTATGCTGCATGATTAACCCCTTCAGCACGAGGACGCCTGTTTACCTTTTATACTGGCTAAAGTTAGATGATTTTATTCAGTTTGAGAACGACCGGTCCATGCTGTGTTACATCTCTACACATCATAAAATCAATTAACTCCTATTACTATATCCAATGATAATGTACCTGGAGTGAGTGGGTTCGAATCCTGGTGAGGATACCTCTCTCCAATCTTATTACTATGTTAAAAAAAATACGTAATAAAGTCTATGTTGCATCTCAATAATGTGTTGCAGGCTCTAAAGTATGTGCTGCATCTCAATAATGTGTTGCAGACTCTAAAGTATGTGTTCAAGACACTAAAGTATGTGTTGCATCTCAATAATGTGTTGCAGACTCTAAAGTATGTGTTGCAGACTCTAAAGTATGTGTTGCATCTCAATAATGTGTTGCAGACTCTAAGGTATGTGTTCAAGACACTAAAGTATGTGTTGCATCTCAATAATGTGTTGCAGACTCTAAAGTATGTGTTCAAGACACTAAAGTATGAAATCGCTTGCACACCTACCTCCATGCTTGGCCGTCTGTGGTGGAGAAGTGAATGCATTGGCTAGTGACCTGAACTGTTTATTGTGCTGCTGTATGCTTTGACCTATCTCTCTCTCTCTCTCTCTCTCTCTCTCTCTCTCTCTCTGTCTGTCTGTCTCTCTCTCTCTTTCTCTCTCTCCGTATAGAAACTTATTTTGTATTTTCTCAAACAAACACGCTCTCATACTCTTACTCTCTCTCTACTAATAGAACGCATCTTGCATTCTTTCAAACAAACACGCCCTCTCTCTCTCTCTCTCTAGTATTTCAATAAATATAATATAACACACACACACACACACAAATATATCTTTCACTAAATCTATCTATCTAGCTATTGCCTGACGCCGTGATCCCCGAAGGGGTGGCCACGAACGAACCGCCCCCATGCACCTCTGTCCCCTAAATACTTTCACTAAATACTTTCACTAAATACTTTCACTAAATACTCTCTCTCTCTCTCTCTCTCTGTACAATCGAACAAACACACACAGAGGTATTTCATTACAAATATTATAGCACCCTCTTTGTCAAACACACACACACACACACACTCAAATATATCTTTCACTAAATACTCTCTCTCTCTCTCTCTCTCTCTCTCTCTCTGTACAAACGAACAAACACACACACAGAGGTATTTCATTACAAATATTATAGCACCCTCTTTGTCACACACACACACAAACACACTCAAATATATCTTTCACTAAATACTCTCTCTCTCTCTCTCTCTCTCTCTCTCTGTACAATCGAACAAACACACACACAGAGGTATTTCATTACAAATATTATAGCACCCTCTTTGTCAAACACACACACACACACACACTCAAATATATCTTTCACTAAATACTCTCTCTCTCTCTCTCTCTCTCTCTCTGTACAAACGAACAAACACACACACAGAGTTTTTCATTACAAATATTATAGCACCCTCTTTGTCAAACACACACACACACACACTCAAATATATCTTTCACTAAATACTCTCTCTCTCTCTCTCTCTCTCTCTCTCTCTCTCTCTGTACAAACGAACAAACACACACACAGAGGTATTTCATTACAAATATTATAGCACCCTCTTTGTCAAACACACACACACACACACTCAAATATATCTTTCACTAAATACTCTCTCTCTCTCTCTCTGTACAAACGAACAAACACACACACAGAGGTATTTCATTACAAATATTATAGCACCCTCTTTGTCAAACACACACACACACACACACACACACTCAAATATATCTTTCACTAAATACTCTCTCTCTCTCTCTCTCTCTCTCTCTCTTTCGCTCTCTGGTATTTCAGTAAATATAATATAACACTATTTGCCAAGAGCACACACACAAATATATCTCACTAAATACTCTATTTCACTCACTCACTCTCACTCTCACTCTCTCTCATAATTGAACGCATTTTGCATACTTTCAAACAAACATGCTTTTAGTCTTATTCTCTATCTTACTTTCTCTTTCTCTCTCTCTCTCTCTCTCTCTCTCTCTCTCTCTCTCTCCCATAAAGGTCATCTTAAACCTGTTAGTCATTTACTGTCAGTAATAATAAGTCACGCTGAATGACCAGTAGTATTTTCTCTCTTTCTTTCTCTCTCTCTCCCATAAAGGTCATCTTAACCCTCCTGGCCCGGGCAGGCTCTCCTAATGACGGAGCTCGTATCCGGGCGATCTGGTCGAATATCAACAAAAGTAAACTAAGGCTAATCTCGCTTAATATATGACCTACATTAATCAAACATATATAGAAATGAGCGCCTTACCTTCCTGCGTAGAATGGCGTTGAGTAGAGCTCTCTAGCTCAACTGGTTCCGGAGTGATAGTGATGGAAGTGGAGGTAACTTTTGCCGCATATATACCTCGGCGCGTCCGAGCACTCAACCGCGGCCCCGGCTACGACGCCCAGTTGCACTCGTCGCTCCACCCGCAATTATGCCAGGAAGCGATTTGATAGTGTTTTATTGGTTATTCTGTCATTTATTATAGTTATTATGTTATTTTCACTCAATAAAGTTATTTATATGAACTTATTTGTGTCTCTGTCACTTATTACTTCGTTTTATTATTATTATTATGATTATTAGTGTCACTTTCACTGGACTTTGATAATTGGTAGTGTCATTTCCCCTTTTATGTTGTTAGGTAAGCTAATAATATATATAGTGTCACTGTCACTTATTCATATTGTTATGAAGGCACTTATTATTACTTGTGTGTCTCTTTCACTTATACTTAGTTTTATTATTATTATACTGTCACTTTGACTGGCCTAGGCTTATTGAGTGTCATTTTCACTTATTTATTGTTAGAAATATAGTTTTAGTGTCACTTTCACTTGTTCATATTGTTATTGAAGGCACTTATTATTACTTATGTGTCCTTTTCACTTATACTTAGTTATATTATTATTCTTAGCCTACATTTGAGTGTCACTTTCACTGTTGTCACTTCCACTTCAAAAGTTTGTTAGAGTGTGGAAGTCGTTGAAGCAGGTGCCAGCACACAGTCCAACTTGACACTCGAGGCATTCCCAAGTGGTTTTTGTGGGTTTGCGGGGTCTGCGAGTTGTGTGGCTGCACACATGGCACCTCTTCTGACTCCTAACATTACTACCTGGTGCTTTGAAAGGAAGGGCGCTGAGCTGGTGCTTCCTGAAGAATTCAGCACACCCCGTTCTGTCAAGGTGGCCTGGTCCTTGTATTGGCCTGCCTGGTGTACCCGCATGTTTATCCAGGAGCTCAAGTAGCACCTGCTTGTGGAAATTCCGCAGGGACTTGTACTTCTTGGCTCCTGGAGTCCTCAGACGGTAGATGTGGTAGGCATTGAGGATCGACATATCTACCGTATGCAGGATAAACTTCTTGTACCACCTGCAAGATGTTCGCAGGCAGTCGATGAAGCCCATCTGCATGTCGGACTTGTCAACGAGGCGCATGTTGATGTTATAATCCAGGACAGCAGCTGGTTTTTGGACGGGGTTCTTGGTTGTTCGGTCCACCTTCCCTGTGGCGACCATCTGGGCCTTGTGGCATGTGGTGAGGAGGTTGACCTTGCGCTGGTCATGCCAGTGGAAGGAGAGGATGGGGCCACTCTTCTTGTGGAAGATGTCAGCCTTCTTCGTCTTGGTTGGGTAGCCTGGCATGCCCTTCCTTTTGCCCTTGACTGTGCCGACAGTTCCGGTCTTGCGGTCATGGAGGTACTTGGTCAGGAGAGGCGACGTGTAATAATTATCTGTGTAGAGGATGTGGTTATTATTGAAGTGCCTCTCCATCATCTTCTTCACTACAGCGCCACCAAAACCAATGAGAGGGTGAGTCACAACTTCTCCAGCCTTGCCGCTGTAGACTATAAAGTCCAGCACATACCCCGTCAAGCAGTCGCAGAGGACGAAGAGCTTGATGCCGAAGCGGTGTCTCTTGGACGGGATATACTGTCGGAAGTGCAGCCTACCACGGAACAGGACCAGAGACTCGTCGAGGCACATCTTCTGGAAAGGAATCAGGTATGTGGTGAACCGATGACGTATCATGTCATACAGCTTCCTGATCTTCCATAATGAGTCGGGAAGGTGGACTGCCATGTTGTTTGTCAGGTGGAGATAGGAGAGGATGTCGAAGTACCTGTCCCTGGCCATGTATTTGCCAAATGATGGAGTTGTTATGATGTCGCCAGTGATCCAGTAGTCAGCCAGAACGTGCTTCCTTATATGAGTCATCAGCATTGTGAGTGCCAAGAACACATATAGTTCTGCCACAGTGAGAGCTCTCCATGCCACCATCTTGGCACTGGTCTTCCTCCCAAGAAAGTTGGCACAGATAGCATGGTGGTGATTTGTCTCTTTGACGAGGTATTCCATGACTTCATTGTCATAGAAGCCACAGAAAAGTTCACTGGGGGTAGCATCTGGGCCACAGGGATATGCTGGTGACACCCCAGAACCCATCTGTACCTCGTCAAGGCAGGACAATCTGGCTCAAAATCAGCTCCATCTGTCCACACAAACAGGTCGGATGCTGATGCTCGAGGTCGTGCTGCAGCAGGCACACGCCCTGGACGCCCTGGCACACGCCCTTGGCCAGGCGGACGGACGCCCTGCACGCCCATGCCCAGGCCCAGGCCCAGGGGCAGCGGCGTCGGCAGGCTGACCACGTCCACGACCTCGCCCTCTCCCTCGATTTGTCGGCACATCTTCTCCCTCTTCCTGTTCCTGTTCCTGTTCCTGTTCCTCTTCCTCCTCAGGCGACGTCAGGTCATCTGGGGCAATGTTGGGGTCGTCAGCATCCTCCTCAGGAGACAATTCTGGTGAAGAAGTGACCGGGCGTCGGCGGTGTGGGGCGCGGGAGGCTGGGGGAGCTTCAAGAATGGGAGCCGAGGCCTCGGGAGTTGGGCTCCTTTTGCGGCGAGCCGAGGGCTTTTCAGCAGGAAATAATGCTCTGCGGTGTGTTGAGGCCTGTGGCACATCACCAATACCACTTGAAGAGGCCCTTTGGTCATCCTGAACGAGAGATGAAGGCGAGGGCTGTGGGTGACCCACGCGGCGTCCCGTGTCAAGGCGTCGGGACAATGGAATGCGGGTGGTTGCTAGGCCAGGGTCGGCGTCATTATCGCTATCTTCAGCTTCCCTATGCTATTCTGCGGCTGCCCTGCGTGCTGTTTTAGCTGCACTTTTGATCAATGATTGTTTGTAGAAATATTTGCCCACTTTCAAGGGCGTACGGGCAGGCAAAGGGGAAGGTCCTGGGGTAGGGCTAGGGCTAGGCCTAGGCTGACCTAGCAAAGATGGCGAGGGGGTAGGCCTAGGTTCTAGCACACTGGGAAGCTCAATGGCACCTTCCTGAAACACTTCCACATCAGGATCATCACTACTGTCTCCCCCCTCAAATAAATCGACATTATCGTCGTCTCCAAAGCCCATGAAATCGTCTTCACTTTCACTTATAAATTGTACCTTGTCCAGCAAGCTTTCGCCACTGCTCTCTTCATCACTTTCAAAAAGTTGTCGCTGTATAGCGCTATCACTCAACAAACGCTTAACTTTCTTTTGTTGAGCTCTCTTCTCGGTTGGAACAGGCGTTGAAGTTGCGAGTGGGGTAGCACTGGGGCCCGCGGGAGGTTGCAACGAATCGGACACGTCGGAAAACATTTTTCAGTATTACTCGCTATGGCGGCCACGTACGAACTGATAACACTAGTAGTTGAGGCTTGGTGGCGCTGCGGTCGCTCCTACCATGCCAAAATTGGCCGCGCAAATTTTGAAGCACGCTTTCAAGCACAAAGATTTTAAAATGACACCCGGGTTCCGGCCCTTTTGTTTTGGTGTCATTTTAAAATGATACCCGGGCTGGAAGGGTTAAACCTGTTAGTCATTTACTGTCAGTTATAATAAGTCACGCTGAATGACCAGTAGTATTTTCTCTCTCTCTCTCTCTCTCTCTCTCTTTTCCCATAAAGTCATCTTAAATTTAGCATTTACTGTCAGTTTTAATAAGTCACGCTGAATGACCAGTAGTATTTTCTCTCTCTCTCTCTCTCTCTCTCTCTCTCTCTCTCTCTCTCTCTCCCATAAAGGTCATCTTAAACCTGTTAGTCATTTACTGTCAGTTTTAATAAGTCACGCTGAATGACCAGTAGTATTTTCTCTCTCTCTCTCTCTCCCATAAAGGTCATCTTAAACCTGTTAGTCATTTACTGTCAGTTTTAATAAGTCACGCTGAATGACCAGTAGTATTTTCTCTCTCTCTCTCTCTCTCTCTCTCTCTCTCTCTCTCCCATAAAGGTCATCTTAAACCTGTTAGTCATTTGTGTTTTAATAAGTCACGCTGAATGACCAGTAGTATTTTCTCTCTCTCTCTCTCTCTCTCTCTCTCTCTCTCTCTCTCTCCCATAAAGGTCATCTTAAACCTGTTAGTCATTTACTGTCAGTTTTAATAAGTCACGCTGAACGACCAGTAGTATTTTCTCTCTCTCTCTCTCTCTCTCTCTCTCTCTCTCTCTCTCTCTCTCCCATAAAGGTCATCTTAAACCTGTTAGTCATTTACTGTCAGTTTTAATAAGTCACGTGAATGACCAGTAGTATTTCTCTCTCTCTCCCCATAAAGGTCATCTTAAACCTGTTAGTCATTTACTGTCAGTTTTAATAAGTCACGGATGAATGACCAGTAGTATTTTCTCTCTATCTCTCTCCATAAAGGTCATTCTTGTTAGTCATGTACTGTCGTTTTAATAAGTCACGTGAAGACCAGTAGTATTTCTCTCTCTCTCTCTCCATATCTTAAACTGTTAGTCATTTACTGTCAGTTTTAATAAGTCACGCTGACCAGTAGTATTTCTCTCCTTCTCTCCATAAAAGGTCATCTTAAACCTGTTAGTCATTTACTGTCAGTTTTAATAAGTCACGCTGAATGACCAGTAGTATTTTCTCTCTCTCTCTCTCTCCCATAAAGGTCATCTTAAACCTGTTAGTCATTTACTGTCAGTTTTAATAAGTCACGTGAATGACCAGTAGTATTTTCTCCTCCTCTCTCCCATAAAGGTCATCTTAAACCTGTTACTCATTTACTGTCAGTTTTAATAAGTCACGCTGAATGACCAGTAGTATTTTCTCTCTCTCTCTCTCTCTCTCTCTCTCTCTCTCTCTCTCTCTCTCTCCCATAAAGGTCATCTTAAACCTGTTAGTCATTTACTGTCAGTTTTAATAAGTCACACTGAATGACCAGTAGTATTTTCTCTCTCTCTCTCTCCCATAAAGGTCATTGAAAACCTGTAGTCATTACTGTCAGTTTTAATAAGTCACGCTGAATGACAGTAGTATTTCTCTCTCTCTCTCTATTCTCTCTTGTCTCTCTCTCCCATAAGGTCATCTTAAACCTGTTAGTATTTTATGTCAGTAATAAGTCACGCTGAATGACCAGTAGTATTTTCTCTCTCTCTCTCTCTCCCATAAAGGTCATCTTAAACCTGTTAGTCATTTACTGTCAGTTTTAATAAGTCACGCTGAATGACCAGTAGTATTTTCTCTCTCTCTCTCTCCCATAAAGGTCATCTTAAACCTGTTAGTCATTTACTGTCAGTTTTAATAAGTCACGCTGAATGACCAGTAGTATTTTCTCTCTCTCTCTCTCCCATAAAGGTCATCTTAAACCTGTTAGTCATTTACTGTCAGTTTTAATAAGTCACGCTGAAGACAGTAGTATTTCTCTCTCTCTCTCTCTCTCTCTCTCTCTCTCTCTCTCTCTCCATAAAGGTCATCTTAAACCTGTTAGTCATTTACTGTCAGTTTTAATAAGTCACGCTGAATGACCAGTAGTATTTTCTCTCTCTCTCTCTCTCTCTCTCTCTCTCTCTCTCTCTCTCTCTCTCTCTCTCTCTCTCTCCCATAAAGGTCATCTTAAACCTGTTAGTCATTTACTGTCAGTTTTAATAAGTCACGCTGAACGACCAGTAGTATTTTTAGTAGTAATTTATTTAACAAGAACATTAATGAATTAACCCTTCAGCACCATGACGCTGTTTTAACCTTGAGGCTGGCTAGAAATGAAACGATTTCATGTAGTTCAAGGGGAATGGGCATATTTATTTGCTCAAGTTTATATATTTATAATATTGTTTTTTGTTTCCTCCCTATACCTCCATCAAACTTTAAAAAAACACCCCCCCAAGACCCTCCTTCAAGATAAATTTGTACATTTTTCGATAGAAGAATGTTTCGGCCGAAGGCCGAAACATTTCCTAAGCTGAATAAAGTTAGTTGCCAAAAACAAAACAAAAACAAATAGGATGATGGGGCTTGCACTGCACCATTTATTAGAACTAAGCGTACTGTAGGGTTCGACTCCTGCCCATCTTACAGTTTCTCTCTTGATCGATTATTACAAATTGATTACTACAAATTACTGAATATCTGCAATTTTTGCCAGCAACCCCCCCCCCCCCTCCCTAACACACACACACACACTCACTTTCTCTCTCTCGCCCAGACCCACCCACACAGTCACTCACACACACTCTACTCTCTTTCTTTCACCCGCACCCACCCACATAGACTCACTGACACACACAACACACAGGTGCGGATCCAGCTCAGGCTTAAGAGGGGGGGGGGGGGGGGGCTGGTATATATACATGAGGGGCGCCATAACTTTTTATGTATTTTATTTCAGATAAAATGCAGTGTATATCAGATGTAAGGGCGCAATTTTGGTCACTAAGGGGGGGGGGGGGGGGGGGGGGCGCCCTGGATCCGCCACTGCATGACACAACACACTCAGTCACACTCTAAAGTCTAAACCGGTTGACCACACCAAATGACCGGTTCCAAGTTAATCATATTATGTCTCAGCCGTAAAGCCATGTTGGTTGCATGTCGCTACCAATATATGTTATACCACCCTTGTATCAGTTGTTATTTATGTTATACCACCCTTGTATCAGTTGTTATTATGTTATACCACCCTTGTATCAGTTGTTATTTATGTTATACCACCCTTGTATCAGTTGTTATTATGTTATACCACCCTTGTATCAGTTGTTATTTATGTTATACCACCCTTGTATCAGTTGTTATTATGTTATACACCCTTGGTATCAGTGTTATTATGTTACCACCCTTGTATCAGTTGTTATTATGTTATACCACCCTTGTAACAGTTGTTATTATGTTATACCACCCTTGTATCAGTTGTTATTTATGTTATACCACCCTTGTATCAGTTGTTATTTATGTTATACCACCCTTGTATCAGTTGTTATTTATGTTACCCACCCTTGTATCAGTTGTTATTTATGTTATACACCCTTGTATCAGTTGTTATTTATGTTATACAACCCTGTATCAGTTGTTCTTTATGTTATACCACCCTTGTATCAGTTGTTATTTATGTTTATTATACCACCCTTGTATCAGTTGTTATTTATGTTATACCACCCTTGTATCAGTTGTTATTTATGTTATACCACCCTTGTATCAGTTGTTATTTATGTTATACCACCCTTGTATCAGTTGTTATTATGTTATACCACCCTTGTATCAGTTGTTCTTATGTATACCACCCTTGTATCAGTTGTTATTTATGTATACCACCCTTGTATCAGTTGTTATTTATGTTATAAACCCTTGTATCAGTTGTTATTATGTTATACCACCCTTGTATCAGTTGTATTTATGTTATACCACCCTTGTATCAGTTGTTATTATGTTATACCACCTGTATCAGTGTTATTTGTTATACCACCCTTGTATCAGTTGTTATTATGTTATACCACCCTTGTATCAGTTGTTATTTATGTTATACCACCCTTGTATCAGTTGTTATTATGTTATACCACCCTTGTATCAGTTGTTATTTATGTTATACCACCCTTGTATCAGTTGTTATTTATGTTATACCACCCTTGTATCGTGTGGTATTTATGTTATACCACCCTTGTATCAGTTGTTATATGTTATACCACCTTGTCAGTTGTTATTTATGTTATACCACCTTGTATCAGTTGTATTATTATACCACCCTTGTATCAGTTGTTATTTATGTTATACCACCCTTGTATCAGTTGTTATTTATGTTATACCACCCTTGTATCAGTTGTTATTTATGTTATACCACCCTTGTGTCAGTTGTTATTATGTTTATTATCAGTAAAATTATCTTTGTTCTGCGCGTGGCACCCCCCCCCCCTCTCTCTCTCTCTCTCTCTCATATATATATATATATATATATATATATATATATATATATAATAGTGTGTGTGTGTGTGTATTGCCAGCCAGAAAAACACCTACCAAGCATTTACGAACAGATATTTTCAATTCGTAAATGCAATATTCAAAAGAGTACAATCATTAAATTTATGAATCTATTAGGAGTATTTTAGGAGTATGGTTGGTTGTTGGAAGGAACATAATAATACAAAAGACCAATTAACTCCCTTCATGGTCGAAAATGGCCATGATAACATCTTTTCAAACCAATAAAAGGCATAATACATTCATAACCTCCCCCATTAAGTATCGATAAATCAGCTGTTAAAGCCGGTATCACACGAGCGCTTTTTCACTCAACATTTATCCTCAACATTCGTCTGGCAGCTTATGAAGTCAATATTTATAATATTTTGGTTACCTAAATTCATCTACCATCATTCTAGTTTCCGATAACCAGTGTAACATATTCCAGAAATGTCGCCAGAAAAATGTTGATGATCGAATGTTGACTATAAAAGCTCTCGTGTGATACCGGCTTAAGGGATTGTATTTTCCGCCAGGAGAGAACAAATCGAGTATAATATAACGAATCATGGTACTGTAAGAGTTGATGATATTAAGGGCAGGTTTTTAGTGTGTTTCTCAGACTTCCATCAAGCTTGAAATTACACCCCCTTGACTCCCTTTCAAAATAGATTTGTACATTTTTCGGTAGAAAAATTTCCCGGCTGAAAGCCGGTTCCTCTTAAATTACAGGTTCGCTATCGCTCGCCAGGATAAAATTGACACCTGAATGGCACGAAAGGTCTTAATATGGGGTGAAAGTTCTTAAAATCGCTAAACTATTGGGGAAAACGTTTTATATAAAAAACAATGGGGCTAAACATGAGGGAGAAAGGGGTCAAGAAAAAAATCCCTCAAGTGGAGATCTCCCCTTAAGGGGGAAGGGTATATTTTTTTGGGTCGATTGTTTCATATATATATATTTTTTTAGTTTCCTCCCTAGACTTCCATCGAACTTTAAAAATACATTCATTAGATCCCCCTTCTAGATTAATTTGTACATTGTTCGGTAGTTATTCCAAAATTATAGGCTCACTATCGTTCGCCAGGAAAAAAATCGACACCTAAATAGCACGAAAGGTCTTAATAGTGACAAATAAATGGGGCGAAAGGTCTTAATATCGACAAACTAATGGGGAAAACATCATCAAATTTTAAAACATATGGGGCTAAACATTGATCGAAAATGGCAAAAGCAAGCAAAATCCTAACACATTCTAACGAGTCATGTTACTTTCTATCTCTCTCTCTCTCGCTCTCTCTCTCTCTCTCTCTCTCTCTCTCTCTCTTTCTAGCGAATCCTAACCTAACCTAAACTAAACAATGCCATCCAAATTTAGCCTAACCTAAGCTATCCAAGTTTAGCCTACCCTATACTAATCAAACCTAATCCATCTTTAAATAATCTATCCTAATGAATTAACTAGCCTTATACTAAATAATCCTAACATATCCTAACCTAACATAATCTAGCGAGTTATGATACTGTAGTTGACACCTATAGGTGGCGCCAACGAACTATAGGTGGCGCCAACGAACTATAGGTGGCGCCAACGAACTATAGGTGGCACCAACGAACTATAGGTGGCGCCAACGAACTATAGGTGGCACCAACGAACTATAGGTGGCGCCAACGAACTATAGGTGGCGCCAACGAACTATAGGTGGCGCCAACGAACTATAGGTGGCGCCAACGAACTACAGGTGGCGCCAACGAACTATAGGTGGCGCCAACGAACTATAGGTGGCGCCAACGAACTTGACAATAATCTTCATCCCTGACCTCTCTGTAACGTAAAAAGGCCTAGAGCAAACTGGCTGTAAATATCCATCCGTATTTCCTGGTGGACTCTTCCCAAATGATAGAAACGTCAGCCCGATTGCTTTCATTAATTTCGAGTAATAAAAGGTTAAGGGGTCACGATTATTGTCTAATTCGCTGGCGCTACCTAGTCTGGTGACACCTCGAGGTATACAGACTAATAACACACAACAAAGCCACTCCAACAGCTCCCTCTCTCCCCTCTCTACACTCTTCAGGAAATAGGAAAGTAGAAAGTAGCTACGAGGTGCAATTGTAAAGGCTTATCCCTCAATACCTTCACCTGACCTGACCTGACCTGACCTGATATGAATACAACAATGTATAGTTCAGTAGTACAGACGCTTCAGGGTGACCTATACACCCTGTAACCTATTATGATGGTTGTCAATATCTCTCTCTCTCTCTCTCTCTCTCTATGCCATCTCTACTAGAATTAAGTCCTGACCACCTTGTTTGGATCGTAAGGTCTGTGTGGCCAAGGTATCTACAGTATGTACATGTATGTAAATCTCTCTCTCTCTCTCTCTCTCACCTAGCATAATCTAGCTAGTCATTGGTAGTACTATAAGAGTTGATGATATAAATATATATACTTACATAGTTCAGTAGTACATAATACGCTGCTTGTGACCTACTGTATGTGACCTATACCTTAAAACTGTGTGACCTATTATGGGGGAGGTAGTCGCTTGAGGTCAGTGATAGTAGCCAAACACACACACACACACACACACACACACACATTATGGGGAGGTAGTCGCTTGAGGTCAGTCATAGTAGCCAAACACACACACACACACACACACACACACACACACATTATCACTACTTTCTGACTTACATGTGTTTGTAAATTTCATTAATCGATTTTAGGAGTATTGTTGGTTGTTGGAAGGAACATAATAATTCTATAAGATGCTGAGATTTTTTTTAATGTCAATTGTTTTGGGGTCGGTTGGTATTGGGGGCAAATTTATGGTGTAAACATGCAATCACACACACACACACACACACACACGAAATAACGAGCATGCTCACTCCCGCAATACAACTAGAGTAAGTACAACTAGAGTAAGTACACACAAGCGGTGGTATGTTTATCGGTACACACGTTATTTTTGCATGCTTACGAGTACATTTTTCGATTTTTAAACCTAAATAAAACTATCTAGATAAAACTTAACCTAACCTAACCTAACCTAACTTACCTAACCTAACCGAAAACACTCCATTTCAACGTATTTTAAAGAGGTGTGTACACTTAAACTGTCGCCCTAAACCTCATGTACCTGCAAACCTACATATTTCGTTAATTTTGTACCTTTAAACACACCACCGCTTGTCCACACACACACACAGACACACACACACATACACACAGCCTGTAGCCTAGTGGTAGAGCTCTCGTCTCACACACGAGAGGCCGGGGGTTCAATCCCCGGCCGGGCGGAGACAAATTGGGCTTGTCTCCTTTCATGTGTTAGCCTCAGTTCACCTAGCTGTAAATAGGTACCTGGAATAAGTGGACGACGTTGTGACGTCCCATCTGGGGTTGGCAAAAATGGTACAAGGCGAGATGGGTATCATATGGTTCACCTAAGCTGATGGCTACCTAAGCCTTCGGGCGAGACGGTACCGTCTATAGTGAGAATGGTACCATACAGATCCACCCTAAGCCTTCGTTTCCGATGTCGCCAATTGGCTAAAAAATACAGACTACACACACATCCACAGCCATTCCAACGATACATATAACACCTACACATATAGGAGGCGGGAAATAACGAGCATGCTCACTCCCGCAATACAACTAGAGTAAGTACACACACACACACACACACACACATTATCACTACTTTCTGACTTCTATAAGATGCTGAGATTTGTTTTAATGCAATTGTTTTGGGGTCGGTTGGTATTGGGGCAAACTTATGGTGTAAACATGCAATCACAAACACACACACACACACACGTACTCTCTCTCTCTCTCTCTCCCTCACACACACACACACACACAAAACACATGCACGTACTCTCTCTCTCTCTCTCTCTCACACACACATACACACACACACACGTAGCTAGAAGCTCTTATATAATACCATCCCCCAAAAACCGAATAAATATGACAATATATCAAATAGAAGGTATATAGACCAGTTATGTATTCCTAAGTATATATATGGCGTGCATGTGAGATATACGAGTTAGGGGAGATTTCCACTTGAAGGATTTTCTGTGGATCCCTTTCTCCCTCATGTTAGCCGCATTACTTTTAAGATTTTAAGACGTTCGCCCAATTAGTTTGGCGATTATAAAAACTTTCGCCACATTTCGTGCCATTCAGGTGAGCCTATAATTTAAGAGGAACCGGCCGAAGGCTGGGCCATTTTTCTACCAAAAAATATACAAATTCATCTTGAAAGGGGGTCTAGAGAGTGTAATTTTAAGCCTCATGGAGGTCTAGGGAACAAACTAAAAAAAAATTACTCCCCTAAAATAGTGTTGATGGTGGAGTGAAACATACGAAGGTTTTATATAAATATCTCGCCTCGCTCTCTCTCACAAACAAACACACACACACAACCACTACATACTG
>CM064493.1:32995127-33160127 GCA_032716605.1 Paralithodes platypus | reverse complement strand
TTTTAGCACTGTCAAACATTGTATACTTAAAGTTATTTTCTCTCTTCCCTTTATTTTTTCCCACACTAACATCCGGCAGCTCTCGCGCGCGCTCTCTCTCGCTCTCTCTCTCTCTCTCACATTACTTATATTGTATTACTAAACCAGTAATAATAATCATGTGTGTGTGTGTGCGCGCGTTCGTGCGTGTGTGTATATATGTGTGTGTGTATTGTGGAGGGGTGGGGACATGACATTTACCTTCAGCTTAGAAAAACATGTTCTCCATCCTTCCAAACCTTAGCCTTTTCAAGATACAATGTCTCATTTTGTTCCTGTTTGCTGGCTATTATTAGACGATTTTATTCAGATTACGAAGGCTTTAGGGAAGTCAGAGGGTTAATTGAGATAGTCTTTACTCTCTTAATATCCAACGACTCTTCCTAAGCTGTATAAAATCGTACTCAAGGTATTAGTGAGTTGGGCCTATAATTGGGCCTTGAGATTGAGGTTGGGTGTGACAGGGATATGCCTTGTATGGGCCGATCGGCTTTTTGCAGACTCCCATTTTCTTATGTTCTTATGTCTAATGCTAGCCAGAGTAAACTGTCAGAACGCGGAATAATCCTCAAAGGGTAGCTAAATATTAAATTGAGAAACACCTCCCTGGTATAAAATAAATAACAATTTCGTTTATTTTTCCACAGGCACGAATATATATGTGAAAATTATGAAAAACAAATAAAATATGTCATAGGAGTCGACTACAAGCAGTACCATCACATCTCCCACACACCACACATACCACCATCTTAACTACCACAACCACTACAAAGCTACCAGAACTACCACCATTATAACCACAATTAACTACCACAGCCACTACAAAGCAACTGAACTACCACCATTATAACCACTGATATCAACAACTCTACCACAATTAAGTACCACAACCACTACAAAGCAACTGAACTACTACCACTATAACCACAACCACTGATACCAACCACTCTACCACAATTAAGTACCACAACCACTGCAAAGCAACCTGAACTACCACCATTATAACCACTGATACCAACCACTCTACCACAATTAAGTACCACAGCCACTACTAAGCAACTGAACTACCACCATTATAACCACAACCACTCTACCATTATCATAACAAATAAGTAACTGTAGCCAACGATATTTTCCAAACCATATATATAGATTACTATCTCAGGACAGCAAGTAAACAAAGACACAACTAATACAACCCCAACTACCACCACAAGACCCACAGCTACCACAACCACAGCAACAAACACAGCTACCCCAACCACAAGTACTAGAACCCCAGCTGTAAAACTACCACAACCACATCTACCACCATAAGACCCACAGCTACCACAACCACAAGTACCATACCAAAGCTACCACAACCACACCTATCACCACAAGACCCACAGCTACCACAACCACACGTACTATAACCCCAGCTATAAAACTATCACCACAATAACAGCCACAGCAACCACAACTACAACTACCACAAAACCCACAGCTACCACAACCACAAGTACCATAACAAAGCTACCAGAACCCCAGCTATAAAACTACCACAACAGCCGCAGCTACCACAACAGCTACCACAACTACAACCACAACTCCAGCAAGATGGTTGTAAGTTACACGAACAAGATCGCCGATACTAAAGGCTTTGGATCCTTCACACGACTGTTATTGAGGTAGGTATATGATCGCGTGTGGAAGTATTTGCTGTGACTCCCCCCCGCCCCCCCCCCCCCTCTCTCTCTCTCTCTCTCTATTTAAGTAGAATATCTCATTGGCATGGGACGTAAGGTATTTAGATAGAAGCCATTGTTTTCTTTCTTTCTCTCTCTCTCTCTCTCTCTCTCTCTCTCTCTCTCTCTCTCCTTAACTGTCCTTGTCCTCCACTCTCTAGCCACTACCATTATAGCTTTTGGTATGTGTATGAAGGAGACAAAAGGCAAAGCTGTCTGTAACAAGTGTCGCCCCCAAAGTTGAAAGATTGAAAGATTATGTACCGGTAACTCTGTCTCTCTCTCTCTCTCTCTCTGCTTAACTGTCCTTGTCTTTCACTCTATAGCCACCACCATTATAGATTAAAGACCAAACTGTCATAATATATACTGCAAAGTCTGGGTGGTCTGTTTATATGTGTAACCCTCACTCTCCCACACACACTCACACTCTCATTCTCACTGTTGACTCTTACTCACTCTCACTAACTCTCACTCTCTCTCTCTCTCTCTCTCTTTCTTTCTTTCTTATAAATGCATGCCTTAAGCCCGTTATAAACTCAGATAATATTCAAGGACAGTAGTGCGACGTTATGAGAAACAATTTATTATGGAAAATAGGCACCAATAGATTCGCCATATTTTTCTCTATATAGTCCGCATGGAGGATTTTCGTTATCAACAAATTGAAAAATACCCACTTCGCAGAAAAATACACCAAAAATCTAAGTCAAAGCGGGGGTGTGGGGGCGGCAGCCCCCACCTATAATACTGGGATAGGTTAGGTAAGGTTGTTAGGTTACGCTAATGTCCTTTCAAAGGGGTATAGGCTAGTAAACACTAGGATAGCCTATACTCAGTCAGAGGTAAAAAGAAGAAGAGTCCTGCAGTAGTCTCCTTGAATGCTACCACAACTCAGTCAATTATGTAATCAAGAAGCCTAGTACCTACCTACCAACCAACCTACCATCAATCTACGTGCCAATTAATCAACCTATGTACCGTCTAACCTACCTACCAACCAACCTACCTACCTACCAACACACCCACCAGTATACTACCCAATCATCCATCCAACCTGCCAACTAATTACCTGCCTACCGACCCAACCTACCAACCAGCCAACCTACGTAATACCTACCTATTTATCTCACAACATACCAATAACTTAC
Source organism: Paralithodes platypus (assembly GCA_032716605.1). NCBI lineage: Eukaryota > Metazoa > Arthropoda > Malacostraca > Decapoda > Lithodidae > Paralithodes > Paralithodes platypus. The sequence goes on along the minus strand of CM064493.1, from coordinate 33,157,207 downwards.
CTATTTACTCATCAATTTAACCCTTTTTGTACCAGCGACGTTTGGTATATTTTATTCTTACTAAATGTAGACGATTATTTGAAGCTTAGGAAGGATCTCCATGCTACCAACCTACCAACTTCATATATCTAATGTCTATATCAAATTACCTATCAATCTACTGTACTGTATATACCTAACTATCACCGTAAGTAACTAATGTATCGATATTTACTTCCAGATGGCGCGGCTCAGTGTACAAACTAGTATGGAGGGATGTGTTGGTTTATTTGATACTTTACTACATAAAGTCATTTACCTATCTCTTTGGTCTGAACTCTTCCTAGACCTACCTACCATCCTACCAATCAACCAACTAACCAACCAATCAACCAACTTAATTAACCTAATGTCTATATCAAATTACCTATCAATCGATATATATAACTATCACCTCAAGTATCTAATGTATCTATATTAACTTCCAGATGGCGAGGTTCAGTGTACAAATTAGTATGGCGAGATGTGTTGGTATATCTCATCCTTTACTACATAATGTCATTTACCTATCGTTTTGGTCTCAACCTTGACCAACGCACGTAAGTGTTATGTAGAGTTGTATGCATATGTATGTATGTACTGTATTAATGCATGTATATATGTATGTGCAGTATGTATGAATGTATGTAATTTTGTATGTATGTATGTATGTATTTTAGTATGTACAGTATGTATGTATGCATGTGTATGTACGTATATATTATGTATGTATGTATGTATATTGTTATTGTCGTTGACTTTGTTGTTGGTTTTGTCGTTAACACAAATGAGAGAGAGAGAGAGAGAGAGAGATTAGTATACTCTTTAGCCTGGTGCCAAATGATTGTGTAAGACCTTGGGCGAGGTGTAATTTAAGAATAGGCCTATATTCACTTCCTCTGCACGAAAAATAGGTTTGAGATTAATTGTGCTTATTATATTGCTTCCATTATAGTTTAGCTCTCTCTCTCTCTCTCTCTCTCTCTCTCTCTCTCTCTCTCAATTATTATTATTAGTATTGTTATTATCAACACACATTACATACAATAAGTACCCACACATAAATTTCAACTAAAATAATGTAATTCGTGCAGAATATAACTAGTTCCCAAAATGGAAAATAACTGAAGTTTTATCATTTCTTATTCAGCCATAAATAAGCTTATCTTGTATCAGTGTCATTTCCCTTTAAGCCCTGTGGTGGATAATGTTATCTAGCTTGATACACAGGGGCAAATACATATAATCCACGTTACCACAGTTTAACCCCCCCACCCCCACCCCCACCCCCACCCAACCCACGAAGGGAAGTTGCAGATGTCTTACCTACTTACAATTCCCATTTTCTGCAAGGTAAATAGTGATCAGAGGCATTGGATGTGAGGAGAATATCCAAATAATCTAAATGTCAATATACAGGAGACGCAACAATATAGGTAGCAAATTTGTAATGGTAGTTTTGGGTTCCTATCATCATATGCTTCATTTCTATATACTTTTTATCCCCGGGGAAAAAAAAAAAAAAAATATTGGATTTTTTCTTGCGATTTTTTTTTGTTTCATTAACCTAACCAAAAAACCTAACCTAACCTAACCTAAATGTATTTGGGGGCTGTTAGGCTAGGTTAGGTTAGGTTTTTTGGTTAGGTTAATGATAAAAAAAAAAAAAAATCCCAAGAAAAAAAAATGAAAAATGCCAAGATTTTGGTTTTTTCCCCCCGGGGATAAAAAGTATATAGAAATGAAGCACATGATGATAGGAACCCAAAACTACCATTAAAAATTTGCTACCTATATTGTTGCGTCTCCTGTATATTGACCAATCTAAACAATAACAATCTGAATATCTGCATTGTAGAGAAGTGGTTTAACTCGTTAACATGCAAGAAGTGTTAAAATAATATAGTCAAGCTAATCAGCATATGTAATAATATTCCCAAATACTTCAAATATAGTGTATACACGTAGACAATAATTACCTTTTCTGATGCGTAGCTCGCCCTTCAAAACAACGTTGAACCCTCCAAGGTGAACCAGCTACTCAGCGAAATAACCAACCACTCTCGCGACCAAGAAGCACAAACGCCGATACACAACAACCACAGCCCAAACAACTATAACGCCATGTAATACCAAACAACTATAACGCCATGTAATACCAAACAAACCACATACCATATCCAACTCACTATTTACACCATCTGCTAGCCATGTAATACCAAACAAACCACATACCATATCCAACTCACTATTTACACCATCTGCTAGCCATGTAATACCAAACAAACCACATACCATATCCAACTCACTATTTACACCATCTGCTAGCCATGTAATACCAAACAAACCACATACCATATCCAACTCACTATTTACACCATCTGCTAGCCATGTAATACCAAACAAACCAAATACCATATCCCTCACTATTTACACCATCTGCTAGCCATGTAATACCAAAACAAACCAAATACCATATCCAACTCACTATTTACACCATATGCTAGCCATGTAATACCAAACAAACCAAATACCATATCCAACTCACTATTTACACCATATGCTAGCCATGTAATACCAAACAAACCAAATACCATATCCAACTCACTATTTACACCATATGCTAGCCATGTAATACCAAACAAACCAAATACCATATCCAACTCACTATTTACACCATCTGCTAGCCATGTAATACCAAACAAACCAAATACCATATCCAACTCACTATTTACACCATATGCTAGCCATGTAATACCAAACAAACCAAATACCATATCCAACTCACTATTTACACCATATGCTAGCCATGTAATACCAAACAAACCACATACCATATCCAACTCACTATTTACACCATCTGCTAGCCATGTAATACCAAACAAACCAAATACCATATCCAACTCACTATTTACACCATCTGCTAGCCATGTAATACCAAACAAACCAAATACCATATCCAACTCACTATTTACACCATCTGCTAGCCATGTAATACCAAACAAACCAAATACCATATCCAACTCACTATTTACACCATCTGCTAGCCATGTAATACCAAACAAACCAAATACCATATCCAACTCACTATTTACACCATCTGCTAGCCATGTAATACCAAACAAACCACATACCATATCCAACTCACTATTTACACCATCTGCTAGCCATGTAATACCAAACAAACCAAATACCATATCCAACTCACTATTTACACCATCTGCTAGCCATGTAATACCAAACAAACCAAATACCATATCCAACTCACTATTTACACCATCTGCTAGCCATGTAATACCAAACAAACCAAATACCATATCCAACTCACTATTTACACCATCTGCTAGCCATGTAATACCAAACAAACCAAATACCATATCCAACTCACTATTTACACCATCTGCTAGCCATGCATTAGACCACCATTACCAGAAACACGCCGGACAACCGGGACAATCGTTCCCCACTATTGCTAGCACAACCTCTCACCGCGGTCGCTACTAACCGACTCCTATTCCCAATTTCCCTCCCTTCCCAACCACCCCGCAATCCGCATACACGCTCCCACTCACGTCATCAGCTGATGACGTCATCGCATCCTAGATAATTTAATCATCAGGGTAATCTACCCTACAAATTATAGATAATCTACATGCGATTATAGTAGGTAGTATAATGATAGTATACCACATACATTATAGTAGGTAGTATAATGATAGTATACCACATACATTATAGTAGGTAGTATAATGATAGTATACCACATACATTATAGTAGGTAGTATAATGATAGTATACCACATACATTATAGTAGGTAGTATAATGATAGTATACCACATACATTATAGTAGGTAGTATAATGATAGTATACCACATACATTATAGTAGGTAGTATAATGATAGTATACCACATACATTATAGTAGGTAGTATAATGATAGTATACCACATACATTATAGTAGGTAGTATAATGATAGTATACCACATACATTTACTTAATTAACACCCAACTCTTGATCTAACTGGCCAAGGGTAAACAACCATACCGGTCGTGTACAGGCCAACCATACCGGCCGTTTACAGGCCAACCATACCGGTCGTGTACAGGCCAACCATACCGGTCGTGTACAGGCCAACCATACCGGTCGTGTACAGGCCAACCATACCGGTCGTGTACAGGCCAACCATACCGGTCGTGTACAGGCCAACCATACCGGTCGTTTACAGGCAACCATACCAGTCGTGTACTGGCCAACCATACTGGTCGTTTGCAGGCCAATTTGTAGCCAGCACATCAAGATTCTAACAAGAAGGTGACCCACTATAAAATATACCAAAAGAGTACCAGCATCTACAAAACAATGCAAGAGATGCATAATTCATAAAACTAACAGTCGCTACCCCTTCTACAAAACAATGCAAGAGATGCATAATTCATAAAACTAACAGTCGCTACCCCTTCTACAAAACAATGCAAGAGATGCATAATTCATAAAACTAACAGTCGCTACCCCTTCTACAAAACAATGCAAGAGATGCATAATTCATAAAACTAACAGTCGCTACCCCTTCTACAAAACAATGCAAGATATGCATAATTCATAAAACTAACAGTCGCTACCCCTTCTACAAAACAATGCAAGAGATGCATAATTCATAAAACTAACAGTCGCTACCCCTTCTACAAAACAATGCAAGAGATGCATAATTCATAAAACTAACAGTCACTACCCCTTCTCCCCTCTTAACACTCTTCGAAAAGAATGAATTAGGTGGAAGGGAAACACAGGAAAGAGCTTGAATTCTTTATTCATATTCAAAGAGACAGTCTCTCTGAAGATAGGTTATGCGTAGTCCGAAACGTAAGATAAATCAAGAATTTCAGCTCTTTCCTGTGTTTCCCTTCCACCTAATTCATCCACTTGTCATAATGGATCAGCCACTCTTCGAAAAGTAGATACGAGGTGCCGTTGTAAAGGCTAATTCCTCAATACCTCCACCTAACCTAACCTGACCTGGCCTGACCTGTCTATATATTTCTTTCAGGACCTTCGAGAAAGTATCCCTCCATTGTGGCTACTACAGAAACCTCATCCCTATCAGTTTCGTGTTGGGTTTCTATGTGTCCTTGATCGTGAGTCGGTGGTGGGGGATGTACAATAGTTTACCATGGCCGGATACCGCTTATATATATATCTATATATATATATAATAATATATATATATATAATTATATATATATATATATATATATATATATATATATATATATATATATATATATATATACTGTACATAGACCCCTTTACATAGAGGAGTCTATGATACCGTATATGTGTGTGTGTAATTCCCTCTCATCTAGCATATACTGTATATAGTTGGCTTTCATCACTATATATTTATTAAGTTATCTGTGAATATATAATCGATTTGTGTTAACCCACAGTTGATTTCTCAACACTTAATGGCAAAATATGAAACTGCTATGTGCTATGTGTCTGCATCCCATTATAGACAGGTTTTCACAATTAACACCCTATTTGTCTATAAAAGCTTTAAAATAGCTGAGTAATTAAGATGGATATAAGTCAGTTCCCCGCCAACTTTATAAAAACAGTCTATAGTTTTATGTCTAGTTACGTCACATACATACATTACGAACGTATAAACAGTCTATAGTTATGTCTAGTTACGTCACATACATACATTACGAACGTATAAACAGGGTGACAAACCGGAGCAATTTTGTTGGTAGGCTTGAATGAAATTTAGAAGGCATACAAGAAAATGACCGTGAAATAGCATTGTGTTGGCCCGTCACTTACAAAGACAGAATTTGAACTATAAACCATAACTTCATCTTTGCATATACAGGAATGAAGACTATACATACCGTAATGGACTCGGATTTCGTTTGAAAAATTGACACCCTGACTATAAGAATCTTATAGCTGCTAATCTTGCAAAATAATGACGTCTACAGCTCAAACTTCCTATAGCATGAAACTCGCAAGTAGTCAATTATGTCACATTCATACAAAATTATAAATGTACACTAGGTCATAAAAGTATCTGCACCCCTACCCTGATAATCTGGTGTGTACAGTATGGTAGGGTTGGCATCTCTGTCTGCAGCTATATCCATATTACTACCTAAGACCTACAAAGCTGTACACACTAGATTATCAGGGTAGGGGTGCAGATACTGTTTTGACCGAGTGTACAGTATTACTACAGTATAAGTATCTCTATTGCAGGACCCACGGAGTCGTATGATGAGATGTACCGTCATTCGCTACCTGAATCTTGGTATCGTAATGACGTTCTGCATGATCGCTCCGGCAGTTAAGAGGAACTTCCCTACGTATGACGAAATGGTGGAGGCTGGTAAGTTGGATAGATAGATATAGATAGATGGATGGATAGATAAATAGATAGATAGATACATAGAGAGAGAAAGTGAAGCAGTGCGTGTGTATGTGTGGGTGGACGTGGGTACGGTGTGTGTGTGGGTAGGTGCGTGTGTGTGTGAGGATGTGTGGGTAGGTGCGTGTATGCAGGGGAGCTTCAAAATTATTAGTTCTGAACTATTAATATAAACAATATATACAGATATCTATATAATTAGCATATATGAATTCCTTTAATTGCCTAGTGCATTATTATAATTTCATTAAACCCTATGGAATATCATAATTTATCGATACCCTCATATATATATATATATATATATATATATATATATATATATATATATATATATATATATATAGAGAGAGAGAGAGAGAGAGAGAGAGAGAGAGAGAGAGAGATTATATTTATTTATTATTATTTTTTCCAGGCTACCTAACCGAAAGTGAACGCGAGACCTTGGAGAGGCTGGAGAGGAAATCGACCCAGCACAAGACCTACCTTCCCTTCCTGTGGGCCTGCAAAGTGATCGAGCGGGGCCGCAGAGAAGGCAAGGTTAAGGACGAGATATCTCAAAAGTCGCTAACGGACGAAGTGCTTAAACTGCGGGGCTTCTGCGGTGAATGTCTGGGGTGGGATTCCTATAACATCCCGCTGGTTTATACACAGGTGAGAAGGCAAGATATCTCAAAAAGTTGTTAACGGTTCGAGGTTCTCAGGCTATTTATTTGTATTTGTTTTATGTGAGTGAGGGAGACAAAAGGCAAAACTGCCTGTGATGAGTGCCTCCCTTAGAGTTGAAAGAGTGACAGGGCCAAAATCAAGAGACGTTCGAGCCAAAATGCCTGTACACACGGAGTTTGAATCAATTTAAGTCATATGATGAGGCGAAGATGGATTCAGGGAGAGTTCTAGAGTTCAGCTGTTGAATAGAAGAAAGTTTGGGAATATCGTTTCACTCTTGGATTGGAGAGTTGCACAGAGTAGAGATGGGATTGTGTTGCAAGGCGGGTGCTACATACTCTACATAAAGGAGGTGAACCCAGTATGAACCTCGAACTGATGAAACGATTGTACACTTGATAACGGATTTCCCATGTTCAACCAACCATCGGGGGACCCTCAACCAAAGTGACTACCACTGACTACTCGTTCATTCTGTATTCCGGGCTGAGACAAAAGTTCCTCGGTTTAATGAAGTACTGAAATCTAAAATTCCTCCCATATGTTTGCTTCTGTGGTTAATGTCCCTCAATGTCTAACTGTTCTTTTGTTCTTCCAGGTAGTGACCATCGCCGTCTACTCGTTCTTTCTGTTCTCCGTGCTTGGTGAACAGTTCCTGGACCCCACGAAGAACTACGACAACAACGGGGTCGACCTCTACGTCCCCGTCTTCTCCCTCCTGCAGTTCATCTTCTACATCGGGTGGCTCAAAGTGGCCGAGTCTCTCATCAACCCCTTCGGAGAGGACGAGCACGATTTTGAGTTTGTCGATTTGTTGAAGAGGCATTTGGAGGTGAGACAGTCTGTTTGTCTGTCTACCTAGTGGTCTGTTTGTCTCTCTGTCTGTCTTATACTTAACCTTTAACTGTCTTGATGGTGTAATGGTTAGAGTGTTTAAGATCTGTATGTAGTAGCCCAGGTTCGAATCCCGGGAAGATCACATGCTTTCATTAATGTAATTGGAGGATGTTTGGTGGTGGGAGTGAAATTAATAAATTAAATTATCTGTCAAATTGTCAAAACCTGTGAGGCATATGACTATAGCGAGCTTTGATCACTCACAATACTGATTTTGACATGATGGATTCAGAGTGAAACATGTTGTGAAGAGGAAGAGGGAGGGGAAGTGTGTTGGGTAAGTAAGATTGGTAGAATTGAGGTGGGATGGGGTGACAGGTAAGGAATCTTTGGAATCAGGAAGGGCCCAGGCTTGGCGTATAGGAAGGGAGGGAACATAAAAGAACATAAAGAACATACAAAGAAAGGGAGTCTGCAGAGAGCCGATTAGCCCACACACGGCAGTTCCCTTTCACACCCATCCCATCTCGTCCATATGCCTATCTAATTTTATCTTGAAGCTCTCTATCGTTCTTGAGAGAAGGCCCTTATTGTGTGACCACTAGTAGGTGAGACTTAAAGAGAAGCCTAATCATTATGAGGGGAAGGCCCTTATTGTGTGACCACTAGTAGGTGAGACTTAAAGAGAAGCCTAATCATTATGAGGAGGGGTCAAAATGCATTGTCAAGACTCATTTGTAACCGCGACAGTCGACTACACTATTTATATTTTTCCAGATGTCGTACCTCCTGGGGGACTGCGGAGAAGTGGGCTACCCGACTATGGTATCCGAGAGTTACTGGGATACGACCCTGGCAGCTCAAAACGAGGCGACCCAGTTCAGCCAACAACCGGGATTCACACATGCTAACCAGTTCGCTGTGGCTACTAATTTGGTAACGACGACTTGTTTATAGTTGAATTAGTAGCTTACACCTCTATGGTATATTAATTTTGGTTCATGGGCATCACAACCAGTGCCAATATATAGTCCTAACCATAATGACCTATGAGTAGTACTATGGTATAAGGGCTTCTTATTGTGTTTATACCATGAGTAGACCATTTCAACCAGTGCCAAATTAAGATTCAAGTTTTAAATTAATTTGAAAGTAAACCATTTCAACCCGTGCCAACTCGACCAGTACCGCCTAAATCAGAACCAAAGTAAAGTTTGCCCCTAACTTAACCTAACCTAATCAAAGAGTAGATAATTTCAACCAGTACTTACAAAACCAATGCTTAAATAAAGTCATAACCTAACCTAAGAGTATTGGTTGAGAGATACTTGCTGAGTTGTCTAGTCACTATCAACAGTGCATATAAACGTTATTGCAATAATCAACTGATCAGTGGTTCGAATCCCACAGGTGCATAAATAATATTATTAAAGGATATCATGCTGTGTTTAAAATGTGTGTTGTGGTGTTGTGAAGATAGGTTGTGATTTGTTTTCTCCCACTCTACCTCCCTCCCTCCCTCTCCCTATCTCTCGCTCTCTCACTCATGTTTGTTTGTAAATATATAGAGTATATATCCCTTAAAGTACCATTACACAAAACCGAATGAGAAGAATCATTTACCGTTCCTCTTTGTTTTCTCTGCACATCAACCCTTTAGAATCATTTACCATTCCTCTTTGTTTTCTCTGCACATCAACCCTTTAGAATCATTTACCGTTCCTCTTTGTTTTCTCTGCACATCAACCCTTTAGAATCATTTACCGTTCCTCTTTGTTTTCTCTGCACATCAACCCTTTAGAATCATTTACCGTTCCTCTTTGTTTTCTCTGCACATCAACCCTTTAGAATCATTTACCGTTCCTCTTTGTTTTCTCTGCACATCAACCCTTTAGAATCATTTACCGTTCCTCTTTGTTTTCTCTGCACATCAACCCTTTAGAATCATTTACCGTTCCTCTTTGTTTTCTCTGCACATCAACCCTTTAGAATCATTTACCGTTCCTCTTTGTTTTCTCTGCACATCAACCCTTTAGAATCATTTACCGTTCCTCTTTGTTTTCTCTGCACATCAACCCTTTAGAATCATTTACCGTTCCTCTTTGTTTTCTCTGCACATCAACCCTTTAGAATCATTTACCGTTCCTCTTTGTTTTCTCTGCACATCAACCCTTTAGCTTCATTTACCGTTCCTCTTTGTTTTCTCTGCACATCAACCCTTTAGATACCACTTTTACTATGTGTTAACCATGTTTGTCTATCTATATTCTAATTTTCCTTTCCTCTCTCCTTTCCTCAGGCCTAAGGAATGCCAAGAATCCGCTGTGAAGTCTTGTTTTCCGTGACAAGTAGCCTACCTTAAAATGTCCATAGGAAATACCCCGTTGCTGGGGAGGGTAACTCATGAAAATGCTGTATTGGGTTAATAACTGTAGGCTCCAAAGGGCAATGAGACGGAGATGAGCGCTGCAGCTACGCGCTGTTTCAGCGTATGCCCCTGAACTTTACGTTTATATCTGCAGTAATGCCATAGTCAATCTGAAGGCACTCTTTAATCAGTATACGATATTTATTTAGCCTTTTTGTGACTTGTTATACTCTTGTATTTCCTTAAATACTTAACTTTCAATTTAGAAAATAAGATTACTTATCATGGAATAGGAAGGTATTACTATTGTTTATTTTTCTTTCATATGACTGTTATCCCTTAATATTATTATTGTAATCAAGTATCCTATGGTGCTTCTGAATGATTGCGTGCTTGCTTTTTTGTGGGCGAACTGTTACGTGTTCTTCTCCTGTCACATGTTTTGCCTTTCTCGAGTCTCTTGCTGATCCTCCCTACCCCTTGTGGGAGTAAGGGCTGGCTACTGACTGACTATCTGAGTTTCCTATGACCGATGAATATAAAATACTCATGTCTCATATGTGTGATGTCCATCTGATTGATAGCTTAACCATGTATTATACAGTACACTAGTCGTTATAAGAAACCAGAACTCCCGACCCCAAACTCTCCTAACTCAAAAACGACTTAAGTAATTGAGTTGCTATTTCTAACATTTGGAAAAAGTCAACCAGGAAATAGGTGTGGATATAACCCATTTGCGCTAGCACTTTTTGAGTTGGTTACGGGTTATGATGTTGGCCTAATTATAATAAATAGACTTTAGAATAATTATCATACACTGACGCATTTCTGTTCTACATTTTTTTTTTTTTTTTTTTTTTTTTTTTTTGCTATATCTATCTATCTAGCAATCATCATTCTATTAACTCCCCTATCTAAAGCTATCATTTTATCTATCTACTGTATATTTGTATGTCGACCAGTCTTCGTTTACCCCCCTGCCCCCCCCCCCCCCTCTCTCTCTCTCTCTCTCTCTCTGCCTATTTACTTATCTAGTACCGGTACCAATGCAAATAACTATCATCTTCAAGCTAAATATCTATCTATCTTTATCCCCCCCCCCCACTTTCTCTCTCTCTCTCTCTCTCTCAACCCATTATCACAAAACTCACCCATTCTCTTGTCTCTGGGATAATCTTAAATAACGTGTAATCGTCCCAATATGTGTGCAAAACTACAATTAACGTAATTAGTTATAAGTACTCATATATAACATGTGCAAATCAATCATATAATGTCTTGTAATCTATAGTCTATTCCTTATATAAATTAGGCCAGAAATCAAGACCACTGACTTCTATAACTCAAAAGGGTCTAAAGGAAGTGAGATGTAAACTTTCACAACTATTCCCTGGATGACTCTTCCCAAATGCTAGAAATATTAGATCGATTATTCTGGTCCTCTATAACTCAAAAGGGGCTAGAACAAATGGGCTGTAAGTTAACTATTCCATGGATGACTCTTCCCAAATGCTAGAAATATTAGATCTATTATTCATGTGTTTTAGTGGTCAAGGTGTCTGGTCTAACTATAACGAACAGGCTATACTGTAGTAACTGCTTAACCCCTTTACTATTTGTTCAAGTCTAGTCCAGTTTCTAGTCAACAAAATTAAACTATCAATACCGGTAGTAAAAATAAGTTGAGATTAATTAAACTATTTATAATTAAAGTGAAAATGTAGATAGATTAGTTGATCAGGGAAACATCCCATTTACATATGATAAGAATATAGTGTAATAGAAAGTTTTATTTAGAGTGTATGATTTGTAAGTCTAATTATATATGATGAATTTATATAAAATATATAGTTAGGGCATTGCCAGATTTGAATTATAATTAATATGGAGAAAAAATATTTAACATAGTCACATTACGCAAAATAGTATACATTATTATTGTATAGGCTGTTATCAATATTTGAAATTAAATAGTGTAGTTCGGCCACATAAGACATAATACAATAGGCTGTTATACTGCATAATGATAATTAGTTAAAATTGTTAAAAGAAGACTTCCGAGGCTTTCAAGTTTCAACCCTTCTGGATTATTAAGCCGGCACACTGTAAGTCAAGAAAAGCGTCAGGACTGGAGCCATTTTCGAGAACTCCAGTCCCCTAATAATGCATAAATTAATGTCAAAATATATAAAATAATCAAAATCTTGTCAGTGTGATGAATAGAAATGATAGAATATTATGTATGTAAACGGAACAAGTATGTTTGTTTTCTGTAATAAATAAAATAAACTTAACGGTTTTTAATCCACCTTGTAATAGATAATAAATAAACAGTGTGTGTGTGTGTGTATATAATAAGTGTCGATTTATTGTTCATTGCAGCCCTGAGGCTGAAAATCTAGTCTTTCTTAAACCTATACTTATTCTACCTTAACTACGAGGTCTCATGCGAGCTTTGGCGACCGTGAGGTGCCTGGCTTCCCACCAAGTACTGTACATATGCAGATGCACTCTGTATTGGTGGGAAGATGTGTAGGCTAACACAGGCTGATAGCAGCTTGGTTAGGGAGGAACCACGATACAATATGTGTGTGTGTGTGTGTGTGTGTGTACTTACTCTAGTTGTATTGCGGGAGTGAGCATGCTCGTTATTTCCCGCCTCCTATATGTGTAGGTGTTATATGTATCGTTGGAATGGCTGTGGATGTGTGTGTAGTCTGTATTTTTAGCCAATTGGCGACATCGGAAACGAAGGCTTAGGGTGGATCTGTATGGTACCATTCTCACTATAGACGGTACCGTCTCGCCCGAAGGCTTAGGTAGCCATCAGCTTAGGTGAACCATATGATACCCATCTCGCCTTGTACCATTTTTGCCAACCCCAGATGGGACGTCACAACGTCGTCCACTTATTCTATCTATCTATCTATTGCCTGACGCCGTGATCCCCGAAGGGGTGGCCACGAACGAACCGCCCCCATGCACCTCTGTCCCCAGTCAGTCGACGCCCCTCCCCCCAACCAGCACCGCCTTCGTTCATGTAGTTCCTCACTCCATCCTTCCACCTCATATTCGGTCTACCTCTCCCCCTCTGTCCCTCCACCTCGCTCTCGTACACCCTCTTAGTCATTCTCTCGCTTTCCATACGTTCCATATGGCCGAACCATCTCAAGTTGTTCCTTTTCACACTTTCCAGCACATCTACCTCCACACCACACCTCCTTCTTACTTCCTCATTAGTCTGTCTATCCCTCCATGTAACTCCGCACGCACTCCTTAAGTAATTCATTTCCACTGCTCTCACTCTTGGTCTGAGTCTCTCAACCAACGTCCATGCTTCGCTTCCGTAAGTCAGTGTCGGGATTACCACACTGTCATGCAAGGACTTCTTCACTTCCATACTGACCACCCTATTTCTTGTTACTGCTTTTAGCGTTCCTACAACCCTCTTCCCCTGTTGTACCCTCTCCCGCACCTCTTCATCCATAGTCCCATCTTTACTCAACACACTGCCCAGATACTTAAAAGAGTTGACGATCTCCATAGCCTGACCGTTCAACTTCACCTCACACTCTGTGACTTCACCCCTTTCGAAGACCATAACCTTGCTCTTCCCCGTATTTACCTTCAAATTCCGTTTTTCGCACACTGTTCCAAACTCATTTACCAGACCCTGCAACTCCCATTCATTATCACTCATCAGAACTGTATCATCCGCAAACAGCAGTATAGGTAGCTTCCACTCAATTCCCTCCCTTTTCAGCGATACACCAACATTCACTGCTCTTGATAGTATTTCTTTCATGACTCCATCCATATATACAGTAAACAACCACGGGGACATCACACACCCCTGTTTCAAACCAACATTCAGGTCAAAGAACTCGCTCTGCTCACTCTCCACACGTACTGCCGCCTTTGCACCCTCATACATGCTCTTCACTGCTTTCAGCAACTTGCCCTCTACTCCGTATATTCTAAGTACTTTCCACAAACCTTCTCTATCCACTCTGTCATAGGCCTTCTCCAAGTCCATAAAGGCAACATACACCTTTTGTTTCTTCTCCAGATACTTCTCCACAACACAATTCAGGGTAAAAATCTGATCTACACATCCTCTTCCCTTCCTAAAACCTCCCTGCTCGTCGCCTATCCATTTCTCCGTTCTCACTCTCACTCTCTCAATCACTACCCTACTGTATACCTTCCCTACTACGCTTAGAAGACATATTCCTCGGTGGTTACCACACACTCCTCTTTCCCCTTTGCCCTTATATAGGGGGACTATTATTCCAGGTACCTATTTACAGCTAGGTGAACTGAGGCTAACACATGAAAGGAGACAAGCCCAATTTGTCTCCGCCCGGCCGGGGGATTGAACCCCCGACCCCTAGTGTGTGAGACGAGAGCGCTACCTACTAGGCTACGGGCTGTGTGTGTGTGTGTGTGTGTGTGTTTGGGATTATGTGTGTGTGTGAATGTAAGTTTTACATGAGCAAATTATGTAAAATAAACAACACTGCAGTGTATGTGTGCGTGTGTACATTAACAATAACGAATATATACAAAGTAAGCAATGTTAATAAATTCCTAACAAACATCACTCATCAAGAGTGACCTAATTGAAATATTTAGTCATAAAAAATTAATACAAGTGCGATTAACATACATCAAATTCAAACTTGAGCCTTTCGAGAGTAAATGCTCGGCTCAAAACCGAGAGGACCCGCGTTTGATCCCGGGCAGGTGGAGATGTTTGAGCACTCTTTACGCCTTATAATTACCTCTGTTTACCTAGCAATAAATAGGTATCGGGAGGGTAGAGGTAATTAATGCAGGCTGTATAAATAAAAACAAATACCCTAACCTATTCACCAACTGGCAAAAGACGAGCTTTAGATATACAAATTAAATATTATGCTATAATATGCTATTCTAATGTTGGCTTTATGTGCGTCAAACGAAAACCGAGTCCATTATTTGCAGTCCTTATTGTTGTACTGTACTGTACTGTACTGTACTGTACTGTACTGTATATGTATAGATAAAATTATGGTTTATAGTTCAAATAATGTCTTTGGAAGTGATAAAATGGGCTAGGCTATACAATAGTAGTTTATGTTTTCTTGTATTCCTTCTCAATTAATTCAAGTAATTGTTTTGCTCCGGTTTGACGCCCTGCCTGGAAGTGAACAAATTACTAGAACAATGCAACTTCAATCAAATTGTCCTGCAAATCCTCCCCCATTCAACCCACTTCCAAAACAACATTGCCCCGGTCTGACACTCTGCATTAGTGGCGACCCATAATGTGGCAAAGTATTCCGAGCGCTAGTGAATTCCTATTATGGAAAAACAGACACTTAGTCTAAATTACCTAATAGTCTACGATCCATCAAAGGGATATACATAGGCCCTACATACATAAATAAATAAATATACTGTACATACCCGGTATATATACAGTGTATATATATATATATATATGAAAGAGGTTAGCAAAATTCATGGTGGTACAGGGTTACATTAATGTACATGATGATACAGGATATATGACGCGTTTCACTGGACAATCAGCATTATCAAGTAAGGATAGAATGATATAAAAGGTAAACAGGAAGGGTAATTATATAGAGGGTGGAGGATCAGAGGAGGCGAAAATCAGGGGGCAAAAGTCTGCTATATATATATATATATATATATATATATATATATATATATATATATATATATATATATATATATATATATATATATATATATATATATATATATATATAATACAGTAGGCATAATTATATACAAGGATAATCAAATGAAAATAACATAATTATAACAAACAATATAATCAATGTGGTGATATTTATAGTTAGTCTTGACTGGCATATTTATATTATGGCCCATGAACAATAAGGTCATCATCGTTATTATTATTATAAAGTGCTTGTGGGCTGGTCCTATCCAGAGTACGGTTTGGCATCATCTACCCAACCTTAGTCTTACTTGTCGTAGTTGTCTCTTTCACTATCCTACTATTCCTTCTGGGGGCAGAGGGCTAAGAATCCTCCTCCCCTTGTATACTTATCCTATTCGACGAGACAGAGAAAAGGGTGAGGTAACGCGAAAGTGGTCCCAGACCCTGAAAATAGGAACTTTATATGTAGTTTCTATTTGGGCTCTGTCTCGTGTCGGCCACCCCCAGCTATGGGGTATGTGCCTGAGTATAATACATACATACATAGGCTACATACATATTTGTATAATTGTATACTAACCTCAGTAGCCGTAGGAGATGTGTCCGTCTTCTTGAACAATACCGACAAACAGTCCGTCTACTAAGTACCCACCCTGCAAGCAGTGTGTTACCTTCATAGTGGGGGCTGTTTGCAAGTATTAAGCCGCCGTCACGAGAATATTTACCAGCAAAATTGTGTCAGCCTAAAGGGCAATTAATTTGATTTCCTGACGGATTTGTTGTTGTTGTTTTACTTCGAGAATGACAGATTGACAGTCGCAAAGAGCTCGTGTGACAGCGGCTTTATGGTGATCTTGCAAGTACTATTGTTGTGAACCATCGTTATAGTTCTTGTAGTACTCCTATGCAACCATCTGAAGCACTTTTAACCTCACAAATTAAGAAAAACTAGGGAAAAATCGCCGACGTTCGCGCACACAACCGCCTCCGTCGATGGTTGCAACTCAAATGTTTGAAATGTCGCGGTTTTCCCGCCCAGAGTATGACATTTCGGACATACCTAGATGTACGTTTATTTCTCTGTAAATATGCTGTTAATCGACATAATAATGCCCCTAACATATTCTTTATTTATTTAATCGTGTTTATGATTGCATTACTGCATCAAATACCTGGCAATTATCGCTAAATTGGCGAATTTACTGATGACGCATCTGCAAAATATAAATTAAAATGTAAAACTTGCAAACTAAACAAACCAAAATTGGGACAAGGACAATATAAAGTCAAATTAAATTATCAGTGTGATATTAGAAATACAGTTATTTCTTAGTAAATTAGTAGTATATCGCAATAATGATGACTAGCATATTATCAAAATTATATCAGAGTTAATGCATAGGCCTACATTAGCTTATATATATATATATATATATATATACTGTATATATATATATATATCTTTATAGTGACGAATTTAATGAAGACGCATCTGCTTAATATTAGTACAGCATCTTGTCCCCTACTATAAATATGCGTATATCACTGTAAATTAGCTATCCTATCAGCCTAACTATGCTTCTACCATATCCTTAATTTAGCATTGGTGTGTATATCTATATTAATGTATCAATTAGCCCTTAATGCAATATAGGGGAATAGGCTATAGGCTACTACTGATGAGACATTATATATAGCCTACACTCACTCCAATAGTTTACCTCTCTCATAATAATGCTTAGCCTATACTTATCTGAACTACAGGAATTTCAGTACAGATCAGCCCACTTTTGGAGTATACGTTGCATAGCCTAGCTATAGGCTATCTCCAGTAGCCTAGGATATAATTATGTGCACTCTCACCCCTATGATGCCCTATCCTCTCCAACTCTCAAGTCCATTTTTTCTTTATCAATAACACTAAACTCTGGATCACATTTCCCCAATCCATCTTAAATGGCCCATTTACATTTGACATATGGAAGCGTCTTTAGGCCTAGGCTATTTCACTTCAGATTAACTAACATATTAACAGATTAACTTGCTCATGTAGTGATGTACACCCTATGTGGTGGATTGTGTTCTTTTATTTAATAATTTTCATTTTAGTAAGCGTTGTTTCCACATAGCGATTTTGATAATTTAATTTGACTTTATATTGTCCTTGTCCCAATTTTGGTTTGTTTAGTTTGCAAGTTTTACATTTTAATTCACAAATAGGAAAATATTTTTGTCTGGAGTACCGGAGGTGACGTTTCCCATCAGAGCAATCTATAGAAAATATTTTTACCAATCTCTTTATATCGAACGCTAATAACACCATAACATTGTTCTTTAAGTCAAGTATTAGTTATGTATTATACCTTTCCTGTGCATTTAATATACTCATATTCACTAAATATACCCAAACAAGGTTAAAAATACAGGAATAGCATAAATAAAGCACTCATTGGTATGCATAATGGCACATGATTAAATAAGAATGGTTATACTCTCCCTATAAACGAACGCGTCAACCAATCTACGTTGTTTACATTTGCGAAGTACACGTAATCCTTACTATTGTATTCCTTTTACTGTCAATTAAACTATTCTACAATCACCCAAGTTAACTCCAAGGCTTCTAGAACACCATTAAACTTATATAATAGTGGTTTGGGTTCATAAATCAAAGGTAAGATAAGGTTGAAGAGGTGATAGCCTATGTGGAGCTTGGTTATTAGGGCGCGTATGGCTTCTCCAGACTCCCTTTTCTGAGTTTCACACTGATATTTGGTATTAAATACGGTAGCATTCAAGGAGACCACTGCATGACTCTTCTTCTTCTTCTTCTTACCTCTGACCGGGTATAGGCTATCCTAGTGTTTACTAGCCTATACCCCTTTGAAAGGACATTAGCCTAACCTAACAACCTTACCTAACCTATCCTAGTATTATGGGTGGGGGCTGCTGCCCCCACACCCCCGCTTTGACTTAGATTTTTGGTGTATTTGTCTGTGAAGTGGGTATTTTTCAATTTGTTGATAACGAAAATCCTCCATGCAGACTAGGCCTAGGCCTATATGGAGAAAAATATGGCGAATCTATTGGTGCCTATTTTCCCTAATAAATTGTTTCTCATAACGTTGCACTAGTGTCCTTGAATATTATCTAAAATACGTTCAATGTAATGCATTAACTTACCATCCCCGCCTGGGGATGAGTTACACCACAGGCGGAAGGTTTAGGACTGGGGCAGGAAGCCTTCGCTGGCTCTTGTATTGCCCCCGCCATTTGCCTGAACAATTTTCCAATGTTTTCCTTAAAACTACAGTATTCGTTGTTGTAGCCCAAACTGCCTCCTCCGGCAAGTTGTTCCACTCATCCACCACTCTTTGGGAGAAGAAGTATTTCCTGATATTGAGTCTGGATCTCTGCTTAAATATCTTGAAATGATTCTGTCTTTTCAGAATTTCAGACATAGGCTATTAGCTAATACAGTTACCTTATGTTAGTTAAATGATAAGGATGCACAAAACCAGTGTTTCTTAACTAAGGGTATGCCTAGGCTATTTCTGTTGTACTTAAGTTAGCTTCATAGGCTATGTTGCGTTGTTTTGTCATCGTCCTATGTTTGCCTCGCCTACATAAATGGTTCGCCCAGCAGGAGTCTGGGGGCAATAGTCCTCAGGCAGGCCCTGGCTCCTGGATGGTCTGGACCAATGCAGCTAAGGTAGAACTTTGAGAGTTTGAGCTTAGAGACCTGCCAAAACAGCCTGGTGCAAGCGGAGCTGCGGAAGTCCACCTTAGCTGCGATGATCCTGGCCCTTGAGTCATGAGTGGGGTAGGCCTACCGTAAATCTAGGCTATCGGTATTATTCATGCAACCTTTCGGCTTTCGCCGAATCGCCCGGGCCTGTAGCCCGTCCAGCGACATCTAGGCTAACTCGATAATGTCCCCGCTGGAGTGCAAGCAGCGAAGTGAAGGGTGGCGGCAACGCCGTGTACTAGGCCTAGGCTATCTGGGTCACCGCCGGACCGTTATGTTCGCTTCTAATTTGACCGCTTTTCGGTTAAAAGGACGAAGCCCCCAGCCCCAGGACTTATTGCCATCATCATAGCTCATAGGCTAGCCTATATATTGCCAGAAGGGGGCAAATAACATCTGTCTGTGGGAGAATTTTGAAAAACAATAAAACGGTCAAATCAGACGCGCAATGGTCGTGACCGCTAGCTTGCGAATATCGCCATGAAAGGTTGCTTGAATTTAACCAATTTACCTATTAGGTCCAGTATTTTATTTTAATAACAAATATGCCAAATATGGACAACTATCGGTAATTAATACATACCGGTACAGACTTGTCCTCCTTTTGTCCATTGAGTTTATTAGTATTAAAATTATTTCACTAATGCACATAACCTATTTTGTTTTAACAGATTAAAGGGAGCCATGGCGAACACCAGTGATGGAACTACAGAAGGAGGTGAGAGATTAATGGAATAGAGAGAATGTGAGAGAGACGGAATAACGGATAATGAAGCAGTGGAGGAGAGAGAGAGAGAGAGAGAGAGATTGATCGGATCGGCGAGTCATGGCAAACACCAATTATACGCCCGTATTCTCAGTCGACACATAATCCGACGATCAAGAACACCATTCGCAACCAACTGTACCAACAGAATGACTCCCCTCCTTGATTCTGCCATCTCATAAATACGATAGATGGTAATCACTCTCGGGAAAAGTATATTGTGGTGACCTGAGATTACGGCCCATAGAACAACAGGAAGTATGAGTATGTGTGCGTGAGACAAAAAGAGAGAAAGATTATACAGAGTGAAAGTGATGCGGAGATAGAGCTATTATGAGAATGAGAGAGATAGATTGAATTTAGACAATTTGGTCATTTGGACACCACATATCCTAGAGATTATAAACTTTGATAAAGATTTGATGACTCCTCCCCATCTCATAACTGTTTAACTTCCCCTAAATTTGACTGGTTTATATAATTAGTAATGATGTCCGTAAGGTAAATAAAAATGTACAGTATTGCGGAGAATTTATAAACTAGCTGTACACATGGCAATATGATGTTAATATCTAATTCTAATTTGTATAAAAACACCATTTGAGTAGCAGCATTGTATTGACAACTTTTCCCAGATCGCTTCTTAATGTTGGTGCCCTGAAGAAACCATTTGTGGAACGTTATGAATAAAGTGCTCCTCCTCAAGTGGTGTATTTATTCATCCTGTCAACTTTTCGGGGTTCATTTTAGCATCTACTTTGTACTTAATATTTCAGAATGCAGTTTGGGCAAGACCCCCACAACACAACAATACATCGAGTCACTCCGCTCGTGGCTCACTCAAGTCTATCAGATGAATTGTCTGGCCGCATCTTTCCCTTATTTCCTCGCTTCTGTACAGGTGAGTTATATTTATTACTGTTTCATATACTCTCTCTCTCTCTCTCTCTCTCTTAGCACTTTAGTATTTTAGTACAGTACGGTACTGTGCGAGTTTGCATTTGATCCTTATGAGATAGAAAACTCGACTTCAACCTGATCGGATGTGCTACTGTGTATGGGTAGTGCCAGCAAACTTGACAATAATCTTGACCCATTAAATTCTTATAACTAGATGTGAATGAAAGCAATCGGGCTGACGTTTCTATCATTTGGGAAGAGTCTACCATGAAATAGGTGTGGATATTTACTGCCAGTTTGCTCTAGGCCCTTTTGAGTTACAGAGGGGTCAGGGATCAAGATTATTGTCAAGTTCGTTGACACTACCTATAGTATGTTACTTGTGTATGCTTTTGTAACGGAAAATATTATTCGCACTCAGTACCGTACCATCAGCCAATCAGCTCGAAGTAGAGTTCTCTAGCCCTAGCAGAACCAAAACTATCATGAATGCCCTGTGTGAAGAATTTGTGATTTTGATAAGTACCGTAAGTAACATTATTATTATTATTATTATTATTATTATTATTATGATGTAATACGAGCCGTGACATAGTCAGTAGAGAGCCAGCTGCTGATCAAAGGGTCGGGAGGTCAAACCCGCTCTGTCAAAATGTTATTGGTAGATGTCAAGCCCGGGTCAACTTGACTTAGCAATTTGTGACAAACGCCTAATGTTCGTGGCCAACCCTTCACGGAAATTACCGGCGTCTAGCAAAAAAAATAAAATAAAATAAAATATGTAATACTGTACAGTACAGTACAGTATTTACATTTCAGAGGTTTGTTATGCTATTCAAGGGTTTGTGTTGGGCCACGATCTACGTCTTATAGTGTACTGTACTGGTAATTATTAATCTACACGTATTTTCAGGCTGCACAGGGCTCTTTTCCATCCCCACCAACCTACTCCACCACCTCCTCTACCACCACCACCACCACTACTTCACCTCCACCACAAGCCTCCAACACCACCACTCCACCACCACAGCCAGCACCAGCACCACAACAACAACAACAACAACAAAATCAGAGAGGTTGGTGTCTCCAATTCTATATATGATATACGGTGCTATTCATATGTTTTCACCAACCAATTTTACTTCTAAACTCAATCGAACCTAGGATACTCACACCAAAATTCCGCTCAATCGAACCTAGGATACTCACACCAAAATTCCGCGTACCGGTATTTATGCATTACGCTATCAAGACAGTTACCTATACAGTTCAGTATGATGCGTTTTTACCACCATGCACTTCCTGGTCAAGAGCTGGGCTAGGGTGGGTGTTCTGATGATCAGGGACTTCAATGAACAGTTGCCACAGATTGCTAGACCGCACCGTTACTCTTGGCGTCTGCCAAATAGCATACAGGCTGGGCCGAGACTCGAACCATCAACCTCAAGATTTGCAGGCGAGTGCTCTACCAACCGCGCTACAGCCTGTGGTAGTACAGTATGTGAAATTTGTATTAGTACCGTACCGGTATCTATCTATCTATTGCCAGACACCTTAATCTCCAAGGGGGTAGGTATAAATGAACCGCCTTCATATGCTTCCTATCCATCTATCTATCTATCTATATGCTCAGGCCCAATCCCCACTTTTCCTATTTTTTATTTTATTTTCCTTTGTTTATTTTTATTATTATTATTATTATTTATTTATTTTTTGTTTTTTTTTTATTGGGGGTGGCCGACCTAAGACAGAGCAAGAACAGGAAAACACAAAACATATGACAAAACAGCGAACAAACACAGACAACACACAAAATTCACACACATCTAGGTCACCCAGGAGAATACCCAGAGACCAGGGTCACCAAGGTCGCTCCAGCACTCCCCCGGCCCCCGACCACCCGGAGAGGCTCCGATCTCGGCAGGCAGACGTGACATGTTCTTGGTTGTGTGTGAGGGCACCTCCTGTTTTGTTTGTTTGCAAGTTTTACATTTTAATTTATATCCTCAGGAGTGGAGTATCGCATCCCACCCCTATGGAAAAGACTGCTGGCTGAAACAATTGACTTCCTTCTTCTCTTCGCCATCAAACTCGCCGTCACGTTCGCCGCCGTGGACGCCTTTGACCTCTTGTAAGTTTGGCTGTAGTTTTGTTGTAAGGCGTCAAACAAAAGCCGAGTTCATTATTTTTAGTCTATTATTGTATATGTAAAGATAAAATTATGGATTATAGTTCAAATTATGTCTTTTAACATGATAAAATAGCCAAAAGAATGCTATTTTATGTCAATTTTGTGTATTCCTTCTCATATTCATTCAAGTCTTCAAACAAAATTGCTCCAGTTTGACACGCTGTAATGTAAGGTAAACATAAAGACCATGAAAATTACTACCGATTTCATGTATGTATCTACTGTACTGTATGTATGTGTGAGGGCTAGTCCTATCCAGAGTGAGGTTTGGCATCCACAACCCTACCTTAGTCGTTTCTGTGTGTCTCTTTTACTGCCCTACTTTTCCTTCTGGGGGCAGGGGGCTAGGAATCCTCCTCCCCTTGTAAAATTCACCTACTAGACGAGACAGAGAAAGGGGCAAGAGAACGCAAAAGTGGTCTTGGACCCTCTGTTTCGAGTCGGTCACCCCCAGCTATACTATAGGGTATGTGCCTGAGTACTGTATATACAAACATAAAAAAGTACTAATATATATCCATCTCTTGAATACTTTCCTAAAACTAATATATGACTATATTTACAGGTCAGAAGTGGAGAAGTACGACCTAGAAAGCCTGAGAGCAGATCTGTTGTCGGACTATCGCCTGGCATTTACTCTCACTTCAGACATCTTGATATTGGAACTCATTCATCGGGTTGGAAGCTGTGTGTTTGAGGTTAGTTCTGTGACATAATCTTACATGATAGTGTAATGATAGAACTTTTTGCTTATTACTTAGAACTAGTATGTACAGTTGCTAGATGAGGAGAAAGAGAACCAGTATTATTTTGTTGTTCTATGTGTAAGGAGATAATTAATTAATAATGAACATCTGCTCCTCCTCTTTCTTCTATGATCTTGCTCTCCGACTGTAGCTGTTAAGCATGGCCTGTGTAATATGTAATGCACATGACAAGTTACTGACATATTTTGTTTTAATTTACTATCTTATAAATGAATGCTAGTCTCTTTCAAAACATCTCTTGACTTGAGAAAAACTAAAAGAAATTGACATTTTCTCCTTGTCAATTTTTTATACATGGCCATCATTAATCATCCTTATAATTATCATTGCGTCTCATTTCCTTTTAGAAAGCCACTGCTAAGGCAGCTTTGTCTAATGCCTGATGCAGTTAATGCAGTTTTAATCGCCGTACACTCCCTTGATTGATAGGGCTTGGGCGTGCCCTTGTTACAGGGATTTAAATGGACATTGCCACAAATCGCTAGACCGAGCTGCCCAAACTCATGCCATCTACTATTGGCTCGGCGTGGGATCAAACTGCACTTCCTTCGATCAGTAAATGCGCTACCGATTGTGCCCTAACTCTACCCTATTATATTACAGGCGTTATGTTTACATCGAGGCACTGGTGGTGGTGTTGGTGGTGCAACCCCTGGCAAGAAAGTGGTTGGACTGAGAGTGGTGCGTTGTCAGTGGCTGGCTCCAACTACACCGCATCAAGCACTCATTTATCCTGCTAACGACTTGGGGTGAGTACTGTGGTATTTTGCAAGATAAATAGTACGGTAATTTTCTCAATACTCTTCTAGCCCCTTTGTTCCAAAACCCTGCCAAATAATAATTTGTATACAGTATTATACTAACGACTTGGGGTGATCAATAATGACAGGGCTAGGGCATGCCCTAGCTAGACCAAGCTACCCAAACTCTTACCATCTACCAATGGCACGGCGTGGGATCGAACTGCCGACCCTGCGATGATTAGTCAGACACACTACCGACACTACCGGCCCGTGTAATGGTCGGTAGTATAGTTGACTTTATCAGTTGACTAGTCAGATGAGTTAACCTCTGCATAGGAGACTACACTCATAATTCATTCATGCGTATTATATTTCTATGTAGGCTATAAGATCACGGAGAGGAACAGAACTTATTAGGGCAACTGTACACCTCCTCCACCCCATTAATTAAATTGTAAAACTTGCAAAACAAACAAACGAAAACTGAGACTACACAAGATAAAGACAAAAGAACTTATAAAAATCGCTATGTGGAAATAACACTTAATAAAATACCAGCAAAGTGATTAACATTTTCTTCACAGGTTGTGTCGAGCGGTGGTAAGATCAGCTGTCAAAACGTTTTCCCTGACGTTCCTGTTCCCGATCTGCTTCACGTTCTTCTCTCTCCACCACTCCCGCACCTTCTACGACGTGGTGGCCGGTTCGGTGGTCGTTGAGGAGGGACCCATACCAAGAACAACCCCACCCAACAACAACAACAACAATAACAATAGAAACGACAACAACAATAATAATATGTAAACATTGTCGTTGAGGAGGGCTCCATACCAAGAACAACAACCACCAAGAACAACAACAACAATAGAAACAACAACTTTATTAACAATATATGAACATGGTCGTTTTGGAAGGACTCATACCATTAACAACAACAAAAATATATAAACATCCTGTGGTAAAGACAAGAAATGGATAAAAATTGACTACATACAGTAAGCTCGGCTTCAGCAACTTCAAGAAACTTACGGCTTACATAATTATATGGCAATGGTTCCAGCTGATTGACTTGTGCTATCTATCTATATACTCAGGCACATACCTTTTTTATTTTTTTATTTTTTTAAGCTGGATGTGTCCGACTCGAGACATAGCCTTGTGTGACGGTGATTAATAGAACCTTTGTTATGATGCGGTTTGATGCTTTTACCACCTTAGGCTATACTCCCTGCTCAATAGGTAGTCTAGGGTGGGTGCCCTGATATGGATGGGAGTCTTGATAGCGTAATGCTTAGTGGACAGAATTTTGGTGTCAGTACTCTAGGTTCGAGTCCTTGGAGTACTGTACCACATACTGTACATTAATTAGTTTCATTGATTTCATTAATTAGGTTTATTTGTAAGTTAATTGGTGGGTTGGTGAAAAAATACGAATTTCAGGGATTCAAGTGCCACAGATTGCTAGACCACGCCGTTCACCATCAGTACTGTCGTCTACCAATAACACACACTGGCTGGCCCAAGCCTCGAGCCCTCGACCTCTCGGTTTGCATAAGAGTGCTCTACCAACCGGAATAGCCGATTAATCAGCTGGAATCATTGACATATAGGTGGGCTGTTATATTCTCAGAATAGATGAAACTGAGTCGTGTACATAGTTACAGCCACTGATGCATAATGACTTTCAAAATATTGTCAGAAGAAAATAAGACAATTAAAACTTGCAAGGCATCACAGTTTTCACTTTTTCATGTGGGTGTAAGTTCTCATTTGTATTCTAGGGTAATTTTTCCTATCATACAGTAAAGTACTGTATACAGGGTGGCGCAGAGCTCGGTTACCCACTGTGGACGCCAGCTTAGTCAAAACGTCACATTTTTCCTTTTCCCTTCATGATTGCTGAGGGGCACAGGGCCCTGGGGGGGCGTTCGGTGTCCCGGGCGTTTCCGCACCCTCCTCAGGTCCTCGCCTGGGAGCGGCTTCAGTCACTTGGACATTTTTAGTGATGGAGCAGGGAGGATTATGTGGGGGCGCTCAGTTATGGCCTTGGCCTTGCTTGGGACCTTGGGGCTGTTTGGTCAGACAGCCTTGGGAACAACAACAACAACAACTGGGTAACCAAATTCTGCACCACCCTGTAGATCATAGAACTTAGATAATTTAAGATACTACAGTCTGTATTATATTTAACTAAATATTTCCTTTAATTGTTAGATTATAATATAATCTAAGTTATAGTATTTATATTATAAATACTGTAACTTCCTCCTTCCTATAGTCTGTTCATTATGACATGGCTAGAAAGTGAGACTACTAACCTCTTGTAATTAAAAAAGGACTTGAGCAATCATCATCATCACTGACGTCTTGCTTCCCCCTGGAAAACACCCACTAAAGGATGGTCATGACAGAAACACCTCCAGGCTACTTTGTCAAGACATGCTTCCTTTGCCTGTGCCACAACTGGATGAGACAGAATAAGAACAGGAGAAAAACATAGAAAGAGGACAGAAACACTACGCAAAATTAGTCAAGCCGACGACGAAAGCTCGAGGGGAGAAAGCTCCAGTCGCCGGCCCCGAAGCCCCCCATCCGCGACAAGGAGCGTAGTACCAGGGGGGGCATGCTTCCTTTGCCCGTGCCACAATACCTCTTCCACTACGTGGAAGTTTTTCCTCAATATATCTTTCCACTTTGTTCTCCTATACCATAGATGGCCTTCCAATACTAGCTGCTCCACTCATCTGACTCCGATATATCTTTCTTGGCATTTTGTCCTCATCCATTCTCTGAACATGACCATACCACCTCAAAGTACTTCTCTTTGTCCACTCAACCACTCTACATTTAATGGACAAAGCTTTCTCTTCCAATTCAAAAGCTCCATACACCTCCAAGTAGGTCCTTCAAGCCTATTCACACTTTTAATTAGCAATTGAGCCGACATTCAAATATGGACTGAGCAATTGAGCTGATCTTGTTACCAATTGGAAAAAGTGACAGTAAATAGTTAAGCCAATATTGTGGAAATCACAGCCCAGCCTTCCTTAACCCCTTCAACACGAGGACACCTTTTTGCCTTTGATTCTGGCTAAATTTAGAAAATTTTATGCAGTTTGAGATGGACCTGTGTTATTCGGAGGATTAATGGAAATCGTATTTACACCTTGGAGTCCTAGAGGTAGATCCTTTAATGACCTAAGAAAATCGGCTAATGGTAACCTGAATAAGATGAAAAGTACGTCATCATGCTGAAGAGGTTAAATTCCCAAAGTCTCTAGGTGTCCCATTTTCTAGTCTCGTCCTAAAGATTAGCCTATAACAATGAAGCATATATATTTTTATTCTAGCCTATGGTATTATCTTTGTATATAGAGAATTTCTGAATGTGTGTATTTAATTTAAAAAGTGCAATTTGTTTTTAAGTTGTAGAACCAAAGTATTTTGAGCATTTTTATTGGGAGATTATTTTATTATTTGGGTTGTGTGAAGAAGATATGGAAGTTAAATTTGTATATATCATTTTATTGTCATTTATGAGTTGTGTTTTTGTGGTTTAATGATCATTGTGAGTTGTTATTGAAATGTACTTTGTGATTCATTGAATTATATCTCTTGATAACATTCTGTGTTTAATTACCCTATGTCTCGCGAGATATATTCAGTGTTGCGAAAATCAATTTTAGCGCGACATTGCTAATTATTAGCAAATGTCTGTAGTAACGCTGCAGGTGAACCGCGCGTGCGCTACACAGCTCGTTCTGGTGTCATTTTGTAGCTATTTTCTTCTATTTTTGTTTTCTGTAAACATTTCATAACATTCAGGCACTTGCTTAAGCGATCAGGAGGTGCCTGAATGAGCCCTATGTTAGCGGAAATATGCCTGCAGCGTAAGAATTCAAGTGAGGAAAATTCACCTATGCATAAACAGAAAAATCAAAACTCGTACAGGAACTTGTAACTTTTTAATTGTCAAATATTCATCTATTATAATCACATGCTATATATATAATATATATACAGTATACAGTATTATGTATACTGTATATTTATATATAAATATTCATCTATTATAATTACATGATATACGGTATATATAATATACGGTATATATACAGTATTATGTATACTGTATATAAATACACATAAGTACATTACAGATATGCTATAGGGGACCTTAACCCTATCAATAACATGATATCTTCTCATTTTATTCATGCTAGCACTAGATAATTTTATACAGCCTAGGAAGGAGCTCTAGCGATGTTAAAATGAGCTCCGAAAAGTTAACCAAATTAATATAAACATCATGGGAGGAGGAGCACTCAACAGGACAACGATCTGCGAAACGTCAATAAAGTGTTGCTCCTCATATGGTGTTTTTTATTCAGTCCTATCAATCAAAGGGGTAAAATCTATCTCCATTACCTCTCTGCCTCCTACAGATCCTTTCTAAGCTTACTAAATTGTCCGATAACAGCCAGAATAAAGTAAAAGAATTCATCATGAAAGCATTTTTAACTCCTTCAGCACGATGACGTAACTTTTCCCATATTCTGGTTACCATTAGAGGATTTTCTTTAGCTTATGATCTGCCTATAGGACTCAAAGGGGTAAAATACAATTTCAATAAACCCTCTGAATAACCTAAGTCCTTCTTAAACTGCATATAATAGTCTAATAATAGCCAGAATATAATAAAAGAATGCATCACGATATACCAAAAGGGATTGTATACACTGAACTTATCTGTTAGCAAAATACATGTACAAAATAGAAACTTATAAGAATTCAAATATCCATTCATGAGTCTTATCCTTCATGAAAATGGACGAGATCCAAGTAGACTCGATCCAATATTCAACACTCATCCAGCCAATCTATTTCTCCGTTCAATCGCAATCAAACAAATCAACGATAATACTGGATGAGCTCACCCTTAGTAATGGACTGTACTATGCTGTCAATAATCAAAGTAGTTGCCTGCACTTCCACCTTTACCAGAGCTGCTTAGTTTTAGTTAACTATAGCCATTCTGATTTTGAAGATTGTGTTTTATCTGAGTAAACAATATTAGTAAACCCAGGTATCGCTAGATTATAATATATCGGATATCAAAATCCAATCCCGAGCTGCTAGATTTCACTGAAGCTGAAAATCTGGATTGGGCAGAAAATGAGGCAACTGTACCTTCACACTTTTGCTATGAGTGTCACCAAAGTTTGTTCAGTGTTATACCTTAGCCTTATATAGGGGCAGTGTTATGTTGTCTATCTCAAGCTTACAGTAGTCTCATCTATCATTCACTCAATGGCCGGGTGGATAAAGGCCTCGATATATCCTGTCGTATGGTTTGAGAGCATAGATTCGAACCCTGGAGCTTTCATTATAGATTCTTTACTTACTATAGTGTATAATAAACCAGATATAATAAATGAATTAATAGAAAGAACTTGCATGGCAGCGTAACAGCAAAGAAAGAGAAAACGGAAAACTAGAACACATGAATAAAAGACGAAATTAATAATAAAATAGTAATAAAGTTAAAACCAAAACATTAGAATGATAGTACAGGCATTTCTCACTTAAAGTCACCTCATTTTTAAGTTGTTTCATTGTTCCACTGCTCAATAATTAGGGAACAAATTTCGCTTAAATTTGATAGGCTTCATTATTATGCTATCATTAATTTAATTGGGAGGTGTTTGGTGTTGGGAGTGGAATTAATAAATAATTATAAGAAAAATGACTAATGGCTTCACTTAAAGTTGTTTAATAATTTAAAGTCTTCTTTTTCAGGAACGTAACTAGATCTTAGGTGGGGAAATTACTGTAGAGTATAAAGATTTAGAAAGAGATACAGCGACATTAAATTATGGCAAGCAAGAATTTATCAATGCCCCATTTTGACATGTTCATCTTAAACACGATATTCACTACATATACTGTACAAACATGCATACTGTACATACATGTATGTACAAATACTGTACATACATGTATGTACAAATACTGTACATACATGTATGTACAAATACTGTATAGTCATTCTGATTTTGCAGATATTGTTTTATCTGACTACGCAATGCTATGTACAGTATGTATGTATGTATATTTATGCTATCCACTACAGTTCTGTCTCGAGTCGGCCACCCCCAGCTAAACGAAAAAAAAAAGCGTTATGTGCCTGAGTATATAGACAGATAGAAAAGACTACAGTGCTTGGAAATATATTATGCTATCAACAAAAGATATACAACATGTTCGCTGCATACACTGTCCTTACAAATAACTAAAACAATTTGATAGTCCCCTTAACCCCTCAATATGATCGTATCATTTTTATTCTTCTGCCTAACACTATGCAAATACTGTATATTCAGCTTAGGAATCACCATTAGGAATCAAAGGGGTAAAAATAACCTCAATTTATCCTCAGACTCCCACAGGTTCTTCTTAAGCTTAATATAATCCTCAAATGAGAACCAGAATAATGCGATCAAAGTAAAAAGGGGTTTTAAGTTCATTTACACCAAGTCCGAGCCAATGAGATGAGATCTTTCAGCGCGTCTGTATCGATCGCGGCGTTTATAGCGCAACCAACGAGGTCCCAGAATCTATAATATACTCTACTCTGTTCACATTTACTTGGCAGCTTAGTTCATCCTACTCTTCACCGTTGCTCTGATTGGTTTAACGTATTTTCATCTTTCAGGGATAACAAAAAGTTAATTATTTAACTTCAAGGGTCATTCCACACACCACTGCAAACTCATCCTGTTCATTCGTAATCATATTTAGAAAGTTAGGATTTATGTCAAGTTAATTTGAATGAAGTAGAGTGTGTCAGCACTTTTCACGACACTTATAAACTGTACTACTGTAAGTAGGGCACTATATCCCACATCCACCATATTAGATACAAGGTATTCTGTTGTTTATACTATTTATGGCAGTTATGCAATGCAGCAGTTAATTCTTGCTGATCCTCCCTACCCCTTTAAGGGCGTGTAGGTTTGGCTACTGACTGACTGACTGCAATTCTGTCCTGTAAACCCGGGGAGATTATGTATAAGTATTGGATTCGGTTGAGAAGGCAGTTACATGTTTTACACAAATATGCTTCGCTCTACATGCTACACGATTCATTGCAGCATTCCTGTTCCGTCACCATACCCGGAGATCATTGTTTTGAACCTCAGACGTCCCTGGTCTTCCTCAGTCTTCTAACCATTACCCTTTCCTTCACTAATAATAATAAAAGCTACTGTTATAAAGCACTAGTTTCCGCATCATCAGATTTAATAGCGCTTAAAGAACTTACAGTACGTAACTATTTTTCAAAAGTTCAAAGTAAATAATCTTCATTCGTAATAAATTCTAGGAAACATACTGTTAATAAAGACATTTAGCTGACATGTCTTGAAACAACGCAGATCTGAAAACATGACGGTTATAGCATTACTGTACACAACACAGGATCCCAAACCTGCTAATATGGTGGACGTGGCAAGTTGCTAATTATTTAAAATATAATTCACTCTTAAGGCGGTATCAGATGAGCATTCTATATCGTGGATTTTAGCAGAGTCGAATATTCGCTACAAGTTATCATATACTTTTGAAATAGGTGGTCACAAAACTATACATTTCTAGCTATATGGCATTTAAGTACACAACTGACATGAGAATACTGTATATATATTGATGAGACCAGCTAGATTGTTGGAGATGATGATGATGATGCAGTTTTTACCACCATGCACTCCCTGCTCAAGAGCTGGGCTAGGATGGGTGCCCTGATGATCAGGGACTTCAATGAACAGTTGCCACAGATTGCTAGACTGCGCCATCCACCAACAGCACTGGCGTCTGCCAATAACACACACTGGCTGGCCCGAGACTCGAATCGTCAACTTCACAGTTTGCAGGCGAGTGCTCTACCAACCGTGCTAGCCTGTGACATACTGTAGAAGGATACAGTCTTATTTCAATTATGTTACTCCTATGAATCCCTCTACCAAAAATTTGAACCAATAAAATGCAGCATTATAATTTCTCACACTGTACTGTACTGTACTAGGAAAATTTTAAGAAATCCGCTGATGATAATTGATGGAAAAATGAAGGGGAATTCTTATTTCCTTAATCTGACTTTGAATGAGGTAAGGTCATAAGAGCTAGGCATATATAAAATGTATACCTAACTGCCGTACAAATAACAGAAGTAATCAATACCTATACAGTACTGTACTGCATTATATTCTAGGTATCTGTTGGTGGTGTAATGGTTTAGATGCTTATGTTCTGGGTGTGGTGTCCCGAGTTCGAATCCCGGGAGGATCCTATGCTTGCATTAATTTATTCAAGTACATTGGGGTTTGTAATGGAGGATTAATGTTAAGAACGGAGTGTTCCTTTATTTAAGTACACAAATGCTATGAGAGTACTTACTTGATGAGACGAGCTAGATACAGTACTTGGAGATGGAGATATAGACGAATATTGTCTTGGTATCATAAGAAAGCCTCACATAATATATAAATAAAGAAGCTATGGTGCATGTCTTCTTTACTTCGACTTTGCAATTCATACAAAATCCTCTGATAAAAGTTTATTGGAAAAATTAAGGCATTGACTTTCCAACTTGAAGGAATTTCCCTAAGAAAAGTATAATGGAAGTATTTGGTATACAGTACTTTAATCTTGGATGCTGAGAAGCATTGGAAATCTCCCAATAAATATACAGTATAGTGAAATAACTGATGTATAGAGTAGTCCTTTTTTTATGACTGCAATAAGTAGAAAATCCTACAATAAAGATTGAATGAGAAATGTATACTTTCTTTACTTCTTTTTATTTACTCCGACTCTGCAAATCATGGGAAATCCTCCGGTATAAAGTGCTCAAATGCCACCTACTTTCCCTCAACAGTTTTGGAATGAGAGTTCGCTATTATTGCACATTTGATAATCATCTTAATTTTATATATCGCATGGAACGGACTTAACAGGCAGGCAGCAATATAAGTAACTTCAAAATTCTTTAAAATCATGAAGCCTTCATCTACACACATTAATATATTCAATAAGTTATAAGCCTGGGACTAAAATAAAAATATATAATTGTGTTTTCGCATAAGACCAAGAGGCAACTAAATTCACAGTCAATTCCTTGGTGTTGCTGGACCTTGATACAATATACAATATCTAAGTACACTCGGAATCTTGACGCTTTCAAATTGAAATGAAAGTCATAAACAAAAGCCGTACTTTATTTATTTATATCGCCCATGACCTGTCCGGGAATTGGCGAGGTTCGGAGAATGGCAGGCTGGTTATGGGGGTGATTACTGTATTGTACAGTATTTAATTAAGTACTGTATGTGTATCTCTCACCCATGTCTAACTACTCTTTCGGACTAATTTCCGGTCTAGAATTGACCTCACTCTTTCAGACAGTGACTGAAAAACCCAGAGCTGGAAGTCAGAAGATTGAAGTAAATGTCTAAATAGGAGTATTCAGTCTGAATCTATACCTGGGTCTTACGGACAAACGCCTGCATTCCTACACAAACTCCATTAAAGACAGTGGTACTTTAGTTGTATCATATTGACAGTCAATTTGATACGCTAGTTGCTGTACTGGAACATTATTTCAGTATTCTCATTGCAATTGTAACAACTAGCTTATCAGATTGACTAGCTGGGAATACATGAAAGCAAAAGTAATTACTACCGACAATGACGAGGCTTATCTAGGAATATGGTCGGAATAAAATCAGCATACACACTGAGCCGCGGCATTGTCAGTAAAGCGTCGGCTGCTGATCAAAGGGTCGACAGATTGAGCCTGCACTGTCAAAATGTTATTGGTAGATGTCAATTATGGGCTTTATAAAGGAATATGGTCGGAATAAAATCAACATACAGTACTGTACCAGGATCCAGAACCACCAAAGAACTGACTAAGGAAGCAACCGATGGATTTCTTAAGACACAATAATGCACTTTCGTAATGGATCATCTTGAGCCGAGCGGCCGGACATACAATAATAATATATCACTTTTCCCTCGTCTGGTCTCTATGTCTTTCATCCTGGCTGACTGTAGAAGATTTTAGGCATCAATACCGTCACTGAAGTTGCCGGTACTACGTTAAAAGTCAGTCAGTGACATTAAAGTTGCCACCTGTCCTATAAATCGTCCGTATGCATTCATAAGCAACATTACCAGTATGCAGGTATTTCCAGTAATAAAGTTATAATGCAGCGCATGCTTACAGATGACAGAGGTGCATGTAGGCAATTAATTCATGACCACCCCCTCAAGGATTTAGACGTCTGGCAATAGATAAGTAGGTAAAATACAGAATTAAGATAGCAGAGGCGATTCATTCAAGGTCACCCCCTCAATTGATCAAGACATCTGGCAATATATAGATAGCTATATACAGAATTAAGATAGCAGAATGGGCTATGTTGACGTCTATTGCGCTTAGGATCCATGGCAACTTTACTGCAGTGGCAACTTCAGTGCGGCCGATGCTAAATGATTTTCTGTAGCCTATACATGACTTCAGACCATCAGAGGGCTAAGGTGGCGTCACATTAGATATTTTATCAGTGGAATTTATCGGAGTACAGTACTTCACTACGAGTTATGCATTAGAAAATTTGAGAGATATTTGCTACTTGATTCCTATTTATATTATGCATATACAGTACTACGTCTGTATAAATATTGTATATACTCAGGCACATACACCATTGCTGGGGGTGGCCGACTCGAGACAGCCCAAACAGAAACCTGTAAATATCAAATTTTTAGGGTCCGGGACTACTTTCGCGTTCCCTCGCCCCTTTCACGGTCTCGTTGAGTAGGAGAAATTTTACAATATACACTATTATGACTTTACAGTACTGTAATATGGGTTGTTGGATACAAAACCTCTTCCAGTATAGTATATTGTCACTTAGCTTGTAACTTTAAAGATAATCACAAAATAGATTTCCAGCATAGTGCATATCTCTCATTAATGATGTCTCATTTCTGTTCGCCTCTGGTTATTACTAAACAAGTTTATTCAGCTTAGGAAAGACCTGACGGCATAAAAACAAGGTTCATAAAGATAGTTATTGAGCCTCTCGACTCATTAGAGGTCCTTCCTAGACTGAATAGAGTAATCTAGTGTTTGCCAGAATATAATAAAACATACAAGCAGGATGAGAAGGGGACAATCGCCTTACTCCAAATGCCTCAGTTCACCAGCAGCAAATGAGGACCCAGTGTTAGCGGACCTTTGTGAAGTTCCGTGTGGGGAGTCGACTTGGAATCTACTGCATTGTTAGGTCTGACAAAGTCTGAACTACGGACGCAACAGTGGCTTAAGGTAATCTATTCTCGGATTACTGTAAGTCCGGTAAGAAAGTCAGAACTCAGGAAGCCAATAGTGGCATACTGTATTATATTTTAAATTGCACCGGTAAGATTCCTAACGCAACGCCACCTATTAACCCTTTCTGTACCGACGACGTCTATTGAATTTATTGTGGCTACTACTAATCAATTTTATTCAGTTTAGGAAGGATGTCTGGCAATTAACAATCTTTGAAGTATCTCACTTAACCCTTTTTGTTCGGCCAGGCAGCTTAGGGAACGACAACAAAAACCCTTTTTACTACCATAGATCCTTCTTAAACTACACAAAGTCATCCAAATATAGATAGAATAAAACTGAAAAGACGTAGCCGATACAGAAGGGGTTAAGCTTATCAACTATAACATTAATGTACAATTGGCTAAGGTACAATCAGCCGATGACAACATTCTTAAGTCTACAAACATTATTAAATCTACTTGGCAAGGGCTTGACTTTTTATAGTACATGATTAGCACCAAAGTCACGAGCAGTTTTTCTTCAGTTTTCCATCAGTTTTTCATCAGTTTCCATCAGTTTTTAATCAGGTTTTCATTATTTTTTCGTCAGTTTTCCATTAGTTTTTCATTGGCTTCACCAGTTTTTCATTAGTTTCATTCGTTTTTCATCAATTTCCGTACGGTTTAAACATATGCTAGCGCCATTTTCAGTTTCTTTAGTTATATGTAATAAAAGTTACCTCCATTTAAGTTATCAGGATTACTATAGTCTTACTTTTGTTATATTTGAAGGTAAGGTACTGGAAGGTTTTGTGCCGTTTTGTTAACCCTTAGAAGAATACGATCACGCATAACTTTTCTGCTTTCTGGCTATTATTAGACGATTTTATTCAGATTAGGAAGGGTATGTGGAAGCCAGAGGGTTAATTGAGATAGTCTTTACCCTTATAATTCCCACAAGTCCTTCTTAAATTGCATAATATCGTCTAATGATAGCCAGATTAAACTGAAAAATGCATCAAAACCTTTTAATTGTTATTTTCGTCATGATAGAGGGAGCTTCCGTGTAAGGAATAGCAGGCTGTTGTTGCTTACTTTCCATTACAATCCCACTGAATAACTTGACTATACTGTACTGTATTGTGAAAAATATTGTTTTAACCCCTTCTGTACTGGCTGTCTTTTTAACTTTACTCTGGCTACTATTACTCAATGTAATTCAGTTTAATAAGGGCCTCCAGAAAGTAACAGGCTAAGAACTATCTCGCTTACCATTTTTGACTACCACAGATCCTTCTTAAACTGCACAAAATTGTCTGAATAGAGCTACAATAAAGTTAAAAAGACGCCGCCAGTACAGAAGGGGTTGATAAATTAAAATACATGTAGCCAGTAAACTTTATCCATTACTCCATTTTCTATATTTCATCAAACGTCTTTAAACCAGCATCTTTCTTTTTCTTTCAGACCCCATTTTCTTTTATTTAATCCACTTGTTTATTATGCGTCTCATTTTCTTTCATTAGTCTTGCAAATGTTAAAATGTCAACCGTAGTGTCATTTAGTTTAATTTGTCATCAAGTATTGTTTATATTTATATTGTAACATTTATCATAATCTTAACCCTCTCACGACCATATGACGCAGAGGTTGCCAGATTAGCAATAAGAAATAGAGTTCTCTCACTCTTATAATTACCTCTCCAAAATTAGTTTTCTGCCCACAGCTAACTCAAAGACAACTGCAGAGGTTAAAGTAATTAAACTAAAGGTTTCTAAATACCCCTGATGGTAACAAAGGCTTTAAAGTATCCCTAATAGGCTCAAAATTGCGTCAAGAACGTGAGAGGGTTAATACATCTCTGGTAAATTATACATAAATACTGTACCTTTCTCTTCGTTCTAGTTTTTATTCATATTTTTTGTGTAGTAAACGCACATTTATACATGTTAAAACTATGACTAATATTTTGTGTTACTTTTCAACTAAGATATGTGTATGTCATTACAGTACTCTGTATATAATTATATTTTCTTTTATATTTTACTCTCGTTAAGTCTTGAGTTAAAATAGCTATACAGTACTGTAGTTCATCAAATACAGGTTGTGTGGGGTTTTTTCTTCATTTTTATTCAAATTCTTATACAGTATTTATATTTACATTTTCAAAATTCACTGCATTTTCATAAGCATATTCAAAATGCACTGCAATCTCATTCATCAATATTTTTTTCAATAAATTTTTCATTCAAAGACACTCACATATATAAAGCTATGTACACTACAGTATTATCTAATTCACTTTTTATCTCACAATTTTATCAATCTCACATAATCCTATTTTAATCCCTATTCACCTTTCGATATATACAAAATGCACATAAACTTAGAGCTAAAATATATTATGGTTTCACCTATTAATTGTATCAAACTCAACTAAATATATTATACTGTAGTTTCACCCTTCCAAACCGGCGTCGTCTTTTTTATTATACTGTACAGTACTGTATTCTACCAATATTTAGATGATTTTCTGCAGTTTCAAAAGGGCCTCCAGCAATTAACCTTCGAACTATCTCACATAAGCCTTTTTACCACCACAGAGGATAGGTCCTCTTGGAGGCTTTCTGTGTATGGCTACTCTTATTAAGGGGAATAAAGTGTCTGGCAATAGATAGATAGATAGACCACCACAGATCCTTCTTAAACTGCAAAAATCGTCTAAATATAGCTACAATAAAATAAAATAGAAGTCATCAGTACAGAAGGGGTTAATTGTATCCAACTCAACTAAATATATTATAGTTCCACCTATTAAATCTATTAGTCTTTATGGGATGTCACATAAGGGCCTCATATCGTCAACTTCCAATCGTAAACAATTTCCCGGCAACGTTTCTGATTCCATTTAGTTACAGGTCTCCCTCACTATCCGATGCCCCGATTTACGATATTATTACAAGTTTTCAGGTGTTTGGGTTTGGGTTTTGGCTGGTCCGAGAACACATCCCCATTTACCCCATTAATTGCTATGTAATTTTTCTATTTAAGATCGGGTTTTCAGGAACGTAACCCAATCGTAAATCGAGGTAGACCTGTATCAAAGTAAAAAAGTAACTAAGATTGAGTCTACTCTCATAATTTCCTCATTCATTTTGACTGTACAGTATATTGTTTCTTAGAGCTCCTAATCGTGAACAGTCTAATTTCTTGATAGTGTGCTTACCGGTAATGGTTAGTGCGCGGAATTTCGGTGTGAGTATCCTAAGTTCGAATCCTTTGATTACCACATGTATTCATTAGTGTCATTGATTTCATTAATTAGGTTTATTTTTAAGTTATTGGTGGGTTGGTGATTCATATACGAATAAATAGCAAAATCAATCAAATTAAGATGATAACTTTTAGCGGATTCAAAGCTCCGATACACGTAGCTGATGAACTTGCTTGTGCGATGACGGCTTTCGGTGACAGATTTATTTAAAAGCTTGACCTCATAAGCTGCCAGACCAGTGTTGACGATAAAAGTTAATGGAAAAAGCGCTGATGTGATTCCGGTTCTATACACTATAGTCTATTAATTTTAGGTAGGCCAAAAATCTTGACCACTAACCTCTACAACTAAAAAACTACTTTATATTGTGTCGTCCCTGTTTTGGTTTGTTCACTTTGGAAGTTTTACACTATAATACTTCTACCATTTGGGAAGAGTCATCCAGGGAATAGGTGTGGCAATTTACAGCCCATTTGCTCTAGCTCTTCTTGAGTTACAGATATGAGGGTTCCCAATTTCTGGCCTACCTAAAATGAACAGGGTATAAATAAATACCGTAAATGATTCCGTTAAGCATCTCTAAAACTTTTTAGAAAACCATTATTATGGCTAATAATATATAATTATAAGGAAAGGCCTCCGATTGTCAAAGGATTTTAAATATGTCTCCAGTAACTAATGGTAAATATTTTCATCCATACTACAGTACTGCCAAACTATTTTATAATAAGCATCTTGGAATTACCTCTGATTGTCAAAAGTCGACTAAAGATGTGTTGGAGCGTGGGATGGAAACCCTTGAATCCGAACATTTTTGTTTTACATTTAATGAATTTGTTATAAGTACCTGTACCTATTCTTTTGTGCGTCATATACAAGTGATGCTACTGACCTACCTTACAATCATAACTTCTATTGAGAACCAAGTTTGTGCATTGCAAACTAAAAAATAAAGCATGTAATTCTTTGAGCGAGTGTTCCACATACAAATTTTGATTAGTTCTTTTGTCTTTATATTGTGTCGTTCCTGTGTTTTGTCTTTATATTGTGTCGTTCATGTTTTGGTTTGCGTATTTTGCAAGTTTTACATAATAATAAATACCAATAAGCATGTAATTCTATCCCCCCTGTTACTACTCTCCTTGACGCGGTTGGGGGGCTTCGGGGCCGGCGACTGGGGCTTGATGGGGGATGGTAGTGGTCATTTCCCTTCCTATTTCCCCTCGAGCTTTCGTCCTCGGCTTGACTAATTTTGAGTAGTTTTTCTTTCCTCGTTCTATGTTTTTCCCCTTCTATTCTTATTCTGTCCCATCCGGCTGTTCTCGGGAAGCCTATATCTCATGTCTCCCTGGCCTGGCTAGGTGGTTGACTCCTGACCCGTTTGTCTCTTCGGTTGCTGATGTGGCCGAACTGACTTGATTCCCTTCGGTAATGCATTTTTTGCTTCTCGATGTGATTTTTTCTACCTTCGACCTGATCTTTCATTCTTCGCCCTGATCACTTCTTGGTTGGTGTTGCGGTGTAGCAGTTCTTGCCTCATCCTTCGGCCCTGCCCTATAAGAGCTCTGATGTGAAGCTGGCGAGAAATGTCTGCGTGTCTTCACCTTCCTCGATTTGTTCCCCTACTGCCCTTCCCTATCTATCTTGACTCGTTTAGTTATATGTCTTGATCGAATCCTTCGGGCCAGCCCTATGAGAGTTCTTTGTAGAGCTCAGTGGTCTGGTTAAACTAATATTATTATTATTTTTTTTTTTAATTCTATGAGCGAGGGTTGCACATATAAAGGGCCGAGTGTATTATCCTTTACAACATGCAATTTTACTCGTCAACTAAATTGAGCTAAAGTATTGAGACTATAAGTGGTGTTAACAAGTAGTAAGAAAAAAAAAATAGAGACAAAGACAAGAATCAGACGTGGCGGACATTTAGTGGGTGTGCTAGTACGTCCTAGCATGTATATCATGTTCGCACCCAGTCGGGGGACACCTCAACGACGTATACAGACTATTAACACACATACCAAAGCCATTCCAACAGCTTCCTCTATCTACAACACCCCTTCTCTGCTATCTAGACTCTCCAAGCCATATGGTCCTAGTGTACTGTCTGATGGCGTTAATGGGTTTCGAAATGTAAGATGTAAGGACGGAATACTAGAAAGGAAAATATGAATGAGAGAGAGAGAGAGAGTAAATCGAGAGAGAATGTAAATTAATCTATTTTCAGAGGAAGAAAATGTGCGTTTTTTGAAGACGGACACTGCTAAACAATGCCCTACAGTATAATAAATATGGCACAAAACCCCGGTGGTGGCGTAGCGGTTAAGGGGAGGCTTTTAGTTTGTTCCATAGATTTGGTAATTTCAAGAACTTTTGCACCATTTGTCAATTTTAAATAGCAAAACAGTGGTGGAACTGCCATCCGGGTGAGGGACTGCTCTGGGTCTGCTCCTTCAGTACATACATAAAATGTTAAGACTGAGTGTTCCACACATACGTGCAGTTTCAGTCTCTTGTCCTAATGGCAGCGTTCCAGGCAACCCTGTTAAGGGCTGCTTCACTTGTCAAGTTCTTGGATTTGAGATCGGCATGTATAGTCCGATCCCAGGTCTTCCTCGGTCCACCCCTTGGTGCAGCTCCCTCCATATAGGTTAATCCACGTAGTGGAAATCGCACTGTGGAGTAGGTCAGTGGAGGCAGTTTCTGCCATGGCCATCCCTTTTGGGGCGCTTCCTCTGGAATCATGGCGTCAGATTGATGATGATGATGATTGTCAATTTTAAGACCTTTCGTGCCAATTAGGTGTCTATTTTTTCCTGGCGAGCAATAGCGAGCCTGTATTTTAAGAGGAACAGGCCTTCGGCCGGGACAATTTTCTACCAGAAAATGTACACATTTATCTTGAAAGGGGGTCTAGGGGGTGCAATTTTAAGCTTGATGGAGGTCTAGAGAACAAACTAAAAACCTCCCCTTAACCCCTTATTGGCGGTGCTCGACTTAAGTCGTGCACCAATTTTCAGCAAGTTAGGAGCATTATTAAGGCTTTTAAAGGGTTAAAATCGA
Source organism: Paralithodes platypus (assembly GCA_032716605.1). NCBI lineage: Eukaryota > Metazoa > Arthropoda > Malacostraca > Decapoda > Lithodidae > Paralithodes > Paralithodes platypus. The sequence continues at coordinate 33,114,359 of CM064493.1, read as the reverse complement.
GTGCAAATGGCCGGGAGCACAGCGGGCCAGACAGCCGACTCCCAGGGCTTACCGCCGCCCATTAACTCATGTTGCCTGTGTTCTCGAGAGGCCGGCAGTGTAGCCAGTAGTGAGCATAGCTGGGAAAAATATACTGATATATGCTAAACTCCCATGTTCGTGGCATCACTGCAAGAGAACCACGAGTGCTACGTAGCTCGTTCTGGTCTCATTTTGAAGCTTTTAGTGCCTAGTTTTTTGCTAAATAATTTTGTTTTCATGCAGATGTTTGATTTATCATGCAGGAGGGCCTGAATATGCCAAAATGAGCCCAAAACACCCCGCTAGACAAGGGTTAAGGTCATTCTTCTCCAAGCTTTTATTTCTGCTGACACAATTTGACCTCTTTTATCATAAAGATCGAAAATTGTCTAAAAAAAACTTATCATTCAATTTTAACTGTTTAGTACTTATTCACAAGCTTAATGTAATATAATATAATAAGCTTCTATAAAATATCCATTATAAATTTCCAAAGGACTTTGTTTCTCAAAACAATTTTCAAAATGTTATCAATGCATGAATAATTAATTCTAGAGTCTACTGTATTTACAACTTTACTTTTCACCTTATGCTAAGTTTTAACTCGTTCAGTACTGCAGTGACGTGCACAGGGGGGGGGGGGGGGGCTCGGGGTGCTTGAGCCCCTGCCCTTTTCTTTCTTCATATATAAAGTGCCCTTTTAGACAAAATAAATCAATACATTATATTATAGTGTTAATTACATTAACCCCTGTGGAGCGGGCATATTGTACCGAAATTACCTTCATTCCCTGCCAATTGTCATGCATAAACAAGAGACAGAGAGTAATACAATTAAATATCCTTGAAAGTACAATAATAGACCTTTCCAATGACACCTGAATCATCCCTGTACGACGCATGATTATCTTGCAACGATCTTGCAAACTGAAATCCTGGGTGAGAAGGGAATTTAACCCTCCCGAAAATCCCCAGGCCTGCCCAGTGGCCTGGCGCGGTTCCAAACCTGGTTAGGGACCTCACTCCTCAGTAGGTTTTACCAGACTGGTGCAGTTTCGAACCCTGGTTAGGGACCTCAGTAGGTTTCCGAGACTCGTGCACTAACCCACTGTACTACCACTGATGTATAATAGGATAACAACCTTAGTCGGATGACTCCGTTGTCGACGCCTGCCCGGGATGTAACACAGCACCCCATACCATTAAACACATCATAGAAGACTGCATTTCACACAACCACTTACGCCAACAACACAATCTACACTCAATGAGAGCTCTGTGGGAAAGCCCGATCGTGGCCATGGCCTTCCTCAGGGACTCGGGGCCGTTCGGCCAGGCAGCTTAGGGAACAACAACAACAACAACAACCTTAGTTCTCCTTGAAAGAACCAGGTGATAGTCTCATGTTGATTCACTTTCTTAGACTTCGTCACCAACGACTATTTTACGCTATCCCAGACGTCAACTCGGGTAGTTTTGTGGTTGCAGGATTTTGCAGATACAGGATATTATACAAACGAAGGCCAAAATTGGTAAAAAGTGAGCAATTGTTTGCTATTTTTGCTATATGTGATGCTGCACATGAGGGAGCTCTCTCTCTCTCAGACCTCAGTGTGTCCCCGCAGACTGTATGGCTACGGTTGACGCCCCCCCGTGCTGCCTGCAACAGCTGGCTTCGCTCTCAGGTCTCATAATAGCCCCAATGGAGCCTGTCATATGACAGGCCCTGTACAGAGGAGTTAATGTGCCTTCTAGGTATGGTTTTTTTGTAATTCACAGGGGCTGAAGGGAGGGTAGAGGCACCCTGGCACGAGGGGGGAAATGTCGCTTGTATAAATTATATTATATCACCAGCTTATCTTTTTTAGTTTTTCTATAGGCCTATTGTTTAAATACAAAGGTGATGAGTTGATGCTTGTGAAGATAAAACTGAGTAGGCTATATTTTGCATAGATTCGCTTTGCAACTCTATGAAATGGGGTTTTATTTTTTTCTCTGGGGTTGTCTGGGTTGTATTGTCCATCGCATTAGCCAGCTGCCTGCACATTGTTATGGTTTCAGTTATCCTCTGTTCTTTGGAATAATTATGATAGATCCTTCTTCCCTCTATCCTGTTGATAATCCACAGTGCGTATCTTATGATTGTATATCACTTTATGAACATTTGATGTGTTATAAAAGTAATTAGTTGCTTTAACCATTCAATGCAGAACAAAATAAAGAATATAGGCCTAAGCCTAATTTGTACTGTTATTTTTTTAAATGTAACACATTCTTGAGAAGTTAGGTAAAATGCCTATAGGCTACTTATACAAATTAGTACCGTTACCTAGTAAACTAACTATTTGCCTAGCGCTGCGAGTTAGTTGATTTATTCTATTCCTAATGGCTAATGCAATACATTATATGTACAGCTGTAATTCATAGCTATAAAGCTCAGAATAAGCGGAAAAGACCGAAATTAAATAGGCCTAAACCGATTTTGGTAGGCCACACACTTCTTGTATTAATGTAAATATTGACGATTGATAGAACAAACAAAGATTTAATTTAAAAAAATTAGGGGACCGCCCTTTTTTTCAACTGAGCCCCTGCCCTTTTCAATGTCTGTGCACGTCACTGAGTACCAGGGACGTATTTATTATCATATTCTTGCAACTCTTAGACGATTGTATTCAGCTTAGGAAGGACCTCTAGCAATTAACACGCTTCAAACTATCTCAACCAACACTTTTAACTACCACAGATCCTTCCTAAGTTGCATACTATTGTCTAATTATAGCTAGAATAAACTATAACACACATCACTGGTACTGCAAGGGTTAAACAATGGCTAAAATTTCCAAGCATAAATACTATAAAATACGTCTTTTATAAAGACTGTGTTCTTTTATTTATAAATTATTTATTTGCTAAAGCGTTGTTTCCACATAGCGATTTTGATAAGTTGTTTTTTCTTTTTACTGTGTTCGTTCAAGTTTTGGTTTGTTTATTTTGCTAGTTTTACATTATAATTTTCACTGACTTAATACAGTCCGCACTTAGTTCCAAAATTCACATACATTATTGTAAATATTAAAAGGTTGCTAATAATTCAACTTATTTTCTTTCATACACTTCCTCAATACCATAAAAAAGCTACACAATCTAAAATAAATATTGCAATTAGCCAATACAGTACTGTACAGTAAAACAAAAATCAACTAACAAATTTTACTTTTAAGTACCATAAAATCCTTTGTAATGTAAAATAAAAGTTGAATCCTTTTTCTAACACAAAGAAAAGAGAACAGAAACAATTTTTTTTTTTTATAACTTCACCATTCTGCCATTCTAAAGATTCATATACAATACCACAAAAACTTGATAGCGTAATGGTTAGTGCGCGGAATTTCGGTGTCCGTAACCTAGGTTCGAATCCTTGGAGCACCTCTCATGTTCCTTATGTACGTGAATGACCTGCCGATAGGCATAAACTCCTACATGTCAATGTTTGCAGATGACGTAAAAATTATGAGACAAATAACAAATAAAAGTAGTTGTGAGGAGCTGCAAGGGGATTTAGATAAAATATACGAATGGAGCACCAAGTGGAAAATGAAATTTAATATAAGTAAATGCCATGTGTTAAATATGGGAAGAAGTGTGAATAGACCAAATTGGGAGTACAGAATGGGAGATAATATAATTAGCAAGGCCGAAAAAGAAAAGGATTTAGGGTTGATTATACAAGATAATTTGTCGCCAGAGAAACATATTAACAAGCTCTTTAGCGGAATGTATGCAATGGCCGGGAATATGAAAGTTGCTCTGAACTACAGTAGGGTCCCGCATAAAACGTGTTCGCATAAAACGAGTCTCGATTAAAACGACCGACCTAAAATTCGCTTTGTACGAAATATCGTCGCTTTGTATGAAATGTCGTTCGCTTTGTACGAAATATCATCGCTTTGTATGAAATGTCGTTCGCTTTGTACGAAATATAGTTCGCTTTGTACGAAATATCGTTCGCTTTGTACGAAAATGTTCGCTTACAGTGAACATTGACGATATTGCGCCACCAAAATGCTGTGTTCACATAAAACGAAATCGCATAAAACGCCCTCGTTTATCGACCATAAACTCGTTTTATGTGAGACCCTACTGTACTTGGATGAGACCATGGTAGCAAAAATTATGAAGAGTATGATTAGACCAAGATTGGAGTATGCAGCAGTGGTATGGTCCCCGCATCTAAAGAAGCATATTCACAAGTTAGAAAGAATCCAGAGAGCAGTTACTAGATTGGTTCCAAGTCTCAGAGAACTGCCATATGAAGGGAGGCTAGACAAATTAAATCTACCGAGTCTAAAAGAGAGGAGAGAGAGGGGAGACATGATAAATGATGTACAAATGCACCCGGGGGCTGGAGAGGCTGGATAGGGAGGATATATTAATTATGGATACAGGAATAACTAGAGGCCACAGCTACAAAGTAAAAAGACCTACCTGCAAGAACGATATCAGGAAGTTTAGCTTCCCCTATAGATGTATTGACAAATGGAATGGGCTGGAGGAGGAGGTGGTAGGGGCAAGGAACATCCATATTTTCAAGAAAAAATTGGATAAAAAGTAGATTGAGAGACGGGACAACACGAGCTTAGCTCAACTCCTGTAAACTACAATTAGGTAAATAAATACAGAAGGGGTTAAAGGAGTGAAGTCTTTAAGTTGCAAAGTTGAGGAATTTCACGATGATATATATTTAAAACAAGACTAGGTCCGCATTCCTAGACAAACCCACATTGTTGTCGGTCTAACAAGGTCAGTGTGACACAGGTCTCCCTCACTATCCGATGCCCCAATTTACGATATTATTAGAGGTTTTTAGGTGTTGGAGTTTGGGTTTTGGCTTGTCCGAGAATGCATCCCCATTTACCCCATTAATTTTAAGGTTTGCTATATGATTTTTCTATTTAAGATCGTTTTTTCAGGAACGTAACCCAATCGTAAATCGAGGGAGACCTGTAGCAGTGATGATGATGGAGCTATAGTCTATTCGCTGTAAGTAGGCGAGAAATCATTACCTCTATCCTCTGTAACTCGAAAATGGCTAGAGCAAATTGGCTGTAAATTTCCACATGAATTCCGTGACTGACTCTTCCCAAATGGTAGACATAGTAGCTCGATTACTCTAGTCGTTTTTGAGTTACAGAGGTTAGAGGTCATGATTTCTCGCCTACTTATTGCGAATAGGCTATAGTCTAGGCTTCGATACATACATAAATGCAAGCACGTGTAAGCCTGTCACTCATAATGTGGCACTTTCGGTGTGAAGTCTCAAACAGGCCTGTACAGTATTTGGCTTGGCAATTTGTACAGACCACAGTTAAATAATTCACATGGTGATTTTGATTAGTTCTTTTGTCTTTATATTGCGTCGTTCCTGTTTTGGCTTGTTTATTTTGCAAGTTTTATAATATACAGTAATAAATAAGTCGCAAAGATGCCAAAGTACCCTCAAATATATAGCATAAAAAATGGCCTGAAGTTTCTATAACTTCTACCTTTCAGTTACGAGTCAAGCATAAAAAATGGTATAAAGTTTCTGAAATTCTACCTTTCATTTATGAGTCCAACAGTCCTGTATAATAATGCTGTAGTAAAAAATATTAAGTCAACGAGGGGAATCCGAAACAAAGTATAGGTAGCACCAGTGAACTTGACAATAATCTTGACCCCTTAAAATTAATGAAAGCAATCGGGCTGACGTTTCTATCATTTGGGAATAGTCCATTAGGAAATAGGTGTGGATATTTACAACCAGTTTGCTCTTTTGAGTTACTAAGAGGTCAGGGATCAAGATTATTGTCAAGTTCATTGGCACTACCCATAGTGATGTGGGACCCCCCCTTGGCCCGGCTCCAGCACCACCAGGCTCCCTCTAGGTACAGTCGTAGTTATTAAATCTGATACATTTTGAAGCCTTGAACTGATAAAACATACCTCCGAAATGCAAATACTTGGTAAAGCATTAACCCATGAACTGCTAGAACCTGTGCAAAATAAAAGATCAAGTTTAGGGAGGGAGGGGGGTGGGGTATGAAGGGGGGAGGATTGGAGTGATGTGGGATGGAGAGATGCCACTACTTTCTATGTGTCACTTAATTTTGAGACATTTCCCGGCACTGGCACAATATTTGAAGGATTGCTTTTACACATGTTTAAATACCGTGCCTCCGGAAGGACCGTCGCAGTCCCTGACTTAATACGGAGATTCAATCCCCCCCCCCCCTCGAGGCAACTTCGAATATGCATGTATCAGAATTACCGCGACTGTACCTTGAAGCTTAGTTAACAGTGTTTCCTGGATAAGGGATAGAAGCTTTCACCTTCTCACAAACGTTTAAGAATAACACCCGACTATCTCATCTCTCACTCTAAAATAGATCCGATACGGAATAGAAGACGGCCTTTTCCACAAATTATGAATAAGACTGGTAACTGTAACTCGAGTCTTAACCATTTCAGTACTGGTGCTGTCCTTTTAATTATATTCTGGCTACTAGTAGACAATTATATTCAGCATAAATAGGGCCTCCAGCAATTAACAGGCTTCGAACTATCTCACTTAACCCTTTTACTACCACAGATCCTTCTTAATCTGCACAAAATCGTCTAAATATAGCTAGAATAAAATCAAAACGACGTCGCCGGTACAGAAGGGGTTAAACTAAATTCCATGAACCGAGCGCTGGTTGCCGATCTGTGTATTGGGCCGCGGGTATTGGATAACGGGTCATGCCTATCCCATACCTTAACAAATGACTGCACAGTAAAAGGAACCCAAGAGTGATATATTAACCCATTCAATACCAGGGATGTCCTTTTCATCATATTCTGGTAACTATTAGATGATTATATTCAGCTTAGGAAGGACCTCTACCAATAATAAGGCTTCAAACTATCTCAACCAACCCTTTTAACTGCCACAGATCCTTCCTAAACTGCATAATATCGTCCAATTATAGCTAGAGTAAAATATAACACACGTCGCTGGTACTCAGAGGGTTAAAGATAGTTTGATGATAACACCGTACCCACTTCAAGATAGCAATATTTTCTTCCTATTTTGACTTACTTGATAGATAAAGGATTTAACTCCTTTAAGCTTTGGGAATATGGCCGTATGACAGTCTATCGTAACTCTCGCCCTAAACTAAATTCCCGCTCCTAACACCATTAACCGAGAGCTTGTTGCTGATCTGCGAGTTGGGCCGAGGATACTGGAAGAACCCGGTAAGCCACGAACGGAAATTTGACTTCTTCCCTCCAGCCGACGATAAATGATGGGGCGTGCCTCCACTATTACCGTCGTCCAGGTCTTCCGTCTCCGTCGTTTCCCCGTCTCCGTTGAGCATGGGTTCGCGTTCTCCATGCGGGGGGTGGCTTGCCCCAACATTTTTGGCTACGGGGCTAAAATTGACCTCGCGTTTGTCTTCGCTAGTAGGCAGGGCGGGCTCGGAGGATTCATGGCCATTTTTTCTGAGATATGAAGGGACATCAAGGGATACGCCAGAGTGATGCAACTCGTCCATACTTATGCTGTGGTGCACTGAGTTGTCTCCATCGATTATCTGAACAGAGATATAATTAATTAATACTGCACATGTAAAACCTTGGAAGATTAATTGATACTCCACATGTAAAGCCTTGGAAGATTAATTGATACTCCACATGTAAAGAATTGGAAATATTTGGGGTATCCTCAGGAGAGGCTGCTGGAGATTGGGTTGCATGGAGGTCCACCATTAGTTGGGAAAATCTAAATAGGTGAACAATTAAAATTAATTCACTAAACCTACTTCCTTTACTATCATGATGGAAAGCCAAAGATTGATAAATACTTGTCAAATTTAAGGTCAGATAGAAACTCTGAAAACTATATACCATTTGTCAGTTCAATATGACCTTTTTGCAACTCCACTACGACAATCCAGAAAGTTGATAGATGTTTTTTCAGTGATTCTCATGTTGATTATACTCGTTTGAATCTGGCAGCTGGGGCTTCGCTGCGTGTCTGCTTGCTTAGACCGGAACTTCTCCAGGAGGTCTGGGACCTGGGAATCTTTTGCTGGAAGACCCCAAATGAGTCTGGGTTTCTGGGTTTTCTCCTGGGCGACCTAAATGTGTGTGAATTTGTACAGTATATGTTTTTTTTTTTTTTTTTTTTTTGTGTGTGTGTGTGTGTTGTGTTGTCCCTGTTCGGGCTCTGTCTCGAATAGCCACCCCCAGCTATGGGGTATGTTCCTGAGTATATACTGTACATACATACATACATTAATTAAGAGATTTATAATTTACAAACGCCGGAACTGTGAACGTGGGGGGGAGCTGTGCATAGGGGTAGACCTAGTAAGACAAAGGATCAGGTACTCCAGTCTGATCTCAAAATAAAGAACTTGACAACAGAGGCAGCCCATGACAGGGTTGCCTAGAATGCCGCCATTTAGGACGGAGACTGTAACCCACTCTCTGTGGACGTAGCGGTCTTTAAACTTGTATGTATGTAACGCTGTAAGGAGATGAGAGGATCGTCAAGCGAAACGACGAGAAACTTCTATTAACTCTCTGGGTTGTTGAAATTGGTTGCAAAATTTTGGAATGACAAATGGTATATACATCCAGAAACTATATCTTTTGAAAACTGGAGGCATCATAGCTAAAGCATATTATAACATTTGATTTAAAGACCAACATTAACGTCATTAGTCACTTCAACAGTACGGTACAAATAGCTTAATACATTCATAATGCTGTAAATTTAATTTAAATCAAAAGTTATGTAACACCACAAGTATAATACATAGAGACATACAGTACATACAGTACATACACAAATATTTACAAACACACACACACACAGCTACTAAAAATTAATACTGTACAAGTACCTGTACTTATTTTATTTTTGTTAGCTAGTTGAACTGATAATCAATTATTAATCAACTAATAAACTGGAAATTCAGAACTTCATCATAATTACAAACTAAAAATACGACAGAAACGACAAAATCGAAGCACAACTGAAAGTACATTAAACATACCGAACATATATACAGCACAGCAAAACCTTAACCCCTTCATAACCGGTGCCGTCATTTTAACTTTTTCTAGCTACAATTAGACAATTTTATTCAGTTTTAAAAGGACCTCCACCAACAAATAGGCATCCAACTATCTCACTTAACCCTTTATATTACCACAGATCCTTCTTAAACTGCACAAAAACGACTATATTTAGCTAGAATATAATATAGAAACGTTGTTGGTACAGAAGGGGTTCAATGCATATACATTCTTTATATAGCTATAGTCTATTCGCTGTCAGTAGGCGAAAAATCATGACCGCTACCCTCTGTAACTAAAAAAACGACTAGAATAATCAAGCTAATATTGCTATAATTTGGTAAGAGATAGTCAAGGAAAAGATGTGAAAATTTACAGCCAATTGTTCTAGCCCTTTTTGAGTTACAGAGGTTAGAGATTTCTGATTTCTCGCCTACTTACAACGAATAGACTATAGTAATAACTTCAAACATACATAAACACACAGGCACAAACACACTTTAGTACTTTTAATGGTACAATTATTTCAGAATTGAGCACATATTGCTTTATACTTTTTAGAACAAAAGTCAAGATTCACACTTCAAGACTTTAGTGGCTTTAAATTTAAATGATAATAAAGTTAGGGTACAAACCAATGCTTTCTATTGGAATACAGGTCTCCCTCGCTATCCGATGCCCAGATTTACGATATTATTATAGGTTTTTTGGTGTTTGGGTTTTGGCTGGTCCGAGAATGCATCCCCATTTACCCCATGAATTATAGGGTTTGCTATACAACTTTTTCTATTGAAGATCGGGTTCTCAGGAACGTAACCCAATCGTATATCGAGGGAGACGTGTACGGTGGCGCTAATAAGTCATGTCTCGGCTGTCATTACGTTTGGCTCGCTCTGGGCTGTACAGTATTAATGTCTGTCAGATGCTGAATAGGGTGGGTAAGTGTAGGAACAGGTTTGTATATCTCACTCAAAACGAAGAAATCAAGTTCTAGATATTGCCGATACCAATTGTTGATCAAAATATACTTGGTGCCGAGACATCACTTATTAGGCCGACTGTACAATAGGAAGCTCTAAAGTTAACATACATCTCTGATATATTCACAGTGACACAGATGACATGGGGCTGTTAGATGGCTTAGGGAATGTCCTTCAGGTCTATAGTGGCAGTTGGCTTCTGTCTCTGTGTGAGAAAAACAGTTGTGTGTTGGCACCTTGTGACAGTCAATAGTCTCACCTTATCCAGTAAAACCAACAACTTCTCCTAGTAGTAGTAGTAGTTGTTTCCCTAGGCTGCCTGGCCGAACAGCTCCGAGCTCCTACTACTACTACTACAACTTCTCCTTCCTTAGGCATTACTATAAAATAATCAACATCATTTCCTTTACATACTAGCAAGCGTATTTCACAATTCTTGTGCGGCCCTGCGATGGTGGGCAGTGGTAAAGAGATGTTCACCAGAGAGATGTGCACTGTGTGTAGTAATAGGTAGTGCAAGCGAACTTGACAATAATCTTGACCCCTTAACTTCTTATAACTCGAAATGAATGAAAGCAATCGGGCTGACATTTCTATCATTTGGGAAGACTCCACCAGGAAATAGGTGTGGATATTTACAGCCAGTTTGCTCAAAGCCTTTTTAAGTTACAGAGAGGTCAGGGATCAAGATTATTGTCAAGTTCGTTGGCGCTATCTATACTGTAATTACCAAAATCATGTGAGAGGCTTGATTTATCAATTACAGTACTCTGATGGTGTTTTGAGTTATCAATTCGGTAGGTGAAAAGTTGCCTAGATGTATGAACTGCTACCAGTCCTATGGTTACATGATAGTGGTGGCCTCCTGGGTTCTGCTTCGTAAGCTATCTATCTATCTATCTCTTGCCCGACGCCTAACTCCCGTTGAGGGTGGCCATACGCAAAATGCCCCAAGTAGACCTATTCCCTATGAGGAAAATCCGTGCCAGTTTATGAAGGACTTACAGGACTGAATACTAAACTTAGGGACTGTCCGACTCAGAGGCCTTCTATGTATTTTTTGCACATTTTCTACAGTGGTGGGCAGCTAGTTCATCCCCCTTACAGAAAAGGTGAAAGCCAATCCCTTATTTCTCATCCCTTAGGAACTTCTATACTATATACAATCAATTTCTACTATACTGTACTATACAACTAACATCATGTCGGGAGAGAGGTATCCTGACCAGGATTCAAACCCACTCACTCAAGTATATTTGTGAGAGTTGGGCACCGTATCCTCTCGACCATCAGTTCTAAGCTCTATACAGGTCTCCCTCACTATCCGATACCCCAAAATATGATATTAATATAGGTTTTTAGGTGTGTGGGTTTGGGTTTTGGATGGTGCTAGAATGCATCCCCATTTATTCATTAATTTTTTGCTATATAAATGTTCTATTTGAGATCGGGTTTTCAGCAACGTAACCCAATCGTAAACTGAGGGAAACCTGTACCATTCTTCACTCACCTAACTAGTAACTTGGAACACCACCAGGGCATCTCACAACCGACCCTCTTGCTATTGAGTTTGGCCACCAACTATAAACAGCAAATTTTGGTACATCACCCTGGAGCAAACAAAACCTAACAAAAGCGAACAATCCCTTCAAACTACAGTACTTGATTGGACCAAGCAAAAATCAAACAATGCCACACAAAAAGCGAACAAAAAATTCTGTTTCCTCCAAGGTGATGTAACCAATATGTATTAAAATAGGTCTCGTTAGTGATAATCCCTTTATCGCTGTCCACCATTCTTGGGTCAAGAAAGTCGATGGTTTCTTTCTCACTCCTTAGGAACTACTGTACTATGTACATATATACAACAAACATCATAACTTTACATACTGTACTATAGTCCATTCATGATAGGTAGGCCAGAAATCGTGACCCCTAATCCTTCTGTAACTAAAAAAATGGCTAGAGAGCCCTGCTCCTGAGCTGGGCTAGGGTGGGTGCCCTGATGATCAGGGACTTCAGTGAGAAGTTACCACAGATTGCTAGACCGCACCGTTCACCAACAATACTGGCGTCTGCCAACAACACACTGGGCCGAGACTCGAACCATCAACCTCACAGTTTGCAGGCGAGTGCTCTACCAACTGTGCTATGGCCTGTGTGTGTTTTTATTGTATTTTCTGCTAAATTTGTATGTCTTTTTGTCTTTGCTTTATCATGGGATTTATTCTGCTAATGTGTTTATGATGTTAAAACTATTATATTAAGAGTAATTATTATCTCTCTCTCTCTTTCTGTTCTCCATGTACAGTATCTTAGTATGCATGTGCGTATCCCTATATCACTCACTCACTTTCTCTCCAACAGATGCATGCATAGAAACACAGACACACACCAGGAAAACTTCATAGTGAGGGATATAGGACCAGATGACACAATTACAAACTGAAGCTACCTAGGAATTCATCAGATTTGAAAGGTAAAAGGGTTCCCAAGTAAATCAATCATAGGGTGGAATAAGTTGCCAGCCGAAATGGTGTCAGCACCATCATTACAGAGTTTTAAAGTAAGATATGATAAATGTGTCATTGGAGGTGGGAATTAACACATATTTAATCACCCAACCCCTCCTCCTCTCTCATTTTACCATACTTTTCAAAAACCTTCTAAATTAATAAATCTGAGGAATCCATAATACTTACATAATAGTTACAGAGTGTCTCACGTCCTAATGCTGGTACTATATTCTAGACATCCCTCTTCTGGGCGGCTTCGTTTGTCAAGTTTTAAATTTAGAATCAGATCATAGAGCCTGATACCGTGTCTTTCTCAGTGTATCCCTCTGTGTAGCTCTCTCCATGTTCACAGACTTGCATCTCTTCACCCAATTTTGGTCATCCATACAATCCACATACAGTACATACATACTGTACATACATATATACAGTATATACATACATATGTATGTACTTACAACTAGAGTAAGTACATACATACAATCCACATGCCAATTTACAGTACTGTACAGTATTTACATATGACTCTTCAGTCAATTTTTATCATCCATCCTCTCCACATGCCCAAACCAACCAATCTTGCTATTCACAATAAATTACAGTACTGTATTTACATATTCTACCCACTACCAGTGGGGGTTCAAACCCTGGCCGTTCAGTTGAGAACCCTGGGTGTAAACTGTACTATACACTGACACTTGTATACTTGAAACAATTCTTTCCCTTCGCAGCGCCATTTTTGTACACATTAACTTGAAAATTAAGGTTACCTTCGGAAATGGGAATGCTAATCCGTACACTCTCTGTATACAACATGCATTCCCTCAGTATTCATTGAGCGGTATCAGGCAATGGGAAGGGAAGGGATTGTTGAAGAATACAAGCGTGACTCTCATTTGAAAGACCGCAGTTCGAATCCCTAAAGGTAGGTAGCTGGTGGATTTCTCCGACACATTATGACAGGCATTCCTCACTTAAAGTCGCCTGATTTTAATGTTTCATTATGACACTGTTCATTAAATTAGGGAACAAAATTAACTTGAAGTTATTTTGCTAAAGCGATATTTCCACATAATGTAGTGATTTTGATAAGTTCTTTTGTCTTTATATTGTGTCGTTCCTGTTTTGGATTGTTTATTTTGCAAAGTTTTACATTATAAATGCTTCATAATGAAGTTGTAAATTAAACAAAAAATGGGCCAAAATAGCAATATATATGATGAAAATGTATTGCTTCACTTAAATTAGTTTCATTTAAAGTCTGGATTTGCAGGAACGTAACTACAACTTTAAGCGAGGAATTACTGTACCGTACATTCTTTCATGGAAGATTTACATATGGTTTAACTATCCATTCATCTACCCCACATTACCTTGGGAGGACACAGTAGGCTGCCTCTCGGAGTGTTGTCAACGCTCGACGTCCGGAAATTGTTGCTAAATCGTCGTCTGTTGATAATCTCCGACCGTGGGGAGTCTCGGAGATCGGTAAAATGGGGGAAGCTTCCTAAACCCCCGTTGTGTTCTGTGTCTTCCATGTTTCTGAAAAAAATACATAACATAAATAAAATAATATATAAATTAATCCATCTGCCTGGATGTAAGGTGGACAGACACTGTGGTGGTAAAGCTTCGCTGCGTGTCTGCCTGCTGAGACCGGAACCTCTTCGGGAGTTCTGGGACCTGGGAATCTTTTGCTGGAGACCCCAAATAGGCCTGGGTCTCTGGGTCTTCTCCTGGGCGACCTAGATGTGATTCCCCGAAAGGTTGCCTTAAATGAATTGCCTCCATAAATAAATATACAGTATAATTAATAAACACAAATAATAATAGCAAAAATACTGTACGTGGCATAGTCCTGAGAATTTTGTTGGGGGTAGAATTGAGTAACAACTAACCTGGGAACACTAGACGTCCTAATGGAAAATGAATCTAGCCTTGGACTTCTTCTCCTCAACTCGCTCTCACACTCGTTCAACTGTAGGAGCGGAGGTTGCAGTAATTCCGTCCGATCGCGGGATTGAATGGCTTCGCTGGTCGTTCCGTTGAGCCAGTAGGTGAGCACTTCGCCCTTCCCCTTCATCTTGACTAGTCCGCGTCTTTCCATGACGTATCCGCCGAGTTTTTCTAGGGCGTCGTGGCATTGGTGGGAGATGTGGACTCTCAGCGGTTCACCATTACTGTGTGGGGGAAAATAGGTAGGTTATCTCTCTGAATTACGGCTAGGAATCCTCCTCTCCTTGTAAAATTCACCTAATGGACGAGAAACAAAGGGTCAAGGGAACGCGAAAGTCGTCCTGAACCCTAAGAATTGGAACTTAAAAAACAAAATTCTGTTCGGGCTCTGTCTCGATTCGGCCACCTCAGCTATGGGGTATGTGCCTGAGTGTATACATAAATACAATACTTTTACACACATTTATCACTGAAACAATAGCCTACTGTTCATAGTTCTATAAAGTTCCATTTATATTTTATCAATATCGATCTCCCTATATTTAAGTACACATACTTCTGTGCAGGTAGTTTATGCCAGAAAGAACCCTTTGACACTAGTTAGCCAGTCAATGCCAATATATGGACCCAGAGTTCTGTAAATGTCTAACTCTGTGGTAGAGAATGAAACTAGCTATATAAATATATATGTATACAGTATAACTCACCTCTCCATCTTAGAAGCCATGTTTGACAGCATCACCAACCAGACAATATCTGGGCATAGACTAGGCCACCACCCCAGCTATGATAGGACCGTTATGTAGACCCACAAATAGAAAGATATATAAATTGATAGATGAATATAGAGATAGATAGATACAGGTCTCCCTCGATTTACGATTGGGTTATGTTACAGAAAACCTGATTTTAAATACAAAAATTGTACTGTATAGCGAACCCTAAAATTAATGGGGTAAATGGGGATGCATTCTTCTTACCAGCCAAAACTCAAACCCAAACCCCTAAAAACCCATAATAATAATGTAAATTGGGGCATCGGATAGTGAGGGAGACCTGTATACATTTAACCTACCTTTCCATCCTAGAAGCCGTGTTGACAGTATCACCAAACAAACAATATCTGGGCATCGTCAAGCCAACCACCCCGGCTATGACAGGACCGGTATGCAGACCCACACGTAGGAGGAGCCTCGTCTCTGGCTGGTGGTGGATCGTAAACTTGTTTTGAACCTGCAAATAAAGAAAACATGAAGAAACAAGAATCTAACTTATAATAATGATCAGAGAGCATTATCAGTTATATAAACTTTTCTCATGCCGCGGATTGGGATCATACCACGGTCCTTCCGAATACTAGTTTACCTCTGAGCCAATAAGACTAGTTCGCTTGGCAAAGAAAGAACGGGTATAATCATATATTTTGATGTCACTTTTACTATCACCAATATGTAAGCAAGAGCTTATTACCTAAAAGGGCCACTATTGTTGTTGTTGTCGTTCCCTAAGCTGCTTGGCCGAACAGCCCGGAGTCCCTAAGAAGGCCATGGATGGCAACTGTTAACCAATCTATCTTGGTTGGCTCAGAGGTGCTGGAGCCACATCGTGTTCTCTGTTTAGGGTATTGCCACAACTTTTGCCACATGAAAAAATTGGTCTACTAACCCCGTCAACTAGCTCCAGAGCCATGGAAGCAATCTCTCCCGCATGTCGTCCCATGTTGAGGTTTGGCAGCCCAGACACCACCATGTAAGCGTCTCCGATGGTCTCCACTTTGTACACATCGTACCCTCGGATAATCTTGTCAAACAGTGTGTACAGATCGTTCAGGAACTGCACAACCTAAAATGAACAACAGAAGGATTACATTTTTAGCAAGAATTATGTATGTATGTATGTATGCACAGTACAGGGACATACCCCACAATTGGGGGTGGCCGACTCGAGCCAGAGCCCAAAAGAAAAAAATAGAAAAAAGCAGCTTAACTCAATCACATCCAACTTTCTTCTCTCTAGTGCCTTCAAAGGCCATGTCTCAGCTCCATACATCACTGTTGGTACAACTATCCCTTGATACATTGAACTTTTAGCTTTCATTCCAAGATTTCTCATCTTCCACATACTGTACTACCCATTGCTCCAAAAACTTTCCTTCCTTCACATACTCTCTGTCTTACCTCCATTTTCACACCTGCATCCCTGCTTATCACTTC
Organism: Paralithodes platypus; assembly: GCA_032716605.1. Taxonomy (NCBI): domain Eukaryota; kingdom Metazoa; phylum Arthropoda; class Malacostraca; order Decapoda; family Lithodidae; genus Paralithodes; species Paralithodes platypus. Next base: position 33,097,565 of record CM064493.1, on the reverse strand, counting down.
TCCTATATATTTAAAACACTTAATTTGTTCCAGTGTACAATTGACAAAGAGTAAATCATGTAATAAAGTACAGTAAATAATACAGGAAAAGAAGAATACCAACCTGTATAGGAGTACTTTTAGCGGACAGAGAGGTGAAGCCCACAATGTCACTGAAGTAGATAGTGACGGCATCAAACCCTTGAGGCTCCACCTGAATGCCCTGCGTCAAACTGGTTGCCACGGACCTGAGTAAAGTAAATAGGAAAGACTATTACCGGTATGTTCTATTTCTTTCCTACAGTATACATATAATACATGTTCTTAGCTCTGCCTTTCTTAACTATCTTTATGAATGTATATACTCAGGCACAAATTTCATTCCTATTTATTACCACTTCTCTTGCTGATCTACAGTCATTTCTCTATCTTCCAACGCAGGTACTGTACTATACAATCTCTCCATCTCAACGGAGGTCTTCCTATCCCTCTAACTCCCCTTGTATCTGACTCACATACTCTCTTTGTAAGCCTTTCATTCCCATTCGCTCAACATGTCCATACCAGCACAGCACCCTTCTGTCCACTCTGGCCGACAAAGGTTCCTGCTGTCTTGCTATCTTTATGACCTACCATATTCTATGTCTTGTTTCTTGATCTTTAAATCTAGTAATAAAATAGTTTAAGCAGAGCACTGAGTCACCTTTAATGTAAGTTAAATTCATAAGTCAACTGGCACAATGGGAGCGAAAGGGAAAGATGTAATGACAGTAAATAAACTCTAAATAAATTCACATATATCAACAAAACTATTAAGTCACATACGAAGGCAGCATGCGATGGAGAAGGTTCTTAGTCTTGCGTTCCTCATCCCGTAGTTGATGAGTTCTGGCCGCAACCAATTCCTCCAAGTTCTTGCTGTATTGTTCCATCATCTGTACCATGTGGTCCATCAGGTTACCCTTGCGACTGAAAAACATCAAATATATAAATTTCAGGAAATAAAACGGGGCGCTCTGTCTCGAGTCGGCCACCCCCAGCTCAAAAAAAAAATAAATAAAAAAAAAAAATGGGAAATATGCCTGAGTATATAGATAGATAGATAGATTAAAATGTAAAACTTGCAAAACATACAAGCCAAAACAGAAATGGCACAATATGAAGACAAAATAACTTATCAATATCACTATGTGGAAATAACGATTTAGCAAAATGTAATTTTTAAATAAAAAAAAAACACACAAAACCACCACATAGAATGTACAGGTGAATACAACTACAGTAGGTGAATACTTCACTACATGAGTAAATTATTGTATTTCCCAAACAAATGAATCGCACATACAGTATATTAATGTACTCTCATCATATTCAAGGAATTAGTCAATTTGGTAAGTTCAGGACTTTCTGGTAAATTCTGTGTGAATAAAGAAACTACAATTCAAGTCAAAATATTCTATTCAAACTACAGTAGTTGTATTAATTTATAAGATGATAAACGATTAGTAAACAATGCATCCAAATTCAATCTATCTATTGCCAGACGACCTAATCCTTACAAAATTATTTAACTAACCCAATATCCTACTTCTTTTAACCACTTCAGCACAATGACTTAATTTTCATAATATTTTGGTTACCATTAGACAATTTTCTTTAGCTTATAATCTACCTCCAGGACTATACTAACAGGTAAGGTTCTAAGTTATCTATAAAATCAACCATAATACTATCTTACTTTTTGTCTTTCATTCCCTTCAGTTTGTCCTTAATCATCTTAAAGGTAGGCCTCATGAAAGGATCCTCGGCCCACGAATCCTGCATGGACCTCCGAACAACCTCGTCAGAACCGAACGGCATGTGTACGATCTTGTTGAGGTCCGGGCGATACAAAGAACCGTTGATTGTTTTGCCGGCTTGTACCTTGGCTATGACACCTATAAGAAAAAATATGTGTGGGTTAGTTATAAGATCAGGTAAGGTATAATAGATTTGACGTAAGATTACTATGGTATAAAAACGACATGTACAGTACTGTATACGATATTATTGAGGTTGGGGCGATACAAAGAACCGTTGACTGTTTTGCCGGCTTGTACCTTGGCTATGATGCCTGTAAGAAAAAGATATGTGGGTTAGTTATCTATCTATTGCCTGATGCCGTGATTCCTGAAGGGGTGGCCACAAACGAAACGCCCCAATGCACCTCTGTCCCCAGGTCAATACCAGGAACTGTTGACCGCTTTGGCAGCTTGGCCCTTTGCGATGATGGCGAAAAGAAAAAAGATGTGTGGGTAAGGTATAATAGGTTTGAAGCAAGATTACGTATGGTATAAAAACAACATCTGTAGGATTGTTGAAGTTAGGTCGACACAAAGAGCCATTGACTATTTTGCCGGCTTGTACTCTGGCGATGACGGCTGTAAAAGAGAAACAAAAATCATGATAAAATATACATGAACTTTGTGACAAAAATTAATTAGCTTACTTTAATGTTGCTAAATTCAAAGTCTTGCTTTTCAGGAACATACTGTACCTACAACTTAAAGTAAGGAACTACTTTATAAAGGCTCAATATTTACCAGAAGCATCATCATCAGGGTTCTCGTAAGTTCCATAAGGTCCCTGGCGGCCGATGATTTCATGTAGGACGATGGCGAAAGAATAGACATCTCCTTCCTTGGGCACTGGTTCGTCTATTCCTTTACGCAAGACCTCCGGAGCGCGCCAGAGCAGATCTGAAGTAGAGGTTCTGTGTTAGCTAAAAGGATAATCCAGTCCTATCCTAATCCTCCCCAAACAACTCATACATACTGTATATAGTATGTGGCTCTCCCAATTAACTAAATTGAAGCTGAAAGTAAAATACAATGGAGAAGGGAAAAAGTATGTGTAAGGTTCTGGGTTAACTACAAGGCCAGATCAAATATCACAGCAATGACTAGTGATACGTTGGGTTCTGAATTAACAATTGCTTTGCATTGTGTACTCATATTGGCCTTTTACAAACTATGCCTCTTAAAGGCTTCACTGAAGGAAAAATCAGCATCCTGAGTGTCACAACAAAAGATAAAATGTGACTATACTCTGTTTCTTTTCAGCTGACGATATATTTAATCCCTTAGCAGCTAATTTATCGATGCTTAAGGGAAAAATATGTAAATACTATATCTCTGCATCATATTAAGACCAAGTTTATATAATTACCACTACAAAATCTTCAAAATAACTGAGAAATCTTGATGGTAACTTTACAATTTACCGTCAGTTGAAAAGAAACCGACTATAATGCCAAAATACACACAGTATCGGTTGAAACTATTCCTTGGTCTTATAATGGCTGCTTTCCATGGTGTACGATCCCTTGCTACACATTCCTCTGCAGTGTCCCTGTCAAGTCCCTTAACTCAGAAATCCTTTATAAAGACATCATCCAAGGTCTTCCTCGATCTACTTGCGGTCATCTTTGTTACCACTACCAAACTTCTAGCTTGTTGCAGCCAGTCATCCCCATCCATTCTCTCCATATGACCAAACCACCACAGACTGCCAGTACATAATCACCTCACCTCTCTCCATATGCCCAAACTACCAAAGTCTACCAGTTGTTGTTGTTGTTGTTGTTGTTCCCTAAGCTGCCTGGCCGAACAGCCCCGAGTCCCTGAGAAAGGCCATGGCCACGATCGGGCTTTCCCACAGAGCTCTCATTGAGTGTAGATTGTGTTGTTGGCGTAAGTGGTTGTGTGAAATGCAGTCTTCTATGATGTGTTTAATGGTATGGGGTGCTGTGTTACATCCCGGGCAGGCGTCGACAACGGAGTCATCCAGTCTCTTCTGATAGCTCAGGAGAGCTGGATGGTGTCCGCATCTCAGCCTGGCCAGGTGGACTCTGTCCTCGCGAGGAAGGGAGGATTCGGAAGGATGGATTTCGGGAGGTCGTGCATGCAGCTGCGTGTTGTCTGTGAGTGAGTGGATGGATCGGTGAGAGATATGAGTATGGATGTGCTTTTGGAAGTTGGTTCGGGGTGGGCAGGGAGGGAGAGAGGACAATAATTGTGTGTGATACCGTGTGCTGGGTGTTGTTTTGATATTTCTTGGTGTCTGTGGGTGTGTTGCCATGTAGTTTAGTGGGTGGTCTTGGTTCGTGGAGGCTGCTGCCAGGAATTGAGTGCCTCTCATGTCCAGTACAGTCTACCAGTACTATGGGCTGGTCCTATCCAGAGTGAGGTTTGGCATCCTCGACCCAACCTTAGCCGTTCCTGTCTGCCTCTTTTCCTGTACTACTTTTCCTTCTAGGTGCTGGCAAGATTGCCCGATTGGGTGGCACTGCAAGGTGGGCTGTGGACGACGGGGGCATTGGCCCGGGGGTACAAGCCCGTGGCCTGATGATCCCATCCCCCGCTGCCCTCTCAGACACAGATCTCATCTCACCCCTGGCCCCTTCGGGGGCCCGAGCATCTGGATGGCTTCGGTCTACCAGACTTGTGACTGCTCGGCCAGATAGTCTGGGGAACGGGAACAACAACAACAACAACAACAACAACCAGTACATATCACCTCACTTCTCTCCACATGACCAAACCACCACAGACTGCCAGGACGGATCACATAAGAAAACAGGAGTCTGCAGAGATCCGATTGGCCCATACACGGCAGATTCCTTTCACACCCAACCTATCTTGTCCATAATATGTCTATCTAATTTTATCTTACCTCACTAATACATTCTGTACCAAGGTGCTCACACACACACAATACAGTACTGTAAAGGAAAAATACAGAAATACCGTACATACGTTTTTCAAATTGCACCTTGTCGTCCCTCTCTAGTGCATTGAGCGGCTCTTTGCGGAGATCGTGCAGCCCGTAATCGGTAATTTGCAGCACCCAACGCCCCGTCACTACGCAGTTGGACGATTTCAGGTTGCCGTGAGGTCCGAAGTGGGAGTGTAGAAAGATCATACCCTGGGGAGAAGAGATTGAGATTCCTAGGCATAATAAAGTTTTCATTTCTGTGACCATAATTATACTCAAAATAAACACTAACAAGCTAACGAACTATGATAACAAAACCAAGATCTTCGGCCCAAAAGTATGGCTGACAATGACAGTACTGTAGTTGGCATTGGGATAGGGAGAAATCAGAGAATATAAATAGTGAAGCCCTTTTACTGGTAAATGTTCAAAATATGGAAAAAATAAGAGACTATCTTCAAACTCACTGTAGTCATATACAAGCTAAGAAATATATAGTGCATCTAGTTTAATAAAGGTACTCCTCACTTAATTTTGTCTCACTTTAAGTTGTTTACATTATTTCCTGAAAACAGGAACATAACTACAACTTTAAGTGAGGAATTAATGCATAGTGGTCTGAAAAACAAAACACTTTAATATTGTATGACCAAAAAATGTTAGAAAGAAAACGATAAACAAACTCACCCTAAGTAGATCCTGTACAAGAGAAGAAATAAATAGCGTATCTAGTTTAATATCCTCCATAGCTAGGATGTCCAGCAGCGACCCCCTAGTGCAGTATTCCGTCACCAGGGTCACTCGGGCGTGGTCTCCATGGACAATCTTCTTGTGCTCCACGTACGCACCCACGAAAGAGCAGATGTTGTCTTGTTTCATCTCCCGCATGTTTCTGAGAACGAAATGTAAAACTTGCAAAATAAACAAACCAAAACAGGGACGACACAATATAAAGACAAAAGATCAGTTATATTAGATCAGTCATATTAGATAAGATAGACATAAGTTCATACAAATTACTGTATAGGTATCCCTCACTTAAATTCGCCTCATTTTAAGTTGTTTTATTATGACACTGTTCTTTAATTAGGGAACAAAATTCACTTAAACTTAATACAGTATGCTTCATTACTTAGTTGTAAATGAGATACCATATATTAAATGGATGCATTAGTGGTCACTTTTGTTCAAATCGTAGTTCGTAATTGTTAGTCATTCCGGGCTCAAGCTAGGGTGTAATGTGGAGAAACAACCAACCTCATGTCCTTCATTGTTTTGCGGCTGAGTTCCGGCCGTTTGTTACTGAGCGGGATGATCTTGAGACACACGATGGTTATAAACACTCTAACCATTACACCATCAAGACAGTTAAGGGGGTAGTGCTTGGTTTTTGGCCTACATATTTATTTAATAATATATTTTTGAGTTTCCTCGCTAGACCTCCATCAAGCTTAAGAAAACAACCCCTAGACCCCCATTCAAGATAATTTTGTACATTTTTTGGTAGAATACTGTCCCGGCAAAGGCCGGTTCCTTCTAAAATTACAGACTCGCTATCGCTCGCCAGGAAAAAATTGACACCTAAATGGCACGAAAGGTATTAATATTGACAAAGAAATGGGGCGAAAGGTCTCAAAATCGCCAAACTAACGGAAAGAACGTTTCAAAACTTATACAACATGCTAAACATGAGAGAGAAGGGGGTCCAAAAAAAGCGACTACCTCTCCCTTAATCGAGTGGAATGTGGAGAAACAAACAACCAACCTCATATCCTTCATAGTATTGCGGCTGAGTTCCGGCCGCTTGTTGCTGAGCGGGATGATCTTGAGACACACGATGGTTCCCTTGTAGTTCGCTAGCTGTTTGTACCATTGGCCGTGAAGATCCAACGATACCGCGCTCACCAGACTTTGCTGTTTGAGGTAGACGACCAACCAAGCCAAGATTAGAAGGAGAAAGGGTAATAAATTGGATTAGAGTTTGTAAATTTGGGAGTAGAGTAGAAAATTGGAAAGTGATGCACAAATTGAATGGATTAGTTTGTAAATTAAGGAGTAGAGTAGAAAATTGGAATGTGATGTAAATAGCTATCATGAAGTAAATGAATTAGTGTTTGTAAATGAGTGATGATGATACAGTTTTTACACTGCTATTCAGCCTTGATTGACAGGGCTGGAGCGTGCCCTTGCTACATTTGTTAGTAGCTGTACATGGCAACAACGCATTCAAATGAGTTCATGAGTGTATATTGTTGTTGTTGTAGTTGCCCCAAGATGCCCTTTATGGGAATCCTGCAGCATGCAGGTACAGTACTGTAATGCTTGGGGCCGCACTTCACCGGGGAAAGGTAGGGCGTGACAAGATCCGTTTGTGAGAGGGCAGTAGGGGAGGAAGCCGTCGGTCCATAGGCTCGTAGCCTTGGGTCGATGTTTCCTCCATCCGCAGCCGTGCCAGAAGCGCCACCGTTGCAGGTGGATCTCTTCAGCACGTTAGTCCCCTTTAGTCACCTTGTACGACACGCAGTAGGACACGTGGTGACGTGGGCCATATTAATTTCCTCAACTAAGTATGGAGGACCCCCTTACCCCCAGGGGTAGTTGGAGGACCCCCTTACCCCCAGGGGTAGTTGGAGGACCCCCTTATCCCCAGGGGTAGTTGATGAAAGATACTTCTACAGTACAAGTACTGTACTTGTAAATAAAATATAGAGATTAGTAAAGGCTGGAGTTGATAGGTATATGAGTGAAAGTGGTGTTGGGTGAGATGAGGGATGCCGGCTGACAGATGACAGAAGAGCATAGAGGTGATTCATTTGTGGCCACCCCTTCGGGGATTAAGGCTTCTGGCAAAGGGGATGGTTAAAGATTAATGAATAGAGTATCACTTATGACTAATAAACATTCCTAAATGATGATCAACCTTAGAAAAGCAATACTCTAAGAGGAATGCAAAAAGAAACTTGAAACTGAAACTGATTACAAAATTAGTTAACATCAATACAAAGTAAATAAGTATGAGCAAATATTAGTCAAAATTCATTAGTTATAACATGAATATTAGCTAAAAAGACAATATCAACTCGATCAAGTTATGAATTATTATAAACTTATTAAATGGCATTTACTTTACACATAATATAAATAGATACTGTACAATATATTAGAGATATTATTCATTAAGTCTACAAAATATAATCAATGGCTACATGGTAATTAGCATAACTTAGTTATTGATACAGTGCAGTTGTTACCAGAAGTTCCTCCCTTTTCCAAAATACACAACAGATAATCTATTGTATTTTTTTTAATGAAGATTAATTGAGTAGGACATAAATAAACTATCAAAGAAATACAACAATTATTCTACAGACTTATTTCTCGCTAAATTCACATATACTGTAGTTTAGTCAATGTTTTAGATTCAGATAAATTTTGAGTGATTGTTTGAAGTCGTACAGCTGCAAAGTTGATCAAATACTGTACAGTACCTATAAAAAGTTAATACAGTAGGTGGAATTTTTGGCAGCAACTGAACTATAAAAATCTTAATTACTAAAGGGATTTATCATGGCAATCACAAAATATTGATATCTACAACAATCATATAAACATTCACAGGCAGCAAAATCACAATGCATGATGACAGTATTATACAAACAGGGCCTAACAAACCTGGTACTGTACAGGCTGTTAAAATTATCTCCGAAAAGTTGACAGAATTAATAAAAACACCATTTGAGGAGGAGCACTTTATTGACAATGTTTCGCAGATAGCGGAGTGACCCGAAGAAGCTATCTGCGAAGTGTTGTCAATAAAGTGTTCCTCCTCATATGGTGTTTATATTCAAACGAGAGACTATTCAAATCCAGTAATAAATCCAAGTCCATTCGTTTATATATGGTATTCTTATTATTTAATATGAATAGCTCAAAAATTCTCAGGCGGAATGCACGTAGGGCCAATATTCCAATGAAGATTTTGGTCGGTTAAACCATATCTTTAGATATATACTCTGTAGTGAAAAAACGGACTAATCTTCTACACCAATAGTATCATATATCTACACAAGTATATTCAATAAACAGAATATAACCAGACTTAACCTGCATTGACTTTGTAATTAGAATTGGATCGTGTGTTTTTTTACAGCCATTATACGAGGTTTGTTTGTGGCCAACTAAACATTCAGGGATATACAGAATACACATAACATTAAGCTACGGTATAGTACATTATATATATACAGAGCAGGCATACACCAGGACAGGGATATCTATACTGTATTATACATTGATACACAAATACAGTGACATAAAACTACTGAAAACTACCGACTATTAACCCCTAAAGCACAGTGACGCATTTTGTAGCCTACTCCTTATTCTGGGTAACATCAGATGATTTTATGCAGCTTAAGAAGGTTCTATGCTGTCCAAATGGTTCATGGAGACAGTATTTACCCCTTCATGTGCTAAAGGTCTATCATAAGCTAAAGAAAATCATCTAATGGTAACCAGAATAAAACCAAAATTACGTCATCGTGCTGAAAGGGTTAAAGGTAGTATCTTGACTACTGAAACTACTGCCTATTTAAAAGTAGCATCCAATGAAAAATAGTAAAGTTATCGCTATATTGAAATCAGAAATCCAACAGGCATTATGGTACGCTGTCGAAGAGCGAACATCATTTTCTGTTCGCCTTTTGTTTAGTCTAACCAAACAGTTTTAAGGGGCTGTTCGATTTTGTTCGCCATTACTTGCAAAACAAAAAACATGCCTTTTGTTTAGTCTAACTGAACAGATTCAAGGGGCTGTTCGGTTTTGTTCGACTTTATTTGCCAAACAAAAAACAAACAGAAAATTATGTTGCTTCTAGGCTGACAAACCAGTAAAATTTATCAGTAATTTTTCTTCCAAATACAGTACTGCTCAGATAGATATTCCCGTCCATGATTGTACGGCTCATTTATAACATAATTCTACTATGGGTCTATTACTCCAGGCCAAAACCTTTACACTGTACAGGGTTTTTTATGTGTATGAAAGAGAAAAAAGGCAAAGCTGCCTATAACGACTGTCCCCCCCCCCACCCACTAAATTGATGTGAGTGATGTGCCAAATTCAAGGTACAGTACATTAGAGTCAAAACATCTGAGAATGCGGACCTTGAAAAAATGTAAGTTGTAGGATGAAGGAGAGATAGATTGAGGGACAGTTTCAGAGATTAGGACAAAACATGTTAAAATAATGCAATTGGAACATATATATACAATAATGTGTACAGAAGGAATGGAGCACCATTTGCAGAGGAGCATTTCTTCTTAAATGGTGTTTGATACCCATTGTCAACTTTTCACATTTTTAAAAATATTTACAGAGAGAATATATGGTTCTATCGATCTTCAGTAACACACTAATTGGCCGGAGTAATCAACCCATAACAACATGCCTGAGCACTTCTAAACCATCCAAAATTTTCTGAAGTAAAGATATTATTCAGTAAATTATCTAAAAGTACAAAAATTTTCATGTACAGTAGTTTCCAGCCAGGACTCAATCAAATTTGAAGATCAGCACAAATGCATCAAATTTTCGATGTCTCCTGATCATCTGAATAGGAAGAACTATTATATACTATTAAATATATTCATAATAACAATTGGAAAATTAATATAAACTAATGATATGTAGGCTATGCTTAGCTGTATGAGTTAGCAGATTTTGAATGGAATATCAACGTTGTTAATCAACTAATAATCACAAGCATTGATGATAATTTAATGATCATTATTTACAAAGTTAATGAATGGACAGGACAGATAAACAAGAATGGATTTTATGAAAGAAATGATGTGAGATAGTCTGTGTCATTTGGTGCCAGTCTAAGTCTGTGTCATTTGGTGCCAGTCTAAGTCTGTGTCATTTGGTGCCAGTCTAAGTCTGTGTCATTTGGTGCCAGTCTAAGTCTGTGTCATTTGGTGCCAGTCTAAGTCTGTGTCATTTGGTGCCAGTCTAAGTCTGTGTCATTTGGTGCCAGTCTAAGTCTGTGTCATTTGGTGCCAGTCTAAGTCTATTGCTTTATTCCGGATGATGATGAACCATTTTATTCAGCTTAGGAAGAACCACAAACGTCGTACTCGTCTCTCAGCCGGGGTACGTCCATTTGGTAAGAGGACAAACACACTGATGCAATTTTTAACGCTGTGCACTCCCTTGATTGACAGGGCTAGGGCGTACACTTGTTACAGGAACTTTACAGGTCTCCCTCATTATCCGATGCCCCAATTTACGATATTTTTATAGGTTTTTAGGTGTTTGGGTTTGGGTTTTGGCTGGTCTGAGAACACATCCCCATTTACCCCATTACTGACATTTGCCATGAATTACTTGACCCGAGTGTCCAAACTCTCGACGTCTACCAATGGCACAGGGTGGGATCAAACTGCAGACCCACCGATCAGCAGCCAGACGCGCTACTGACCATGCCACGGCCCGCGGCATTCACAAACAAAATGGTGCCACTGATTGAGGTGAGGCGAGGTGGGTACGAAACTTGACTACGGTACCTGTATACTGTATTTTTTTTTTTTTTTTTCCAATTGGCGCTAAATTGCAATCTACTCGGCTATTATGAAGATTTTGAAGCAAATTATGTTGTTAATTATGAAAACTTGGTATTTAAATGATGCAAAGAGATAGTAGTTTCCTATTTTTCCATTAATTATAGAGAAATCAGTTGCCAAGGGATTCAATTTACCACCAGCTGGAATGAAACCGACTATAGCGTAACCAGAGTGGATAAATCGTGGAAGTGGTGAGGTGGGATGGGTGGGATACTCAACTATGAATCCTCAAGTCTAGGGTTCAATGCCCTGAGTAACATCAAAACGTGGCAATGGTGTAGCGAGGTGGGTAGGATACTTGACAAAAGGGTGCCAAACCGTAGCAATTTTGTTTTCAGACTTGAATGATTATGAGAAGGAATACAGGAAAATTAACATGATAATACCATTGTTTTGACCACATTATCACTTCCAAAGACATAATTTGAACTATAAACTATAATTTTATCCTTACATCTTAATAAATAAAGGTCAATGTTTGTCTGTTTGTCAGTTACCCGACCTTTGTACTGTACCTTTGTTACTAAACTCCTCCCACAGTTTTGGTGCCAGGTGGGAGTGTGGGGCACCGTTGGAAAGCCCAGGCTTTGGAGATGGTTTTAGGCGAGTTTAGTGGAAATCGGAGACACTTTTGTTTAATAAAATTTTCGGCAGAACTTATGTAGTATACGGGAGCGAAAAAAAATGCGAAAAAAATGGCCGTTTGGGGCAGAAGGAGGCCTCCGATCGAAAAGGTGTATGGAACGAAAGTTGTTCGCAGCTCCCCAAAATGGGAGTACGGATGAGGTCAGATCCAAAATCGGAGGTCATTTAGCGGCCGAAATCGAGGTCGCCGTTTAATGAGGCACAGGGAGGTCGAGGCCGGTGATTATGGTAGTAGTAGTATTGTGATGATTGTGGTAGTAGTGATTGATGATGGTGATTATGGTAGTAGAATTTAAACCCGGGCAACGCCGGGTACCCCTCCTAGTATACAATAATAAAGACTACAATTATAATGTAAAACAATAATGGACTCGGCTTTCGTTTGACACCCTAATACCGTCTATCCAATATGAACTTTGGGGCGATCTCCGAGAGGTAAACAGTGGTAACCCGGATGTTTTGCTGCGATAGTGGGCTTCCAAGGCTAATAAGATAAAGGTAAGCACTGAAGCAATGTGAAAATAAAGAGAAAATGAGTGAGAATATGTGTGAGTGTGTATTAAAGTGAGTGTGTATTGAAAAAGAGAGCAAGATATAATTTTACTATTGATGCATATTATATATAATTTAAACATCCAAATCACAAACACACACACACATATATATATAGGTACTCATGTGCTCTCTCTCTCTCTCTCTCTCTCTCTAAATACCTCAAACACCCAAAGGATGCACTAACACTTACTTCCCCTAAATATATCTAGGCTACACATTAGATATTCTGGCCAACCTTGTGTTTATGTTTCACAATGCAATTATAAATATATATTAACAACTACAGTAATTACTACAAGAGTCATAGAGGATGCAATGTTAAAGTTTTCTATTGTGAGCAACAATAAGTCGCCACTGATAAAAAACGTACGCCAGGGACCAGTTTCAAAACAAACGTTCTGTAACGCTACTGTGGATGGGTGACAACAGACTTGGTATGTGATGTATCAGTTGTACCATGGCTGGGAGGTGGGTCTATTGACTTGAGGGCAACAAGGCCGGTATTCATAATTGGTAGTAATTATTAGAGTTTTGCCATATTCCTTGCCAATCAAGAGGATATTCTAATAGTTGCAATTGCTATGAGAAGTCCTGCAACATTACTACAGTACTAGCATTGCAATTATAACAACTAGCATATCACCTCGATTGGTTAGAAATACGGCAAAAATATAATAATTATTGTACTGTACCACCAATTATGATAGGGTTTGTCTAAGAATATCAGCCTTGGCACAACTAAAGGTAGCGCCAACGAACTTGACAATAATCTTGATCCCTTAACTTCTTATAACTCAAAATTAATTAACTATATTGGGCTGAAATTCCTATAATTTTGGAATAGTCCACCAGGAAATATGTATGGATATTTACAGCCACTTTGCTTTAGGCTCTTTTGAGTTACGAAGCGGTAAAAGATCGAGATATTTGTCAAGTTCGTTGGTGCTACCTATAATACATAACATACTAAGTCAGTTGTTGTCACCCACCCACCGAAATGTTACAGAACGTTTCTGTTTTTAAACTAGGCCCAGCAGACAAGTGTGGAGTCCCACCTTCATAATTTCAAATTATTTTTTGTCTATTAGTTTAATGCAAAAAAACACTACTGAACCACACTAAAGTAATCCCGGAAGGACCATATGCTTTCATTAGTTTATTAAAGTACATTGGGGTTTGTAATTGATGATTAATGTTAAGAATGGGGTGTTACTTATACAGTATTTTATTATTATTTTTTTTAAAAGAGACAATGAACGGAGGAAGGAAAAACACAGATAAAACAAAAAGGTCCATGTGCCTAAAGGCATCCTTCATTCATAAAATGTTTGTAACAACTGGATTTAAACTTTTGTAGATTGTAAGTTTGTGGAAAGTAACTCGAGGGAAGTGAATTCCAAAGAGTAGTAGTTCTAGGGATAAATTAATTTTGATAAGCAGAAGTTCTGCATTGTGGAGGAGAAAGTGTAAATTCATGGGCGCTCTCAGCTGCCCTAGTTCTACGGGGAAAGATGTGGAGAGGCGGCACAATTGAAGCAAGTTCATCGGAACAATTGCTGTGAAAATATCTGTAGAATAATGCAAGGAATGCAACGTTTCTTCGTATGGATAATGTAGGAAGGTCCTGTGTGATTGCAGGGTTATTGATTAATCTAATAGCTTTATTTTGAATTTTGTCCAACTGCCTCAATGCAACCACTCCACTTCCACTCCACAGAGGTGAACAGTAATCCAGTATATAACCTTTGTTCATGTCTGTTCAGGATAAGTTTTAAGTTACAACCAGAGACATAAATTATGAAGGAAGGACACAAATTTGACAGTGACTGTACATCTCACATGTATTAATAATTAGTTAATTCATGTATTCATGCAGTCATGTTCACAGCAAGTTCATCGGTATTACAGGAACTGTTCATTGATGTTTCTGGCATGTGATAAATGATTGAATACTTTTAGTTCTATCAAGTTGCCTCTGATAGCATAAGCGAGAAATTTAAGAATGTGCATTTATGATCCATGATAAGTACAGTAGAGAATACATTCATTTGAATTTGTATTGAACCAGAATGAGATAAATTAAAGTGCCTTATAATATCCCAAATGTCTTGGAGAGCTTTGCTGTAGAGGCTCAGATTCAAATGGGTGTACAGTATACAGAACTTATTATGGCTTGGATGTGTACCAAGTTCCTGTAACATAAATAAATCTACAGTATTGTGAAAATCTTTGAAGTCGTCCAGTATATCTGTGTCAAAATTCTCATGAGTATATATTGAGTCTTGCCAACATAAAGCCACTACATATGAGACCCTGCGCTGAAAATGTCTGACATGTTGCCATATTTCATAAAGGTTAAGATCGCACAATACATGTACAGGTATCTGCTTTTATTATATGCTACTGAATGTTTGTAAACCAGAGCTGCATTATCTTTGCCAAGTCAATCAATAAATTAAATTCACCATGTTACTCTACAAACTCTGCACAGTCAAATAATTCATTTCCCAAATATACTTGATTGTTTGAGTCCTGGCACACACTAGGAGGGCATGAAATAGAGTACACTGTGATGCACAATCTGTGCTAGATTTGATGTTTCATTTGCTAAATACTGTACATATAAATACAGTTACGAGATACTAGTCATCAAATTTACCTCAGATGGGACTTCACAAATGTCCACTTACATCAGGTACCCATTTTCTGAAGTTTGTTGTGTTTTTTTTGTTTTTTTTTAATTTGTTAAATCTTCAATGTGTTATTTCCACATAGTGATTTTGATCAGTTCTCCTGTCTTTATAGGGAAGTTCCTCTTTTTTTTTTTTTTTGCAAGTTTTACATTTTTTGAAACTGCTATATGAACAGGGGCATGAAGTGCGACGAGACTACAGATCCGTCTCTTCCGGCCAGGACGGGACAGACAAGCAATCTCCTCATACCTGATGCATTTGTTCAACAAACATTAAAAAGAAATCTGGTGTGAGTGAACCTTTGTCAAGTCCCTTCTTGGGGTAAACATAATTAGTTTCCTCTCTTTGTGATTTTTTATCAGTGTTGTGGGCAAAACAGCACATTATACTACTTGAGTATTGCCTTATATAGGTATTTTTTTAACAGTGTGCTGTCCTATCTCCTCATACTCATATTATTAACCCCTTCAGCACAATAACAACTTTATACCTTTGATTCTGGCTAATATATGATAATTTTGTGCATCTCATAAAGGCCATACCTGTATGTTATTCTGAGGGTTGATTGAGATTGTATTTACCCCTTTGAATCCTAGAAGTAGATTATGGGGCTATAGAAGTCTAGATGCTTTCAAGTCCCAATGGGGAGGAGATAAAACATAACATTATAATGTAAAACTTGCAAAATGAACAAACCAAAACAGGGACGACACAATATAAAGGCAAAATAACTTATCAAAATCGCTATGTGGAAATAACACTTTAGCAAAACAAAATGAAAGATCTCTACGGTCATATACAGTCTACCACAAGTCCAATAGTGGAGAGAGTATGACATAATTTTTCACTCTTAGTTCCAATACAGGTAATCTCTAGGTACTGTACATATATTATGACATTTTGTTGCTCTACATACTGTACTACTATCTAAAAATGTATATCATAATATTAAATAGATTATTATCTATCTAGCGTATCCCTTCCTATTTCAGTATATGTTGCATATTATAGAAGTCAAATACCGTATTTGATTGACACATAATGTAGCAATGGTTTACAAACATTCGCAAGAATAAATCATGAATGGCACACTATCAATACCAAGTGGTGCACGTCACGTTATCAGTACAAAGTCAGCGCAGGGTCTCCACCTCATACCACTATCCTGCAGTTTCTGGGGGTCAGTAGTAACGATGCTGCGAGGGGGGGTTTGGTTGGGTTGGTTGTCATCATGCAGTCGGTCGGTCATGCACACACGCTGGTCAGTACTTACCGCGGAAACTACAGGATATAGTGGTTGAGGGATCCACACTCTTATAGCTCATCACGCTAGTTTTATACCACACTCTTCGCTCTTCCTAAACTTCAAAGATGTCCTATAACTTGGCTACTCTATTAATTTCTATTGTAATATAATTGAGAACAGTAAATCTTCTAAAATATACTGTATATATATATATATATAATGCCTAAAGGCAAACATAAGTCAGCTCATGCGTACACCATTACAGTCCTCCGAGGGACAAAGTCACTGCTCTGAAGGACAGGTTCCTATTTACTGCTAGGTCAACAGAGACATACTTGCCCATCCACTTTGTACTGACCGGGAATCAAACCCGGGTCCTCTCGGTTGTGATCAGAGAGCGCTACCAATGTACCACAGGATGCAATCTACCAATAAGTACTGCAAATTGTGTTTTTCACTTTATACAAGCAAAACTAATTTTACCCGAGTGGATGATGTGTGTCCCACCTAACAAGCTTTGATTAAAATTAACTGATCTTAATCTATGCTAAACTACGTTATGTACAGTACATTTGACATCATCCTAAAACAATTGTACAGGTCTCCCTTACTATCCGATGCCCCGATTAATGATATTATTACCGGTATAGGTTTCTAGGTGTTTGGGTTTTGGTTTTGGCTGGTCCGAGAATGCATCCCCATTTACCCCCAGTTATTTTAGGGTTTGCTATACGATTTTTCTATTTAAGATGGGGTTTTCAGGATAACCCAGTCGTAAATCGAGGAAGACCTGTAGCTCAAGTATTGGTAGTCATACTAGTTTTACAAATGAATGTACATGTACTGATTTCTCACTTTTAATCTAACTAGTTCTTAAGAGCAACATATAAAGCCTTAAAGTTTACAAAATTAATCTAGGCGAGTGTGGGACAACTTTGCTTGGACCTTATGTTGGCAATAACTCATGTGAGACTGATGACGAACGTGTTATTTTGAAAGTGTGCTTGAGTAAAGAGTGCGAATGTAAGTGAATAATAGTGCAAGATTTAGATATGAAAAGAGTGCAATATATATTTAGAAGTATGCAGAAAGAGTGCGATATATTGTAAGTTGTGCAGAAAAAGGTGCGAAGTGTAATAAATTGTGAACATTATTGCAAGACAGAGTATGGAAAGAGTGCAATACAGTATAAACAAATTACAAAGTGATATATTAATGTGTTCTGTTAAGAGTGCGAAATGTGACAGCTGTGCAGGAAAAGTTAAATAGGTATAAATTAATAAGGGAGTGCATTAAATTGAAGACAAGGAAAAGAGTGCATGCTGAGAGAGAGGAAGAGTGCAATAGAGTGCTAAAAGGGAGCAGAAAGAGTGCAAGAGAGTGCATAGGAGTTCAGAATGGAAGTATGGAGTTCAGTGCGAGTTTAACCGAGAAATTTTAGAGGTGCTATTTTTTTTTCGTAATCATATTCGAATACTTATTACGGTACCATAAGTAAATTAGTGTATGCATTCATGTGTATGCATGTGAGTTGTGCACACAGACTCAAGCTGTGTGCATATTTATATGTATGTACTGTATGTAGTATAGTTGCTCATAAAAAACTATGAGCACGAGATCAAATAGACATAAAAATTCAAGCCGTAAACATTTGGAAGGCATGACAGATTTAATCAACATTTACGTAAATCTACCAAGCGGCAGAGAACTTGCACAATGACTACGAAAGACAAACACGTTGACTAAATGTCTAAAACATACAAATACTGTACATTTATTAATACACAAAGCACAACACAAATAATTTAGCAAAAATCAAACCAAAATCAAACAAACTAAAACTGTATTATCAAAGCAAGGCAAAAATAGTTTGAATTATAGTATTCAAGGCTAGATTTAAATATATTATACAGTAGACCAAAGAACAAATAGACTTAGTAATAAAAATGAATGAAAGCTAAGCAAGGCATAGAATCAGTCAAAAATATAATTAAGATAACAAAAGCAAATACACTGTAGTATAGAGAGTTAAGAAAAATAATACTGTACTGTGAAAATGGGTTACAATTACTTGAAACTGTTTAATAAAGCAAAGCAAGGCAAAGAATAAAGTTATGTTAAGCAAAAATATGTTGTATAGAAAGCCAAGAGAGACAGTGTTCAGAAAATTAAACATAAAAGCAAAACCAAAATGAAGAAAAGTAAAGCAAATATTTGTATAGGTCCAGTCAATGCAAGATAAAGGACCGATAGAAATAGTAAGGCTTGAGGAAATGGTTAGAAAAATAATAAAGTTTGTAATATCATGTAATTGTGCATCTATTAGGACAAATATATACGCCAAGCCAATACTGTAATTACAAATATTGTGAAACATGAGATTGTCAAGCTGTACGCTGCTTCAGTCAAGATAAGTGCTCGTATAAGTAAGACATAAATAATGCCTCATACATCAATACAAAAAAATTGATTAACCAATACATTTTCGCTTGTATTCTTAAACAATTCTTTCCTTTCACAGCGACGTTCATCGATGAAATAACTTTAAAAAATTATGTTGATGCGGTTTTTACCACCATGGACTCCCTTAGGTCAATAGTTGGGCTAAGGTGGGTGCCCTGAAGTTTCAGGGACTTCAGTAGACAGTTGCCACAGATTGCTAGACCGCGCCGTCAACCAACAGCACTGTCGTCTGCCAATAACACACACTGGCTGGGCCAAGCCTCGAACCGCCAACCTCTCGGTTAGCAGGCGAGTGCTCTACCAACCGCGCTACGGCATGTGGGAATGCTAATCCATGTACTTTAGTAAACAACACTCATTCTCATAATAATCGCTCAGTATCAGGCATAAGGAAAGGAAAGAATTACTTAAGAATATAAACGTACAGTATCATGTCTTTATCATATTGAATATACAATAATGTACTCAGGTTAACTGAACGAGCAGAGGATGACAACCTCTCAAACACACAAAGTTGGCCAAAATCCTAAACTTCCAAAACCCTAAGAAATGAAACAGTCCACGAAGCTGGTCCATTTATTTCATAAATTGAGCAGATATACAAAATAAAAGCTAACGTAAGCCCTCCAATAACTTTACGTATTTGTAGATATGAGAGTTTGTTTGTTTTAAATGTCTATAGTACAGTAGTCCTTCTGATAATGCTACTCGAGGAATTATTATACAATCTAACACAATAATGCCCTGTTTAATATTAAAGCTATCTCTGATTGGATCAATTATTCATATTACCAGTAATTCTTTACCAAGTACAGTACTGTACATGCGTCTTGTTCATTTTAACTCCAGGTTTCCCTTCTCTTAGTCTGGTTGCCTGCCAAAACCCATCTCTCCACTCTTTAAATTGCGACTTAAAATATGCAATAGATTCATAGTGAGTATTATCCAGGATATAATGCCAAAACCATAAAGGTATGCAAAATTTCTCAATCCCAATACAGTACAGTACTGTACAGTACTTGATTTCATGTATTATTTAAAATTAACTTACTGAAGGGCTTAAGCTAGTATCACACAGGCACTTTTACCAACTACTTTTATCGTCAACACTGATCTGGCAGCTTATGAGGTTAATTTTCTACATAATTATGTCACTTAAATTAATCTACCTTCAATCTAGTTTTCGATACCATTGCAAAGTATCCCAGAAATGTTACTATAGTCTGTTTAATTTCAGCTGAGGGTAAACTGCCATGTCCCAATCTTCATCACTCTGTTATTACAAAGATTTTGTAGCAAAACATTTTTTTAATTGTGAAAACTTGGCATTAACATGACTTGGATATGTATTAGTTTCATATTTTCACATTACATATCGGGAAATTCGCTGCTAAGAGATTCAGTTTATCATCAGGTGGAACAAAAATAGACTATAGACAAAATGTTGACAATAAAAAATTATGATAAAAGCTCTGATGCGATACCTCATTTAGTGTCTATATATAACAGAGATTAATTCATGGCATTTGTTAACTAAGCTTTACTATCTATATGTTAACTTAAATGTATTATGGCACTTCTTAACTAGAGATATAATGTAGCATTAACTTACATGTAATATGGCACTTCTTAACCCCTTCTGTACCGGCGACGTCTTTTTCACTTTACTCTGGCTACTATTAGACAGTTCTATTCAGTTTAAAAAGGGCCTCCAGCAATCAACAGGCTTCAAACTATCTCACTTAACCCTTTTTACTACCTCAGATCCATCATAAACTGCACAAAAGCATCTAAATGTAGCAGGAATAAGACTAAAAAGACTTCGCCGGTACAGAAGGGGTTAACTAGAGGTTTAATGTGTATAAACTAACTTAAATGTAATATGGCACTCTATGACTAAAGTATTAACCCTCTCAGTATGGGTGATTGTTTTTTATTATATTTTGACCATCATTAGACAATCTTATTCATAGTAAGCCGGTGTCACACGAGCAAGTTCATTGGCTACAACTTGGCTAGGACTTTTATTTTATTTTATTTTATTTTATTTTATTTTATTTTATTTTGTTTTGCCAGACGCCGTAATTCCCGAGAAGGGATGGCCATGAAGATTAGGCGTTTGTCACGAATGGCTAGGTCAAGTTGCCCGGGTTTGACATCTACCAATAACCTTTTGACAGAGAGGATTCGATCCACTGACCTTTAGATCAGCAGCCGAAGCTTTACTGACTATGCCACGGCTCTGGTGTTTTCTAGAATCATTCCTAAAGTTAATAAAATTGTCTAGTTCAAGCCAAAGTATAGTAAAAAAAAGTATGCCATTAAACTAAGGGGGCTAATGTCTAAAATAACTTACCGTATGTGTATTATGGCACTTGTGAACTAAGTTAGGTTGTACTAAATTATGTTAATAGAATGTTACGTAAGATATTGGAGAGGTGTGGCGTCTTGGTTTCAAATGACTTAACTTTTTCGTCTTCATGAATAAAAGTCTTCCTATAACTAAAGAAATTTTTAAATTTGAAGTTGTAGAACTGCAACATTATTGTAAGAGAGTGTACCTAAGTATAAATGATGGGTTTTACCACCATGCACTCCCTGCTCAAGAGCTGGGCTAACGTGGGTGCCCTGATGATCAGTGACTTCAGTGAATAGTTGCTACAGATTGCTAGACTGCGCCGTCCACCAACAGCACTGGCGTCCGCCAATAACTGGCCGGCCCGAGACTCGAACCGTCAACCTCACAGTTTGCCGGCGAGTGCTCTACCAAACCGCGCTGTGGCCTGTGACCTTAGTCATAAACATTATCTCGAATGCCTTTCATCCTCCTGGGAAACCCCCATTAGAGGATGGCCAGGCTATTTTATATAGACATGAAGACATGAAGACATGATCCTTTTGGCCATGCAAAAATACTCACTCCTTCTACTATATATATATATATATATATATATATATATATATATATATATATATATATATATATATTTTTCAAATTTCTTCTCTCAATTTCTACTACCAGCTTGACTTATACAGTATGTAGTTAAAGAGTGATCAAACAAGGTCATATCCATAAAAATACACCTAAATAAATCAAGATAATACAATTCATACAAGAAGAAGCCCTCAGAACCAAGATAGCCAACCAAGCTAATATCATACATCATAAGATATAAAGGACTGTATTTATACAACTCGAGCACTTGCATTCATTGTTGCTATCTTACATACTAGTGTCAAGAAATGTATAATAAACTAAAGGTACTAATGCCAGTAGAGGTCTCCCTCACTATCCGATGCCCTGATTGACGATACTATTATAGGTTTTTAGGTGTTTGGGTTAGGGTATTGGCTGGTCCGAGAATGCATCCCCATTTACCCCATTAATTTTAGGGTTCATTATACAATCATTCTATTTAAGATCGGGTTTTCAGGAACGTAACCCAATCGTCAAACGAGGGAGACCTGTATAGTCTTCTTTATAATCATACCTGTACCTCTTTTCCTACCTTACTTCAACCTAACTAATAAAACAAATGTTGTGCTGAGTCATAAGCAGCTGGGTGAAGTTCAGAGAACTGTTGCCTCTCTTCTCCATGAGAGGTCTCCCACTTCACCTTAAAGGGAAGGTGTATGCCTTGTGTGTTAGGAATGTACAGTAATGACATATGCCTCAGAAACGGGGCCGGTTCAAGTGGAAGATATTAATAGAATGGAATGGAATTAAAAAAATAATGGCAAGATGGATATAGTGGGGTAAACCCCAAGGATGGGGTATCGAGTGAGGAGCTAAGAAGGCGTCTGAGCATTAGAAGTACAGTATCAGTGAGGTGAAAGAGTTTTCTGTTACCTTAAGAATAAAATAAGCAATATCCATCTCTCCATTCTATTCTCATTCCGTTCCATTCTACTGATATCCTCCGCTTTAACCGGCCACGTTTCCGAGGCATAGGTCATCGCACTCCCAACACACGAGGTATATACCTTCTCTTTAAGGTGAAGTGGGAGCCCTCTCATGGTCAGGAGTGGCAAAAGCTTTCTAAACTTCCCCCAGCCACTTCTGACTCTAGCAATGGAGCCAGCTTCAGCGCCACCTCCGGCGGAAACCGTATCGCCCAAATACTGTAGCAGAATTTATTCACACACTCCAGCGTTACACTGTCGAAATCAACACTAACAGCCGGGTCATTTAACACAAATTCTCCCTTGCACACTGCACATTCAAAGTCTATGATTCTTGTCAAAGGTCCGTGTAATAATGTAAAGGTGGTATACAACAGATATTTCCTCTAATCTACAATAGTCAAATCGTATACAGTTATCTTCCAGTATTATTATTCAGTATTATTATTGATTATATAAAGCTCAGGCGTTATAAATACAGTCCCGGGTGTAATAATGTAATAAAGGTGCTAAACGACAGATATTTCCTCCAATCTACGGTAGTCAAATCCTTCCTCCAGTTCCTGTGGGGAAACCAATGGTGCATCCGGTGTCAGAGATATAGTCCATTCACTATAGGTAGGTTAATAATCTTGACCATTGACCTCTATAACTCAAAAATTACTTGATAAATCGAGCTAATATTTCTACCATTTGGGAAGAGTCAGCTAGGGAATAGATGTCGAGATTTTCAGCCCAATTGCCCAATCCCTTTTGAGTTAAGGGGGCTAGGGGTTACGATTACTAGCTTTCATATAATGAATGGACTTATAGTGACCACACAACTCAACCAGCATAACATTTCAATAATGACTATTGTATCTTAAATAACAGAAGTAAACAAATTGTAAAAGAATCATGTAAAAACTTAGATTAAACTGAAAACAAATAGCGAAGTAAATATATATATATATACTGTATATATATATATATATATATATATATATATATATATATATATATATATATATATATACCTGTATATATATATATATATATATATATATATATATATATGTGAATACAAATATGTATAGCTATAGTGGCATGCAAAAGTCATACAGTAAATATTCCAAATGCATCAATAGTGCATAGCAAAACTGTCAGTGGATTTTGCTATTTCTGTGAGTATTGTATAGAGGTGTGTGTGTGTATGTGTTTGTGAATGAGTATTTTTATAATAGTGTGAGAGAGAGAGAGAGAGAGAGCGAGAGAGAGAGAGAGCGAGAGAGCGAGAGCGAGAGAGAGAGAGAGAATTAGACCATCAGACAGAGAACAAAACCATTTAATTTCAGTTAAGAGAGGATCCAACAAGTCAAATCACTATCAAATTAATTCAAATCCAACAAACCAACACTTATCCATATAAATTAGTTCAAAATATAATCAGAATAATCTCAAACATCAATAAAATATCAGAAATTTACTCACGGAATAAATTCATCAACTTCCTAAAATAGACCCGAACTTTCCAGAACGCAAAACTTAATTAAATAAAAAGAGAAAATAAACAACAGGAAATTTAGACACTGAACCATTACAGAGTGAGGAAGTATATGAACAAAGGCGGTGCTGGTTGGGGGGAGGGGCGTCGACTGACTGGGGACAGAGGTGCATGGAGGCGGTTTGTTCGTGGCCACCCCTTCAGGGATCACGGCGTCGGGCAATAGATAGAACCATTATATACGAAGAAGGTTTAAAATACAGTATGTAAAATAAATATATCACAGAGAAGCTAGACACAAGATTATTATTATATAGAACAAATGGAGGAAGTTAGAAAGTAAGAGATTAGTTTATGATAATTCAAAGTGGTAACGAAGCCAAAATCGAATGCTGCGAGATTTTACAAAGTAAGTACGAAGGTTATCCAAGAATTTAGCTAGGATGGGATAGTTGGATATGCTTGATATTGATGGTGGTAGTTGTGGTAGTAGCTATGGTAGTTTTGGTAATAGTGCTGGTAGTTGTGGTAGTGACAGTGGTAGTGGTAAAGTAGTTGTGGTAATATTGGTGGTAGTAATGGTTATAGTTGTGGTAGCGATGGTGATAGTTGTGGTCTTATAGGTGGTAGTGATGGTTGTAGTTGTGGTAGTGATGGTAGCAGTATTGTGATCGTATTAATGGCTAAGTTATTTTTATAATTACTAGGTATAGGTGGTGTAATGGTTTAGATGCTTATGTTCTGGGTGCGGTGTCCCGAGATCGAATCCTGGGAGGACCTTAATGCTTTCATTAGTTTATTCAAGTGTATTGGGGTTTGTAATTCATGATTAATGCTAAGAACAGGGTGTTACTTAACGCCTTACGAGCAGGCCCGTAAGGAATTTCTACTACCCGCCAAGCGGGTGGTTTTACCCTAAATGGCCTTGTTTCTGTGCTCTTTTTCATGCATAAACAAGAGCCAGAGCGTAATACAATTATGTATCCCTGAAAGGGCATTAATTCAGCTTTCCAATGACACGAGAACCATCCTCCTACGACCACGCGTTCTCTTGCAACGATCGTGCAAGACGAAGGAAAAATCCCTAAAATACGGTAATTTCTTGACATAATACCCTGTGTAGTGAGGGAGGGAGGGTGGATGTGTGTGGAGTAAACGTCAGTAGGCCCGCCGGACCCGTGGCGAACGGTCAGAGCCCGACCTACGCTCCGCCCACCGCTCGTCTCTCTCTCAGAGGCAATATTGCTCCAAAATTGCACACGGACTAAAGTCGGGCCCCGCTCTTTGGGCAGGTGTTCTCTATACGGACTTAAGTCGGGCCCCGCTAATAAGGGGTTAATAATACAGTTTATGGTAGATGTTATGGAGGTAGTTGTGGTAGTGGTGATGGTAGTAATGGTGGTAATTATGGTAGCAAAGCATTGTTTGTGGTACTGTAGTATCAAGTGGAATATTTGGTAGCAGTCTTGTGGCAGGATCAGTCATACCAAAGTCATATAACGTCATAAAAGATAGATAAATAGATATTTTGAGAGAGCGAGATAATATCAAGAAGCAGTTCATGTTACCAATGGTTAGAAAAATAGAAAATGCATGGCAAACAAAAATAATATACAGTATATTGTTTCCATCCTCATCGACCGTTGAATAAATTACTGAATCTCGGCAGGAGTAAAATAAAAGATTTAATATTTTAAATGAATGCATGATGACTAGAAAAATATCTGCTTGCTTTTGATTGTTTATACTTCTATGTTATACTATAACATCTGATACATCTTATACTATAACATCTGAGGTGAAGCCATTGATTTCAGGAGCTGATGAGTGATTGGTGCTTCTGAATGCTTTTGTGCTTGCTTTTTGTAGGCGAACTGTTATGTTTCTTCTCCTGTCACCTCTTTTTCCTTTCTCGAGTCTCTTGTTGGTCCTCCCTACCCCTTGATTGGGAGTAAGGGCTGGCTACTGACTGACTGACTTGATTGTTTACTTTTACTGATAGATTAATTAGCTCACAGATTAACAACATCTGAAATGGGCGATTGGAATAGCAAACCCTCCCACAAAAACAAGACAATACAAAAAATTGCCTTTGAATGGTTCGGAGTGGCTTCATTCATTTATTCAATTCAAAGCATTTATTCCTTCACCAAACCTGACAGTACTATCAACAACAAAAAATTTGTTCCCCCAACCACCCACTGAGTGAATCGGAAACACCTGGGGGTCGACAAACGAAGCAACTGAAAGAAGTGCCGTTTACACCCAATAATACTTAATTTTTCAACCCCCAGGTGATTCAAATTAACACCGTGACAGGTTTGGTAACAAACTTTTGTCATTGATAGTACATTCCTAATATTGGTATAGATATAATAACTTATATAATATAATGAGTATTGTCACACACAAAGATATACAGTATTGGTGATTTATAGGAATTGATTACGTTAGGCCGTCTCCCTTACCGACACCATACCCAATTGGAAAGCACCACACCCTTGATTTAGAAACATAGCCATAGATATCCTTTCAAATTACAATGAGGATGAACACATGGAATTAGTGAGGGCGATAAAATAGAGCTATTACGTTTCCTTGATTATGAGATGCATGAGAGATAAAACAGATAAGGATGAGCATAGATAATTACCGGTAGGCTAAATGCACATTGAGACGCAGGACACATACTGAAGAACGGGTGAGATTTCTCTATTTCAATTTATATAAAGTTTAAATCTGTATATTATAGTTTCATATTATCACCAACCCACCAAATAACTTACAAATAAATCTAAATAATGAAATCAATGAAACAATGAATACATGTGGTACTCCAAGGACTCGAACCTAGGACACTCACCCTGAAATTCCGCGCACTAACCATTATGCTATCAAGACAGGGTGACACAGGGCATATACACTCAAAGGCACAATTCTTGGCCCAATGGTAACCCGCGAACGGTAAAAATAACCTCAAAATATTTTTGCATTTTCTTCTCCCCTATCAATTACCATCTCACCTGACTTGCATGTATCTTTCTCAACATTCTGTCCTAGTCCATTCTTTGAACATGGAAGCACTAAATATATACTGCATGGCCTGCTCTGTGCTGTACCGAGTCTAACTGTGCACCTAGCCTTATGGAGGTTAATACATGCTGAAGTAACTCGCTAAAGACGGTATCACACGAGTGCTTTTTCCCTCAACATTTATACTCAACACTGATCTGGCAGCTTATGAGGTTAACATTTTAACTATATGTCACCTAAATTAATCTATCATCAGTCTAGTTTCTGATACCAGTGCAAAATAATCCAGAAATGTTGTCAGAAAAATGTTGATCATCGAATGTTGACTATAAAAGCTCTTGTATTGTGTGATACCGGCTTAATAAAAGCAATATGGTAATGTAATCGCGTCTTTGTGCTTCAGAGATGCATAATAGATAAGATCACTCTTTCAGTATATTATGATGCTTCTTTCACTTTATTCTGGCTATTATTAGATGATTCTAATGAGCTTAGGAAGAACTTGTGTGAGTTAGAGAGTTAATTGATTGGTTGTTGCTCATTTCATTGTTTTAGATCCTTCCTAAACTGCATAAAATCACCTAATCACAACCAGAATGAAATGCGAAATAACGCCATTGGTACTCGGGGGTTAGTAAGGAAACTACAACACATGAAGGAAGAAACAAAAGAGAATACAAGGCAAGGAAAGAATATAAACATAAAGAGCGGTGGAAGGGTCATACTTACAAACAGAGCATAGGATGATAAGGCTATGTGCAGGGTAGGGCAGGGTAAGGTAAGGTAGGGTAGGGTAAGGTAGGGTAGGGTAGGGTACGGTATGGTAGGGTAGGGCAGGTAAAGGTAAGGTAGGGTAGGGTAGGGTAAAGTAAGATAGAGTAGAATAGAACACTGTAGAATAAGAAAGGATAGGGTTGGTATAAGTTAGTATAGGGTAAGGTACAATAAGTTAGCATAGGGTAGGTTTGGGTTGGTTAGGGGTATCGGAGGGTTGGGTTGGTTAGTGGTATGGGAGGGTTGGGTTGGTTAGGGTAGGGGAAGGTAGGTTTGGGTTGGAAAGGGTATGGTAAAGGGGAATATTGTAGAATAGGTTAGAACAGGATACAATAGGATAATGAAGAACAGGGATGGATTAGGTAACATAAGATAGCATGGATGAGGAGAGAAGGGCGACAGTCGGTAAAACAAGGAAGGAATCTCAGGACAGGGACGCTACCGGGGATTGTGTAGCATGGAAAGTGACCATCAGTCTTAGAAAGGGTAAGGTCTTCCCCTTCAAGGAATTTTTCCACCTTTATGCAGAAAACAAGAAAGGGTTTTCATTGTAACCCTCACAAACAGGCAAGCGAAATCCCGGAACAGGGAAGAGAATCCATTCTCTTTTATCTGACAGTGGGAGCCTCACTATTTTTGCCGACAACATCACAACAAGCCCAGTAAGCTTATTCTTCTCCTGACAAGCAAGCTGGGGAAGCAATATTGTTCCGCTTGCTATGTTTGGTGCGGCCATAAGCTCTGGCTAAAAAGCAGAGAATGATATACAAGATTTGGGCTGGACAAAGTGTAGGAGGGAGGGATAAGGGATAGGGGGAGGAGGGGATGTCAAGGACAAGATTAGACGGAACAGGGTAGCGGAGAATAGAGAAAGTTCCAGTACACAAGAATAGGGGCGGGTAGGCAAGGGTGACGTAAGGTTAGATAGGGCAGAGGAGGTTTAAACGGGATAAGGGGAACAGTCGGTAGGAAAAAGAGAATAGATTAGGGTAGTAGAGAATAGGTTAGGATTGGAGAGAATAGGGTAGAGAAGGAGAGAATAGGGTAGAGAAGGACAGAATAGGGTTGGGTAGACCAGGGTAGGCTTAGACAGGGCAGGAAAGGGTTGGATAGGGTAGGATAGGTTAAGGCAGGGTAAGAAAGGATGAGGTAGGGTAGGCGAGGGTACTGTAAGGTTAGATAGGGCAGAACAGGGTTGGACTAGATAGGATAGGGTAAGGTAGGGTAGAGCAGGGTTGGAGAAAGTAGAGTAGGGTAAGGAAGGAAAGGACAGGATAGCATTAGACAGGGGCAGGCAGGGTGTCAAACCGAAGCAAGATTATTTGAAGATGTGAATGAATATGAAGAGGAATACAAAATAAATGACATGAATTAAGATATTTTGGGGCCATTTTATCACCTTCAAAAACATAACTTGAACTATCTATCTTTGCATATACTGTTACAATCATAATGACTACAACTAATGAACCCTGCTTTCATTTGACACCTTGTGGGCAAGATAGAGCAAGATGGGAGAGAAAAGGAAAGAATAGGATAGTGTAGGATAGAATAGGGTAGGAAGAGGCAGGATTGATCAGGGTAGGATATACAGCGTAGGATACAATAGGGTAGGAAGAGGCAGGATTGATCAGGGTAGGATATACAGGGTAGGATACAATAGGGTAGGAAGAGGCAGGATTGATTAGGGTAGGATATACAGTAGCCCGCAACAAGACCAAAACAGCAGCAACCAAGCGATGATAAAAATATAAACAAAATAAACAACAAACACACCCAAAACGGCAGGAGAGATTTTGGGAGGGAGGGAGGTTGGTGAATAAAGGGGAGGGGGGCTGAGCCAGGGGGCAAAGTAAAGTTACCTGTAAAATACTGTGGACCTCTTATACAGTATTGTTCTTTGTGCAAGTACAGTATAATCAATGCAACCAAAATAATTAATAAAATTTACTATGTATTATTGTTACAAACATAGACTACAGTAGATCTGGACTGGACACGAAAATGGAACTTTGCAATAAGGGACCCAAAATCGGAGAAAGAACCTCCAAGTTCGAACCTCGAAACCGCGAAATTATCACATTTTCGCTGTTTCGAGGTTCGAACTTGGTGGTTCGTTCTCCGATTTTGGGTCCCTTACTGCAAAGTTCCATTTTCGTGTCCAGTCCAGATCTACTGTAGTCTATGTTACAAATAATATTTTATTAATTTATTGCATAGTAAGACCCCACTCATAAATACAGAAGCCCTGTCTGGAAATGCTAAATTTAGGGGAAGTGTGAAACTCCTCAGACTCTCACCTTAGACTCTCAGAATTTGTCCAAAGAAATGGGGTGATTGTATGAACCAAATAGCGATGTTCGGACTGAATACCATTACTGTATTAAGACATTTCCCTTCATCTTTCAGACTCTTACCTCGGTCTTTCTGACTTTGTCCGAAAGACAGATTAAAGTCTGGACCAGATATCTAGTCCGGAAGAATTGGGTCTCCAGTTCCGTCTATGAAGGCATACTTGTATTTGCAAAAGGAAAAAAATGGGAGATCCACACATATTTGTCAGTGACCATACAAGGGGCACAAGGGAAGGCCATGAGCAGGGAGGGGAGTGGGAGGAGTGAACAACGCGAGAGGTGGGGAAGGAACAGGGGGCAAAGGGCATGGTGGGAGGGGGGCATGGGTGGGCAATGAACATGGAGGGAGAGAGGGCACACAGGGAGGGAGGGAGGGAGGGAGGGAGGGAGGGAGGGAGGGAGGGAGGGAGGGAGGGAGGGAGGGTGGCAAACCGAACAACCCACCCACCAGCACCCACCCACCAGTTGAAGACAAAAATACTCACGTACCCGGCTGGTAAGGGAAGAGGAAGTAGAGTACACCCCACCGCCATCACATACCCTTGACCCCCCGGCCGGCACCTGGCTGTTGACGGTAAGGTCCACCTGCTCGATCCGCCACTGCAGTCCCTCGATCTCCTGCTCGTACTTCCAGTTGCGGTAAAGGTAGGTCGATACGAAGAGGCACAGGATGAGTAGAACACCTAGGGATATTGCCATGGGTTTTTCGTAGCCCTCTCTTTTGCCGGGGCATTTGGAACCGTCGAAACCGCACCTCGGCTCATCCAAGATTAGAATTTGCTCCGTATTCGCTTCTAGAGACGAATTCTGTGGGTGAATAACAGGTTGTTTGTATTAAAAAACAAATTGTGACTTTGTGATTGTGAGCTCTGATTCATGATAGACTGAGTTCTGGTTTAGCTATAAGATCAATGAGTTCTAGCATATAAATATATAGTGTATGTAATATTCTAATTTAATAATTTCGCTCCCAACACCTATTTTCAGGGTCCGGGACCACTTTTAGGTACTATAATATAAATAAAAGATTGTGAGCTCTGATTCAAACTAGATTACTTCTATTTCCATCTTGTCGATCCACCATTGCAGTCTCACAATCTCCTGCTTGGTAGGTTGACAGGAACAGGCATTGGATCAGAACATGCCAAACGAAGTGCTGTGCATTATTCATAGCTCTTCTTCTCATTGGTGTTGTGATAAAGACAGATAGAGACAAAGCAAGAAATAATAGCTGCAACTCAAGATAGATTGAGTCCTAGGTCAGTTATAAGATAGAGTTACTAAGAAGGAAATAAATACTGTAGTTATATATATATATTTCTTACAGTTTCTTACAGTAGATCCTCTGGAAAAAGGCAAACTAGGCCTGTGTATCCAGCTCAGTACCAGTACTTGCACTTCTGCGGTCGTTCACGGTGTTGGCGGCGGCGGTAGCAGACGCAACATTTTTACTATTCTGTATTTTTGTTTTATAATCAAACTTCAAATCTTGTCTTCCCCATGCTTTATCAAGATTACTCTCAAACTCCCTTATTGATTCGGAATCGACTACATACTGGGGAAGTGCGTTCCACTCATTTACCACTCTATCACAAAATGAGTTCTTTGCCTTCTCAAGCCTATTTCTTTCTTTGTAAATTTTCTTAGAGTGTCCTCTCGTTCTTGTTCCCTCCCGCATCAAGAAGATATATAAGATCAGGGGATTCTGTAGAGCTGCCGTGGCTGAGTCGCAACAAGCGCACCTGGTGTTCAAGAAGTCCAGAGTTTGCCTCCCCATATCGCCCAAAACCTTTTTGACCTGAGGGCATGGACTTCCACACTACGCACTGCAATGGCGGATATTAGAGGTGTATTTGACCATTGTCACATGTACAGTACACAGGTATATGCTAGCACCGATCACCATGGGCGAGCTGATTACACTGGTTACAGAATACATTCACAACCACAGCCTTTCTAACAGTACAATTGTATTCCACATGGACCCCCACATTTTACACACCAATGAGAAGTTGGGTTTAAGCGACCCTCTCCCGTGAACAGGAACAAGCTAGATAATCGAATGAGTTGCCTCGGCATATGGAAGCATATGAAGGCAATTCATTCGTGGCCATCCCCCTTGAGGATTAAGGCATCTGGCAATAGATATATAGATAGGGTTCTGTAAGTCAATACGAATAGACACGCGGTCAGCAAAATACTCAAAGAAATCGCCAAGGGTTATTTGTAACCCTGTCCGTCAAAATTGCACTTCGGCTAGTCCAAGATTAGGATGTGTGGTGAATCTAGTTGTTGTTGTTGTTGTTGTGGTGAATCTAGTTCCAAAGAGGAGTTCTGTGGGCGAAAATCAGAAGCTTACAAGAACAAAAACAAACGCTCTACTTTGTGGATTCTGGTTTCTGAATTTTATATAAATTTTGAAATCCAAGGAATGTTTCTGGTGAGTTTCTGAGTGATAGTGAAATATATAAGCATTGGTTCAATCTCAAACTCAATCAGTAAACCATTTCAACTACCGGATCACGGGGCTGTTCGGCCAGGCAGCCTAGGGAACAACAACATAGTGCCAACCTGTCTCAGAAAAATCCATCCTAACCTAACCTAATTTAACCCAAGCCGCATCACCAATAACTCTCTCTCTCACTCTCTTTCTTTCCAAGCTACACTCTCTCAATTCTAGCATTGTGTACATAAATTTAATAGATACCACTACAGTACTGTGCTCTCTCTCTCTCTCTCTCTCTCTCTCTCTCTCTCTCTCTCTCTCTCTCTCTCTCTCTCTCTCGCTCTCTCTCTCTCTCTCTCTCTCTCTCGCTCTCTCTCTCTCTCTTACCTCCTTATAATAGTTGGCAATCTTGTGCAGACACTTGGAGCAGTTGAAAGTGTCCTCGTTGCCGGGGGGACAGTCGGAGAAGAAGAATATACTATAGTTTCCCTCACTGGAAGCATTGGTGTTCATGGTCATGGAGTAACCCAGGATACCTAGAGGAAAAATGAGGGATTAGGATAACTTAATTTACTCTCTGGCTCTGTCTCGAGTCAGCCACCCCTAGCTATGGGGTATGTGCCTGAGTATATACATACATACATACATAAATACATACTGTATATACATACATACAAATAAGATTTCTATTAAATAAATACAAGTATATACTGTATGCTTTATGTTAACTACTAAATTAATTACAGTATCAAGAAAAGTACTACTGGTAACTCAATGTCCTCACCCACATCTCTTCTTTTCTCTACTATGCTATCCTTTTCTTCCACTTAAATGTATTTAAGGTTCTGCTGTCTACTACAATACAGGCTTGACTACACTGTAAACATTGTGAGTCAAATATATTTATCTTTAATATTGTTCTTAACACCAATAACACCCCAAATTAAATTAATGAAAGCAAGTGATTATTCCCCCAGTATTCGAACCCAGGATATCACATACAGAACTTACACACTCTAACCATTACACCATCAAGACAACAACAAAACAT
The DNA here is from genome assembly GCA_032716605.1 of Paralithodes platypus. Taxonomy (NCBI): domain Eukaryota; kingdom Metazoa; phylum Arthropoda; class Malacostraca; order Decapoda; family Lithodidae; genus Paralithodes; species Paralithodes platypus. The sequence continues at coordinate 33,063,561 of CM064493.1, read as the reverse complement.
AATCAAAAATGCTTTCGGCCTTGGCTTTATTAAGGGACTAGGGGCTGTTCAGCCAGGCAGCCTAGGGAACGACAGCAAAAAAAAAAAAAAAAATTATACACCGAATAAGAGGCACACTCACTCTCGTAAGTCATATTCCGCAGATGATTCTTGATCCTTGCTCCGTCCCGGGCTATTTCCTCCACCGTGATGTTCTCCGAGTTGTTGATGGCTGCTGCATAGATCTCCGAGACGGCCCGCGCGTAAAGTTGCACCGAGTCGTATATGTTCGCCGTCGGCAGGTTGGGGGTGTGCTGAGGTGCCGGGGAGAAACGTTAGCGGAGAAAAGACGCGCTGGACGGATTATGATGAGTTGATTGATAAGTTGATGAAACGCTGGTGTGAAAATGAGGGACAAAAAGAATTAAGAATGAAAAATACTGAGTGAAGAACATAACAAATCTGAGGCTACATTAATAATGATATAGGGAGAAAGAGAGGGGATATGATAGAGACTTTTAAGATGGTGTCAGGAAAGTATGATGAGGATGTGTGTGAAGGTATCTTCTTGATGCGGGAGGGAACAAGAACGAGAGGACACTAAGAAAATTTACAAAGAAAGAAATAGGCTTCAAAAGGCAAAGAACTCATTTTGTGATAGAGTGGTAAATGAGTGGAACGCGCTGCCCCAGTATGTAGTAGATTCCGAATCAATAAGGAAGTTTGAAAGTAATCTTGATAAAGCATGGGGAAGACAAGATTTGAAGTTTGATTATAAAGCAAAAATACAGAGTAGTAAAAATGTTGCGTCTGCTGCCGCCGCCGCCAACACAGTGAACGACCGCAGTAGTGCAAGTACTGGCACTGAGCTGGATACACAGGCCTAGTTTGCCTTTTTCCAGAGGGTCTACTGTAAGAAACTGTAAGAATGACAAAGTGAATGAAGTGCTGGGGTGAAAATGAAGGAAAAAAGATGAAGAATGTATAAAATAGTATGCAAAGAAAGTAAAAGTGTTGGGGGGGAAATACCTTAAGTCAATGCACTGCTGGGGTGAAAATGAAGGAAAAATGGTTGACAAAAATATATATAAAATAAAGGCTGGAGAAGAAAATAAAAGGTTTGAGGGCTATGGAGGAAAATATCTACTGGAGAAAAGATGTATTGGGGTTGAAAACTAGGTAACGGTAGAGGATTGAAGGATATCTACAGAATGAACAACAGATTACTTGAAGTTATACAATGGGAGAGGAGAGTTTGAATGGCGCACCGAGTCATATATGTACGCTGTCGGCAGGTTGGGGGCGTGCTAGGGTTGGGGTGCCAGGGAGAAACGTTAGCGGAGAAAAGAAAAGATGCGCGAGGGTCATAGTAATGCGATGGATGGAAAGCTTAATGCCGATAAAGTAAGGGGAGAAATAATGCACTAGAGAAAAAAATGTAAGGGGCTGGGGGAAAGTCTATGCGAAGAAACGACACTTTTGTGATAACAGTTAGACTCTATGGTAGGCAGAAAACACGTTTAAAGGAAGAATAAGACTGGGAGTAAAGAAAGATGACATGCTTGAAATAACTGAATAGAATCTTTTGGGAATGCCACAACTAGGAATATGTGAAAGTACCAGACAGAAAATTACGCCTTATAACTCGAGTACTGTATAGACAAAACAGTTATTAGTGGAGAAATGACAAAGTTTGTGGCGAGAGGAAGAGGGAGACGAAGAGGGATTTTGACGCTTGAATTAATAAACAAAAAATTCCCTTCGCAGCACCGTATATGGGCGAATTAACTTTAAAAATTACGTTAGTTATAGAAATCTGTGTACCATCTGTAAACAACACTTATTCCCACAGTATTCGATTGGTATTGGGCGCTGTGAAGGGAAAGAATTGCATAACCCTTTCGTTACCAGTGTCGTCCTTTTAACTTTTATCTGACTATTTTATTTAGTTTCAGAAGGGCCTCCAGCAATTACCAGGCTTCGAACTATCTCACTTGACCCTTTTACTACCTCAGATGATGTCAGATCCTTCTTAAACTGCTCAAAATCGTCTAAATACAGTATAGCAAGAATAAAATTAAAAAGACGTCACCGATACAGAAGGAGATAAGAATACAGAACTTAGAAACGTAGGGAGCTGAAACAAAAATTTCTGGAAGATTGGGAGGAAATTTAAAATATAATTCCCTGCCTATTTTTTGTAAGTAAGGAAGTTATTTCCCATAACGAATAGCTTGGTGAAATATTTGTTGGTAAATGGCTTGGTTACCGATATTACAATCGGAAAAAACATAAGTTCCTTAAAAATGCAGTTTCTCGTATCCCAAGCAGTTATACTATACAGTACTTGGCCGAGAATATAAGGAACTACAATTTTCACATAAATAATACGCATACCGGTATTATTTATTCTTACTTTTGGAAATAAATATAAATGGAGGCTCTTTTATAGGATTTTGAAGGGCTTTTTGTTTAGGTAGAATTTGAAAATATATTTATAAAAGGAGACAGGGGTTGGGAAGATATTTTGAAATGTTTAAATAATAATAATAATAAGAATAATGAAATATTATACAGTATATAAATGGCAGTGGTCAACATAGAAATGGGAAAAGTGGATAGAAAAACTGAAGAGGACTTAACAATATATTAAGGGAAGCATTGGGATAAATATTTCTAATCAGTTATGAATAAAGCAGAATATTCGGGACAGGGAAATGGAAGAATGTAGAAAAATTGTATGGGGCATAAAGATAAATATTCATCATTAAGGAACTCTTGTCAGTTTAGAAATATATTATATGGGAAATTTATGATGATTATTGAGGTACAATTATACATTTTATTTTATTTTGTGTCTTTTAAGCAAGGGACAGAATCTGAAGGGGGCTTTCTACAAACTAAAAATGCATGCATGTTTTATAATAGTACAGTATTGGAGGGTAATAGAGGGATGGAGGTAGGGAAGGTAGAAGAAATGGAGGGAGGGAGGGTGGGGTTCGGAAGGGATGGAGGGGGGAAGAGGAAAGGGATGAAGAAAGAAAGAAAGAAAGAAAGAAAGAAAGAAAGAAGAAAAAGAGAGAGAGAGAGAGAGAGAGAGAGAGAGAGAGAGAGAGAGAGAGAGAGAGAGAGAGAGAGAGAGAGAGAGAGAGAGAGAGAGAGAGAGAGAGAGAGAGAGAGAGAGAGAGAGAGAGAGAGAGAGAGAGAGAGAGAGAGAGAGAGAGAGAGAGAGAGAGAGAGAGAATAAATGTAAACTAACACAAAATGAAAGATGAAATCTATCATAAAATATATAAACTAAATTTATATATGTACAAGCAAATATTTTACTATAGCAAATGCAATCTAGTTGCTTAGCATCCATCTAACATATAAGCAAGCTCTATGCAAACAAGCAAATATAAATGTAACTACCTGTATGTACTTAATGTCATATATGTAAAAACAGTATGAAGTTATGTTTAAAATGTTCCCAATACACTTAAATTGAAATTAATAATGGAAAAGTAATAGTAATTATGAAATGTTTTAAATGTACAAAACGAAACTTTACAACTAAATTCAATAAACAAATATTTATAATACAAAAAAGGTATTATTATTATTATGTCTAATACTAAATCCTAAAACTAAATTGATGAGTATAAATGTGATGTTGATACAATGTTTAAAGATTTATACATACCTTTTAGATGTTTTGGTGTTGAAATGTTATTGTATATAATTATTATGTTAATTAAGAAACTTTTGTTAAACCAATTAAAGAAAATCTATGTTAAACTATGTAAGTGTTGTATTACTTAATTATGTACTGTATATGTTAATAGTAGTGATAATAACATATATATCATAGTGTTCTGTGGTAGCAGTTAGATAGCAATTTCTTAGCTCTAGTTTGGTTATTAAATGGATTAGCTAGTAACACGGTAGTTGTTATTGCAGTTGTCATATTAATAGAAAATATAAAACAAAATTAACCTACAATATCTCCATGGTAATTCATGGATCGGGTGGTGAGTCGTCGATGTCAAGCTATAATTTGTTTATTAATTTGAGTACAGTACCGGTAGATATAATGTCCGTTGTTTTTGCAGTTGTCAGTTTAATGCAAGATGCTTATAATGTCTTCAGTTATTTGTTTTCTACGGATGAGTTGGTGAGAAGTCGAAGATAGGCCGTCATCATTATCAGTGTTAAACCTCTTCAGCACGATGACATTATTTTCATCTTAATCTAGCTACCATTAGACGATTTATTTAAATTTATGATCTACCTCTGGGACTGACATGGGTATATACACCTCAATAAACCCTCTGAATAATACAGGTCCTTCTTAAACTGCAATGTGGTCTGGTTAAACTAATGAAAAACAAATTTTAAACTGCACAAAATCGTCTAAGTTTAGCCAGAATATAAAGGCAAAAAAGTAATCACCGTACTGAAGGGGTTAAGTCATCAACATCGTCATCATTATATCATGCAACTGCTGAATTCATATATTTCACCAACAAAATTATTGGAAAAGAGGTTGCAATAAATACAGGGTACTGAATAAATTATGTCACAGTGATAGGTACATTTGGCCTCATACATTTATATCCACTTTGCGATTTTATGTGTAGGAGAAAACATAGTATGGTTGACTTATAAGAATAATTGGCTATAATACAGTTAATTGGTCATATTATCTAACTACTGTACAGTACTGCATAAGCTAAATACAATCATAATTCAATCACACTCATTTTACTTCTATGCATAAAGTTCTAAAGTGTACACAAATTCATATGTCCAACTGTACATTAAAAAAATATAATGGATTACAACACTTACCAGACTTAATGTACTTACTGCGAAGGTAATTTATATATTTATGCACCTCATTCAGCATCTGGCAGACATTATTACAGTCTTGAGCTGGTGAAACATCCTGATCACTGCGACATAACTCATTTACGGTAGCCAAATTATGAAAGCGGGCACTGCTGCATAAACATAGCAAGCATTATACTTTATTACTGCGTTGATCCTGCATAGCACAAAAATCTTTGCCGTCGTCAAGAATACAGTACAGTAATTCCTCACTTTAGCTACATTCCTGGATATCGAGACTTTGAATGAAACAATTTCAAGTGAATCAAGTATTTTTTGTCATTTTTATTGTGAATTTGGACTATTTTTGTCTGATTTACATGTTAATTATGAAGAATTACAACTTAAAGGTAATTTTGTATCCGAGTGCATAATAATGAAACAAAATAAAATTAGGAGACTTTTAAGTGAGGGGTGCCTGTAGTCGAATAAAGCATCGAGCGTTTGGCGCAAAAATTCTGCAATCGGCGTTGGATAGTGCGGAAACAAAAGCATCATTGCAATACTAATATACCTTGACAACTGATTCATGCACTACTACAGTCGTCTGAAAAACAAAAGAGAAACAAAAAGAATAAAAGACGGAAGGGAAGGGTGGTCGTACGAGAGCCTGTAGAAAGAGAACGGCCATCTTCCCCATTGAACGCCATTATGGTGCCAAAATTATCATATGGCGGGGTATTATTTAATTTTTGAATAATTTAGAATTTAGTGTACAAGGTAATATTTAATTTTTGGATAATTTAGAATTTAGAGTCAATAATGTATATAATTTTTGGATCATTTAGAATTTAGCATACACGAGTCAAATACTGTATTAAGAATTTATATCCAAAGACTATAATTATATCTTTTAGAAGCCTTGGCAAATATCTATTATCACTTACGCTGTGCGCATATTTCCGCATATTTCCCCTATATTAGGGCACTCTTGAATGATTAAGCAAGTGTCTGAATGAAATTAAATGTATTCAGCCAAAAATTAGAAGAAAATAGCTTCAAAATTACACCAGAATGAGATTTGTAGCGAGCGGGGTTCATCCGGAGAGCTACCATAGACATCGGCAATTATGGGCACGGACGTATTTTGAATGTAAATAGAGACTAAGGACACCCATGGCCCAAATATGGCGGAGATTGGCCGATCACTGTTACTATAGGGTCGCTAGTGGTTGTATATCTCGTGTTTGGGTGAAGAATGTTACAAGGTGGAGAAAAGCAAAATGTAGTTGATAAAATTTATGAAATGTAATGATTAATCAACACAAAATGATTAGGCGAAATATAAGTAGACCTACTGTACAAAATTAACACAAAACAGAAGAAATAAACACTGAAAAAGGGTTAAAAAATAACTTATTAACTTACTTTGTTAGTTTAAACATTTATGGATTAGGAGGGGTTGTTAGAAATTTATTACAAAACATTGAACATTTAAACACATTTCTTTCCCAAAACCAAGCATTAAACATCAACATTACCCATTGTTATAAATATTATCCAAATATAAATTTTAACATTGATTAAACATACAGTAATGGCATTTTAGTCCCAACACTTATATTAGCAAGAACATTTAAACAAAACATTTAATAACCCAAACCAAAGCATTATTAACAAAACTCATTACTAAACATCACAACACTTACTAAAACATTGACAAGACACATACATTATCAAAAACATTTATCAGTGGTGCATTTTAACATAATAATAAATAATTAAGCATGCAGAACTTAATTGCTTCCTCTCCCAATCTTACGGTGTAGTTGTGCATATTAAAATGACCAAAGACAAAGACTATATACAGTACTGTATACACTTCACAAGACACAAAAATAAATAAACAAATAAATTATATAATACAGAATCCCATTAGAACAGTTGGTGCTTTGTTTTCCAAATGTATAAAATTCCCCAAGACAGACAGACATATCCGACACCAACAAAATCCATACGTAACTTCCCGAGTGCACATATTCGATACCAACATAAGCTATACGTACAATCCCTGTGTAGACGTTAACTTCCCGAGTGTGCACATATGTAGACAAGTAAAACACACATACGACAATAGCATACACAAAACCACACCCAGCATACCACAGATATATATACCAGTTTTCACATGTACTATACCACATAGAAATAACATACTGTAATTACAATCCAACTATTCCCAATGATTTCCTGAGCTACCACATAGACATAAAAATTAGCATTCCCAATACCAAATATACGACATACGATGAACATCCACAGATACGACATACTGTACAGCTATCTGCGACACAATAATCTAATAACAGCATACACCGACACCCAGCATATCACCTACATACCACATAGACAAGACATCCACATACACTGTACAGTCGGGCTAATAAGTGATGTCTCGGCACCAAGTATATTTTTTATTAATAATTGGTATCAGCAATATTTAAACTTGACTATTTGTTTCGAGTGAGATATACAAACATGTTCCTACACTTACCCACCCTATTCAACATCTGACAGACATTAATACAGCACAGAGCGAGCCAAACGTTATGACAGCTGAGACATGACTTATTAGCGCTACTGTATAACATTTAACTGTATACCCAATGGTGTTTATAAGGTGCAATATGGTATGGCACTCTTTATAATGTCATATACAGTATTACTCTTTCAATATCAATATATGAGCTATGATATACTAAATTACCTCTCTTTGTCAATATATCAACTTTCAAGCAAAGAAAATTACATCTATAGTACCATTAACTTCCAAAGAAAGCAATTGTTACATCAAGAACATTATGAAGAGTCATATCATTTTAAATTTGTTTAAATCACCCAGGGAAGCCTGGAGCTGGTTACCTGGGGATGATGACCTCCTTTGCTGGCAATTTATAAACCAATCATGACAAAACTAACAAAGAACCACCACTAGCCTGTAAAGGCAGAATCGCAAAACGAAACTACCGCAGATTCCCAAGTTCAGACTTGGCGCGTGAATGCCAGGCACCATGAGAAGAAGAACGGGTGCGATATATAAAGAGCTAAGCTAAATGCAGGCACCATGAGAAGAAGAACGGGTGTGATATATAAAGAGCTAAGCTAAATAGGAGCTCTAAAAAACACTGACATTGCTTTTTAATAAATCCTTGCAGTCCGAGACTATGCCTGATGAGTAGAGGAATAGCCTATAATTAGTAAGATGTATATGTAAAACTCAATATACTAAATGAACAAACAGATTTTCCAAATCACTCATGAGAGCTTGGCGATCATCAACAATAAACCTTTCCTGATTCATTACTACAAAATATTCTGTATGAAGGGCCAAACAAAATCATTCATACAAAAAATGCTGAAACCAGAAAAAAAAATCACCTCATTAATATATTAACCCCCTCAGCACGATGACATATTTTTTTTTCTAAATACAGCATTAGGGCAAAAGTATTTCAGTATTGATTATAAGTTATTCATACATACCTGTACATACAGTACATACATACATAATTTTTTTTAAGACAGTGGTCCACACATATGTGCAGTTTCAGTCTCTTGTCCTAATGGCGGCATTCCAGGCAACCCAGGTAAGAGCAGAAACAAGAAACAAAGTATCCCCTCAATAATATATTATAAAGTCTTTATGCCACCCGATGCAAGAAAAAAAAAGATAATAATAAAATAAAGCTGTAAATAATATGGATGTGTGATGCCAGTCATATCTTGGGGGTAAATAATATTGATTATTACGCCAAACAGTAACTACCGAATTCACTATCATTCGAACACCGAAATGCAAACTACAAAACCTGATGGAGTGCCGCTGTATCAAAACTCATCCATCAAAAAATATACCGAACATTGTTGTTAAAGTTAAAACTAGTCTTAAAACAAACAGCAAACCCAATTTGACACTTCCAAACACTAAGGGGTGAGTTTGTGAAGGACAGACGAGACAAGAGACGTGCAAGCCAGGACGCACATTTGGTTCATATGTACAATGGTGTGCACTAACAAGCATACACCCATTCCAATCTTTGAACCTTTAAAGCTAAATTCTGAAGCATCTGGGATATAATGTATGTATGACCCAGGCACATACCCCATTGCTGGGAGTGGCCGACTCGAGACAGAGACCGAGCAGAAACAACAGTTAAAGTTCAAATTCTTAGGGTCTGGGACCACTTTCGCGTTCCCTCGCCCCTTTCTCTATCTCATTGAGTAGGAGAATTTTACAAGGGGAGGAGGATTCCTAGCCTCCTGCCCCCATATATCTGGGATATAATAAAGCATATAATTGTCTAGTTTGCATTTGATACAGATTCAAATGGGTGTATTATTGCTCACAAATGTACAAGTGTTATGTAATAGTTTACTTAATACTGTACAGCCAATCCAAAAGAATAGCTACCACGTCTTCAATTTCAATGTTATACACATCAGCTATTATGATGCAGTTTTTAACACTGAAATCCCTTGATTAATAGGGATAGGGCGTCCTCTTGTTACAGGGATTATACTGGATATTTGCCACGAATTGCTAGACCTGAGTGGCCAAACTCTTGACATCTACCAACGGCACGGTCTGGGATCGAACTACCAACCCTTCGATCAGCAGTCAAACGCGCTACGGCCCGTGGCATATTTTCTTAATGGATTAATTTAGGAAACATTTTGGACTGGCTGAAGCCGAGTTTTATGTCATGGGGAGTGCAAAATGTTTGGTGAAGAACTCTCAGAGAAGCAATAATAAATAGGGAATATGTATATTATTCTACTTCAATGTTCGACAATGCAAACTATGTACAGTACAGGATTTTTCTCTACTTTATTGCATCTCTGAAAGATCTGATCAAGATAATTACAATTTACTAGGTAAAATGTTCAGAAAAACAGGCAGTACCGTATTGGTGTTACTGATACAAAACGGTTTATAAACTTGAATCAACATACAATAAGGATATAATTATAAAATCAAGCTTGAATTTCTGAGTATTTTATCCAGTAAAGAATATTTGTTAAAGGACCGGACAGCTACCAAGACGATACAAGATGCAGTGTTTATTACTAGTCTAGATTAGAGACCCTAGAGTAGCAGAGATATGTCACAGTTTGAAGCTTTGAACTGATTAGACGAACCTCCATAATGTAAATATCTGGTAAAGAATTGATAAGGAGACCAAATGCAGCCCCAGATAGCTTCAAACATTTATAGACAGGATTAATGACCAGGACTGTACAACACAAGATGACAAGAATATGTTTAACCCTTGTCTAGCGGGGTGTTTTGGGCTCATTTGGGCATATTCAGGCCCTCCTGAATGATCAATCAAGTATCTGCATGAAAAGAAATGTATTCAGCAAAAAACTAGGCGGTAAAAGCTTCAAAATGAGACTAGAACGAGCTACGTAGCACTCATGGCTCTCTTGCAGTGGTGCCACGAACACGGGAGTTTAGCGTATAGCGGTATATTTTTCCCAGCTATGCTCACTACTGGCTACACTGCCGGCCTCTCGAGAACACAGGGAACATGAGTTAATGGGCGGCGGTAAGCCCTGGGAGTCGGCTGTCTGGCCCGCTGCGCTTCCGGCCATTTGCACTCGATTTTAACCCTTTAAAAATCTTAATAATGCTCCTAACTTGCTGCAAATTGGTGCACGACTTAAGTCGAGCGCCGCCAATAAGGGGTAATATGTGGAAAATTCACGATTAACTTGTAAATGTACAGTATATCAGTAAATGTATGTTTTACATTAGTCAAACGGCTATAAATATTAAGAAATTTACGGACAGACAAATATATGTACAATACATATGTCAAAATGGTTACTCGAGTGTAAAACAATAGTCCTTAATACAAAGCTATTATACAGAGAGTCAAATGATCATAAATATAAAGTCAGTGCATACATATAAGAGGTAGTGTGCTTCAGAATGGGTGAGCAATGGGTTTATTCTGTAAAAGATTGTCGTCGGTGGGAAAGTGCTTTGCAGTAAGTCAATCGGTTAATGGTTAGTGAACAGAATAGATACTAAAAATTTGTTAAATAATTGACTACCGTACTGTAGTTTGTCAAACGTCGTCACTAGGTTAACATCTAAATGTCCATTCAAATGATGTGTTGATTGATAGAATACTGTGGCCATATGTGTGTTACTTGTTTATATGAATACAGTATATACTGTATAGATATATGTGTACAGTATATCTAAAGGTGGGACTCCGAGCATATTGGTATTGGCTATTAAGTAACTGACTATGAACAAAAACTATATGTGATCAAGCCAAGACTATTACTAAATGACCTGGATATGGTATCTTAATTTTAGAAGGAATACAATCCCAAAATGCTATAACAACACTCATGCCACTAAGTAAACCAATGCTGATGTCATACAGTGGCATGAGTGTACAATTGCCTTGATCAATTTGTATCCACTCCATGCTTTAATAGAAGAGAAAATTGTTAGCATGACCGCATTAGAGGAGTATTTGTTTATGCAGTACTGTAGTGTATTAATATGATCAAGTAACAGTTTCATACCAAATTATTATTGTCAGTCAATTGCACTATTTACTGCCATACATAAAATAAAATGAAATAATAATAATAAAATTAAATCGTGAGCGGATACGAATTCATGCGGGAAACTGTTTGTCCGTTTATAATTATACATACAGGTGTCCCTCACTATCCGATGCGCAGATTTACAATATTATTATAGGTTTTTATGTGTTTGGGTTTGGGTTTTGGCTGGTCCGAGAACGTATCCCCATTTACCCCATTAATCTTAGGGTTCGCTATATAATTTTTCTATTTAAGATCGGGTTTTCAGGAACGTAACTCAATCGTATATCGAGGGAGACCTGTAAGTTAGTCAGGCAGGTGTTCAAGATGCAGAAACAAGATAGAGTAAAAGAAGTGCGACTTTCTGGGAACACATTGTAAACATCTGCAGGGTTGAAAATTATATATATTTATATATTAGTGAGGTAATGATCCCAGAGAAGATGTTAGTGATAAGTTAAACTCAAAATGTCAGAGAGAAAATCCACAAAGAGTGAGCGAAATACCCAGAATGCAAACTCCGCAATATCTTTTGGTCGGGGCTTGAGATCTGATCTAATTAATAATATTGATGATTATATAAAATTAATTCGTAAGATGAAATGTTATCTTACTAAATAATATTGATAATAATAAAAACAAAATTTTAAAATTAATGGTTACTTAAAAACAAAAGGTAGATCAGAATAAACTCAATACGGTAATGACATTCCAAATCAAATCACTTAATGCTCAAGTTAAAATCATGTTTTATTTAAGTTTGAATCATCTTTTATTTAAGATGGAATAATTCATTGAAATTCAAATCCTCCTTTCTGTAAACTTCATTATTAAGTTTGAAGTTTGAATCATATTCGTTTGCACAAGCTCAATACTGTAGTGTTTTACTTAAAGCTCATATCGCACTTCAAGTTCAATCAAATTCAAATCACTTTCAGATCAGGTTTCAATCCTCACCGAAAAAAATTATTAGCAAAACTCCCAAGTGAAAAATATACAAACACTGAAAAAACAGTGACCCCCACAAAAAACAGCACACATTCCCCGTTTTCTTTGAGCCTACCTTGTCATCCTTGATGGGCTTTTCCTGGTAGAAAATGAAAAGCGTTAATTCTTTCGGAAATCCTAGATGTTTCGTACATCCTTAAACTTTTGGGTCATATATATATATAAAACACTGTATATATTTGGGGGTTTTACATTTTACAGTGTAGCTTATTTGATAGTAAAAGGAAGAATAATTTCTTTGTTTTTTGTGATGGAAACAAATTCATGCATTATCTGTAAATGTACAAAGAATACACAAGTATAATAAAAGATTGGGAATCATTTGATGCACTGAAGGCCTGTATTCCTAGACAAACTCCATCATTGTTGGCGGTAACTACTGTATAGGTAGCACCAACGAACTTGACAATAATCTTGATCCCTGACCTCTCTGTAACTCAGAGAGCAAACTGGCTGTAAATATCCACACCTATTTCCTGGTGGACTCTTCCCAAATGATCGATAGAAACATCAGCCCGATTGCTTTCATTTATTTCGAGTTACAAGAAGTTAAGGGGTCCAGATAATGGTCAAGTTTGCTGGCGATACCTTCAGCTTAGTTTGGCTGTATTCCTAACCAGTTAATATAATACGCTAGTTGTTATAATTGCAATACATATGTGCATACAACGGTTACATTAGTCAATATAATACGCTAGTTGTTATAATTGCAATACATATGTGCATACAACGGTTACATTTTTTCCTCCATTAGACAAGAGCTACCTTTCAGCAGATAGAGTTAGTACAAGAAAGTCCTGCCATAACACTGCCCCATCATGTCATCAATGTCATCAACTGTGCCTCAGCAAGTCCCCCAACAGGATCTACAACCACAGCGGCCTTAAGAGACTCAACAAAGTCCCCCTGCAACACCTGCACCTGCAGTACCTGCAACCACACAGTGTTACAACAAGACAACTTTCTCTTCATAATTGCTGAGGGGCACAGGGCCCTGGGTGGGGCTTTGGTTTCCTGGGCGTTTCCGCACCCTCCTTAGCTCCCAGCCATGGAGTGGCTTCGGTCACCCAGGCTTTATTGTGGTCGGCAGGGAGGGTTCTGTGGGGGTGCTCGGTTATGGTCTTGGCCTTCAACGGGGCCTTGGGGCTGTTCGGCCAGGCAGCTTGGGGAACAACAACAACAACAACAACAACAAGACAGTACCATAACAAGACTATACTGCATAGGATGACTGTTGGTGTTGTTGTTGATGTGTTTATTTTATACTAGCTCACTGGGCCAGGGCCCTCACAAGGCTAGTGTTCAGTGAGGAGGTGCAAAGTCAAGTTAACATAGGATGACTGTTGGTCCATATTTACGTCATCCACCATTTTAGTGGCCTTGTACGACAAACAGTAGGATACAACATGGGGGTTGCTTGGCCAGACAGCCTGGGGATCATCAACAACAACAACAACATGGGGCTGTTCGGCCAGGCAGCCTAGGGAACGACTACTACTACACGGGGCATATCCTTTCTCCTTCACTTAATGTAGGCTAATGGCCCCCATACCCCAAGGCGGAGGGTAATGAGAGTACTGTAGTTTATGAATATTCCAATACTTCTCATTGCAATTACAACAACTAGCATATAATTTGACTGACAACGAATATGACAACTATTGAAATCACCAACAATGATCGGTATTGTCTAGGAACGCAGGCTAAAATCTCAGTGTTATGCTATGATTGTGTATTGTGTAAAAAACTAATTATAAAATAAGACTAGTAGCTATAAAGAAAAAATAAATATTAAACGGTGTATGGTATAATCTAACTATATAATGGCACAATGTTTTAGTATTTCAACAGACAGTATAGCAGAATATAAATAAACTCCTAAAACCTATAAATGAAAGAACTAGAAGAATTTGTTATTAGTATACATAGTGAAGTTAAGTGAACTGTATATTGCTTAAATGTAGTAGTTAATATCTATTATATATATGTGTTTTATAATGTACAGTCAAAATCAATAATTTGCCAACAATATTTCTCATACTTTCTGTAATTATAAATAAGTCGCTTTTTCTGGCCACTCTTCATATAAATAGCCTGCATCTTAGTATATAAATATACACATCAATAAAATAAACATATACAAGTACAGTATATATAAAAAACAAAAAAAACAAAAAAGTACTGTACCATTCACATCAATCAATACTGTAGGCTACCTTATTATAATGTAAAACTTGCTAAATAAACAAACCAAAACTGGGACGACACAAGGTAAATGAGTTGAGTTAACGTCCTTTTCAAGAGACGTAACACAAACTACCCTTAAGATTTTTGGCAAACATGTACATTTAACATGTAGTTTCTTTATTCATGCAGAGTTTAGTAGAATTTACCAGAACGTCCCGGACTTCCCAAACTTGACTAATTCCTTTAACGTGACGATAGTGCGTTGTTATATGTGCGATTAGTTTGCTTGGGAAACAGATTAACTTGCTCATGTAGTAATGTACACCCTATGTGGTGGATTGTGTTCTTTTATTTAATAATTTTCATTTTAGTAAGCGTTGTTTCCACATAGCGATTTTTATAATTTAATTTTACTTTATATTGTCCTTGTCCCAATTTTGTTTGTTTAGTTTGTAAGTTTTACATTTTAACTATTGAATTTGATCGTATAGTAGTACTGTAGTGTAAGTTGAGAAATACAAAAATAATGTTACAGTAGCTATAAAAGGAGAGAATAAGAAGAATTATGTAATATATTTTGTAGTGTACTGAAAACTACAGGGGGAAATGTAATATTATTTTGTGAATTAGATACCAAGATTTCAAAGATACTCAAAACCAAAAAAAACATCATAGAATACTTTTCTATACAAATTTATAGTATATATTAATGTACACAGTTCCTATTTACTTACCATCAGTGTATTCATATATCTATCTAACTAACATATTTTCTATCTGTCTGTCTCTTTCTATATATAATCTATCCTTGGTTTGGTTTAAAGGACAAATGAAGATGCCCTTTATATTCTGGTTATTTAACCATGTACCTCTTTATCTCAATATCTATATACAGTATCTATATACTCAATAAACTCCTTATTAATACATCTATACAGTATATGTATCCATCCACCATCCACCTATTCATCTATCTACTTATCATTGTATCATCATCATCATCAAATCTGACGCCTCGCTTCCAGAGAAAGCACCCCCAAAAGGGATGGCCATGGCAGAAACTGCCTCCAGGTTCCCAGACATGCCCCGACTGACCCACTCCACAGTGCCATTTCCACTAAGTGGATTATAACCATGAACACTGAAGGAGCAGACTCAGAGCAGTCCCTCACCCGGATGGCAGTTCATTGTATCTATACATCAATCCATTCACACATCTGTCAGTCCGTTTCTCTATACAGTATACCTTTAAATTTATCGATCTATTGCACTGTATCTATCTATCTATCCATCAATTCTAATAGGTATCCAGCTATCTATCTAAAAAGAATATCTTCAATTCAAGCTAATACTGTATATCTATCAGTAATCTATAAAATAATTATATATTTATGGCAACTATCATTGGAATTTTACAATACTGTTCTCATGATTTTCCCATAACATAAATTACTTAAATAACTTGCTTACATTTAGTTATTTATATCCTAACAAAATCACTGTTTTCTATTATCTTTGCAAAATAATAGAAACTTTAAAAGCAAAATTTATGTTGTCAAAATGTATTGAAAGAAAATATGTTAAAATTATAGCTTAAAGTAAATAAATTAACTAAAGACTAACGTAATTTCAGCATTAAAAAGCACTGCATCATCAGCTAAATTAACATAACACAATCTAAGGCATTCCATATTTAACTATATTCACATTATCTATAAATTACTCGCACTAAATAAATATAATTATTAGTGCATTCTCTTTAGTATTAAATTGACATACTTGACTAGTATATTATACATTTCTAACTAAGCTAAAATTGATAATTCTGACTATAATGTATATATCAGTTCCACAAGCCAAATTAACTGTTAGCTAATGCATTCACTCTCTATAAATAATTGTACATGTGCTAAAAATCCTAGCTACCGTACACTATAAATATTAACATTCACCCTTTATTTTACGAGAAATAATTTATCGTAGACCAGAAATTAGAGACGTTTTGCTTAACAGACACTGGACAACAGAAGATAATGATTGTTTTTGTATCATAAATTGATGTGATGTGTTCAGTGGCAGAATTCTTCCAAACGGAACTGCCTCGTCATACTTGTCATACAGCCTTCTGAACACTCATAGCAAACCAGAAAGGCATTTAGAATCATATACAGTAAAGGGATACAAAGAATGCAAACGGCAATAGTCAAACTAATCCTAACTTATCCTCGATTATCATGATGAGGGTAAGAGGCATGAGCAAATACTTTATCACAAACGTCTTCCCATTAAGAGAGGGTCAAGCCACACTGAAGGTGTGCATAATTGTCGCTCGACCACCATTTTATCTCTCGAGACCAGGTAAAAAAGAAGGAAAAAATGTGCATTGACGTCCTCCGAAGAGTGAGCGCTAACCACTGTGTCACAGGTCACCCAAGTATGAATGAATGAATGACGAATCCGAAATCTTAGGGTCGCACCCTCAAATAAACCTCACCATCGTCAGCAGAAACCACCACAGTCTTGCTGCACACAAAAGGAGTTATAGAAAACAATATTGCAACCACCGACCACAACAATAGAGTCCGCTGAAGCAATGTCCCTTTTCCAAACATAATAAACACATCCAAGCGGCTCTATCCTTGTTCAGAAGCCAGCCCTTTAAAATTGCCAGTTTCTGCCCGTCCTCGTTACCAGGAAACCTGTCCATATCCGAGGCATATTTTGTATGTTTTGGAACAGATATTCTATGGTGGCAGGATGCATTTAACCTCAACCAACAATTGGAATCAAGTTATCCAGTTTCCATATCCTAAAACGTCTCTAACCAGAACCACCAAAACATATTTATCCATGCACTGCAGAACCTTTTTATATTTTATTATTTAGAAGATATCATTCGCTGCCTAATTATACCGTTACAAATTTATAATAAGCATAGGGGGAAAGGGAAGAAGTATTTTATGTATTCTCTACTAAATTTGGCTAGATTATTTAATATTATAATCATATAGGAAAGGGAAGGCAATGTGGGGTTCGTTATTACTGTGTTTTGTGAGTTGTGTCGTTTATTTATTTCAATCTTGAAACTCCAAGATAGGGAAATTTCTTCTTCATTCATTCTCTCTCGCTCTCTCTCTCGCTCTCACAGATTCAGATTAGCTTTTTAAGAGGCTCAATATCTCTCTCTCTCGTACAAAACTTGTTCAACATTTCTACATCTTAAGTATCTCTCTCTCTCTTGGAGCTTAGCATTGTAAAAGATCATTCATCAGACAATTATATAATGATAAAGATCTCTAAATCTACCAAACATATGAATTAATAAATTATATCTATGCACAGTAATTGACAGAATATAGGGAAGGGTGCATCTATCCACCGAAAGGGTAAAATAAGATCGCATCTATGTCTATCTACAGAATAGGGAAGCGGGGGGATAGATAGAATGGGAAGGGTACATAATCATCTATTAAAATAATGCATATCTATCACCCAAGACATATACAGTATCTATCAATATACATCTATCTACAGAGAAGGGAAGCGGGGGAAATAGATAGAGTGGGAAGGGTACACGTTTATCTATCAACCGAGAGGGCACACAGAAGATCGCATCTACAGTATCGAGTTACATCTATCTAAAGCATTGGGAAGCAAAAGGAGGGAAATAGATAGAATGGGAAGAATACATTGATATTTTAAAACAATATCTACACCAATATTTAAATGGGAGGAAAGAAGGAAGGTTAACTAAATAAAACTGTCCGAAACACAAGCACTTTTAAGCACAAATTCCCTCGGTACTGTACAAGACAGTGTACGAAAAAAAAAACTAATTTAGGAAGAGCACTTCATTGACAATGTTTTGCAGATAGCTTCTTCAGGTCACTAACCTGAAGAAGCTATCTGCAAAACGTTATCAATAAAGTGCTCCTCCTCATAAGGTGTTTTTATTAATTTTGTCATCTTTTCGGAGTTGATTGTAACAGACTTTACTGTAAGGAGGACTGTCGCTCCAAACTTTCGCCATCTCCCCTTTTAGTCGCCTTGTACGACACGCGGTAGGATACGCGAGGCACATTCTTTTGACTTCATTAAATGTGAAGGCCCCCTTACCCCCAATGAGGAAATTTGCTGTTAAAAGTTCTCATGAAACTCAGATTTAAGAACACACTGAATTACATACACTAAAATGGGAAGACAAATATTATCTACATCACTTGAAAGAACACGAAGGTAGACCATTATCACTTGAAATGGAAAGGGGAAACTATTACAGTACCTATGTATAAACAGAAGTACTTTACCCCCCTCAAAAATAATATGATTGCATTGTTCATCATTATAAACATACAACTGTTGCAGGTACAGTAATTGGTATGTTGCAAATAACAACAATAATTCTCTCTGTAAATTCCCCAAAACAAAAATACAGGTACCAGCTTTAAAGTTACCTTTTGAAATCATTAAATCCAAAATAAGGAAGTATCGGAAAATGTAATTTGAATATATTGCAGATCACAATTGGCTAGAAGAATTACTGGTTCAAACACAAATAATTCATCAATAATTCTCAAAGAAACAAATTTGATATGGTCAAATTTACTGTTAGTGAAGACAATAAAATTTAGGATCTGTGAATAATTATGCAAGAGAGAACTGGCACTCATGACCACAGAAATTACCATTAACCCCTTCAGCACGATGACGCCTTTCTACCTTCTATTCTCCGCTAAAATTATATACTTTATGCAGTTTAATAAGAACCTATGTTATACAGAGGGTTTATTGGTACTGTATTGACCCCTTTGAGTCCTAAAGGTAGATTACAAGCTAAAGAGAATCGTCTGCAGTAATGGTAACCAGAATACGAGGAGCATTATATCATTAAGCTGAAGGGGTTAAACATTATAATTCTAATGTTATTTTAGGACAATGTAATCATATCATTTCCAAGGGCTGTATCTTAGCTAAAGGAACCGAGAGGGCAGAGGAAGAGTGCATCTATCACACTACTGTACATCTATCTGGCAGCCAAAGGGAAGGGGGGCAGGGGGGGGGGGGGTGAAAATAGACAGAATGTGAAGGCGAGACTGGATCTACAGTATTTCAATCTAGTTAACCAGAGGCGATCTCCACTTGCGACCGGTTCACTACATGTTTTTCCTTATGGCAGATTTATAAAGACACATTGAACTGTCCCAGTCATAAATGCTGATACATTTTGGAGCCCTCGAGGTGATTAAACAAACCTTCGAAATGCAAATATCAGGTAAATAATTAATAAACAGATTTATTTCAGCCCGAGATGCTTCAAAATGTATGGACAGCATTGATGACCATGATTTTACATCCAGTCCCATGGTAGCCTGAAGCTAGAGTACCTCACTCTTTCCTCAGCTGCATACAATCATGTGGCGTTAGATAGAAAGCTTGTGGCGAGTATTACAGGAGATAAGAGTCACTGCTCTATAAGGACAGAGTCAGCACACTGACAAGTTAGAGTTTCCATCAAGAACGATTAAAGTATTTTATATTCAGATTCTTTTCCGGTCGCTATCCCACATACGAAGGCTTGCTTGCAACAATAAATAGTGGGTTGCAAGCTAGGATAGAGTCCCACCAATTCAGGCTATTTGGTTCCCAGTGTTGTCAAACAGATACCAGGGGTGCTGGAATCTTCTAATGCTTGTCCACTTATTCAGAGCCGCACTGTTTTATGCAACTCCACTGTATCGAATTATAGTAATATACATACATTAGCTGACAAGTTAAACTGATACAGTATAACATTTAACACCAGGCTGATTCCCCTATTGGTGTTCTACCTGTTACCAGAAGTACTGGAATCACCGTTCCAAATTATAAACTGCCTTGGAAAAACATCAACGAACACTGCACAAAAGATGAGACCCGTGCGTTGGTTTTGCGGAAATTTACAGCTACCATCCAAACAGCTACAGTGGTGTCGGGAATTTAACAAAGGCGAGGTGCAGCTTTTACCAGGGGATACCACAGTCGTCTGAAGGGAGAATTTTGTCAACGTCTCTATAGTATCGGACATGTTGAACAACCACTGTGTACCGTACTTCAAGTACTAGTGGGTATCTGTCAAGCTTGTTTTGATTCAAAAGACAGTTCAGCCAACTATATTTGTCGGTTGACCTTGCCTGCCTTACTCTGGCCTATGAGACTCAGAGCAAGAGGTCTGCCATTGTCCAGCTCAATCGAGGCCAGGTTGAGAAAATTTCCAAGCTAATCGGCAAACTTAGTTGATAGGTTCTCCTCCAAAAACTTTGGGTTTGCAACCCAGGACTATATCACCAGGTGTGATACTGTTACAAACAACACCTTCTCAACTCCACCACTTTTCAGATCAATATGTCTATAGATGAAGGGATCACTCTATCCTTCCTTGTACTCTTGAGGCAAACAAACTTTTGTAGTTAACTCTTCCAGACCAACAGACAAGCCGACAGAACCCAACGCGAGGAATACAACATGCCGAGCGTTATAATAAGAACGAACAATTCACCAATTGCGAGTTACAAGCTATAAGTAAGTTGCAGCCATAAACATTTACTGCATATGTAGCAGATACAACAATTATATTAGTTTGAGAATACTAGAAAGTTTGCTGAATATGATTTTATGTTGTTCCTATTTTTGTTTGTTTATTTTGCAAGTTTTACATTATAGTTTATATAAACACTACAACCATATTTTAATTGGTATGTATGTATATACTCAGGCACATACCCCATAGCTGGGGATGGCCGACTTAAGACAGAGCCCGAACAGAAACATTTAATAGTTCCAATTCTTAGGGTACGGAACCACTTTCGCGTTCCCTCACCCCTTACTCTGTCTCGGAGAGTAGGTGAATATAATTGGTGATTCTGCTAAATATTTATGTCTACAGCACTAACTTCCTTATAGCCAAAAACTTGCAAGTACTGTAGTCGATTCTCCCGCCAGACGACTGCAGAGGGTAGTAGTTGTATAGTAATAAAGAGTTGCCGAGGTGGGTCTTTACAACGAGCCTACGTACCTTCTCCTTAAGTCTCAGGTTCCGGTTTTGCTTGTAACATAGTGGAATTGTTAACATCTCACAGAGGACATTGGAGGGGGCATGGACATACACTTGTCTACATCTCTTACGACTCAAAAATAGTTGAATAAAAACACCATCTGAGGAGGACCACTACAGTATACTGACAATGTTTAAAAACACCATCTGAGGAGGACCACTACAGTATACTGACAATGTTTAAAAACACCATCTGAGGAGGACCACTACAGTATACTGACAATGTTTAAAAACACCATCTGAGGAGGACCACTACAGTATACTGACAATGTTTAAAAACACCATCTGAGGAGGACCACTACAGCATACTGACAATGTTTCGCAGATAGTCAATAAAGTGCTTCTCCTCAAATGATGTGTTTATTCATTGTCAACTTTTGGGAGTTTTAACACATAAATAGACGTAACATCTAATACTTCTTACGACATCTCAAACTACTGATAGGTAGCTGATGAAGCAATAGTCTTATTATCTATATTTATTGGGACATCTCTACTTAATAACTATTGCTTATTAGATATATAGAGGCCTATAATTCACTATCTATCTACTGGGACATCTATAATTAATAAGCATCGCTTATAAATTATTAGGGGCCTATCATTTACTATCTCCTATGTAAATGTTAACTAATAACTGATAAAAGTAAAAAATATTCTTATGATCTATCATATTTTATGATATCCGAAAACCTGAAGGAACTATAAAAGTATATAATTAATAGATATACATCTATAAATTATCTCCTATGACATTACGCAATATGAATATTAATAATAAACAATATACACTACATAAAGTCACAAAATCATATAACTATATCATAAATCTAAAACTACAAATCAAATAATAAAGTCAAATTAATCGACTATACAAGTTAACATCAAACATTAATATACTTTCCCAAACGCTATAATTTATCTACTAAACATTTGTCAACATTCACCATGCAACTCAAACAGTCATGCTAGCAGTCACTAGAATGTTTTTACTTTGTGTTTATATATTTTTAGTTGGATTATGTTTATTTGGTCGATGATGCTTATTATTATTATTATTATTATTAGAAGTGTAGTTATTATTAGCCATACTGACAGTCCTATCCTTGGTCTTAATACCTTACTAATTATTTATAAAACCTTATCACTAAACCCCTTCTGTACCGGCAATGTCCTTTTAACTTTATTGTAGCTACTATTAGACGACTTTATTTAGTTTGAAAAGAGCCTCCATCAATAAACACTAAACAGACTTTAAGCGATCTCACTTAACCGTTTTTACTACCATAGATCCTTCTCAAGCTGTACAAAATCGTCCAAATATAGCAAGGATAAAATTAAAAAGACTTCCCTGTACAGAAGGGGTTAATATTAATCTCGCCTAAAGAAGCTATACATTCACAAGTAATTAATACAGTGTCCGTCACATGGCTACCCCCTCAGGGACTCAGATGTCTGGAAGTAAATAAATAGAAGTTCCATTAACACCAAGAATGTTACTGTCAGTTTGGTTGCTTCAATATATATTTACGCTATCCTGCTTTGTATTATATCCATTTGTGAGTACCTAAGCTATTATAGTTTTTCTTATCATGAGTAAATGGTTTATTTTCATTAGTCTTCCTATAGTAGTACTCTGTACTCAGCCCCCCCCCCCATTTTTTTTTTTTTTTTTATATATTTAAAACAGATTTATATTGATTAATCTATTGTAGGCCTACATGTTGTTGTTTTTTTTCAAAATATCTATATGCAAGCACCAAATGCATATCAATAATAAAATTTAATCAAATCATCCAAAATATGAGAAAGGCACCTAATCTGAAAGGGTTAAACAATACAAACTTCCAAGCTCACTGAAGTAGAAGTAAATTAACTATAGGTAGCGCCAACGAACTTGACAATAATCTTGATCCCTGACCTCTCTGTAACTCAAAAGGGCCTAGAGCTAACTGGCTGTAAAATTAATATCCACACCTATTTCCTGGTGGGCTCTTCCCAGATGATAGAAACATCAGCTCGATTGCTCTCATTCATTTCGAGTTATAAGAAGTTAAGGGGTAAAGATTAATGTCAAGTTCGCTGGCGCTACCTATACAGAACAGTAAATTCCTTTTACTGTATATATCATGTATCATTTTTCAATTTATTTTTCTGCAACTATCTAATATGGTAAAGGATCATTCATATATCTATTGTGTGTTAGTATGACACTATTCTAAAACTTAAATGATTAATTATCGTAACTACAGTACAGTACTGTATATCATTCACTATTCATCCCTTGAGGATTATGATGCATTTTGACAGTTAATTTTGGCTATCATTAGGCGACTTTATACAGCTTAGGAAAGATCTGTGGGCATCAAAGGGGTAAAGACTATCTCAATGAACCCTCTGACTTCCATATACCTTTACTAATCTGGATAAAATAGTCTAACTGTCTTGATGGTGTAATGGTTAGAGCGTGTAAGTTCTGCATGTGATATCCTGGGAAAATCACATGCTTTCATTGATTTCATGTGGGGTGTTATTGGTGTTAAGAACGATGCTAAAAATGTCAATTGCCAGTATAAACTATCAAATCGCTTCATAATTATCAAGAGGTTAACTATAATCAAAACAAGACATTATTATAGCAATAAAAAACATGCTTATAAGTTTGGTTTAAAAGGCTAGAGATGTTATTATACCTTAATAATTCAATAATAATAATAATAATAATAATAATAATAATAATAATAATATAAATAATAATAATATAATAATAATAATAATATAGGAAAAATCTGTTAATCATATTAGATCTAATACTAGTAAATCAAATTAGCATTCACCATAATTCAAATAACTAGAAACTAGACAAATAATCTTAATGGTCTATCACCAATATGTTAAAGTGCATTACCAATAATTACTATACTGTACTTATAAGATAAAATAACCATATAAATGTTACTCAAATCTTCACATACATCTAATAACTACTATCGTCTATTCATAATCATTAGGCCAAGCATCTTGATCCTTATTTCAAAAAGGGTTAGAACAAATTTTTGCACCAATTCCCTAGCTGACTCTTCCCAAATTTTAGATTAATTGGTCAATTACTCTATCTCCTGTTTGAGTTATAGAGGTTAATGGTCAACATTTCTGGCCTAATTATAATGAATAAACTATAGTCATCATCATCATCATCATCAAATCTGACGCCTTGCTTCCAGAGGAAGCGCCCCAAAAGGGATGGCCATGGCAGAAACTGCCTCCAGGCTCCCAGACATGCCCCGACTGACCCACTCCACAGTGCCATTTCCACTAAGTGGATTATAACCATGAACACTGAAGGAGCAGACCCAGAGCAGTCCCTCACCCGGATGGTAGTTCCACCACTGTTTTGCTATTTTATTTACCCCAGTGGGGCCCTGGCTGGAAGCATACCAAGCACAGGAATTTTTTGGAAATAGGAACCAGTGGTCCACTGCTCCAGAGGCTGATTGAACCACCAAAGTGGCGGGCGGTGGGGTCGCCGCATCCCTACGCCAGAGAAAGGCCAACTTGTGCCAGTGGGCTGTGAGAGTAAGACACTAGGGAAACATGGGGCACACCATTATGGCCCCACTGCCTTCACCACTCAAGAAAAAAGTTAGAAATAAGAATTATGATAAAGGTACAGTCAGAAAACGGCTATGGGAAGTAGAGGACACCAACCCTCACTCTGATAGATCCAGCCCACCACCATATAAACTATAATAAATTTAAAAAATATAAAAAGAGAAGATTTATAAATTAAACACTGATTTTTGTTTGCGTTAAATAACAATAACAGCTATAGTAGTTTCAATACTAAATGTAACTACTCTAAATTGTCAAAAAAATATTTTATAATTAAATACATACTCCACTTAATCTAAAATGGCGTAAGCATATTTATACCCTATTCAAAATTACTCTAATTTACTGAATATGAAAGGAGGAACTATTCTATTGAATACATAATCTAAGATTCTATAATACCGGTAAATCAAATTCCAGAAGAGTTAAAAATCAAATCTAAATAGTATATATTATACAGCACTTCAGAATTATATACCGGTATATAATTAAAAACCCAAAATCTAATAAAAACAAAACTTTCTTTCAAGCCTATCCTATTGTATTACTCTCTACCATACTACAGTATATATTTAATCAAAATATGAATCCTAGGTACACTCTAAGACACAAATTCCGACCCAATATGAACCCTCGAGCAGTAAATTGAACCACCAAAATGAAAATATTACGTAGGGAATTACTGTATCGGGAAGATTCAACTCAGTTCAGGACAGTTTGAAAAACTTAACCCCTCCTGTACCGGCGACGTCTTTTAAACTTTATTCTGGCTACTATTAGATAATTGTATTCAGTTTAAAAAGGGCCTCCAGAAATTAACAGGCTTCGAACTACTGTATCTCACTAACCGTTTTTACTATCACAGATCCTTCCCCTCTCACCACGGAAGGGCTCTTGAACGCCCATAAAAAAGCATATAACAGGTACCCGGATGGTCTCTTGAACGCCCAGTGGTTGAAAGCCTGTGAGCTTCGTGTGCGAGGCGTCGGTCCGACGCATGTAAACAACAGCCGGCTGGACCGTCGCCCCGCATCTCCGGCCACAAGAAGGAGAGCGTCGCTTGTTCGTGTGTGCCTGTATGTTGTTGTTAAGTATCGAAAAGTGGTGTAAAGTGGCTGTTTTGGCCATAAAGTTATCTCCAATGAAATCATCATCACAGCTCAACCAGTTGACTTAGAGAGCTCTACTTAATGCCATTCTACAGGTAAATAACACAGCTACGCTTGGGGATGCGCGGGAATGCGGGAAGCAGTCTGATTAACGAATATACGGTAGCCTAGCCTAGACGTTTTTCGGCCAAAACACCCGGGTTTCGAGGAATATATATATAATACATAGCCGGGGCTGGAGGGTTAAGCTGCCCAACATATAGCTATAATATAGTTTGAAAGACGTCGCCGGTACAGAAGGGGTTAAGGCCACGATTTATGTCCTAAAGCGTACGGTGCTACTCTATATAAATTCTAAATTATATAAATCTATGAATAAAAAAACAAACTTTCCTTAAAGCTTACCCTATATCCAGCGCTCTCATGGAATCCGAGGCAGAACGGAGGCCGCTCGTTGTACTCGTGCACGCGGTCCTCCAACGTGAAGGATTCCGCCGGACGATTGGCTACGACCATGAACTGTCGATCGAGGGTTAGGAGATCGACCTCCTGGCATTTCTCTCGGTTCTGGTTCAATTCTGTACGGAAACCTAGAACGAAAAGAGAGAAGAATATTGTAAACATGGAGATTAAAGAGAGAAAGAGAGATTTGCATAGATACACTACATTTGATATACAGACCTTACAATCCAAGCGAGGTGGTAAAGACATAATTAGAAGAGGTAGCAAAACCGAAAGTAAGGGAAAGTGGACGAGAGAGAGAGAGAGAGAGAGAGAGAGAGAGAGAGAGAGAGAGAGAGAGAGAGAGAGAGAGAGAGAGAGAGAGAGAGAGAGAGAGAGAGAGAGAGAGAGAGAGAGAGAGAGAGAGAGAGAGAGAGAGAGAGGAAGAGAGAGAGAGAGAGAATCTGAATCAGAATCAGAATATTAATTTTTCCACTTTACAATGGTTCATCACATAAAACATTAAAAAATATTAAAATACATACATTATATATATACATATTTACAATAAGAAACATCTCTAGTATGTTACTATGGACAGTCTTCAATATCTATAAAAAAATGAGTTACAGTATTATTACATTTTTTGTTTATAGATCCATTTCATGTTTCAGAATATAATCTTTTAATATATGCTTAAACGTGTTTAGGTTATTTGTGTTCTTTACTGATCTCGGCAACCTATTCCATATTTTAGGACCTGCTACCAAAAGTGATCGTTCACCATAAAAGGTGTTTGTTCTCTGTACATATAGATGGTTGTTGTTGTTGTTGTTGTTGTTCCCCAAGCTGCCTGGCCGAACAGCCCCAAGGCCCCGAGCAAGGCCAAGGCCATAACTGAGCGCCCCCACAGAACCCTCCCTGCCGACCACAATAAAGCCTGGGTGACCGAAGCCACTCAAACATATAGATGGTTTTGCTGTCTTGTGTTACTATTTATGATTTCATTAACAATAGGAAAGTGTATTAGCCAGTTTGGAATTAGCTTATGCCTTTCTTTATACACCGCAATAGCTGTATCATATATATATTTTTGCTTTATTTTTAGCCACTCTAATTCCTTTATTATCGGAGTTACATGGTCGTATTTTTTTGCTCCACCCACTGCTACCTTTGCAGCAAAATTCTGCATTTTTTGTACAGTATTTAATATAGTGCAATTAGTTGAACCCCATATCATTATGCAATAATTTATCAAACTCAAAATTAGCGATTGAATCACAATGACCCTAGTAGCTTTGTCAAAATTACCTTTTATACGATTCACATACATCAACGTTCCCATGACTTTCTTGTTCAGTTCACTTGTGTGTTTGTTGAAAAGCATGTTACAATCTATATGTAGACCTAAAATTGTTACATGTGTACAAGGTATAATTTTATGATCATCGAGTTGTATACATACATTTGAGGGTATTTGGGATAAAAGCTGTCTAGTGCCAAGGAAAATGCATTGAGTTTTATTTGCATTTAACATAAGACCATTTTTCTGGAAATATTGTTTCACTATTTTGAGTGTATTTTCTGTTTTGCTAATTACATTAGTTAGTTCATCCAGAGTGCCTGAGTGAAGTATCTGTGTATCATCAGCATACTGAATGAGCAAACAATCTTTAACATAGTCTAGTAAATCATTGACAAATATAATAAATAGAATGGGTCCTAGAATAGAGCCTTGAGGCACTCCATATGTTACATGTAAAGTAGAGAGAGAGCGAGAGCGAGAGAGAGCGAGAGCGAGAGAGAGCGAGAGCGAGAGAGAGCGAGAGAGAGAGAGAGAAACTTACCCCATATATATTGATGCCAGTCATTGGGTAAGTACTCCTCCTGTTCTATGAAGAGTAAGAGGTATTCCTTCCGACTTGCTTTACTCTGAAACACTCCGGCCATCGCCATAGCCGTCATCATCTCCCCCAGGAACTGACGATGACCCAAGTAGACGTAGACTGAAATCAATGTGGAAGGTTAAAAATTTCAATACAGTATAATAATAAATAATAATATAATATGTATCTATCTATCTATCTATTGCCGGACGCCGTGAACCTCGAAGGGGTGGCGACGAATGAATCGCCCCCATACACCTCTGTCCCCAGTCAGTCGACGCCCCTTCTCCCATCCAGCACCGCTTTCACACATATACAGTACAATACTGTACTGTAGGGGTTAACCCCTTCTGTGCCAACCTCCTTCCACCTCTCTCTCGGTTAACCTCTCCCTCTTCGTCCTTCCACCTCACTCTCGTATAGCCTACGTACTTTCTTAGTCATATACAGTACAATACTGTACTTCTTAACCTCCTTCCACCTCTCTCTCAGTTAACCTCTACCTCTTCGTCCTTCCACCTCACTCTCGTATAGCCTACGTACTTTCTTAGTCATATACAGTACAATACAGTACTGTACTTCTTAACCTCCTTCCACCTCTCTCTCAGTTAACCTCTCCCTCTTCGTCCTTCCACCTCACTCTCGTATAGCCTACGTACTTTCTTCGTCATATACTGTATAAATAAATGTTTAAAAAATCCAAGGTTAAAAAATTTCCATATGACTATATGAGAATAAAAAATTATTGAAAACAAATCTACCAATCTACTGTACCTGCCAAAAGCCAAAAGGGGGTGGCCATGAATGAATCTCCTCCATGTACCTCTGTCAGTTGGTGTCCCTCCCCCCACCCAACACCCCTTTCACTCATATGCCATCAACTCCATCCTTCCACCTAACTGTGGCATGGTCGGTAGCACTCACTAACACACTCTCCCTCTCTCTCTCTTTACTTTCTTCTGGTATTACTCTTAGTTCATAGTACACACACTCTCTCTCTCTCTCTCATTTATTATTTATCGATCTATATTTTATTAACTATTTATATAACTTATAGCTACCATAGTTAGAAGCACAATCACAATCACAATCTCTCTCTCTCTCTCTCTCTCTCTCTCGCTCTCTCTCTCTCTCTCTCTCTCTCTCTCTCTCTCTCTCTCTCTCTCTCTCTCTCTCTCTCTCTCTCTCTCTCTCTCTCTCTCTCTCTCTCTCTCTCTCTCTCTCTCTCTCTCTCTCTCTCTCTCTCTCTCTCTCTCTTTACTTACTCCTGGTGTTATTCTTAGTCTCTTGGAATATAAGCGTGAGACTGTCCCTGTGATACTCTCGGATATGGTTGATGGTCATGTTCTCCCTCCGAGCCTCCTCCCTAAGCGTCTCCATGGTACTTTCTTGATCTTGGATGTAGATGATGGAGAATTTGGTCCAGTTGTTGTGCTTGAGGGCAGCCACGGCAGTCCGGATGATCTGTCAAACAAAATTGGGTTGATTGAAGAATAGTTACGTTTGTAATTTAAGGGAGTGTATTTTCGGTCTACCGGGACATTCACACTTTAGCCTGCGGTCTACCAGGTCATTTACATAAAAAACACCTGAAAGTATGCTAAATATTTAATTAATTATTATTGCATCTGAGACCTAGTGAGTATTTACCTAACCAAACAATCCATCCTAACCTAACCTTGACAGTAGGTGGTAGGTAGTAGGTAGATACAAAACTAACCCTTCCCGTAGATCTTTCCAAAACTGACTAAAATTGTCTAACAATAGCCAGAATTAAAATGCATCAAAGGTTAACAGAGAATGGTATCTAATTTGTATGCAGTGGACCAAATAGCTAGTACAGTACACAATACTGTACTGTATTGATAAAGTAAATAACCACACTAAAATACAATAACTATAGGTAGCGCCAGCGAACTTTACAATAATCTTGATCCCTTAACTTCTTATAACTCAAAATGAATGAAAGCAATCGGGCTGACGTTTCAATCATTTGGGAAGAGTCCACTAGGAAATAGGTGTGGATATCTACAGCCAGATAGCTCTAGGCCCTTTTGAGTTAAAAAGAGGTCAGGGATCAAGATTATTGTCAAGTTCACTACCTACTGTATATGTGAAACAGATTTAACAAATATGTCTGATCATTATTACACCATTATAATAATACTTACATGTAGTTCTGAAGGGTTTGTACTGGCGAAGGTGTTTAGTCTTGATGCTCGTTCATTTGTGCAAGCCTGCAAAGAAAATACAAATTTTATAATTAGGCTATAAATCTGTAAAATTTTAAAAACAGTAAATTAGTGGAACTCCAAATTATAGCAATATGTTTTTATTTATATCAAATAATTGTACAGTACTCGTATTCCAGAACCCGGATACAGTACAGTAATCAAACTTGTGATAATCTATGACGTGATTTATGAATTAACTGTTAATTATACACATATAATCTATCTATCTATCTATTGCCTGACGCCGTGATCCCCGAAGGGGTGGCCACGAACGAACCGCCCCCATGCACCTCTGTCCCCAGTCAGTCGACGCTCCTCCCCCCAACCAGCCCCGCCCTCGTTCATATACTTCCTCACTCCATCCTTCCACCTCATATTCGGTCTACCTCTCCCTCTCTGTCCCTCCACCTCGCTCTCGTACACCCTCTTAGTCATTCTCTCGCTTTCCATACGTTCCATATGGCCGAACCATCTCAAGTTGTTCCTTTTCACACTTTCCAGCACATCTACCTCCACACCACACCTCCTTCTTACTTCCTCATTAGTCTGTCTATCCCTCCATGTAACTCCGCACGCACTCCTTAAGTAATTCATTTCCACTGCTCTCACTCTTGGTCTGAGTCTCTCAACCAACGTCCATGCTTCGCTTCCGTAAGTCAGTGTCGGGATTACCACATATAATAATAAGGTAATTATTGGCATAAATTTGCATACCATTACTGTTTAAATAAATGTTATAAATTGCAGGCAAAATTTGCATGGGTATACTGTTGACAGTTGACTTAGGCTAGGGAGATACTGTAGGCCTGTCACATTTTCACGATCTACACCAGGTCCACTTTAGCTGCGTCCACAGAGGACGGAATTCTACCAATTAAGTACTGTATGACACCCAATACTGTAGCCCAGGCTGGCAAACAAGAGCCTTTATTATCTAGTCTCATGTATCAAAACTAATTCCCATGATATTGGTCATTAGCCTACTATTTATTATATATACAAAGTTAAAGCTATATTCCATATTCCCATTATGCCCTTGGAAGTGATTAAATGGCCAAAACTAGGGCCTATGCAAATTCATGCACACTTTCCTGTTTTCCCACTCACACTCAATTCAGTCTTTATACAACATTGCCCCGGTTTGCCAATCTACTGAAACCAATAGGCCTAGGCCTAGATTATTCTTTCAAAATCTACTTATACTTGTACTGCATACAAAATACCAGTACAATATAGGCTACATGTTTTCAATTGGCTCATTTAATACTTACCTGGTATTCTTACCTGGTATTCTTACCTGGTGGGCTTCCCAGACCCCAGAGCTAAGTGTATATTGATAATTTTCCCTAGCCTGGTTGGTTCATTCTGCACATGTCTAGGCCTAGCCCCATGATATTTATTAACCAAGTCATTTCTTAATTTATTATATTAAAAATTTACGATATTTCTACCAAAAAAAAAACACAATCTCTTACTTAGCCTAATTAGCTTGCTTCTAGATTAACAAGGTAGGCCTAAAGCTTAGGAAAAAATAAAATGGCTCGTGTTTGTATAAGATTTTATGTTATATCAATAGTCCTCAGTGGTTTTCTGCCTGCTGTGCTTATGCTATATAGTATTTCCTTTATTTCCCATTGTTGCATTCATATATCCAGGTACTATTCTACCTGCATGAGCTAAAATAATAATAATTTTTTGGCCCCCAGAAAGAGTAAACAAAAACACGTGGAAAAACGAAAGACGAAACGAGTTCGCACAAAGCTGTTTCGCCTAACCTCATATTTTAATCCAATTCACCACACTAATGTATAATCACCAATTATAAAACTTAAACACCAGCTCCGAAATATATATCAGAGGGGAAATCTATCAAATGAACGCGCTCTGATTTGAATTGACAACGCAAAAGGACAAAGTTACGAAATAAAAAATAATACGAAAGTCCAAATTTACGTCACACGTTGTTTACAGATATAGTTACCATGGCAACTTGGACGCCCGCGAATATTTAATTTGTCTAATTTTACCGGGCGATAAAGTGGAATATAATGTCCATATCAATAAAACAAAGATGTAACTTAGTATATATTTGGCAATTTATGTCCATGTTATCACTATTTTACTATTAATATATATTCAAAGGAGCTAATCATAGAGAGAGAGAATTTACCTAGAACGTTGAATTTACCTTGAAGAGAGAGAGAGAGAGAGAGAGAGAGAGAGAGAGAGAGAGAGAGAGAGAGAGAGAGAGAGAGAGAGAGAGGGGGGGGGGGGGGGACCAGTTGATATAAGAGGGGCCACTTTGTAAGCAGAATCACACCACTTGAGTGGAGCTGCTTAGCCAAACAAACCCGCCATCTTGGATTCACAGTTGCCAATCTTAACCATCAAAACAATCCTCAAAGACCCTTCAAAATCAATAAACAAAAGATAAATTAGACACAGAAATAGACTTAGTACATATTTAGAGAACTAGTCATAATTTCAAAGTCTTAAAGGCTTAAAAATGCATCAATATTTGGGGCCCATATGTTGGCAAGCTTAATAATGGCTGTCATA
This sequence comes from Paralithodes platypus, assembly GCA_032716605.1. Taxonomy (NCBI): domain Eukaryota; kingdom Metazoa; phylum Arthropoda; class Malacostraca; order Decapoda; family Lithodidae; genus Paralithodes; species Paralithodes platypus. The sequence goes on along the minus strand of CM064493.1, from coordinate 33,030,014 downwards.
TAAAACCCTGTCAGAGAGTGTTTTCAAAATATCATTAACTACTTGCGATGCCGCTTAAGATTAGGAGTATGTGGGGCCTTCTTTCCCTTACTCATTCACTCACTGTCTGTCTGTCTGTACTCTGTCTGTCTCTATCTATCTATTATCATGTCTTTCAGTCCTAACTCTCACTACGAAAAGTTTAAATTGGAGGATTTTGACACCCTCATGCACAGAGAGAGAGAGAGAGAGAGCGCGCGAGAGAGAGAGAGCAAGAGCGAGAGAGAGAGAGAGCAAGAGCGAGAGCAAGAGATAGATAGAGCGAGAGTGAGATCAAGAGAGACGCTAGAATTATAGATAGATAATCCAAGTAGGCCTACAATTCAATTAAGATTCTACAAGCTTACTGCACCTTTAATCCATTAACAACTGATCCAATATAATCTAAAGGTAACCAAGAGCTTTTTTTATTCAACTTAGAAAGATCGTCTCAAAAAGGTCTAATAAACTCAAATAAATTGTCATCAAACATAGCCTACTATTCCAAGTAGGCCTATACGCCAAAACTCATGAACTTTAACCTCTAGCCTATAACTCAGAAACGACTTCAGCTATCGAGTTAATATTTCTACCATTTGGGAAGGGTCAGCCAGGGAATATAGGTGTGGAGATTTACACCCCATTTGCTCCACCCCTTTTTGAGGTATAGAGGTTAGGGTTCAACATTTCTGGCCTACCTATTTGGAACAGGGTATAGTCAATAATCTCGTGTATTTTGATCAACGAAGACAAAACTGAAATCTAGACAACAGTCAGATCATAATGTGTCGTGGACTTGTGTTTTTAGTTATATGATTTAGCCGTAATAAAGAAAGACAGTATTGCACAGTAAACAAAATTATGCTAACATGTGCATCCATCAAATCTTCAAAATATATAATTATTCATGTTAACTAAATACTCTGGCATAATATATGAACAATGGATTGTCTGAAATCAAACGATGATTATCAGTTCAGTTCAGTTGGAATTCGGGAAGTTTAGCCTTAACGTCGGCACTTCCCGAAGAGGATTTGTTCTTTTTCTTTTTGTGACTTTTTGTGACGTGCTCATTTGTCTAAAAATAAATATATCTAATTTTTCATCCCTTTTTCTGAAATCTTCTTTCTTCTCTCTTCTTTCTTCAGTCTTGTGTCTTCTCTCTTCTTCCTTCATTCTTGTTTCTTCTCTCTTCAGTCTCCTTATTTCAGTTCTTTCAATTTTTTCTCTCGTACTCTCCACATTTGATAGATTGTCTGTTTCACTCTATCACTTATTTCTTTGTTAAATAAAAGATGTCCGATGACTTGGTTTTCATTTTATTGAAAATTAAAACCAAGTCATCGGACATCTTTTATTTAACAAAGAAATAAGTAATAAGGCTGTTGGAACCCTGGATCTTTTATTCTGCATGCTTTATAAAATGAACAGTGTAGTAGAAAATGTTTTAGGTCTTTTAGGTTATGAATTAACAGAATTTTCTGAAGAATAGTGTGAGGGAGTGTACCTTTCGAAATTAAAGCGAAAATAAACAAACAAAAATGGCCATAAATGTGGAAAACCAGATTAAAATAAATTAATGGTATCATTACAAACAACATAAAGAATATGGTAATAGTAAGAAAACAAATATATTAATTACTTTATAATAGAATAAATATCAAATTTGAAAGATGGATCACCGCGAAAGAGCCTCGTCACAAAAAACGAGGGAAAAGCGCGACATTTGAGTGGCGACATTCGATGGAGAAACATGTGCAAATTTATCATCGCGATATTGTTTAGTTTTTATAGCATTGTGAATCCTAAAATCAACTAGGACAATTAGAAGAGGACATAACGAATGCATATTGCAAATATGGAAGGCTTCTAGGACCAAACAAGGTAGTTAAAGAGAGATTTGTATAATTAATGTCTACATTTTTTTCTGTGGAGATTTAAAGATCAATATTGGAGACTGCATGCATGAATATTACCGAAATGATTGTATGCCTTTATTATTTTCAACCTTTGTGTTAAATTACTTAGCCTACTCGTACCAAACGCAATAGCCTGCCGTAGCCTATAGGCCTATAGCCTAATATTGAAAGGCATTGTCGCATAACTAATCTCTCGCTCTCTCTCTCTCTCTCTATATATATATATATATATATATATATATATATAGAGAGAGAGAGAGAGAGAGATAGAAAGATATCCGATCATTCAGTTCCCTTCCTCGGCCAAGAGAGCTAGGCGGGGCACTCATAGCGTCTCTCATGCGCCTACCTGACGTCTTTCCGGTACTTAAGTCTAAAGTCCGTGATAAGTGGTGTGTGGAGTGGAGGAGTCTCCCTACCACTATACATCTCCGTTCTTTCAAAGGGGACGTATTTCCCTGGACGACTCCTCCCTCTTCTTTCTGATCGTATTGACCAGGTTGTCCTTACCAGGCTTCGTCTTGGACATTACCAGGACATACTAGGCTAACACATGGTTACCTAGATCTCCACCTCCCTATTGCCAGCAATGTCGTACAGTTCTTACAATTCCCCATATATTGTGTGAATGCCGTAACTTTAGGTATGAACGTTTGCGTTATCTCCAGAACCGTTCCTTTCCCGAATTGCTTTGTGACTCCCTTACCTTTACCTTTGCACCGCTCCGTTCCTATCTTCAAGCCATACATGTATTCCATGACTTATAACTGACCTACCCATGCATCTCCGCTTCCCATACTTGGTCTCCTAGCCTTATAAGTAGCCTCTGGCTCAGTAGGCTAGAATAAAATCTTTATCATCATCATCATCCCTTCCTCCTCCCCTTCCATTCCCACCTCCACTCCTACCTCCCTCCCTCCTACATTCCCCTCCTCTCCTCTCCCCTTCCTCCATCCCCGCCTCCCTCTTACTCTTACCCCTTCTCCCCCTTTGCTTCCAAGAAACTTTAATTATTAGCTCCCACTCACACATATATTAATTCCTGGCACTGTAATCCATCTCTCTCTCCCCAAATAATACACCGGTGTATATATATTTTTTTCTGATGCGTGCTTGCTTTTTGTGGGCAAACTGTTATGTGTCACCTCTTTTTCCTTTCTCGTGTTTCTTGCTGATCCTCCCTACCCCTTAAGGGAGTAGAGGCTGGCTACTGACTGACTATATATATATATATATATAAATCACACCTACCTCAAGAGAAAACCTTTAACCCTCTGTTGCCACCAGTAGTCATAAATTCGGAAACCCGCCGATATTTCACCTCGCAGCTGACAAGAGAGGGCCGTTTATGGGGTGAATCCAATGCTATAGAGAGTGATTCCAACTACAGTATTATATTGTATTCAGTTTGTAGCTGTCTCTAGACTATTTATACTTTATTTGGTGTGTGTGTGTGTGTGTAATTCAAACCCACACAGTAAGGTAAGGACGAAGCCACATTCGATGTTCTTGCATTTTGTATCGGCAACTTCAAGATGGGGGGGGGGGGGGAATGCACTGACGAATATTATGTATTAATTTATTATTACTTAATTTTATTATCTTCAGGCACAGTACTACGGTAACATTAACAACCCAAAGGTGCATTACCTCTTCCTGGGAAAACGCCGTAAATAATGATGTATTAGTTAGGATGGATGGATATATAAAATTGTCTTACCATAGCCTCACTTACAATACTCACTTGTTTGGGGGGGAATAATAGGGTGAAATTCTAGCGTTTATATTTCACTTAGCAACTATACTTCACTTAGCAACCCTTTGTGTGGACTTGGTGTTTACAACTGACTTTATGAATTTTAAGTGGGAAAAATCGTGGCGGGATTATATTAAGCGGAGAGATTGATGTTGATATGTTTATTATGCACTTCGGATATAATATAAAGGAGAGAGTGAGAGAGAGTATCTCATGGTATCATGCAAATCCAAGTGAGTTACACGAATAAATGTTACAGTATATATGCGCTTTAGCCATCTACCCAATACTCATGCTCTAACTAGTCTATCCTGGGGGGAAAGGAATTGCTATTGACTTAACTTAGAGCAAAGGTCCTTTGGTTGTACTGTTGGTGGAGTGGTTGTGGAGGCACGTGTTTAGTGTTGCCAATTTAGCTAGTTTCCCGCTAGATTTAGAGGTATTTACTTCGATCTAGACAAATGTTTACATCTAGCAACATGAATTCTAGCGATATTTTGGCGAGTTGAGTCATTTTCAGGGGATATTCTAGAGATAGTGGCATTAATTTAGCGATTATCCCTTTATATATATATTTTCTAGCAGACTTGATCTGGTAACCCTGAAGTGTTGTCTGTAACCATCACTGTAATTAGCTTACTCGTGCTTATCAGGAGCTTGTATTTACATGCGGCACCTGATGTTTGTTATTGCAGATGGATGTAGAGGCCACGAGCGTACCAAAATAACCCAGACATTCCAAGTGTGAATCAAGCACGTTGCTTTTACTCTAAACATACTCCAGACATGGATAATGAAAGGCAACTAAAATACCGTAGAGTAAAATATTCCCCAGACATGGATAATGAAATGCAACTAACATACTTTAAAAACAGTAAACAATTACAGTACTTATGGTACATAGAATAACATATAGGAATATTGTTGCCAGCAGCCGCACAAATTACACTTAGTAGTACCGGCAGTAATAATTATTATCCTCTCGACATATCAGGAATCGAATCCTTGATCTCGTGGCTATTATAGTCAAAGGCACATAAATTATACTCATCAAATCCTACTCACGTAAGATAACATAGGGAGGTTAACGCCATCCGCTACAGTGCCCTCGACGAAGCAAGTGTGTTCCGGTCCAAAGACGGCCGATACCCCGCGACACAGCATGTCCACCAGGAACTTGCTGCCCAGGTTCTCCACTCCTTGGGTGTCTTGCCACTGTGTTGGAAAGTTTTTAGGTTAGCTATAAGATTAGTAAAGGGGCTGGTTTTAGACAGGATATCAAACGAAAGCAGAGTTCATGCTCTATATCTATCTATCTATCTATCTATATGCTCAGGCCCAATCCCCATTTTGGGGGTAGCCGACTCAAGACAGAGCAAGAACAGGAAAAACACAAAAACAACATAAAAACAACGAATAAACACAGATAAAAAGCACAAACTCACACACATCCAGGTCACCCAGGATGTATACATACATATATACATACATATATACATACATACATACAAAATTAACGACCGTTTTATCCACTGAGAATGTGGTTACAGTCTCACGTCTTTAATGGCGGCTTTCCAGGCGGCCCTGTCAAGGGCTGCCTGTGTTGTTAAGTTCTATATTTTGAGATTGGACCGGAGTACCTGATCCCACGTCATTCTAGGGTCTACCCCTACGTGCTGCTCCCCCCACGTTCTCAGTCCGGCATTTCTTCACCCAGTTCTAGTCTTTAATATTGTATATGCAAATATAGAAGTCAGGGGGTTAATTGAGATAGTCTTTACCCTTATAATGTCCACTGATCCTTCCTAAATTGTATGAAATCGCGTAATGATAGCCAGAATAAACTGTCAAACTGCGTCATAATCTTCAAAGGCTTAATCCATCTTACCTCAAACCTCAACTTATATCCCTCCGGTAGTTTGGACTTGTTGTTGACATCTTCTATGGCGTATGTGAACACGCCGGGAATTTTGAGGCCGAGTCGTTCCTTCCTAACCCCCAGTCGAGTCTGTAGAAAGCCCACGAAGAGCGTCTTGTTGGATGTCTGTGGGGTAGATATAGATAGGCATTAGATATATAAAGATAGTATTGTCTAATCATAAAATTAGATCAACAAATCTTGACCACCAACCTCTGTAACTCAAAAAGGAATACAGCAATACATCTATTATTTCTTCCATTTGTGAGGAGTCGGCCAGGGAATAGGTGTGGATATTTACAACCCATTTGTTCTAGCCCTAATTGAGTTATAGAGGTTAGGGTTCACGATTGTTGGCCTATTTATAATGAATAGACTATAGATATACAGACAGTATAGATTATATACAGTTAGCATATAGGTTTCATTTATTGTAAACATTGTGTATTTATATACAGTAGGCCCTAATATAGGTTGTTTGGATTTTTTTTTTCTCTCTCTGGGTTGTATCCATTCGGCCCCATTCAGCCTACTATTTTAAGACGTTTACCCCCATCCAGGTGTCGATTTTTTTCCTGGCGAGCCAGCATATTAGGCTATACAAAAATTTATTTGACAGCAGGCTAAATTTGTATATTTTTCAATGGCAAAATGTCTCCGGCAAAGCCGGATTTCTTCATCGACACCTGGATGGGGATAAACGTCTTAAAACAGTAGGCTGAATGGGGCCGAATGGATACAAGCCAGATACAGAGAGAAAGGGGGAGCCAAAAAGCAGGTCACCCCCCTTAACGAGCCAAGGTTCGGTTAGGTCAGATTATGCTAGACTTTATTAGGGTAGGTAGGTTGTAAGTTTAAATTCAGTAAGGTTAGGCTTGGCAGATATGGAGAGGCTCACCGAGAGTGAGGTGGAAAGATGGAATTGAAAGGTATATGACTACGGATGATAGAGGAACATGAAGGCGATTCACTGGTGGACACCCCACAGGGATCAAGGCATTTGACGATAGATAGGTTAGAAGACTGTGGCCATTTTGACTTATAAGCGGGAAGGGACTGGAGTTCTCGAAAAGGGGCTCCAGTCCTGACGTTATTCTATCAAAAAATGTACAAATTTATATCGAAGGGGGTCTTGGGATTTTTTCTTCAAAACTTGATGGGGGTCTAGGAAGCAAACTAAAAATATCTCCTTAATAATCCAATAGGGTTGATAGCCTCTGAAGTTCTATTTTAGTTTAGTTTATTCAAGTACTTTGGGGTTTGTAATTGATGATTAATGTTAAGAACGGGGTGTTACTTATTAACTAACCAACTAATTATAAGCGGTGTACTTACCTGTTCCACGGGCGGCCACTCCTGTGATGCCGTACAAGCGGCGGGCAACCATCCCTTGCTCTTCGTGGACAGTGTGGTCATCGTGGTATTATCATCCTGGGCTCGAACCTGAACCCCACTCAGAACACTCAGAACTATGAGGAGGAGAACGGAGAACCAACCCAAGCTCAGCGATTTCAGGAGGTCTAAGGTGGGTCGATGGTGATGAGGCTTTGACTGAAGATGATATGTCTTTGGATACTCGTTTTGCCGATTTGCTTTTGTCTCTCGATGTTCAGTTTGGCGATCTTTTATCTGAGGTTGCCGCGCTTTCTGCAATACGTTTTGGCAGCTTTCTTGTGTTTGGACGTGGTGGGCTTCTTTAATCTCTTGCTTGTTATCTTTTGTTTGATTTTGGTGTGTCAGTACATATCTCAGGTGATCTATTGTTTTAGCTGCCTGCTTCGGACATATGTTTTGAGACTCTTGTGTGTGATTTTCCATTGATTGACTTTGGTGCACATTGTATGGCTCATTTAGTGAACCATTGCTTGGACTTTGATGCATTTTGTGACTTGATTTTGTTTGGTTTTGAAGCAGAAATTCCAGTTCCTGTTCACTTATTTCAGCTCGATTCCGATGCTCCTTGTGTCGCATGTGATGCTCATTTGCCTGACTTACATGGACCTTCCCGCATGGCTCCTTGTCTACATACTTTTGATTATGGCACAGATTTTGACTACCGAATATTCTGACTTGGTTCGGGTGTATCTCTTGATCGGCTTCAGTTGGGTTTAACCGACCGTTGGGGACTCTCTCAATGGTTGGATTGTCGTTTACCTTTTCTATCTCCGTTTCTTCTTCGCTTTTATTTACAACGGTCGGCTTGGTTGGATCGTAGTTTACCTTCTCCATCTCCTCTTCTTCTTCGCTATTATTTAAGTGACTGTTTGGGGAAAGTCCTTGTACACAGATCCCCTTGACTGTTGGCTTGTGATGGTGGGCCTTCTCAGTCTCCTCTTCTTCTTCTTCTTTGTTATTGTCGTCTTCGCCTCCTCCGTCCCAGCCCCACCAGCATCTACTCTGAGCCCACATCCTTATACCTGAAAAACAAGAATAAATACAAATTTATTAAGAAGGTAAATTTGGGGGCTATAAGCTAGGTTACGCATAGTCAATTGCTTATCTCCATGTCCTTTGACTTTGGAGCTTGTATTGGGTAAGTTAGCTATCCTAGTACAAAGAAGCTACTGCACATTTTCCAGATTATCACAGTATCAATTTTCCACTGTTGATTGTAAGGTGAATTGACCACTTGCCACTCTCGGGCTATAAGGAAGTTAGAGTTATAAGTATATATTGATATTTAGCCGAATTACCAGCTACAATACGGTTGTAGTGCAAATATGTATGTATGTATACAGTCAGGCACATACCCCATAGCAGGGGGTGGCCGACTCGAGACAGAGCCCAAACAGATACATTTAATGTTCCTCTTCTTAAGGATCGGGACCACTTTCACGTTCTCTGTCTCGTTTAGTAGGTGAATTTTACCATTGCATATAGAGAAACACAAATAATATTCAACACACTTTCTATAAAAAATTCACCTAGGTTTGGTATTATCTGCTAAATACCGATGTCTACAGCTCCAACTTCCTTATAGCCCGAAACTCGCAAGTGGTCAATAGAGACATAGGGTGTCTTTCTCTCCCAGCCAAGGATTCGAACCCGGGAACTTTCGGGTGTGAGCCAAAAGCGATCAACATTGCGCCACAGGCCACTTAACAAATGAAAATACCAAACATAATACATTGCTTTATTCATGCTCATTGTTGTATAATTAACTTTAATTTGTTACTGTAGTCTTGCTGAATGCTGATATTAATGTGTGTGTGTGTGTGTGTGTGTGTGTGTGTGTGAGAGAGAGAGAGAGAGAGAGAGTGAGACAGTGAGTGTGTAAGTGAAGAGGGGAATGACAGGAGGAAAGGAAATCAGAGAGAGAGAGAGAGGGGGGGGGGGGGTAAACAGTAAGACCGTCAGTGATAATAATAATATAACCTAGGTGTGTTATCAGAAAAGACAGGATGTGAAGATAAAGTATAGGCTGTTTTGCAACCTGTGCTATTTTAGGTATCTATCTACCTCCCTCTCTCTCACATCCTCATTCTCAATCACTCACACACACTCACTCACTCTTTCTCATACACTCTCGCTCACATAATCACTCTCTCACTCTCACACACTCACTCTCTCTCTCTTATTTATAATTATTTGCCGATATTTCGCTCAGGCTACCAGGATTAACTTCTACCTCTACCACCATTACCAAATTTCCAACAAACCCTATCACCACTACCAACATTACCAAAAACACTATCAACACTACGAACATAACCACAACTACCAACATTACCACAACCACCACAACTAACATCATTATCACAACTACCAACATTACCACATCAATACCACTACCACCGCAACTATCAACATCATCACAACATTACCACATCAATACCACTACCACCGCAACTATCAACATCATCACAACTACCACTACCACCACCACCACCAACATTACTACAACTACCAATATTATCACAAAACACTACCAACATTGTAATAACAGCCAACAATACCACAGCAACTACCAACATTACCACCACAACTACCACTACCAACATTACATTAACTACCACAACAACCATAACTACCATTACCACCCCAACTACCAACATTACCACAACTACCAACATCGCACGAGAGCCCGGATACACAAAGCCAACAACAATGACAATAACTACCAACATTTTCCACCAATTAACCACAATGATTGCCAACATTACCACAGACTCCAATTGATCCCAAAACATTCTCTGGGATAAGTAGCACAAAATTGCATTCCGACGGAGAGAGAGAGAGAGTGAGAGTGAGCGCGAGTGAGAATGAGTGAGTAAGTGTGTGTGTGTGTGTGTGTGTGTGTGTGTGTGTGTGTGTGTGTGTGTGTGTGTGTGTGTGTGTGTGTGTGTTTTATTAATTTACCTATCTATCTATGATCAATCTTTCCAAAAATATTATCTTCTAAGATAAAAAAATATTATAATCGTTATCATTATAATTATATTTGTTTGTTGTTGTCCCTATCTGAGGTGAAGCCATTGATTTCGGGGGCTGACGAGTTATTGGTGCTTTTGAATGTTTGTGTGCTTGCTTTTTGTGGGCGAACTGTTATATGTGTTCTGTCACCTCTTTTTCCTTTCTCGTGTCTTGCTGATCCTCCCTACCCCTTGTTTACTTAATGTGGAAATTTGTAGTGACACATGTGGTTAATTATGATAACTTAGCAATTATATGACGTAGATAAATTGTAGTTTTATATATTATAGTGTAAAATTTGCAAAATATACAAACCAACACAGGGACGACACAGTATAATGACATAAAAACTAATCAAAATCATTATGTGGAAATAACGTTTAAAAGTGAAAAGTTAATATTCCCATTAAGTATAGAGAAATCAGTTGCAAAGGGATTCAATTTACTAACAGTTGATATAAAACCAGTTACTCCAAATAGTTTCCAATTCCTAAAAGTTGACTATGAAACATTTTACCTATTATGAATAAAATAATCTAGTGTTAGTCAGAATAAAAGCATCAATGCATAACTAAATAAATATATAATTGAATAAATAAGTAAATCAGTAAATAAAACAAAATATAAACCATATTTTACCTGTGAGTTAAAAGTAAAAGATTCAGCTTATCCACACATTTTCCACCGTCTCTGAAAAGAAGAACATTTATATAAATTATGATAGAACGGTTAAAAGTTATTATATCTTCCGTGTGTGGGTATTACCCCTTCAGCAAGGTGGCGTCATTTTCCTCATATAATCTGTTTACCATTAGACAACTTAAATTAAGCTTATAATCTACTTTATCCTTCTATCTATCTTTCCCTCATTCTATGACTTAAACTGCTTCAAGTTCCGTGTGTCCAGACATTATGACTCTAACATAGGCCTATCTTGAATTCTGCTCTGTATCACTCTTTCAACTGGGGGGGGGCACTTGTTATAGACTGCTTTGACTGTTGTCTCCTTCTAAATGGACCAGTGTAAGTAGCGGGGTACCCCAGGGATCGGTACTAGGACCAATTCTCTTTCTAATTTACATCAACGACATAGATGAGGGTCTCACCTGTACAATCTCAAAATTTGCTGACGATACAAAAATTGCAAATAGCGTACTCTCAAAAGAACAAGTTGACGATATGCAACACAATCTAGATAAGTTGTCATATTGGGCCCAAATTTGGCAAATGAGTTTCAATGCGGATAAATGTAAAGTAGGCCTACTACATATCGGATACCAAAATGAGAAAGCAAACTATTTGATGAATGGCACTCAGCTTAAGAATGTAAACAGAGAAACCGATCTGGGAGTAACAATATCGAGTAACCTAAAACCGAGTCAACAATGTTCAGAAGTTGTTAAGAAGGCAAACAAAATAATTGGCTTTATAGGCAGGTCATTTGAGCATAAATCCAAAGACGTTATCCTAACCCTTTACAATTCCTTAGTCCGCCCTCTTATGGAATACTGCGTTCAATCCTGGTGCCCTTATTAGCAAAAAGATATAGACAAGCTAGAACGAGTTCAACGTAGAGTTACCAAAATGATACCTAGCCTAAAGAACAAACCATACGAGGAGCGTCTTAGAGAATTAAATCTATTTCCTTTAACCCAGCGCAGATTAAGAGGCGACTTAATTCAAGTGTTCAAAATCATCAAAGGCATCGACAATATGAACTGTAGTAAGTACTTCACTATCGACCAATCTAATTACACGCCGGGAAACGGTTGCAAAATTATTGGTAAATCATTTAACTCACGCGAAGCTAAACATTTCTTCTTCAGTCGAGTTGTCAACTTATGGAATGGGCTTCCCCGAGACGTTATAGACTGCAGCACCGTTGATTCATATAAACTTCGCCTAGACAAATATCTCGCATGAAACCCACGACTGACTGCGTTTGTAGTAAATGAATAATTTTATTTTATCCTCCCCTCAGTTACTAACCCGTCTGTCCCCTACTAACTTCCCAATCCTGCCACGGACATTAGTTCCAGGGCAGTAGTTCCCTTTCCAATGTTCCCTTACCCACTCTAAACCACTGTTTGGACACTTGATCCTCAGTGTTTTGGAGGACAAGCAGCCTAGAAGGGTCACTAGACCTGTTGTTGCTTGATTTACTTTGTACTCCTTTGTACTCTTTCAAATACATAGGAAAAACCTAATATTCAAAGGGGTAAATACGATCTCAATAAACCCTCGATAAATAAATATGTAGATCGATAAATTTTACAAGAGAGAGAGAGAGAGAGAGAGTGAATAACACGTATTGTTTAGACATCCCGTTGTTCCTTAATGTGTGCCATAACCAAATTCAGTGCACGTTTCTTGAAATATGGTTTACAAATTAACCAATATTTAGACAATGGATAAGAAGTGTAGATTGCATAGTTAATACATACTTATGAATATACTCTCTCTCTCTCTCTCTCTCTCTCTCTCTCTCTCTCTCTCTCTCTCTCTCTCTCTCTCTCTCTCTCTCTCTCTCTCTCTCTCTCTCTCTCTCTCTCTCTCTCTCTCTCTCTCAGCCACATACACACATAATCAGTCACACTCACTAACACAGTCTTGCTGTCTCACAATCTCTCCCACACAAAGACACACACTCTCTCTCTCTCTCTCTCACAGACACAACACCACCTCCCCTTCCCATCTCGACACAAGATTTCCCTTTCTTACAACAATTACGATCTTTCCCTGCGACACAAGGTCAAATATCCAGAAAACTTAATTCCCTGTTTTTCTGGACCCCTTTCTCTCTCATGTCTAGCCCCATTGCTTTTGAGATTTTAAGATGTTTGCCCGATTAGTTTGGCGATTTTAAGAAGTTTCACCCCATTTATGTCACTTTTAAGACCTTTCGTCCCATGTAGATTTTTTTCGATTTTCTGGTGCGATAGCGAGCCTGTAATTTAAGCGGCACCGGCCTTCGGCCGGGACATTTTTCTACCGAAAAATGTACAAATTTATCTTGAAAAGGGGTCAAGGGGGTGTAATTTCAAGCTTGATGGAAATCTAGGAAACACACTAAAAACATCCCCTTAAGCTTCACTGTTTCTTACATTTAAACAAGAGCTACTGTAAACCCCTTTGAAGATTAAATATACACGTCAGAACAACTATATCTGCTCAACAGGTGGCGTTGTGTGTGTGTAAGTGTGAGAGTCCGAGTGTAGGGGGTGAGACAGTGAAGCACGGGAACAAGGTGGCTTCAGAGATGGGGCCATGAGTGAGCACCGTGCCTCATGTGAAGGCAAGATGGCAGGTGCTCGTTGTACTCTACGTGCTTCACATGTCTCACTCCCTAGACTGGAACAAGACCTCACGGGCTTCACTGTTCATTGTAAAGCGGTGAATGTTAAGGCTCTCAGCCTATGCCCGAGAGGAAGTAAGTTGGAATATAGAAAAAAAACAAAAAAACAAAAACAAAAAAACAATATATATATAATAAATATACTGTAAACCTTGTTATATACTAGAGGACGATGGGGTCGAATGAATCAGGATAAATAAGCGATATGGACTTATATAGGTTTAGCAATTAAAGCATATTGTGTGTATATATATATATATATACCGGTATATATATATATATATATATATATATATATATATATATATATATATATACAGTATATAGTATATAATGAAAATTGAAAGAAGGAATGATGGAACGAAAGAGGGTGCGAAGGAAGGTATGGATAAAGGAGGAAGAACAGAAGTAATTACAGAAAATGAAGAAATAAATATAAACCACGAAAGGGAGGAACTAGGAAGAGGAAGGAAATAATGAATGAAGGGAAGGTGGAAGAAAAGAACGGTAGATATCCTCCATGGCACAGACTGTACTTAATTACAGGGGTTATGTGGCGTAAATGGGAGGGAGGGGCAAGGAGTTACAAGGAATAAACATTATCTTAAAGACCTAGCGGTTAAATCCAGGGAGATATGTAACTTTAAAAAAAAATGTATGGTTAAAAAAAATAAAAATAAAAAATGTATGGAGGAGATAAAAGGCAGGTTAACTGTAACGAGCTAGCGTAATGCATAGTACGCCAAAAGAGTGACGGCAAAATTCAACAGACGTTGAGGTCAAAATGACTGGACACACGAAGTTTAAAGCAGTTTAAGTCATAGGATGAAGGAAAGATTGATTGAGGGAGTGCTATATAGACATTATTGTATACAATATATTTACATATAATGCTTGTAGGCTACTATTCGTTCTCTACTAAACTTAATCTAAGGAGATTAAATATATTCCATTTCTAACTGAAGTTTGTTCCAGGTAGAACATTATTGTATTTTATAGGTGAAATTTCATAATATAATGATGTTTTATGTATTTTGATCTAACTTATTGCCATGGTTGTGTGTTGTGATCACATAGAGGTTAAGAGAGAGTGAAATAGTGTATGTGTATGTGTGTGAGAGAGAGAGAGAGACTGTGGGTGTGTGTTTGTGAGAAAGAGTGTGTGGCTGTGTATGTAATTCAAATCGTGAGTTTGTGTGTGTGAGAGAGAGAGAGAGAGAGAGAGTGTTTGTGACTGTGAGAGTGCCCTAATGACAGACACAGGATGCCACCTCATTACTACTGGCTTGTTTTGACACACACACACACACACACACACACACACACACACACACACACACACACACACACACACACACACACACACACACACACACACATTCTCTCACACTCACACACACCCATACACAACACACACACACATTCTCTCACACTCACACACACCCATACACAAACAGACACACACACACACACACACACACACACACACACACACACACACACACATACCCCCCCCCCCCCTCCCCAAACACACTCTCTCACTCACTCACTCACTCTCTCTATCATACACAGTCTCTCTCAATCAATTTTCATGTCTTTCAGTCCTAACTCTCACTACGAAAAGTTTAAATTGGAGGATTTTGACTCCCTCATGCACACACACACACACACACACACACACACACACACACACACACACACACACACACACACACACACACACTTAGAGTAAGAGTGAGAGAGAAACTTATTGGTGCATTGAAATATCCCCTCTTCCACACTTAGCCTATAACTAACTATACATTTATTCCCTCTGTCCTTCATGGGTCATCTAATAGATTTACATAGATTTACATAGATACACTGGCCACACAGACCTTACGATCCAAACGAGGTGGTCAGGACTTAATTCTAGTAGAGGTGGCATATCCGATAGAAAAGGAAAGTTGAAGGAAAGGATAGAAAAGAAGAAGGCTCTCTCCCCACCCTCCGTTCCCTCCGGCAATTACCGTACATGAAAAAGTTGGAAGTGATTAACCTTGCTGGGCTTCGAAATCCCCAGAAGGAATTTACAGGAAAGATTGGAAAAAAAGAAAGGGAAAACAAGAAAGGAAAAACAAAAAAGAAACTAAAAAATCATGCAACCCTTCGCCTTTAGCAGCATGTAAATTTTGGGGTTAATTGGAATCATCCAACCCATCACCCTTAGTAGTATGTACATATTTAGTGAGGTTTATTATTCTTATTTTTTATTTGTGTATTATTTTTTTCTTTTCTAACGCTCTCTTCAGCTGAACAAATAATAACGGTGATAATTACTGCCTACTCCATACCAATTTTTCTGTGGTATGAGTCTAGATTTTTCTTAAATGTATCTATAGAGGAGCTGTCTATTACTTTATTTGGAAGTTTGTTCCACTCATCAATTACACTGTGAGTGAAGATTTTTTTGTTTTTATCTAGATTCGATCTCGATCTCCGACCTAATAATTTTAAATTGTTTCCTCTTGTAGATGTGTCTTCGGCTTTTTTGAATAACTTATCTAGATTAATGTTACTGAATCCTTTTAGAACTTTAAAACACTATCAATTGGCCTCTCATCCTTCGTTTTTTAAGTGAAAATAGATCAAGTTCTCTCAGTCTTTCATCATATGATTTATTTCTCAATGAAGGGATTAGCTTAGTGGCTCGCCTTTGCACAGATTCCAATTTTTTAACATCCTTTATGAGGTGAGGTGACCAAAACTGCACAGCATATTCGAGGTGCGGTGTCACCATACTTTTGTATAAGGGTAAAACTATGCCTTTGCTGTGATAGTGGAAGTTTCTTCTGATGAAACCTAGTGCCCTGTTTGCTTTGTTTGCAGCCGCTGTGCATTGATTGGAAGATTTTAAGTTTTCGTTTATCAGCACTCCCAAGTCTTTTATTTGTGTTACATTTTTTATCTTTTCTTCATTCATGAAGTATTCATATGTATTGTTTTTAGAACCTATTTGCAATATCTAACATTTATTTACATTAAACGGCATTTTCCACTTCTCCGACCATTCTGTGACTTTATTTAAATCAGCTTGAAGGTTTATTCTATCACTTTCGGAAATGATTGCATTACCTATCTTCGTGGCATCCGCGAATTTGGAAATTAAATTATTTATGCCATTATCTAGAATCCTAGATCATTGATATATATTATGAACAACACTGGTCCCAATACTGAGCCTTGGGGGACTCCACTAGTTACTTGGCTCCATGTTGATTCCACACCGTTGATAACTACTCTTTGCCTTCTTTCACTTAGCCAGTTTTTAATCCAATCATACGTTTTGCTCAATGCATAAGGTGTTGATATTCGGTGTGAGCGTCCTGGATTCGAATCCACGGACTACCACATGCGTTTGTAATATTTCATTAATCGATTTTAGGAGTAGAGTTGGTTGTTGGATAGAAGATAATAATTCCTATGTCTCTTATTTTCTGTAATAATTTATCGTGCGGGACCTTGTCGAAGGCTTTTTGAAAGTCTAGATACACTATGTCGAGGCTTTTGGTGAAGTCATTTAGTTTGTCATTTTAGTTTGAGAGAGAGAGAGAGAGAGAGAGAGAGAGAGAGAGAGAGAGAGAGAGAGAGATAGAGATAGATAGAGAGACTATTACCAAATAAGAAATCTGTTATTGGTAAAGTGAAATATCCCCTCTTGCACAACTTACACTCTTACTATTTATTTATCCCCTCTGTCCTTCACATTTCATTTTTAACATCGTCTTTAACACCAATAACACCACAAATGAAGTTAATGAAAGCATGTGATTCTTCCAGGATTCGTACCTGGATTATTACATAGGCCTACATAATGTACACGCTCTAACCATTACACCATCAAGACATCTAATAGATTCTAAAATGTATTCCCCCTCTTACCGTAGCCAAGGCAATACAACATATTATTCTTGATCAGATGTACAGTCGCGCTAATAAGTCATGTCTCGGTTGTCATTACGTTTGGCTCGCTCTGTGCTGTATTAATGTCTGTCAGATGTTTAAAAGGGTGGGTAAGTGTAGGAACATGTTTGTATATCTCACTAAAACAAAACAAAAAATCATGTGTAAATATTGCCAATACCAATTATTGATCAAAACATAATTGGTGCCGAGACATCACTTATTAGGCCGACTGTACAGATTCTATAGTGACAGAGATTGGTTTACCGTCAGCTCAAATAAAACCGACTATAGTAATCAATTAACCATATGAGAGTTTCGGGCTATAAGGAAGATTAAGCTGTATGGAAGGATTTGCTGTACTAATTAATTATTGTAACTCTCTCTTTCTCTCTCTCTCTCTCTCTCTCTCTCTCTCTCTCTCTCTCTCTCTCTCTCTCTCTCTCATATATATAACTGCCACTCTCTCTCTCTCTCTCATATAACTGCCACTCTCTCTCTCTCTCGCTCTCTTTCCCTCTGGCTCCACACTTGACACTTATTTTCTTTTCATTAATATATGAGACGGCTACGAGAGAGAGAGAGAGAGAGAGAGAGAGAGAGAGAGAGAGAGAGAGAAAAAAAAAAGAACAGTTTAAGTCATAGGACGAAGGAAAGATAAATTGAGAGAGAGAGAGTTCCTTAGTTCACTTGTTGAGTAGATGAAGGACTGAGAAAATTGCAAATTCTTGGATTGGAGAGTTGGACAGAATAGGAGACTGTGTTGAAAGGCGGGTGCTTCGCACTCGCCGCAAGCCACAATGCACTGAGAGAGCTCTGAAGAACACTGTTGTAATAGCGATAGTACAGTGAGAGAGATGCAACATTGCAGCGTGTAGAAAGAAATTGTAGGGAACTAGTAAGAGGAAGGGAGTTGATTGTAGGGAACTAGTAAGAGGAAGGGAGTTGATTGTAGGGAACTAGTAAGAGGAAGTGAGTTGATTGTAGGGAACTAGTAAGAGGAAGGGAGTTGATTGTAGGGAACTAGTAAGAGGAAGTGAGTTGATTGTAGGGAACTAGTAAGAGGAAGTGAGTTGATTGTAGGGAACTAGTAAGAGGAAGGGAGTTGATTGTAGGGAACTAGTAAGAGGAAGGGAGTTGATTGTAGGGAACTAGTAAGAGGAAGGGAGTTGATTGTAGGGAACTAGTAAGAGGAAGGGAGTGATTGTAGGGAACTAGTAAGAGGAAGGGAGTTGATTGTAGGGAACTAGTAAGAGGAAGGGAGTTGATTGTAGGGAACTAGTAAGAGGAAGGGAGTTGATTGTAGGGAACTAGTAAGAGGAAGGGAGTTGATTGTAGGGAACTAGTAAGAGGAAGGGAGTTGATTGTAGGGAACTAGTAAGAGGAAGGGAGTTGATTGTAGGGAACTAGTAAGAGGAAGGGAGTTGATTGTAGGGAACTAGTAAGAGGAAGGGAGTTGATTGTAGGGAACTAGTAAGAGGAAGGGAGTTGATTGTAGGGAACTAGTAAGAGGAAGGGAGTTGATTGTAGGGAACTAGTAAGAGGAAGGGAGTTGATTGTAGGGAACTAGTAAGAGGAAGGGAGTTGATTGTAGGGAACTAGTAAGAGGAAGGGAGTTGATTGTAGGGAACTAGTAAGAGGAAGGGAGTTGATTGTAGGGAACTAGTAAGAGGAAGGGAGTTGATTGTAGGGAACTAGTAAGAGGAAGGGAGTTGATTGTAGGGAACTAGTAAGAGGAAGGGAGTTGATTGTAGGGAACTAGTAAGAGGAAGGGAGTTGATTGTAGGGAACTAGTAAGAGGAAGGGAGTTGATTGTAGGGAACTAGTAAGAGGAAGGGAGTTGATTGTAGGGAACTAGTAAGAGGAAGGGAGTTGATTGTAGGGAACTAGTAAGTAAGAGGAAGTGAGTTGATTGTAGGGAACTAGTAAGAGGAAGGGAGTTGATTGTAGGGAACTAGTAAGAGGAAGGGAGTTGATTGTAGGGAACTAGTAAGAGGAAGGGAGTTGATTGTAGGGAACTAGTAAGAGGAAGGGAGTGATTGTAGGGAACTAGTAAGAGGAAGGGAGTTGATTGTAGGGAACTAGTAAGAGGAAGGGATTGATTGTAGGGAACTAGTAAGAGGAAGGGAGTTGATTGTAGGGAACTAGTAAGAGGAAGGGAGTTGATTGTAGGGAACTAGTAAGAGGAAGGGAGTTGATTGTAGGGAACTAGTAAGAGGAAGGGAGTTGATTGTAGGGAACTAGTAAGAGGAAGGGAGTTGATTGTAGGGAACTAGTAAGAGGAAGGGAGTTGATTGTAGGGAACTAGTAAGAGGAAGGAGTTGATTGTAGGGAACTAGTAAGAGGAAGTGAGTTGATTGTAGGGAACTAGTAAGAGGAAGGGAGTTGATTGTAGGGAACTAGTAAGAGGAAGGGAGTTGATTGTAGGGAACTAGTAAGAGGAAGGGAGTTGATTGTAGGGAACTAGTAAGAGGAAGGGAGTTGATTGTAGGGAACTAGTAAGAGGAAGGGAGTTGATTGTAGGGAACTAGTAAGAGGAAGGGAGTTGATTGTAGGGAACTAGTAAGAGGAAGGGAGTTGATTGTAGGGAACTAGTAAGAGGAAGGGAGTTGATTGTAGGGAACTAGTAAGAGGAAGGGAGTTGATTGTAGGGAACTAGTAAGAGGAAGGGAGTTGATTGTAGGGAACTAGTAAGAGGAAGGGAGTTGATTGTAGGGAACTAGTAAGAGGAAGGGAGTTGATTGTAGGGAACTAGTAAGAGGAAGGGAGTTGATTGTAGGGAACTAGTAAGAGGAAGGGAGTTGATTGTAGGGAACTAGTAAGAGGAAGGGAGTTGATTGTAGGGAACTAGTAAGAGGAAGGGAGTTGATTGTAGGAAACTAGTAAGAGGAAGCGAGTTGATTGTAGGAAACTAGTAAGAGGAAGCGAGTTGATTGTAGGAAACTAGTAAGAGGAAGCGAGTTGATTGTAGGAAACTAGTAAGAGGAAGGGAGTTGATTGTAGGGAACTAGTAAGAGGAAGGGAGTTGATTGTAGGGAACTAGTAAGAGGAAGGGAGTTGATTGTAGGGAACTAGTAAGAGGAAGGGAGTTGATTGTAGGGAACTAGTAAGAGGAAGGGAGTTGATTGTAGGGAACTAGTAAGAGGAAGGGAGTTGATTGTAGGGAACTAGTAAGAGGAAGGGAGTTGATTGTAGGGAACTAGTAAGAGGAAGGGAGTTGATTGTAGGGAACTAGTAAGAGGAAGGGAGTTTGATTGTAGGGAACTAGTAAGAGGAAGGGAGTTGATTGTAGGGAACTAGTAAGAGGAAGGGAGTTGATTGTAGGGAACTAGTAAGAGGAAGGGAGTTGATTGTAGGGAACTAGTAAGAGGAAGGGAGTTGATTGTAGGGAACTAGTAAGAGGAAGGGAGTTGATTGTAGGGAACTAGTAAGAGGAAGGGAGTTGATTGTAGGGAACTAGTAAGAGGAAGGGAGTTGATTGTAGGGAACTAGTAAGAGGAAGGGAGTTGATTGTAGGGAACTAGTAAGAGGAAGGGAGTTGATTGTAGGGAACTAGTAAGAGGAAGGGAGTTGATTGTAGGGAACTAGTAACAGGAAGGGAGTCGATTTTAGGGAACTTGTAAGAGGAAGGGACTTGATTGTAGGGAACTAGTAAGAAGAAGTGAGTTGATTGTAGGGAACTAGTAAGAGGAAGGGAGTTGATTGTAGGGAACTAGTAAGAAGAAGTGAGTTGATTGTAGGGAACTAGTAAGAGGAAGGGAGTTGATTGTAGGGAACTAGTAAGAGGAAGGGAGTTGATTGTAGGGAACTAGTAAGAGGAAGGGAGTTGATTGTAGGGAACTAGTAAGAGGAAGGGAGTTGATTGTAGGGAACTAGTAAGAGGAAGGGAGTTGATTGTAGGGAACTAGTAAGAGGAAGGGAGTTGATTGTAGGGAACTAGTAAGAGGAAGGGAGTTGATTGTAGGGAACTAGTAAGAGGAAGGGAGTTGATTGTAGGGAACTAGTAAGAAGAAGTGAGTTGATTGTAGGGAACTAGTAAGAGGAAGGGAGTTGATTGTAGGGAACTAGTAAGAGGAAGGGAGTGATTGTAGGGAACTAGTAAGAGGAAGGGAGTTGATTGTAGGGAACTAGTAAGAGGAAGGGAGTTGATTGTAGGGAACTAGTAAGAGGAAGGGAGTTGATTGTAGGGAACTAGTAAGAGGAAGGGAGTTGATTGTAGGGAACTAGTAAGAGGAAGGGAGTTGATTGTAGGGAACTAGTAAGGAAGGGAGTTGATTGTAGGGAACTAGTAAGAGGAAGGGAGTTGATTGTAGGGAACTAGTAAGAGGAAGGGAGTTGATTGTAGGGAACTAGTAAGAGGAAGGGAGTTGATTGTAGGGAACTAGTAAGAGGAAGTGAGTTGATTGTAGGGAACTAGTAAGAGGAAGTGAGTTGATTGTAGGGAACTAGTAAGAGGAAGGGAGTTGATTGTAGGAAGCCAACAAGAGGAAGGAAGTTGATTGTAGGGAAACTAGTACGAGGAAGGGAGTTGATTGTAGGGGAAGTCGTAAGAGGAAGGGAGTTGATTGTAGGGAACTAGTAAGAGGAAGGGAGTTGATTGTAGGGAACTAGTAAGAGGAAGGGAGTTGATTGTAGGGAACTAGTAAGAGGAAGGGAGTTGATTGTAGGGAACTAGTAAGAGGAAGGGAGTTGATTGTAGGGAACTAGTAAGAGGAAGTGAGTTGATTGTAAGGAAATAGTAAGAGGAAGGGAGTTGATTGTAGGGAACTAGTAAGAGGAAGGGAGTTGATTGTAGGGAACTAGTAAGAGGAAGTGAGTTGATTGTAGGGAACTAGTAAGAGGAAGGGAGTTGATTGTAGGGAACTAGTAAGAGGAAGGGAGTTGATTGTAGGGAACTAGTAAGAGGAAGGGAGTTGATTGTAGGGAACTAGTAAGAGGAAGTGAGTTGATTGTAGGGAACTAGTAAGAGGAAGGGAGTTGATTGTAGGGAACTAGTAAGAGGAAGGGAGTTGATTGTAGGGAACTAGTAAGAGGAAGGGAGTTGATTGTAGGGAACTAGTAAGAGGAAGCGAGTTGATTGTAGGGAACTAGTAAGAGGAAGGGAGTTGATTGTAGGGAAACTAGTAAGAGGAAGGAGTTGATTGTAGGGAACTAGTAAGAGGAAGTGAGTTGATTGTAAGGAAATAGTAAGAGGAAGGGAGTTGATTGTAGGGAACTAGTAAGAGGAAGGGAGTTGATTGTAGGGAACTAGTAAGAGGAAGTGAGTTGATTGTAAGGAAATAGTAAGAGGAAGGGAGTTGATTGTAGGGAACTAGTAAGAGGAAGGGAGTTGATTGTAGGGAACTAGTAAGAGGAAGTGAGTTGATTGTAAGGAAATAGTAAGAGGAAGGGAGTTGATTGTAGGGAACTAGTAAGAGGAAGGGAGTTGATTGTAGGGAACTAGTAAGAGGAATGACTAGGGACTAGTAAGAGGAAGGGAGTTGATTGTAGGGAACTAGTAAGAGGAAGGGAGTTGATGAGGCGAAATGCTTTTGATTCTACTCTTTCGAGAAGTGCGGTATGGGTGGAGCCTCCCCACACATGCGAACAATACTCGATAGAGGGGCGCACTGTGTCCCTATACAGAGCAAGAAGCTGTGCGAGGGTGAAGAACCCACGGAGACTCATCCAATCATCCACCCCGTAAATCAACTCATTCACCCATACCTTCACCGAAGCTCACCCCTTAACCCCATCTGTACCGGTATTTTCAATTGATATCAGCTTCATTTAGACGATTTTATGTAGCTTAAGAAGGATATACTGTATGGTAGCTAAAAGGATTAGTCGAGATAGCCTGTAGATTTTTATATTGATAAACATTCTTCCTAAGCTGAATAAAATCGTCTAATAGTAGCCAAAATAAAGCAAAAAAGGACGTCGCCAGTACAGAAGGGGTTAAAGCACCCACCCCACCCCACCCCATCCACTAACTCAACTCGGCTGGGGGTTCCAAATGATATAAATCAATTAAACAAATCATATCAATCATATCAATCATATCAATCAATCAAAACTCTCAAACTTTACAAATGGATAACAATGTGACAAATGGTACACCCTCTGGAATAATCTCACTGGCTCCACTTCAATTGTGACTTATACAGTACGGTATATACTGTATATGGAGAGAGAGAGAGAGAGAGAGAGAGAGAGAGAGAGAGAGAGAGAGAGAGAGAGAGAGAGAGAGAGAGAGAGAGAGAGAGAAGAGTAAGTGTGAGATAAGAGATACAGATAAGGTGTATATATGTGAGAGAGAGAGAGAGAGAAGAGTAAGTGTGAGATAAGAGATACAGATAAGGTGTATGTGAGAGAGAGAGAGAGAGCGAGAGAGAGAGAGAGAGAGTAAGGTGATAGATACAGATAAGGTGTATATATGTAGAGAGAGAGAGAGAGAGAGAAGAGTAAGTGTGAGATGAGAGAAACAGATACAGATAAGGTGTATATGTGTGAGAGAGAGAAATAAGGGTGAGATAGAAGATACTGTATATATGTGAGAGAGAGAGAGAGAGAAGAGTAAGTGTGAGATGAGAGAAACAGATACAGATAAGGTGTATATATGTGAGAGAGAGAGAGAGAAGAGTAAGTGTGAGATGAGAGAAACAGATACAGATAATTATAGAGCCGAGAGAGAGAGAGAGAGTAAGTGTGAGATGAGAAAACATACAGATAAGGTGTATCTATGTGAGGAAAAGAGACGAGAGAGCAAGAGTAAGTGTGAGAGAAACAGATACAGATAAGGTGTATATATGTGAGAGAGAGAGAGAGAAGAGTAAGTGTGAGAGAAACAGATACAAAGGTGTATATATGTGAAGAGAGAAACAGAGAGAGATAATAAGTGTGGATGAGATAACAGATACAGATAAGGTGTATATATGTGAGAGAGAGAGAGAGAGAGAGAGAGAGAGAGAGAGAGGGGGGGGGGGGTAAAGTTAGTCGGGTCATTGGCCTTGCAAAAAATTCTTGTCCTTTAAATTTACCTTAATAGGTCTGGTCAGAGATGACGAGAGAGATTAGAGAGAGAGAGAGGAGAGAGAGAGAGAGAGAGAGAGAGAGAGAGAAGAGCTAGAGAGTAGGAGCTTTCCTTGAATGGAGAATCATGGCGTTTTACAAGAGCCACAACATAACAACAAAATCTCAACACAAAAGAAAAGATGGCTGGCAACTTCTTAGCAGCAATGTGCAACACGTAGTTTTTGCGGTCAGTCATCTAGCATTAGAAATTTCCCAAACGGAGTACGCAGATCCGTCCTGTCGCCCCACTCTTCAATCTGTACATGCATGATATAAATACAATTAACCCCAAATTATAGGCTCTACGCAGACGACATAACACTCAAAGCACGCACCAAAACCCAGACACAGCAACAAGACTCCTTCAAGACTATCTACCTGACGAGGTATATGCTAGAGTATTAAAAGAATGCAGAGATGAGTTAAGTAGCCCATTAGCATTTTTATTTAACAAGTCTTTAGAAACAGGTTTAGTTCCAGAAGCTTGGAAGGTTTGCAAATGTAGTTCCGATCTTCAAAAAAGGTGATAAATCGATAGCATCCAATTACCGTCCCATTAGTCTCACATCAATCATAGGAAAGTGTCTAGAGTCTAGTATGCTAGGAAAATTAGAAGCCACTTAGAAACTTTAACTTAATCAATTCTCCTCAGCCTGGATTCACTCAGGGACGTTCTTGCCTTACTAATTTGCTTAGCTTTTTCTCAGAGGTATATGAAGCAGTAGATAGTGACAAGTCATATGATATTATTTATTTAGATTTCAGTAAAGCTTTCGACAGAGTCCCTCATGAGAGATTGATGAGAAAGGTTGAGGCCCCGGAATAGTAGGATCGTTGTTGGGATGGATTAGGTCATGGCTAATGGTAGGAAACAGAGAGTCAGCATAAATGGTACCAAGTCAGAGTGGGGAGCAGTCAAAAGTGGTGTCCCCCAGGGATCGGTATTAGGTCCCCTGTTGTTGCTTATATACATAAATGACCTAGATTTAGGTATAACTAGTAGGATAAGTAAATTCGCAGACGATACTAAAATGGGGAGATCAATTGATTCAGATAGCGATATAGAGTGCCTCCAAAGGGATCTAGATACCTTACATGAATGGTCAGTAAATTGGCAGATGAAGTTTAACATTGACAAATGCAAGGTATTAAAGATAGGGAAGATGCATACAAATGTTAAATATAAACTAGCTAATTTAGAATTAGAACATTCAGACTGCGAGAAAGATCTGGGTGTTTGTTAGCAATGATTTGAAGCCTAGAAAACAGCGTATAAGCGTTCGTAATAAGGCAAACAGGATTCTCGGGTTCATCTCTAGGAGTGTGAGTAACAGAACTGCTGATGTTATCTTAAAACTTTACTTGTCATTAGTGAGACCCCATATGGATTATGCTGTCCAATTTTGGTGTCCTTATTACAGAATGGACATAGATTCATTGGAGAGAGTACAGCGTAGAATGACAAAAATGATCCATAATATTAGAAATCTTTCGTATGAAGAAAGGTTTGAAGAAATTAGGTTTACATTCGTTAGAGAGACGCAGAGTTAGAGGGGATATGATAGAGGTGTTCAAGTGGGTTAGTGGGATTAACAAAGGGGACATGACAAATGTACTAAAGCTCAGTGATAGCGAAATAACTCGTACCAATGGTTTCAAATTAGATAAATTTCGTTTCAGAAAAGATATAGGCAAATATTGGTTTGGTAACAGAGTTGTTAGATGGGTGGAATAGACTACCAAGTGCTATAGTGGGGTCTAAAACGGTAGGGAGCTTTAAGATAAAATTGGATAAGCATATGGACGAGAAGGGTTGGGTGTGAACGGGGATCAGCCGGGTTGGGCCAATCAGCACTCTGCATACCCCCATAATCCTGCGTTAATCTCTAACCGTTTTGGTAAGATGATCCTCAGGGTATTAGAGTGTTGAGCCTATAATTGGGCTTTGTAATTGAACTGGGGTTGTGTGGGACAGGGATCTGCCTTGCTTAGGCCAATCGGCTTTCTGCAGACTCCCATTTTCTTATGTTCTTATGTTCTTATTACATGAATGGTGCACTACAAACAGACTCAATTTAGCCCCAGCTAAATCCACTGCATCCCTCCTCACAAGCTGGACAGGAGAGCACGATTACGTCCCGGGACTCAACATAAACAACACACCCCTAACACACACACCCAAAATCCTAGGAGTAACATACGACACCCAAATTACATTCAAACAGCACACCACAAACACGAAAAAGAAACTGACACCCAGACTTAACGCCCTCAGATCACTTGCCCACACAAAATTTGGACACAACAAAGAAACCACCACCACAGTCTACAAACAATACATAAGATCAGTTATGGAATACGCAAGCCCGGCCTGGGCTTCTAACCTAGCTGAAACACATCATAAAATCTTACAGACTATTCAAAATAAAGCCCTTAAAATCATCACAGGATGCACAGCTACTACACCCACAGATCACCTACATCAAGAAACCAAAGTCCTAAAAGACAAAGATCATCTAGACATGAGAGGCACTCAATCCTGGCAGCAGCCTCCACGAATCAACACCACCCACTACACTACATGGCAACACACCCACAGACACCAAGAAATATCAAAACAACACCCAGCACACGCCATCACACACAAATACTGTCTCTTCTCTCCCTCCCTGGCCACCCCAAACCAACTTCCGGCTGCACACCCATACTCATATCACTTCGCCGTTCCATCCACTCACTCATAGACAACACGCAGCTGCAAGCACGACCTCCCGAATCCATCCTTCTGAATCCTCCCTTCCTCGCGAGGACAGAGTCCACCTGGCCAGGCTGAGATGCGGACACCATCCAGCTCTTCTGAGCTATCAGAAGAGACTGGATGACTCCGTCATCGACACCTGCCCGGGTTGTAACACAGCACCCCATACCATAAAACACATCATAGAAGACTGCATTTCACACAACCACTTACGCCAACAACACAATTTACACTATTTGAGAGCTCTGTGGGAAAGCCCGACCGTGGCCATGGCCTTCCTTAAGGACTCGGGGCTGTTCGGCCAGGCAGCTTAGGGAACAACAACAACAGAGCTTTCTTTAAATCTCACTTTCACGCTCTCCCTATTCTCTTTCTAAGTCTACTTTATATTTATACTACCTATCGAAGTATCCTCTATGTATATGTATATATTTATACTACCTATCGATGTATCCTCTTCTCTCTGTATATGTATATATTTATACTACCTATCGATGTATCCTCTTCTCTCTGTATATGTATATATTTATACTACCTATCGATGTATCCTCTTCTCTCTGAATATGTAATATTTATACTACCTATCGATGTACTCTTCTCTCTGTATATGTAAAATTTATACTACCTATCGATGTATCCTCTTCTCTCTGTATATGTATATATTTATACTACCTATCGATGTATACTCTTCTCTCTGTATATGTATATATTTATACTACCTATCGATGTATCCTCTTCTCTCTGTATATGTATATATTTATACTACCTATCGATGTATCCTCTTCTCTCTGTATATGTATATATTTATACTACCTATCGATGTATCCTCTTCTCTCTGTATATGTATATATTTATACTACCTATCGATGTATCCTCTTCTCTCTGTATATGTATATATTTATACTACCTATCGATGTATCCTCTTCTCTTGTCTATGTATATATTTATACTACCTATGTATCCTTTCTCTCTGTATGTGATATATTTATACTACCTATCGATGTCCTCTTCCTCTCTGTATATGTATATATTTATACTACCTATCGATGTATCCTCTTCTCTCTGTATATGTATATATTTATACTACCATACCTATCGATGTATCCTCTTCTCTCTGTATATGTATATATTTATACTACCTATCGATGTATCCTCTTCTCTCTGTATATGTATATATTTATACTACCATACCTATCGATGTATCCTCTTCTCTCTGTATATGTATATATTTATACTACCTATCGATGTATCCTCTTCTCTCTGTATATGTATATTTATACTAACCATAACCATGTATCCTCTTCTCTGTATATGTATATTTAACTACCATACCTATCGATGTATCCTCTTCTCGCTAGATATATTTATACTACCTATCGATGTATCCTCTTCTCTCTGTATATGTATATATTTATACTACCTATCGATGTATCCTCTTCTCTCTGTATATGTATATATTTTTCTCTCTGTCTATTTTATTCAATTTATGAAGGGTCTACAGCCATTAACAGGCTTCCAACTATCTTTATGAAGGGTGTACAACCATTAACACGCTTCCAACTATCTTTATGAAGGGTGTACAGCCATTAACAGGCTTCCAACTATCTTTATGAAGGGTGTAACATTAACAGGCTTCCAACTATCTTTATGAAGGGTGTACAGCCATTAACAGGCTTCCAACTATCTTTATGAAGGGTGTACAGCCATTAACAGGCTTCCAACTATCTTTATGAAGGGTGTACAGTTATTAACAGGCTTCCAACTATCTTTATGAAGGGTGTACAGCCATTAACAGGCTTCCAACTATCTTTATGAAGGGTGTACAACCATTAACACGCTTCCAACTATCTTATAAGGGTGTAACAGCCATTAACAGGCTTCCAACTATCTTTATGAAGGGTGTACAGTTATTAACAGGCTTCCAACTATCTTTATGAAGGGTGTACAACCATTAACAGGCTTCCAACTATCTTTATGAAGGGTGTACAGCCATTAACAGGCTTCCAACTATCTTTATGAAGGGTGTACAGTTATTAACAGGCTTCCAACTATCTTTATGAAGGGTGTACAGCCATTAACAGGCTTCGAACTATCTTTATCAACCTTGTTTCAAACACAGATCCTTCTTTAACTGCACAAAATTTTCTAAATATAGCTAGACTAAAATAAAAAGAATGTCGTCGGTACAGAAGGGGTTAAGGAGGAGAGGGGGGGGGGTCATTAGTAATTATTGGGTTATTGATTATTCTTATTGCTTTGTTTGTATACTAAATACTTACATTATGATTACTTACATTTACATTATGTTCTCTATCTATCTATCTATCTATCTCTGTCTGTATATCTATGCCTCGAAGTCTATCTATCTACCTGTTCATATCTATCTTCGGTATCTATTAACTTCCCATATTGCTTACATATATTAACCAGATTAGGTGCACTATTAATTACCTATAAAATGCACTTGCTATGAGAGAGAGAGAGAGAGAGAGAGAGAGAGCGAGAGAGAGAGAGCGAGAGAGAGAGAGAGAGAGAGAGAGAGAGAGAGAGAGAGAGAGAGCAACGCGTAAACACTTATAATTACTGAAGCCTATTGACGATCAAGCAAAAATATAATGTGAAATATATCGTTAGATTCTGGTCATGACGTGAGGAAGAAAAGAAGGAGGGGAGAGGGAAGAAAGGAAGGGAGGGAGGGAGGGGAAGGAGTGGGGGAGGAAGGAAGGAAGGATAGGGAAGGAGGGAGGGAAAGGATTGGGAGGAAGGAAGGAGGGAGCAAGGGAGGGTAGGGAGAGGAGAGGGAGGAAAGGAAGGAAGGGACGGAGGGAGGAAGGAAGGTAGGGAAGGAAGGAGCAAGGAAGGATGGAAGGGATGAATTAAGGAAAAAGGTCAAGAGAAGTAGGAAGGGGGAGGAAGAAAGGGAGGAAGCGAGGAAGGAAGGAGGGAGCAAGTAAGGATGGGAGGGATGAAGGAAGGGTAGGGAGGGGAGAGAGAGGAAAGGAAGGGAAGAAGGAAGCGAGGAAGGAAGGAAGAAAGGAAGGAGGAAGGAAGGATGGGAAGGAGGAGGGAGGGGGGAGGAAGGAAGGAAGGAAGGAAGCAAGGAAGGAAGGAGGTAGGGAAGGATGGGAGGGATGAAGGAAGGAAAGGAGGGGTGCCGGAATGAATAATACTAAAATGTTTATTTCCACTTAAAAGTGGTTATTCTGCTCATAATTACAATTACAAAGTGTACATTAAGTATTAACTTAGGTATAAACTTAGGTATAAGGTATAAACTTAGATTGTACATACACATTCAGATGCATATATACACGCAATACATACATATACAGTATATATATGTGCGTGGACTTACATACTTTTACACACATTCATATTTGTTTGACTGTATATAGTTTATATGTATCTATATTGAAATACCCACATATATACAGGCATACAAATATGAATAAGAATATATAGGACATCATATTACAGGGAAGAGAGAGAGAGAGAGTATGTGAGAGTAAAGCCTTCCTCTCATCCTTTCCATTTTCCTGGGATCTCGTAGAGGTTCTCGGAGATTTCTTGAACTCCCCCCTCCTCTCTCTCTCTCTCTCTCTCTATCTCTCTCTCTCTCTGCCATTTAGGTGTCGATCTTTTCCTGACGAGCGGTAGCGAGCCTGCAATTAATCCTTTTACCTACCATTTATCTTTCCCAAGCTTCATAAAATCGTCTAAATGTAGCTCAAATTATATAAAAATTACGATACCGGTACGGAAAGAGTTAAAACCCAAAATACCAAAGCAGTGAAGTGAGACACCACAATCATAGGAGGCAAGACAGACTCCAAGACGTAGACGAAATCTGTTTAAATAGCATGGTGTTGAGAGAGAGAGAGAGAGAGAGAGTACAAAGGAGTACAAAGGAAATCAAGCAACAACAGATCTAGTGACCCTTCTAGGTTGCTTGTCCTCCAAAACACTGAGGATCAGTGTCAACATTGTGAGTGGGTAAGGGAACATTGGAAATTTACTGCCCTTGAACTAATGTCCGATTGTGTTAGTAGGGACAGATGGGTTAGTAACTGAGGGGGGGATAAAATAAAGTTATTCATTTACAAACGCAGTCAGTCGCGGGTTTGATGCGAGATATTTGATGCTTTGGTATTTTGGGTTTTAACCCTTTCCGTACCGGTATCGTAATTTTTATATCCAGAGAGAGAGAGAGAGAGAGTGAGTGTGTGTGTGTGTGTGTGTGTGAGAGACAGAGTGTGTGTCTGTGTGTGAGAGAAAAAAATAATATCTGAGAGAGTGTGTGTGTGTGTGTGTGAGAGAGAGAGAGAAAGACAGAGTTCTAGAGCACGAGTGTGACTAGCCTATATGAGTGAGATAAAGCACGTTATAACGTGCTTATAAAGTGTGTGACTGTGTATGAGAGAGAGAGAGAGAGAGTATATGAGTGAGATAAAGCACGTTATGTTATGTGCGTCTAAGGAGTGTGACAATATGTGTGTGTGTGTGTGTGTGTGTGTGTGTGTGTGAGGCAGAGTGTGAGTGTATGATCTATTTTTCATTAACTTCACCACAACACCAAACACCTCCAATGAAATTAACGAAAGCACATGTGGGATCCACCAGGATTCGAACCCGGGTTATCACACACAGATTTTTGACACCTTAACCATTACACCACCAAGACGGTTAAAGGTTTATGCACATGCCTACGACTTATTATCCATTCTCGAATACTGGATATTAATCTAATCATGTTAATACTCCCACCGCACCATGGTAGCCTAATGTTTAAGTGAGAGGAAAGAATATTCATGGATTGAGATAAAGCATGTTACGTTACGTGTGTCTAAGGTGTGTGACAATGTGTGTGTGTATGTATGTATGTCTGTGTGTCAGAGAGAATGTGTATGTGTACCGGAGCGTATACAGCTATGTTTAAGTAGGCTGTTAAAGAAGTTAACGATAGGTGAATTAAAAGGTGCTCTCTCTCTCTCTCTCTCTCTCTCTCTCTCTCTCTCTCTCTCTCTCTCTCTCTCTCTCTCTCTCTCTCTCTCTCTCTCTCGCTCTCGTCTCTCTCTCTCTCTCCTCTCTCTCTCTCTCTCTCTCTCTCTCTCTCTCTCTCTCTCTCTCTCTCTCTCTCTCTCTCTCTCTCTCTCTCTCTCTCTCTCTCTCTCTCTCTCTCTCTCTCTCTCTCTCTCTCTCTCTCTCTCTCTCTCTCTCTCTCTCTCTCTCTCTCTCTCTTGCTAACTATTGTATTCCCTTTTTAATCGTACCCACCCTCGATCTACCTACCTACCTATATATATATATATATATATATATATATATATATATAAACAAAACCTGCAAGTGTTATGTAGGGCACATTTGTATACCATATGTGCAATCCATGATAAACACTATTCCATGTAATAATTACCTAATTATCCTCACCCTTACTAAACCCATCCCCCACACCACTTTTACGTGTTGTATAATTCACCACTTGCAAGTTTGATAAGGAAGTTGGAGCAGAGTTACGCGCCAGTTGGGCAAAAATACGGAAATGAGCGCTGAGGCTAAAGGGTACTTCACACAGTCAGGAATGCGAGCTAGAACCACTAGGAATAGCTGAAAATTCGGATCCCTGGGCCTATTCGCGGTGAAAATGTATACTCCAAGTGACTCTAGCAATATCCTAGTGATTCCTGGTACACTCCCAATGACTCCAAACCAGTTCCGGCCGATTGGCCCTGTCCGACAAAATGTTCACCGTGTTTAAGGTTCTCGCCGCGAATCGGACCACTCCCAGTGATACCCAGTGATGCCCAGTGATTTCCCAGTGACTCCCAGTGATTCCTGGTGATTCTGGTATGAACTGGAACTGAAACCAAAAGCTGTCCGCGAATCAGATACGAAACACTGAGCATCACCAGGACTCACTGGAAGTCACTGGGGATCACTGGGAATCAACTGGGAGTCACTGGGAATGGTCCGCTTCGTGGCTAGAACTTTAAACACGGTGCACATTTTGTCTGACAGGGCGAATCGGCCGCGAGTGGTTTGGAGTCACTGGGAGTCTAACAGGAATCACTAGGATATCGCTAGAGTCACTAGGAGTCATCGAATTTTCACCGCGAATAGGGCCAGGAATCCGAATTTTCAGCTACTCCTAGTGATTCTAGCTCGCATTCCTGACTGCGTGAAGTACCCTTTAATAAATATATTATTCACATAAACCTGTAATACTTCTCACGTGAAAGTATAATATACATTATACAGGTAGTTAACTTTTCATGGTCAAACATTATAAATAGGCCTAGTATTAACCTGTGTAAGTACAATTTCCCACAAGACATTGTATTCACCCACTGATTGTGTGTAGAGAAGGAAATTACGGTAAGTGAGGTAATTAAATAATGTGAACAATGTATGGTCAATGTTACAATACCCTACTGTCTTGTAGTCTACAAGTTCTGCAACTCCCCTTACCTAACATAACGAGAATGGTGGATACGTGTTTGTATGTGTTTTGAAATGTCAGGTTCGTTTGGTGGTGGACAGTGGATTTTGGATTAGTATTTCGAGGGGCGTTAATTGTAGTTGCCGGGGTAAAGTTTGAGCAAGCGTAATCATGGCTTGGTTGTTTAGGGCCCGTTGTAGTCGCCGGTTAATAGTCTAGATGTTCTGCAACTCCCCTGACCTAACCTAAGCAAAGTAACACAGCCTATAAGTGTTACCTATATTAGGTAATCGTAGGAAATATTACAGAACTCGGTAACGACTGAAAAGAAGAAGGTGGGAAGGTTAAACTATCAACTATTTAGACAATAGTTTAAATATAATTGTTTCTTAAAGTATAGTAAGCATGGATATTATGACCTTACGGTACATAATGAGACAGACTTATCGTATTATATTAATGTCTGTAATGATGTCTGAATACAGTCATAATACATAATGATGATATTAGAGGACTGTAGTTATAGCCTACAAGAGACATACTTGAGGACAAATTAATTTCAATTATAGGGTCAAACACATGCTTGGCACAGCTTGGGGGCCCCTTATATAGGGGCTCTTCACAATGGGGGCCATGCCTGGCATACTCGCATCTCATTCCAAACAAATCCCAGTGATGCTCGGTGATTCCCAGTGACTCCTATCTAATTCCCAGTGATACCTATATTACTCCTATCGACTCGTATATTACAGTAAAAATAAAAAATTTCAAATTTTCAGTTACTCGCACTTCATTCCTGGTGTTATCCAGGTGATTCCCAGTGACTCCCAGTGATTCGCAGGTACACTCCCAGTGGTTCCTACGGTGTTGTGAGTCCACGGGGAATTGCAGACATTCGTGGTGTATTCCCAGGAATCACCAGGAATCATTACTCCTAGTGATTCTAACTCGCATTCCTGACTGTGTGATGTACCCTTAAGCCCCCTAAAAAAACCACACATAAATAAAATAAATATAATAATTAAGTAACAATAATTTGTGGCATATTATTTAAGGGGTGGAGGGTTACAAATCAAATTTTCACCAAAATTAAATAAATTAAAATAAATTATTCAAGGGATTCATTACCCAGACTTCCGTGTTATTTCGAGGTTAATGGAGGTAATGCAGTCGTGTTTTTATTCCAACAACTTTACAACCCCCCTGATTTATAAACGTACACACGAACGTAAAGTCGGCCAAATAAGTATTGTCACGGCACCAAGTATATTTTGATCAATAATCGGTATCAGCAATATCTAAACTTGATTTCTTTA
>CM064493.1:32991416-32995027 GCA_032716605.1 Paralithodes platypus | reverse complement strand
TGCAAATAGCTTACTCTCAAAAGAACAAGTTGACGATTATGCAACACCCTCTAGATAAATTGTCATGTTGGGCCCAAATTTGGCAAATGAGTTTCAATGACGGATAAAGGTAAAGTACTTACATGGCGGATACCTAAATGAGGAAAGCAAAACTATTCGGATGAATGGCCACTCAGCTATAAGAATGTAAACAGAGAAACTGATCTGGGAGTAACAATATCGAGTAAACCTAAAACCGAGTCAACAATGTTCAGAAGTTGTTAAGGAAGGCAACACAAAATAAATTGGCTTTATTAGGCAGGTCATTTGAGCATAAATCCAAAGAAGTTATCCTAACCCTTTACAAGTTAATTAGTCCGCCCTCTTCTGGAATACTTCGTTCAATCCTGGTGCCCTTACTTACCAAAAAGATATAAACAAGCTTAGAGCAGAGTTCAAAAGTAGAGTTACCAAAATGATACCTAGCCTTAAAGAACAACCCATACGAAGAGCGTCTCTAGAGAATTAACATCTATTTCCTTTAAACCAAGCGCAGATTAAGAGGGCGGACTCTTAATTCAAGTGTTCAAAATCATCAAAGGGCATCGACAATAATGAACTGTAGGTAAGTCACTTCACTATCGACCAATCTAATTACACGCGGGGAAACGGTTGCAAAATTATTGGTAAATCTTTTAACTCGCACGAATCTAAGAATTTCTTCTTCAATCGAGTTGTCAACTTGTGGAATGGGCTTCCCCGAGACGTTATAGACTGCAGCAACCTGGTGATAATTTAAATTTCGCCTAGACCAAATATCTCGCATCAAACCCGCGACTGACTGCGTTTCTAAATGAATAACTTTATCCGCGCCTCAGTTACGTAAACATGATGTCCCCTACTAACATTCCTAGTCCTGCCACGTTAGTGGCAGTGGCAGTAGTTGTCCCTTTTCCAATGTTCCCTTACCCACTCTAAACCACTGTTTGGACACTTGATCCTCAGTTGTTTTGGAGGACAAGCAGCCTAGAAGGGTCACTAGATCTGTTGTTGCTTGATTTCCGTTGTACTCCTTTGTACTCTCTCTCTCTCTTTCTCTCTCTCTCTCTCTCTCTCTCTCTCTCTCTCTCTCTCTCTCTCTCTCTCCATAACACCCACCACCGCTGAACAACAAGACTCAGAAGTGGGTAGCCTACTTGAATGATAAACACAAGCATAAAAACAAATTCCAAAACAAACCCATAAAAGCAGGTGGGGATGGAAAGTGAGAGAATGTGTGAAAGTGAGCAAATAGAAAGTGAGAGAATGTGAGAAGGTATGTTAAAGTGAAAATAAAAAGTGACAAAGAATGTGTTCAAGTGTGATATGAGTGAAAATGAGAACATTTAGCGGGTATATATATATTTGTGAATATGTGTGAGGAAATGTGTGAGTGAGAAACTAAACTGAGTGAGAAAGCACAAAAGAGAGGGAGTGAACTTGCTTCCATCTTCAGCACTTTGCCAGAGAGAGAGAGAGAGCGCGAGGGAGAGAATATCAATTTGAATCGCTAAATTCTCGAAGACAGAAATGGGGCGAAAGTTCTTAAAATCGACAAACTAATGGGGCGAACATCTTAAAATCTCAAAAGCAATGGGGCTAAACATGAGGGAGAAAGGGGTTCAGAAAAATATCCCTCAAGTGGAAATCTCCCCTTAAATCTTTCGAGACTTCAACATGTTGCTAGGGCTACTTTAAACAAAAAAAAATATATATATATATACCGGTATATATATATATAATATAGGCCTATATATATATATATATACGGTATATATATATATATACCGGTATATATTTATATATATATAGGCCTCTATATAATATATAACGGTATATATATATAGGATACCGGTTATATTTATCTATATATTATATATCTATATACGGCATTATTACCCGTTTTGTTATATAAAAGTACCGTACCAAATTGAATGTGTGAAAACAGTGTGAAAGTGAGAAAATGAGAGAAAGTTAGAGAGCTTGTAAGGGAGGAGTTGAGCACTCTGCCACGCCCGTTCCTCAAATAGGCAACATATGAAAATAAATATATATAAAAATACGAAATAGCCTTATAAAAATATAACCACTTAAAGAGCATTCCGGTACCGGTACGTAACTGTACCTTATACTGTATACTTTTATCCAGAAATATAACCACTTAAAGAGCATACCGGTACCGGTACGTAACTGTACCTTATACTGTATACTTTTATCCAGAATATAAAACCACTTAAAGGCTACGGGTACCGGTACGAACGTAGCTATAATGTATACGTTTATCCAGATATACCACTTAAAAAAAACAAAGAGACATACCGGTACCGGTACGTAACTGTACCTTATACTGTATACTTTTATCCAGAAATATAACCACTTAAAGAGCATACCGGTACCGGTACGTAACTGTACCTTATACTGTATACTTTTATCCAGAAATATAACCACTTAAAGAGCATACCGGTACCGGTACGTAACTGTACCTTATACTGTACGTATACTTTTATCCAGAAATGTCCGAACTCGTATAGCCCCCTTGACCGAAGTTAGGCCATTTTACGGTACTATATATTTAATAGCTAACTTACCTACTTCTCACATACAAAGAGAGAGAGAGAGAGAGAGAGAGAGAGAGAGAGAAAGTTATCCAACTTAGATATGTCTACATATAAATAGAATGTAGATAGATACAGTACATGAATAGAATGATAAATATATAGAAATTACACCGGTAGATCATGTAGGAAATTCCTGTTCCTGTCAACAAGTAGGTAAGCTAATATATATATATACGGTATATATATTATATATATAATATATATATATATAG
Organism: Paralithodes platypus; assembly: GCA_032716605.1. NCBI lineage: Eukaryota > Metazoa > Arthropoda > Malacostraca > Decapoda > Lithodidae > Paralithodes > Paralithodes platypus. The sequence goes on along the minus strand of CM064493.1, from coordinate 32,992,179 downwards.
ATATATATATTATACAGTATATTAAAATATATATATATTCTATCTATATATTATACGTATATAAACAAATACATATAAACAGAAACATCAATATATACAGATTAACCCTTTCTGTACCGGCAACGTCTGTTTCATTGTATTCTAGCTATATATATATATATATAATATATAATATATAATATATATATTATATATATATAAACAAATACCGGTACATATAAACAGAAACATCAATATATACAGATGTTTCATTGTATTCTAGCTATATTTAGACGATTTTGTAATTAGGATTTGCGGCAGCATAAATGGTTAAGTGAGATAGTTCGATGACTGTCTATTGCTGGAAGCCAACTATAAATTGAATAAAACCGTGTAACAGTAGGTAGAAGAACATTAAAGCCGGTATCACACGAGAGCTTTTATAGTCAACATTCGATGATCAACATTTCTGGAATATTTTGCAATGGTATCGGAAACTAGACTGATAATAGATGAATTTAGGAAACCGAAATATTTGATATGTTGACTACATAAGCTGCCAGACCAGTATTGAGGATAAATGTTGAGTGAAAAAGCGCTCGTGTGATACCGGCTTCTGTCCCCGGTACAGAAGGGGTTAACAGACTAAACCAATGGGGCTTCACAATATACTAACAAGCTAAACAAAAATCTATGAAGTTATAGACTAAATAAAAAGTGTGTTTTGTCTGGTAAATTGGTCCACTTGTCTCTGAAAGTTGGGTGATTCGATTTGATATTCTCT
>CM064493.1:32981416-32986416 GCA_032716605.1 Paralithodes platypus | reverse complement strand
AATCGTCTAAATATAGCCTAGCTAGAATACAGACGTCGCCGGTACAGAAGAGGTTAACCCTTTCAGTATACGACGATGCACTTTTAACCCATTCAGTGCCAGTGACTTCCTTTTCATTATATACCAGTGCTGGCAACTATTAGAAAGGGATGGAGTAAACGGGCTGAAATATTCCACATCTTTATACCGGTTGACTTCCAAATGGTAGAAATACCAGCTCAATTACCAAACCCAATTTTTTATGTAGGACAGTTTGAGGTTGGGATTTCTGGCCTAGGCTACCTATGATGAACTGGGTATAGTTAACGTCCCACGGTTTTACTCAGCTTAAGAAAGACATCTAGGAACCATATTAATCTATTGACTCCCACAGGACCCACATAACAATCTTAAAACTTAATATACCGGTAATCATCTACACTCTAATGATGACCAGAATAACATTAAAATTGGGTCAACATTCTGAAAGGCTTAGATTCTTGTTAATGCACCCCTATACTTTAATAATGAACTCCATAAAGCTATTAATCTGCTTTAATATAATTCTTCCTCGGGGGATTTGGTTGGGCGAAAACATGACCCAATTGTTATTTTTCAGAATTATTATCAACTATACATTTAGTAGTTAGTGGAGGGAGAAGGGGGTCCAGATAAAAACAAACTATTACCGGTACCTCCCATTAAGGTGGTGTCACACGAATGCATATTCCGGCAATTATCGATGAGAACGTTTTTTTTTATCGTATTTAAAAAAAAAAAAAAAAATCCATTAGAATCGAAAACTAGACTAAAGGTAGATTATATGGTACAGTACCGGTAGCTGAATTATGATATAGTCTTTTGTTATTAATTATATATGGTACAGTACCGGTAGCTGAATTATGATATAGTCTTTTGTTATTAATTATATATGGTACAGTACCGGTAGCTGAATTATGATATAGTCTTTTGTTATTAATTATATATGGTACAGTACCGGTAGCTGAATTATGATATAGTCTTTTGTTATTAATTATATATGGTACAGTACCGGTAGCTGAATTATGATATAGTCTTTTGTTATTAATTATATATGGTACAGTACCGGTAGCTGAATTATGATATAGTCTTTTGTTATTAATTATATATGGTACAGTACCGGTAGCTGAATTATGATATAGTCTTTTGTTATTAATTTAACTCCCAACACCAAACACCAATGAATTTAATGAAAGCATGTGATCCTACCGGGATTCGTACCTGTGTTACCACATACCGGTAGCCTACAGATCTTAAACACACTAACCATTACACCATCAACACAGTTAAAGGTTAAGTACCGGTATATGACTACGATGTTATATCCATTTATCGAATACTGGATATCAATCTAATCATGGACTCAAACCCAACTGCACACTGAATATAACCGACATTTTAAAGCTGTCAGACTACAATTGCTCGAGAAAAAAAATGGTTGGAAAATTCGCTCGTGTCACACCGGCTCTAGTTATTTTAATTCAACGTACTATACCCTGTCCATTAAAGGTAAGTCAGAAATCCCAACCCCTAACCTCTATAATTCCAAAAACGACGAGAGTAATCGAGCTAATATGTCTACCATTTGGGAAGAGTCAGCCAGGGAATAGGTGTGAAACATTACAGCCCATTTGCTCTAGCCCTTATTGAGTTACACAGGTTAGGGTTCACGATTTCGGGTCTACCTACTTGGAACAGGGTATAGTTATAAAAGCAATATTCCTCGAGGGGATTGGACTATTTTCAGTGTTGATGTGCAGAGCGTATAGTTGTAATTAAAATAAGTGTAAATACGTACAGTACCGGTAGGCTATATCAATACGTACAGTACCGGTAGGCTATATCAATACGTACAGTACCGGTAGACTATACCAATACGTACAGTACCGGTAGGCTATATCAATACGTACAGTACCGGTAGTACGGTAGGCTATATCAATACGTACAGTACCGGTAGGCTATATCAATACGTACAGTACCGGTAGGCTATATCAATACGTACAGTACCGGTAGGCTATATCAATACGTACAGTACCGGTAGGCTATATCAATACGTACAGTACCGGTAGGCTATATCAATACGTACAGTACCGGTAGGCTATATCAATACGTACAGTACCGGTAGGCTATATCAATACGTACAGTACCGGTAGGCTATATCAATACGTACAGTACCGGTAGGCTATATCAATACGTACAGTACCGGTAGGCTATATCAATACGTACAGTACCGGTAGGCTATATCAATACGTACAGTACCGGTAGGCTATATCAATACGTACAGTACCGGTAGGCTATATCAATACGTACAGTACCGGTAGGCTATATCAATACGTACAGTAGCGGTAGGCTATATCAATACGTACAGTACCGGTAGGCTATATCAATACGTACAGTACCGGTAGGCTATATCAATACGTACAGTACCGGTGGGCTATATCAATCATAACACTAAGCCTATATTTTATGTAGAACCTTTTCAATCCAATGGGGACTTTTAAAATGGTATCAGTGGAATACAATCTTTCTCATTCTCACTCTCTCTCTCTCACTCACACACTCACACACACCAAAGTCGCCCCCTGATTGAATGGATTACAGATACTACTACCGGTACTACTAATCCTACTAATAATAGGGTACCGGTATTAACTAATATAACTAATGTACGGTACCAAAACCAATAATAAGATCTAAAAGAACCAATTATCGTAGATCAAATTATAGTGTAAAAAGCCTTCCCTGTATCTTGTAGTAATTAGTTTCTTTGTAAGTCATTAATTATGTGATGAGTTATGTATTATATATGAGAGCGAGAGAGAGTGAGTGTAAGTGAGTGAGTGAGTACTTTTGTGCATGCGTGTGTATCCTAGACTTAGTCAATAGGATTATGATAGAGAGAGAGAGAGAGAGAGAGAGAGAGAGAGAGCGCGAGAGAGAGAGAGAGATAGCGAGAGAGAGATAGCGAGAGAGATAGCGAGAGCGAGAGAGAGATAGCAAGAGAGAGAGAGAGACGGTAGCATGCGTATAGTAGTAATACCAAAATTATATCGTGTTCCTTGTCACGCTATAGTCATTGATCTAGACTCACTCACTCACACTCACTCTCTCTCTCATTCACACATAGCTCCATACACACACACACACCATACATAGCAACACAAACACGTAAGAGAGAGAGAGAGAGAGAGAGAGAGAGTGAGAGTGAGTGAGTACCTATGTGCGTGCATATGTACAATAATTATAGTGTGCGTATCTTGAGAGAGAGATTTCCATCGTTTATCATGGTTATAACTTATACTGAGCACACAGACTTTACGATCCAAACAAGGTGGTCAGGATTTAAATTCCAGTAGAAACAATAAAACTACCGTACAAGTAAAAAGATGGAAGATGTACCGGTATATACCGTAGGGTAACAGAGAGAGAGAGAGAGAGAGAGAGTATTTGTGTCTGTGCATCCATGTGTACAGTAGTCAATAAACTTGAGAGAGATAGAGTGAGAGTGTGTGAGTGTGTGTGAACAATATGGCCGGCTTGTTATTGGCCAAAAACCTCTAACCTTTCAGTATCCGGGGATGCTTTTCCTACTTTATTCTGGGTACAACATTAAACTGGCAAGCGAGACAGTACCGTATTTCAACTTAGTTCAGAATAAAAATAGCTACTTTGCCATCATTAGTACCGTACCGTACCGGTATATATTTATTATCCGGATTTTACAAATTATCTTTTACAGTTGAAATTGAAATGGATAAAATCGTCAAAACAATAACATGATTTTTGTTGTCTTATGTATTCCTTTGAAGATTCGTTCCAATGTTAAAACCAACATTACCTATACTGTAGTGTACAGTATGGTACACTTGGCGAGTTTCCACTTGGTCGTTTTTAGCTAGAGAACTAAATATTGTTGATGGGCTGATGCTATACGGTAGTGTCCGAATATTGTTGATGGGCTGATGCTATACGGTAGTGTCCGAATATTGTTGATGGGCTGATGCTATACGGTAGTGTCGAATATTGTTGATGGGCTGATGCTAACGGTAGTGTTCGAATATGTTGATGGGCTGATGCTATACGGTAGTGTCCGAATATTGTTGATGGGCTGATGCTATACGGTAGTGTCCGAATATTGTTGATGGGCTGATGCTATACGGTAGTGTCCGAATATTGTTGATGGGCTGATGCTATACGGTAGTGTCCGAATATTGTTGATGGGCTGATGCTATACGGTAGTGTCCGAATATTGTTGATGGGCTGATGCTATACGGTAGTGTCCGAATATTGTTGATGGGCTGATGCTATACGGTAGTGTCCGAATATGTTGATGGGCTGATGCTATACGGTAGTGTCCGAATATGTTGATGGGCTGATGCTATACGGTAGTGTTCGAATATGTTGATGGGCTGATGCTATAGGGTAGTGTCGGAATATTGTTGATGGGCTGATGCTATACGGTAGTGTCCGAATATTGTTGATGGGCTGATGCTATACGGTAGTGTCCGAATATTGTTGATGGGCTGATGCTATACGGTAGTGTTCGAATATTGTTGATGGGCTGATGCTATACGGTAGTGTTCGAATATTGTTGATGGGCTGATGCTATACGGTAGTGTCCGAATATTGTTGATGGGCTGATGCTATACGGTAGTGTCCGAATATTGTTGATGGGCTGATGCTATACGGTAGTGTCCGAATAACATTTTCTGTGTTTTATATAAAACAAACACAATCTACATACCAGTACCGTACTACACAGTACTTTTAAACAAACACAATCTACATACCAGTACCGTACTACACAGTACGGTACTGTTAAACAAACACAATCTACATACCAGTACCGTACTACACAGTACGGTACTGTTAAACAAACAACAATCTACATACCAGTACCGTATACACAGTACTTTTAAACAAACACAATCTACATACCAGTACCGTACTACACAGTACGGTACTGTTAAACAAACACAATC
>CM064493.1:32816416-32976416 GCA_032716605.1 Paralithodes platypus | reverse complement strand
GAGTTCGCCACCTGCAAGTGGCACCGATGAGCGCGCCGCCCTTCGGTAATTTGCATAAGGTTTATCCCCCTAAACAGTTTGCCGACCAAGGCTGACGAGTTCCATATGATTCACCCAAATTTGTATAAGGTTATCTACCCTAGATGGGTTGCCGACCAAGGTTGACAAGTCCCACGGCACCCAGCCAGTGGATAAAGTTGGCTCCTGACCAAACATGACAAGCAGCCACACGTAAATACTAAACACTTCACATCACGTCTTGAGGACAATTAGAACGGCTTACCTTGAACCCGGATCTGGCTATTTTGGGAACCGTCAGCCATCTAGTAACCCTCCTCCTACTGTGTGTGTGTTTGTGAGAGAGAATCTGCCCACCATCTTGTAACCCTTCTAATGTGTGTGTGTGGGTGTGTGAGAGAGAGAGAGAGAGAGAGGGTTGCGCGTTGTCGAATCGTTCATTTCCGTGTCTTAGTCTAAATCACTATCAATAACAAAGGACAGTGATACTGAATGTGCTACAAGAAAAAGTACCGGTACCGGTAGCTACAATCTGTCAAGTCCTCACTTTCATTACTTGGCTATTACGAAGATTATGTAGCGAATATGTTGTTTATTGTAAAACCTTGGCACTAAGATGACGCAGCAAGTAAACAGGTTTATACATGTTCCATTATGTATAGAATAATGAGCTACTAAGTCTAAATCATTCAAAATACCGTCAACTGGAAATATACAGACGGTAATTAGTTAGGTACGGCAATCCAATAAATTATGTATGTTTACGTATTTGGCAGTCTTTCTAGTGAATTTATATACCGTACGGGTACCACAATCCATGCTTGTTCATTTCTAAACATATATAATTATACAAATTTGTATATAATTCCATTTTACTTCGTCCATCTGTCCATCTTTATACCTTTTAATCTATATATAGGTATCTATAGGTAGGTATTCCACCAGTAGTCTAGGCTACCTGTACTCATTACACCAAAGTAGTTATTTCAATCTTATCCTCAATGAGCACAAACAAACTCCATATATAAAAACAAACTAGGAAAGCCATTTATTCAAGAACCAGACAAAACATATGAGTTACGTAAACATTTTCACAACAGGTGGTTTAGTTAGGCCTACGAATACATTTACCAACTTTTTAGACCTTTCTCTTTTGCCTAGGCCTATTGTGCACTCACTCTTATGGTAAAATAATAGGGTGCAAAGGAGTTGTTTTATTTTACTATTCAAGTTACAGCTTAGCTATTAAATCAACACTTGAGTATCGTGTTTCATTATTTTTCTGGCTAACAAGAGACGATTATGTGTGGATTTGGTAAAGCATCTTGTCGTCAAGAAGTTTATAATGACCTAAAGTAACTCCTTCGCTACAACTGTCTATATTCTGTTACAGCAACATGGGCACACATAGTCTACATACTTCTGTCACAGAGAGAGAGAGAGAGAGAGAGTTAATCTACAACGGATATTATGAGTAATTTTATCTACTTTTCAGTATGACTTCAAGGCTACACCATGGTAAACCCAACTCTCTCGCTCTCGCTCTCTCTCTCTCTCTCAGTTGTATATATGATATATACAACACGTAGTATAAGTATAGTTATTAGAGAACCAGTACATTAGGGATTAGCATATCCGTATGTTGTATTCTAATTTGGCTAGTAAGCACCATCTAAATAAATAACCTATCCACAAAAATAGTGAGGTTAGATTAATAAAGTTCGTATCAAAGTACCATGTATACGATAGTTAAGGTACCGGTACCGTATTATGACGGCATTGTTTTTATAACGTACCGTACTGGTACCGTAATCAATGTTTTTTGTCATACCTCTTATTACCGGTATTACTATTCGATATCGCATACAGGTACGGTACGGTAATATTTTGACCACATCGTAAGATTACCCTCTTCCCTAACTATGAGACTAACAAGTATCTATGTTATTTATTTGTTTGTCTATCTATCCAATACCTTAATAATTAGGCCTATACAATAAGCCTACACACTATGCAACACAATATATTATTTAAGGTACAGTTTGTCTATCCACTAGACTAAACGTTCTTGCTAGTCTATGGTAAACCCAAGCCGAAATACTGCCACTTATCGTAACCTAAATAACGACCGGTACACACAAATAAGGTGACCGGACATCTCAACCAGTAGACCATTTCAATCAGTAGCTCTCAACCAGTACCAAATCAACCAATACGGTTAGGTTAGGTTAGGTTAGTAGGACTACTATATTTTGGCACTGGTTTGGTTGCCGTTGGTCTTGGTTGATTTGGCCCAGGTTGAGAGCTACTGATTGAGATGTCTGGAAACTAATAAATAACTACACAACATACCGTATTGAGGCTACCGGGTACAGAACCAGTATATGTATTTAATATCCATCTACCGTATCTATCCATCCATCCATCCATTCATCTATCTATCTATCTATCTATCTATCTATCTATCTATCTGTCTGTCTTTCAATCAATCAATAAATCTATATATCTATCAATCAATCTATCTATCTTTCTATCCATCCATCTATCTATCTGTCTATCTATCCATCCATAGGACTAACAAACTACTGTGGTACACCCAACACAATATCACTTAACCTAAATAATTACAGACTAGGCTTAAGCCTATTGCACTGTAGGCTATGTGGTTTACAACACAAGTACACAACACAATTGAGTCTTGACCACTTGCGAGTTTCGGGCTATAGGCCTAAGGAAGTTGGAGCTGTATATACTGTACGTACATCAATATTTAGCAGAAATACCAGTAGGTCTATCCGATTCCAGCTAGCGATTCTTAGATGAAATCACCGAATTGAGACACAAATTATATACCGGTAGGCTATATAATGTACCGGTACCGGTAGTATTAATACAAGTTATTACCAAAAATGTATGATGATCATACATATCGGTACGGTAAGTCAGGTACAGTCAGCCTAATAAGTGATGTCGCGGCACCAATTATGTTTTGATCAATAATTGGTATCAGCAATATTTACACGATTAATTGAGTGAGATATACAAACATATTCCTACACTTACCCACCCTATTCAACATCTGACAGACATTAATACAGCACAGATCTAGCCAAACGTAATGACAGCTGAAACATGACTTATTAGCGCGATTGTACAGTAAGTACCGTACCAGTAATTGAGGGTAAGACCAGTGAACATTTGGTGAAAACACTGATACCGGTAGCCAGAATCGGTGACAGGTTGAGAGAGAGTTAATGCAGTACCGGTATCACACGAGAGCTTTTATAGTCAACATTCGATTATCAAAAAAAAAAAGGACAAATTTTATGGAATATTTTGTACTGGTATCGGAAACTAGACTGATGATCGATGAATTTGGGTACCCTAACCGAAATATTTAAAATTTAAACCTCATAAGCTGCCAGACCAATGTTGAGGATAAATGTTGAGGGAAAAAGCGCTCGTATGATGCCGACTTTACACAGATACTCAGACCATACATACCTTGCGGTCCCTACTAGGTTACCTTACCTTAGGTTACCTTAGGTTGTGTTCGCCACTCTCCTAGCAGCACCGAGGAAGGCGTCGCCCCTCATTGTGGGTTGTGTTTTGGTGCAGCAGACTGTTTGAAGAGACAGCACGCTCCCTTGCGAAGATGGGCTCGTCTGGCACTTTTTGCAGTTCGACATCGAGGGCTCTCTTGAAGTTGTCTAAGGAGACGCCCCTCATGTCTCTTACTCGCCGTGGGAGTTTGTTGAAGAGACGTGGGCCTCTGTGTGATAACCAGCCCTCTCGCAGAGAACCCATAGCACCCCTGTTATTCATCCGGGTGGTCTGGCTTTAATATTACTATAGCCAGGGACAGTTTATAGTAGAAGAATAGAACAGCAAAGTAGAGAGCAGGCTTTATTGAGGTCAGCAGGGAGGTCGATCCTTGGCTGTCGTACAGCAGCGTGAGGGCAACAACCAACAACAGCCTTAGAGAAGGCTCCCCTCTCTCCAAAGTTCTCTCTCTCTCTCTCTACAAAGAAAGTTTTTTATATAGGATAGAAAGAAATTACTGTATTCTGAAACGGAACTTGCACTTACATGAGAGAGAGAGAGAGAGAGACTACTGTGTTACGCAGCCTTTGTATAGAATAGCTTGAAGGATTTAACTTTACTCTGGCATTTTAATTACATTGTATTGTGTTTACATGAATGGTTTAGTGGTGGTGTTTAGGCTAGTTGTGTGAAATTAGCGTGGTACCGGTAATGAAAGCTCTCTCTCTCTCAACTATAGGCCGACTCGAGGGCTTAAATCTAATTATATTGGGTTTTTGGCTGGAGCTGTGGAAGATTTCTATTTCGTAAAGTATCGAGAGGTGATGAAAGCTCCCACCCCCACCCCCACACTCACTCTCTCTCTGTATACATCTATCTATATCTATCTATTACTGGTGTTACCATTATCCCTTTCTTTAACTGGGGTTCTGCTACCGGTATCTCTACTAGAATTAAGTCCTAATTCCTACTCTTGGCTCCTAAGGTACCGTATTTGGTGGGTGTGGTAGTACGTCCTAGCGTGTTTCACATGCTCGCACCCAGTCGGGGGACACCTCGACGACGTACCGTACCGTATACACTAATATCACGCATAACAAAGCCACTCCCACAGCTTCCTCTCTCTCCAACACCCCTCCTCACTCTTCAGAAAATAGGAAAAGTAGAAAGTAGCTACGAGGTGCCGTTGGAAAGGCATTTCCCTCGATACCTTCACTTGAACTGACTGACTGAGGGTCTGTGTGGTTAGTATGGGCCCTCCTCTACCTATGTAATAATCTCCAGACTCCACGTTAGCCGGCCCATGTAGGATTATAATGGTAGTTGTGCTGAAAGTCTCTCTCTCTCTCTCTCTCTCTCTCTCTCTCTCTCTCTCTCTCTCTCTCTCTCTCTCTCTCTTCTCTCTTCTGTCTCTCTCTTCTCTCTTCTGTCTCTCTCTCTTCTCTCTCTCTCTCTCTCTCTCTCCTCTCTCTCTCTCTCTCTCTCTCTCTCTCTCTCAACATTAGCCTACCCATAAGATTTATATTCGAGTTTAGCTGAAAGGTATCGCCCTTTCTCACTCTCGCGCTCTCTCTCTCTTTAACAAAAGTATAGGCCTACAGCAGGCTCAGCCGCGGGCCCAGATGGTATCCGACCCGCCCACCTCAAAGGCCTCTTGGGTCAGGGATCAGGAGCTGCTGGGGAGGCACTCTTGGAAACCCTCACCAAATTCATCAACATGGTTTTAAGAGGGGAAGTATCCGACTGTGCCACACCCCTATTTTTTGGGGCATCACTCTGTGCACTGGCAAAAAAAGATGGCGGTGTGCGCCCAATAGCAGTAGGGAACACCTTCTGCCGCCTTGCCACAAAGGTGGGTTTGAAACCACTCTCGAATGGCCTAGGTCAACACTTAAGACCAGTTCAACTAGGTTTCGGAACTCCAGGGGGGTGTGAAGCTGCTGTACACGCAACCCGCACCTACCTCAGCCAAACCCAAGAAAAACGAGTGCTTCTAAAGATTGACATGCGGAACGCATTCAACAGCATTCGCAGGGATGTCTTCCTCCGTTGCAGCTCAAGAACACATCCCCACTCTGTACCCCCTACTTTGGCAGGCTTATTCCAAACCTTCAATCCTGATTTTTGGCGAGACGGTAATCCCATCAGCGACCGGGTTACAGCAGGGAGATCCAGGTGGTCCTGCTCTTTTCTCAATAGGGGTGGATGCAACAGCTAACAAAGTAAGGTCAGAACTGAATGTATGGTACCTGGACGATGCAACCTTGGGTGGGTCTGTAGAGAACGTTCTAACCGACCTAAATAACATCGTAACTGACCTCGGCCAGGCTGGGCTAGTGATAAAATGACACCAAATGTGAAACTTGTCCTCCTCAACCACACACGTGAAGAAGGAGAAGAGACTCAGGCCCTGTTTCAAGGCATATTGCCAGATGTAAAGATCCTTCAGGAGCACCAGCAAACCCTATTAGGTTCCCCACTAACTCTGGCAGCAATCCCACCAGCACTTCAAGTTAAAAAGGAGGAGCTTCAACGTCTCGTGAGTCGCCTGATACACATCGATGCCCACTCAGCTCTGGCCCTTCTCAAGAACTGTTTCTCCATCCCAAAACTCCAATACCTCTTGCGCACATCGATGACTTACACGAACAATGGTGGCCTCCAAGAATTAGACAGCATAATCCGAGAAGCAGTGACCAGCATCACCAACGTGGAATTTAAAGAACGGACCTGGACACAAGCCACCCTTCCTGTCCGCCTCGGGGGCTTGGGCATACGGAGAGCCTCGGATATTGCCTCCCCAGCCTTTATCTCTTCCCTAATCGCGACCAACGACCTTGTAGTGTCCATCCTTTCTTCTCAACCCGAAATGACACTTAATGGGGACGTAGCAGTAGCGATTAACACCTGGAAGGAAAGTACAGGAGCAGAGGAGGAGCCTCAGGGTACCTCCAGGAGCAAGCAGAAAGCGTGGGATACCATCTCGGCGAAGAAAACTCAAGAAAATCTCCTAACCAATGCAGACCAGGTTGCAAAAGCACACCTCCAGGCAGCCGCCCGTTCGGAGAGTGGCTTGTGGGTTACACGCCATCCCCATCCCACCTCTTGGAACTCACTTGGATGCTGAAGCGCTCCGGGTTGCCATCGCGCTCAGAGTGGCTGTGGAAGTTTGTCACCCACACACTTGCAAGTGTGGTGGGGGGATGGATGCTCAAGGTCACCATGCCTTGTCATGTAATTACAACGCAGGCCGCCTGCCAAGACACTCTGCACTAAATGATGTCATAAAACGGGCCCTGCAGAGTGCTAACCGTGCATCAATCCTCAAACCACATGGACTTCACAGAGAAGACGGCAAACGGCCAGATGGGATGACCACTTTCCCTTACAAGAATGGCCGGTGCCTCGTGTGGGATGCCACATGTGTTGACACTTTCTCCACAACCAACATCGCCAGAAAACCCCGACGAAGCAGGTGAAGCCGCCCGGATAGCAGAAAATAAAAAGCGAGAAAATATCAAGCCATCGCCAGAAATCATCAGTTCGAGCCCCTGGCATTCGAAACTTCAGGAGTCTTCGGCCCTACCACCCTTAAGATGGTGAATGAAATAGGCTGTAAAATCAGAGAAGTTTCAGGAGAACCCCGGGAAACCCTCTGGCTCAAGCAAAGACTAGGGATGGCTATCCTCCGGGGCAATGCCACCAGCGTCATGAGCTCAGTTCGACTGGACTGGGTCATGCCACTGTGTGAGGCCCGGGCAGTCCTGAGTGGTGTATCCGTAGTCTTTCCACAGTAGGGTAAAACAAAACATAAACTTTATTTGTATTTAACATGTGTGATGCACATAAATAAAAGGGGATGTGTCGGATGGTTGAAAGCCACAGTTGCTCGCGCGTTTGGGGCTAGCAACACGTATTATGAAAAACATGTATCCTCCTTCATTCACTGTCCCCCCTTCACTCACTCAACCCCACAATTTGCCGGAGGATAACAGGTTTTTCACAATACGTAGACTGAGGTCTTTAAAAAAAAAAAAAAAGGCCTACAGTGAACTACCGGTACAGTTTTTGTTGACTCTTTTTTGTTTACGTCCACACCCAAGCGGTCCCTTTCATTTTGTCTTTTTATTTGTTTATATATATATTTTTTTTTTTTTTGGGGGGGTAGAACATACAAGAACATGGCTACTGGGAGCTACTGGCAAAAAAACAAAAATATATATATATACCGGTATATAAATTATACAGTATATTATACAGTATATATATATACAGGGTGTTTTATAAATACCTTTCATAAATTTCAGAATGAATAGACCTAGCAATAATAAATATACTTTACTATGTGACGGTTTTGGAAATTTCTCATATTTACCGGGATATTACACATTTTAGTTTAAATAGGAAAGTCTAGAGGATGAAAACGATCAGTAGATTACCATCACCTCAATTACTTTATTTTGTCATAAATGTTTGAACATCAATGTATTTTACAGTATTTACAATAGTTGCTCGAAGTTTCTCCCACCCTCGTTGATACAGGCTTGGGCTCGGCGCATAAGAGACTGTCGCACTCTTTCAAATATCCCTGGTGTGTTTCTTACTTCTCTGCATGCCTCTTGAACTCATTGCCACAGTTGCTGACGGGTGTTGATTTGTGTAGCATACACCCTGCTCTTCAAGTGTCCCCAAAGATAAAAGTCAAGTGGAGTTAGGTCCGGTGATCTAGGTGGCCAGGCGATGGGACCACCACGGCCTATCCACTTATCAGGGTACATAACATTAAGGAAATCCCTCATACCTCGTGCAAATTGAGCTGGAGCCCCATCCTGCATGAACCACATTTGTCTACATGTTCTGAGAGGCACATCTTCAAGTAGTATGGGTAAGTCATCCTGAAGAAATCTGGTGTACACATTGCCTGTAAGTTGTTGTGGTAACATAAAAGGTCCGATTAGATGGTCACCAAGAATACCGGCCCAAACATTAATCGAAAAGCGTTCCTGATGTCCCCTCGTTGTTGTTGCATGTGGATTTTCTGCTCCCCATGTATGTGTATTATGTAGGTTCAACATGCCATTTCTTGTGACATTTGCCTCATCACTAAACAAAACCTCTGCAATAAAACCGTTGTTCTCCCTCTCTTGAGTAAGGAGCCACCGACAGAAATCCACTCGGTGATAATCACGTTCAGTCAGAGCATGGATGGGCTGGTGATGATATGGGTACAGGCCATGTCTGTTTACAATCCTCCATACTGATGCATGAGCCACACCAAATTGTGCACCAAGTCGACGTGTGCTTGTAGATGGATCATCTGCGATGGCATCAAGGATATCCTCTTCTGCATCGAGTAGTTGCTCATCATGAGGCCTTCCTCTGTCTACTGCACGTGGATTCAGTGAGCCATATTCCCGTAGTCGTCTTTCTACGCTGAGGAAAGTAGGCCGAGATGGTTGCCTCCGGTTGGGATATTGTTCACCGTACATCCTTACTGCTTCAGCTGCATTTCCTCCAGCTGCACCTAAAGTACGTAACATGTCTGTGTACTCAGCAGAGGTGTATGGCTCCATGTCTGGTACTTACTTAAGACTGCCAGTACATCCTTCTTTCTCTCACCTTCAATTTGTGAAGCTTCATTCATACAGTATTCGAACCCATGAAGCAAATTGATCGAGCACCTATTGTAAATACTGTAAAATAAATTGATGTTCAAACATTTATGACAAAATAAAGTAATTGAGGTGATGGTAATCTACTGATTGTGTTCATCCCCTAGACTTTCCTATTTAAACTAAAATTTGTAATATCCCGGTAAATATGAAAAATTTCCAAAACCGTCACATAGTAAAGTATATTCATTATTGCTAGGTCTATTCATTCTGAAATTTATGAAAGGTATTTATGAAACGCCCTGTATGTATAAAATATATATATATATATATATATATATATATATATATATATATATATATATATATATATATATATATACCGTATATATACCGTATACCGTATATATATATATATATCGCTGTTAGTTTGTGTTTATAATGGTTAGATAAAAACAAGACATACTGGTAACGCGATAAATATAGATAGGCCTACCAGTAGATGGATAGATTGATAAATACACTAGCTTACACAGGTAAACACAGCTAAATTTAGATATACCGGTATATATAGTTATAGATAACTGGATAGATAAACAAATAGACAACACAGACAGACATATAGCTAGATAGATAATGTACATAAATAGATAGGCTACTCGTTAGGCTTGGTCGGCAACTCACCTAGGGGAGACAACCTTATACAAATCCGGGTGGATGGGACTAGTCAGCCTTGGTTGGCAACCTGTCTAGGGGAGTAAACCTGAAACAAATCCGTACTGCTTACCTAAGGGTAAGGCAGGTTAGTGGATGGATTAGCCGAACACCACTGTAGAAAAATAGTGCTAATAAGATACACAGAGGGCCTCGGAGTCGGACGGATCCTAAATTGAGTGGTCAATCTTGTAAGTCCTTCACTAAACTGGCTCGGGTTGTCCCTCTTACAGGGACTAGGTCCGCTTGGGGGCATTCTGTGTATGGCCACCCTCGTAAGGGGAGTAAGGCGTCCGGCAATAGATAGATAGATAGCTAGAAAAAATAGATACCGGTAGATAGACAAATAGATAGGCTAACACAAGCAGACACACAGATAGATAGCCTAGATAGACACTCGGTAGATAGACACATAGACACGACTGACAGACAAACCAATGATAACACATTGTACAATAAGTTCACACAATATGGCTTAACCATTTGATTTAGGCCTAGGGGTAAGCTGAACCCAATATATACTGTACAATTCAATTTACATCACCAGGGAGAGAGTGTCTGTGTGTGTGAGAGAGAGTGTGTCTGTGTCTGTGAGTGTGTGTGTGTGTGTGTGAGAGAGAGAGAGAATGAGTGAGTGAGTGAATGTGTGTTAGAGAGAGTCTAGTGTGAGTGTTATCAATAAATAATACGGTACCAGTACCGGTAATAATTATTATAATGTATGTGTGTGTGTGTGTGTGTGTGTGTTTGTGTGCTAAACCTCCAACAAAACAACATCTTTATATCAGAACTAAAAACCTATAAAACAGCCACAATATTGTCTCATAAACTTGTATAATAGCACCTGTGTGTGTGTGTGTGAGAGAGAGAGAGAGAGAGAGAGAGAGAGAGAGAGAGAGAGAGGAGACGAGAGAGGAGAGAGAGAGAGAGAGAGAGAGAGAGAGAGAGAGAGAGAGAGAGAGAGAGAGAGAGAGAGAGAGAGAGAGAGAGAGGTCAGTACGGTAAATAACCATGGAGGAACTATTATTTTGAACGTCGTTAATATCAACCAAAATCTTCTGGACATACAGTAGGCTCCTTTTTGTTTAGTGTGTGGGGGGGGGGGGGGATCAAATGAAGGATAGGGCAGGGGCATCATTCTGTGTTCACATAAAGTTAATGGGATGTTAATAAATAAATATATTGACCAAAAAACAGGTAGTACCGGGTACCCCCTTAAGATTGAATAGGCCATTATCACTAAGCTATAAAAGCTCCCCAACATCGTCTCATTAACCTGTACCAATATCTTATCGCCTGTTATTATCAGTGGAGTCCCTGCATGTAAACGATAACTAGCCACTTGTTTCCCATGTTAATAACTTTTTTTTTTTTTTTTTTTTTCTATATTCCAACTTACTTCCTCTCGGGCATAGGCTGAGAGCCTTAACATTCACCGATTTACAATGAACAGTGAAGCCCGTGAGGTCTTGTTCCAGTCTAGGGAGTGAGACATGTGAAGCACGTAGAGTACAACGAGCACCTGCCATCTTGCCTTCACATGAGGCACGGTGCTCACTCATGGCCCGAAACGACCCCATCTCTGAAGCCACCTCGTTCCCGTGCTTCACTGTCTCATCCCCTACACTCGGACTCTCACACTTACACACACAACGCCACCTGTTGAGCAGATAACTCACCAGGCATTGCACCCCTATAGCATATTTTGAATATGGGAATATTCATACAGTGCTATTTAATCAGGGAACAATGAGGGTATTTTATTGACGTTTCGGTGGGCTTGTGGTAATGCACTGATACCAGGTACAGCACAAATTCCATCCCAATAATATCTTCCCATTGATACATCGGGATTTGAACCAGGGACCTTTGGATTACCAGGCCAGTGGCAAGACCACTCCACCACACCTCCCCACTAGAGTTGTTTGTCTGTGTTAGAAGGGAATACAAGGCAAAGCTACCTGTAAAGCCTGCAAAGCGTCAAAACTATTCCAAGGGTGTCAGCCCTATCAATACATCAAAAACCCAATCTTTTCAAAGCATAACAAAAGTTGGACCTTTTCAATTTGACAAAAGGCTGAAACTGACTGGATGATATATCATCAAAAATAGTTAGGGGTTAACATTAGCCTAACCTAACAACCTTACCTAACCTAACCAAAAATAGTTAGGGGTTAACATTAGCCTAACCTAACAACCTTACCTAACCTAACCTAGTAAGAATGGGGTTAACATTAGCCTAACCTAACAACCTTACCTAACCTAACCTAGTAAGAATGGGGTTAACATTATCCTAACCTAACAACCTTACCTAACCTAACCTAACCTAGTAAGAATGGGGTTAACATTAGCCTAACCTAACAACCTTACCTAACCTAACCAAGTAAGAATGGGGTTAACATTTTTGATACATCGATGACTTCCAACTTTTGATGCATTGAAGTGATATAAACTTTTTTACACATTGATATGATCTGGGGGAAAACTGGTTTTTTGACAAAATTAACACATCTGGAAAATTTGATGTACTGATAGTTTTTTGCAGATTTGATGAAATGATAGGATCAGTTTTTGACGCTTTGATGCTCCCCCCCCCTGTAACGAGTTGAGAGGATAGGCTACAGGGTACGGTACCGGTACCGTAAATCTAGTTTAGCGTTACACGATATGTTTTTGTTCTATGAGTATGAAGGAGTTAGTTTATAAAAAGCCGTTAAACTTGTGACATCACATTGTTGGCTAACTTAATACCGGTAATTATTGTACAAGCTGCCGTTACCGGTTTTATATTACCGGTACCGGTACCTCATCTTTACCATATTAGTTTGGAGATTTTAAGACGTTCGTTCCGTTAGTTTGGCGATTTTGAGACCTTTCACCACATATCTTTATTAATATTCAGACTTTTTTTCGTACTATTTAGGTGTCGATTTTTTCCTGGCGAGCGACAGCGAGCCTGTAATTTTAGAAAGATCTGGCCTTCGGCCGGGACATTATTCTACCGAAAATTATAAAAAATTATCTTGAAAGGGGGTCTTGAGGGTGTTTTTTGTTATTTTTAATTTGATAAGGTTTAGTGAGGAAACTCAATAATATATACCGGTAACTAAATATATACCGGTAACTAAATATATACCGGTAACTAAATATATACCGGTAACTAAATATATACCGGTAACTAAATATATACCGGTAACTAAATATATACCGGTAACTAAATATATACCGGTAACTAAATATATACCGGTAACTAAATATATACCGGTAACTAAATATATACCGGTAACTAAATATATAGACCAATATACAAGCCCTACCCCCCTTAATACCGGTAATTACCGTACAAGCTACCGGTACCGGTACCGGTTTATATAATTATACCGTACGGTAGACCAATATACAAACCCTACCCCCCTTAATACCGGTAATTACCGTACAAGCTACCGGTACCGGTACCGGTTTATATAATTATACCGTACGGTAGACCAATATACAAGCCCTACCCCCCTTAATACCGGTAATTACCGTACAAGTACCGGTACCGGTACCGGTTTATATAATTATACCGTACGGTAGACCAATATACAAGCCCTACCCCCCTTAATACCGGTAATTACCGTACAAGCTACCGGTACCGGTTATATAATTATACCGTACGGTAGACCAATATACAAGCCCTACCCCCCTTAATACCGGTAATTACCGTACAAGCTACCGGTACCGGTTTATATAATTATACCGTACGGTCGACCAATATACAAGCCCTACCCCCCTTAATACCGGTAATTACCGTACAAGCTACCGGTACCGGTTTATATAATTATACCGTACGGTAGACCAATATACAAGCCCTACCCCCCTTAATACCGGTAATTACCGTACAAGCTACCGGTACCGGTACCGGTTTATATAATTATACCGTACGGTAGACCAATATACAAGCCCTACCCCCCTTAATACCGGTAATTACCGTACAAGCTACCGGTACCGGTTTATATAATTATACCGTACGGTAGACCAATATACAAGCCCTACCCCCCTTAATACCGGTAATTACCGTACAAGCTACCGGTACCGGTTTATATAATTATACCGTACGGTAGACCAATTAAAATGTAAAACTTGCAAACTAAACAAACCAAAATTGGGACAAGGACAATATAAAGTCAAATTAAATTATCAAAATCGCTATGTGGAAACAACGCTTACTAAAATGAAAATTATTAAATAAAAGAACACAATCCACCACATAGGGTGTACATCACTACATGAGCAAGTTAATCTGTTTCCCAAGCAAACCAATCGCACATATAACAACGCACTATCGTCACGTTAAAGGAAGTAGTCAAGTTTGGGAAGTCCGGGACGTTCTGGCAAATTTTACTAAACTCTGCATGAATAAAGAAACTACATGTTAAATGTCAAAATATTATTTAAAATCAAATTTGCAACATGACAAGACATTAACAATAGTAAAAAATACAAATATTGATAAGATATCTATACTATTACAAAATAATATATAAAATACAGTACAGCACTCACTAACGATAGTGCTATCGGGTAGGTACCTGTAAGCATTAGCATGCCTCAAGTGACCCCTATCAATAACTACCCTACAAATAACCTACATTTATAGCACAAATAAACTAAGGAAATCGCAAAAGTAAGCAATTGATACTATCGACAATGAATACATATAATATAAAGAGAAATAATTGCAAAATATGAAGTAACAACAGATTTAAACAAAGAGTACTCTTTTAACAAGAACAATAAATTTAAAAAATCATCAATATTAATAATAATAAATAATAATAATAATAATAGAAAAAGAAAAAGATAAACAATAAATACAGACAAAAAGTAAGCAGAGGTTATACAAGAAACTTCAAGTTAAAAATGCTTGATTAAAATTATTGATGTCAAATTTTAGAATACAGTCACAATAATTGACCCTAAAAAGATTAAATTTATGGAACAATTTACTTGCCTCAAAACCTCTGTCCACTAAGAGTCTGTATAGTAACCTAGCTCTAGCCCAAAAGTCATCTACTTTAGTGCAGATTTTACAAAATCTTATTAATTGGGAATAAAAAAAAATTATAAGTGATTTTACTATCGATATTACTACTAGGGAAAGGAAAGTTTATTACGTTAAAATTAAAATCATCAACTTTGTGATATACTTTAAGTATGCACTGTTCATTAACAATCTCTATATTTATATCAAGAAAATTTTCAACTTTATAATTTACGTTACATTGTGTGAGGGGAATAGAATTAGGGTAAATAAGTTTAGCAACTTGATTAAAATTTAACAAATTGCAAACAAGAATATCATCAATATATCTACTATTATTACTTAACAGTTTAGCAAGTGCTAATTTTTCTGGAATTTTATTTTTCTTGCTACTGTCAACTAAGTCTTTTATATATTTAAATTCTAAAGCAAGCAAGAATAAGTCTGCAATTAAAGGGCTAGCATTTCCACCCATAGGAATTCCTAATATTTGTTTGAAAATGTACGGCCCGAATCTAACATAAGTATTGAAAAGGAGGAATTTAATATACAAGCCCTACCCCCCTTAATACCGGTAATTACCGTACAAGCTACCGGTACCGGTTTATATAATTATACCGTACGGTAGACCAATATACAAGCCTACCCCCCTTAATACCGGTAATTACCGTACAAGCTACCGGTACCGGTTTATATAATTATACCGTACGGTAGACCAATATACAAGCCCTACCCCCCTTAATACCGGTAATTACCGTACAAGCTACCGGTACCGGTTTATATAATTATACCGTACGGTAGACCAATATACAAGCCCTACCCCCCTTAATACCGGTAATTACCGTACAAGCTACCGGTACCGGTTTATATAATTATACCGTACGGTAGACCAATATACAAGCCCTACCCCCCTTAATACCGGTAATTACTGTACAAGCTACCGGTACCGGTTTATATATACCGTAGACCAATATACAAGCCCTACCCCCCTTAATACCGGTAATTACCGTACAAGCTACCGGTACCGGTTTATATAATTATACCGTACGGTAGACCAATATACAAGCCCTACCCCCCTTAATACCGGTAATTACCGTACAAGCTACCGGTACCGGTTTATATAATTATACCGTACGGTAGACCAATATACAAGCCCTACCCCCCTTAATACCGGTAATTACTGTACAAGCTACCGGTACCAGTTTATATATACCGTAGACCAATATACAAGCCCTACCTCCCTTAATACCGGTACCGTAATTATTGTACAAGCTACCGGTACCCGTTTATATAATTATACCGTAGACCAATATACAAGCCCTACCCCCCTTAATACCGGTACCGTAATTATTGTACAAGCTACCGGTACCGGTTTTATATTGCCGGTACCATATCAGTTTTGAGATTTTAAGACGTTCGTTCTTCACTACCATCGCTATACCGGTAGTCTATTCGCTGTAAGTAGGCGAGAAATCATGACCTCTACCCTCTGTAGCCTAACTCAAAAAGGGCTACAGCAAATTGGCTGTAAATTTCCACAACCATTCATTGACTGACTCTTCCCAAATGGTAGAAATATTAGCTCGATAACTCTAGTCTTTTTTGAGTTACAGAGGTTAAAGGTACGGTACGGTAATGATTTATCGCCTACCGTACTTTAGCTAAGGCTATAGCCTCGCCTATAACCAAGCACCGACCGTCTGCAACACTACCGGTACCCTCGGCCACAGCACGGTAGTAGGTATACCGGTATCAATATTGTACGACGGTACCGGTACTAACCGGAAATTAATAACCATACCGCACCGCACCGTACCGTACCTTATGACCCTATACTACCTTAACCCATGTACCAGGGACGTCCTTTTCATCATATTCTGGCAACTATTAGACGATTTCATTAAGCTTAGGAAGGACCTCTAGCAATAAAAATACTTCAAACTATCTCAACCAGCCCTTTTAACTACGGTACCGGTACCACAGATCCTTCCTAAGGTGCATAATATCGTCAAATTATAGCTACAATAAAGTATACCCGGTAACACACGTCGCTGGTACCGGTACTCAAAGGGTTAATACATATTATCGTACCCTACTGATAGCCTACCGATAATAATACCGGTAATAATAACAAAAAGTAAGCATACAAGCGTTTAGAAGCTCCAATCACTCATCAGACCCTGAAATCAATGGCTTAACCTCAGGTTGTCAATCATGTTATCAGTATAGTAATGTGGTTGCTCTCACAATAGTGGAGTGAACAGTCTGATATTAATATTAATGTTTATATCTGTAAATGTCTTCATTCAGCTTAGGAAGAACTTGTGGGAGTTAATGAATTAACATAGAGTTCAAGGTTTTGATTAACAGAGGTCCTTCCTAAGCTGCTTACAAATGATACAGTCTAGTGTTACGTTATCAAGAATTATACTTTAATGGCAATAAAACACCATGTTACTGAAAGGGTTATAATAATAGCAACCATATTGTGACTGTTACTGTACAGTGTCAAAGCGGAACAATATTGTTTGAAGACTTGAATTAATATGAGGAGGAATGCAAGACAATTACCCGGTAGCAGAAAATAGCATTATTTTGGCCATTTTAGCACTTCAAAACACATAATTTTAACTATAAATCATACGGTGATTCAATCTTTACATATACAATAAAACAGACTAAAAAAATAGACTCGGTTTTCGTTTGACACCCTGTTTAAAATACTGTCTAATATGTCTTAAAATAGAAAACGTGTGAAGAGTTTGTTACTGGTGCTTGGGGTTATCATGTTATCAGTTATAAATACTGGTGCCCGTATCACGATACTGGATGGGTTCTTGATTTGTTGGCCCCCTTCTTCCTCATGCTTAGCCCCATTAGTTTTGATATTATAAAATATTCGCCCAATTAATTTGTTGATTTTTAAAGACCTTTCATCACATTTCTGTATCGATATCAAGACCTTTCGTGCCATTTAGTTGTCCAATTTTTCCTGACGAGCGATAGCGAGCTGTAATTTTAAGAGGAACCGGCCTTCGGCCGGGTAGAAAAATTTAGACATTTATCTTGAAGGGGGGCTAGGATTTTTTTTTTTTTTTTTTTTTTTTAAGCTTAATGGAGGTCTAAGGCGGAAACTAAAGATAATATAGAGAAAAATAAACAAGCAAATTAATCTAATAATAGAGAAGGGGTGAAGAGTTTATTACCGGTACCGGTACTTGAGGTTATCATTACTGTTATCAGTTATTAAGTCTGGTGCCCCTATCACGATACTGCCTGGTAAACATACTGATAACACATTCAGTCTGCCACAAAAATAGACGGTACCGGTATTAGGGTATCAAACGAAAGCCGAGTCCAATATTTTATAGTCCTTATTATTGTATATGTAAACTTTAAATTATGGTTTATATTTCATATTAAGCTATGTCTTTGGAAGGGATAAAATGGCCAACACAATGCTATTTCATGTTAATCATCTTGTATTCCTGTTCATGTTCATTCAACTCTTCAAACAAAATTGCTCCGGTTTGACATCCAGTTACGGTATATACCGTATATTAATTACACTTGTTCTATTCAGGGTACCGTAAATATAACTCCCATGTGAGGAGGAGCACTTTATTGACAACGTTTCTCATAATAAATAGCTTTATCAGGCCTGATGAAGCTATATGCGAAACGTTGTAAAAAAAGTGCTCCTTCTACCATCAGTGGCCTCGGCGAGAGCTGCTCACCCCGAGTATGTTTGCTACCAGTGTTTGATGCAGCAGGCTATTCGAGGGGGCAGCTCTCACCCCCGCGAAGCATGGCTGATCAAGCACCGACTTGAGATGGTTGTCCAAGGCTTTCTTGAAGACTTCCGTTGGCACGTCCATCAGGTGTCTCACGTTCTAAGTATATTGTTATCTATCTTTTGAATGCTTGTGTGCTTGCTTTTTGTGGGCGAACTGTTACCGTATGTGTTCTCCTGTCACCTCTTTTTTTTATTCTTCCATATCTCTTGCTGATCCTCCCTACCCCTTGTGAGAGTAAGGGCTGGCTACTGACTGACTGACTGACTATAATTGTACACTGGGAGGGCTACCCGGTTTTGTCCTCGATGTAATATAAATAGCTCTGCGATATCAGGCAACCCACAGGGGGTTAGAAGTTTTTAGTGCATTTAGACAGGATTTGTTAGTTTTTTCCTACTTTTTAGTAGGAATATACACAGATAAATATACACAGATAAATGTATGCTTCAGTTATACTAGTACGGTAGTTTCCTTGTATGCATGTATCCTATGTATGTATGTATGTATGTATGTATGTACCGGTACCGTATATACTCAAGCACATACGATACCGGTACCCCATTGCTGGGAGTGGCCGACACGAGACAGAGCCCAAACAGAAACAATTTAAAGTTCCTATTCTCAGGGTCCGGGACCACTTTCGTGTTCTCTTGCCCGTTTCTGTCTCGTCGAGTAGGAGAATTATACAAGGGGAGGAGTATTCCTAGCCCCCTGCCCCCTATTACCGGTATGTCCATGGAAGTGATAAAATGGCTAAAACATTGTACCTGGTACCGGTATATGAATTTTCCTATCTTTCATATCTTATTCATTCCACTCATAACACCATGTTGTACCGGTTTGACTTATCGGTACCATACCGGGTACTGAATATTGGCAAAGATAGGGTGACCGGACAACTCAACCAGTAGACCATTTCAACCAGTACCGGTAGCCTACCTATAGTTTGGGTTACAAACGACTTTCAATGTTCAAAATTGGATTATTTTGGCCGTTTTGAGAGGTCAATTCAAAATATAAATCCTATAGCCTAATAATGGGCCGATTTTAATTATGATGGTACCAATGGATTCAGCGGGTCAAAGTGTACTTGTGATACACATTTAAGCAAAATCCATGCATTTGTCCCTCGTCTATGTGATTTTTTTTTCTTCGAAATTATAAAAGAGGCCTATTGGGCTTTCTGCAGACTCCCATTTTCGTATGTTCTTATGTAAAGATTATAAATAAGCTCTGCATGATATACAGTATATATATATATATATATATATATATATATATATAGTGTAGAGCCAGCTCAGGATAAAGACTAATATAGGCCTATTCCACTTCATCATCTTTATTGGTGACTAGTGTCGGGAACATTTCCCATCAGCAGACATGAAGAAATCCAGGGTAGCCTTTCGGGAACGTAGGTGAAGACTTTCCAATCTTCGGTAACAAATTAGTGCTGGTCGGCCATATCTTCGTAATAAAGAGTTCACAATAGAGGTACTGTGTAGGCCTACTGGTACCATATTCTTAAAATTACCATAGGCCTACCTTAACACACAATTAAACCAGACATAACATAACAGATATATACCGTAGGCTACGTCTGTCAAATATATATATATATATATATATATATATATATATATATATATATATATATATATATATATATATATATATATATAATTGAGAGAGAGAGAGAGAGAGAGAGAGAGAGAGAGAGAATCACAGCAATGAGCAAATTCACTTAACCGGAAAACTACAAATAAAAGACGACTTACCTTTATTGAAGGATGAAAGGCTGGAAATCCTTGGTGATATGTTGAATACAATCCTTCAATTAATCATTTCCATATTATTACCGTATATTAACTTCATAGGTACCGGTATAACATTTTAATATAGGTAGCCTACGTATTAACATTAGTTCACTCACTTTTATATATCGTATAGGCTATATATTTGTTTCTTAATATATTTTTCTTCTATGTATAATCAAATTTTCAATACGGTGCTGTTAAATATATTCACAAATTCATTTTCTCACATTGTTTTCCATATATTTTCTCCATATATATAAATATTAGATAAATGTAGTTTAGACTTAAATAAACGTGCATATAATTTGTTCACAAAACTCGAAATATCTTCTCTGCAAAATTAATTACACGTTAGTTAAAATTCTGACAATTAATTCATATAGAATTTTTGTATAGTTTTCATTATCAATGCAAATAATCCCAGCCTCCCTTCCAAATTCAAATCCATCCATAAATTACAATGGTCTAGTGTTTGAAATGATATACTGGTTGAGAGTACCGATACAGGTTGAAATGGTCTACTGATTGAGAATATTGGTTGAAATGGTTAGATACTGGTTGAAATGGTATATTGGTTGAAATGGTCTACTAGTTGAAATTATCTACTGGTTGAGATCTACTATTTTAAATGGCCTAAGGTTGAGAACTACCGGGTACGGTACTAATTGAAATGGTCTAATGGTGAAAATAGTCTACTGGTTGAGAGCTACTAGTTGATATGGTCTACTGGCAATGAGACCTACTGGTTGAAATCTTCCACTGGTTAAGAGCTACTGGTTGAAATGGTCTACTGGCAATGGGAGTTACTGGTTGAGAGCTACCGGTACGCCTTAAAATTTCAAAAAGCAATGGGGATAACCATGAGGGAAAAAAGGGTTTAGAAAAAAAAATCCCTCAAGTGGAAATCTCCCTTAAACCTTAGGCCTACTCGCCTAATATTTTGGGTAGCCTACAAAAATAACAGTGATCATATTTCAATACATTATCATGATTTATATACTGTGCAATTAGCCCAATAATTACCATAATTCAAATGTACGGTACCGTACTAAATTAGGGCGACCGTCAGTTAATTAATTGTAGTCATAATTATTTTTACGAAGGGACTGGAGTTCTCGAAAAGGGGCTCCATTTTTTTTGTTTTGTTTTTGTTTTTTTATGGGTTGAAGGGCCGGAGGATCCGAAGACCCCTTTTCACCTATTTTACTGTGGGTGTGAAGGGATTGCCCAAACGATCTCCACCAGCCGAGAATCGAACTCGGTCCTCCCGGTTAGAAACCGAGCGCTCTACCAATGTCGCTACTGGTCACCCCCGGCTCCAGTCTTGACGTTATTCTTGACTTACAGTGTGCTGGCTTAATAATCCAGAAGGGTTGATAGCCTCTGAAGTTCTATTTTAACTAGTTAACGTTGAGTTTAATAGTTCTTATCATGTTGAATTGAAAGCGATAAAATGGACGAAATAATCAAATTAGTGTTAATTTTCAATTATTATGGTTGTTAATTTCATTAATCGATTTTAGGAGTAGAGTTGGTTGGTGGAGAGAACATAATAATTCGCTACCGTACCAAGTAATAATAATTCGACGTGTCAAACCGGAGCAGTTTTGTTTGAAGACTTGGATGCATATGAGAAGGAATAAAAGGGAATTAATATGGAATAGGATTGTTTTGGCAATTTTATCCCTTCAAAAGACATAATTTGAACTATAAACCATCATTTTCGCCATACATATACAATAACAAAGACTAATAATAATGAAATCTGCTTTCATTTGACACCCAGCGAGTCCACGTTGTTTTAGGTGACTGTACAATCGCGTCATAATCTTCAAAGGGTTAAAATCAATAATTCGCTGAAACCCTGATTTTTAATTCGCATGGATTCTAGAAAAAGGGGAAGGTAACTCGACACTTTCCACGTGAACCATATACATCCTAAATACAGTATATATATATATATATATATATATATGTGTGTGTTCATGTGTGTGTGTTCATGTGTGTGTGTGTACCGATCGTTCAAGTGTCCATAATAATCTACCCTTTTATTGGCATCTTTGTAATAATACGGTACCTATTGTTTACCAGTTAGAAGTGTTACTGTTACACAGGGTGTCAAACGAAAGGGTACCGGTAGCCCATTATTATTAGTCTTTATGATTTTGTTTGTGTTCTATGTGAGTGAGGGAGACAAGAGGTAGAACTGCCTGTATCGAGTGCCTCCCCCAGATTTGAAAGTGACAGGGCCAAAATCAAGGGACGTTCGAACCAAAATGCCTGGACACACGGAGTTTGAAGCAATTTAAGTCATAGGAAGAGGGAAAGACTGATTCTGGGAGAGAGTTCCAAAGCTCAGCTGTTGAACAGAAGAATTGGAATGGGAGTATCGTTTCACTCTTGAGTTGGAGAGTTGTACAGTAGGGGTGGGATTGTGTTGCAAGACGCTACGTGGAGGAGGTGGTATAGGCCTATACTGGGAGAGCTCCGAGGAACATTGATTATTGTAATAGCGATATAATAGCGAGAGAGATGCAACATTGTATATACCGGTATAAGGATAAAATTGTGGTTTATAGTTTAAATTATGTCTTTGGAGGTGATAATATAGCCAAAACAATGCTATTTCTGATTAATGTTATTATATTATTCCTTGTCAAATTCTTTCAAGTCATCAAAGTTCAAACACAATTTATCCGGTTCGACACCCTGGGTCTTAGAACGGTAAATTAATATCAATATAATTATACCCTGGTTACCCTGGTAGCCTACCCAATCATTTGATATACTGTACATTTTTGTATTCCTTGGATTGTTTACAGAATATGCTGTAGAATATAATTTAATAAATTATAAAACTATATTGTAAATAGTTTGAAAATATCGTAGACTCATAATGTAATAAAAATAATAATAATAAAAATAAAAAATAATAATAATAAGTACCGGTATCAATAAAGTGAGAGCAGTGGAAATGAATTACTTAAGGAGTGCGTGCGGAGTTACATGGAGGGATAGACAGACTAATGAGGAAGTAAGAAGGAGGTGTGGTGTGGAGGTAGATGTGCTGGAAAGTGTGAAAAGGAACAACTTGAGATGGTTCGGCCATATGGAACGTATGGAAAGCGAGAGAATGACTAAGAGGGTGTACGAGAGCGAGGTGGAGGGACAGAGGGGGAGAGGTAGACCGAATATGAGGTGGAAGGATGGAGTGAGGAACTACATGAACGAAGGCGGTGCTGGTTGGGGGGAGGGGCGTCGACTGACTGGGGACAGAGGTGCATGGGGGCGGTTCGTTCGTGGCCACCCCTTCGGGGATCACGGCGTCAGGCAATAGATAGATAGATAGATCAATAAATAAGAATACCGGTACTAAATAACAATAATAATAATAATAATAATAATAATAATAATAATAATAATAATAAATAATAATTAAGTAAATATGCCTAAAATAAACTGTAAATAGATTTAACTTATTGCAGGAAGCGATTATAAAATATTGGCTCGATAATTACGCGACAATGATTATCAACACACGCACACAGAACCAGCAATCACGCACGCACATACACTTACGCACACGCAAGAACTGTACACATCGTCATACGCTTGGACACACACACACACACACACACACACACACACACACACACACACATAACCTATAACGAAACAATGCAATTTTGGTGCATCCCAAAGTGGATGCAACCAATATTCCAATGACCAAAAACGTATTCTCTCTCTCTCCTATAATATATAATTCAGGGTGTCAAACCAGAGACAGTTTCCTTACTTTTTAGTCATTATTACTAAATATACATATATAACTTTATGCTTAGCAGGTCTTACTATGTCCTTGAAAGTTATAAAATAGCCAAAACATTGCAAATTAATGTAAATTTCCAGTATTTTGTGTTCATGTTCATTCCAATTTTAAAACAAAATTACCGGTATCCTATATTTTGGTTATTGGGCAACTTAATACGGTATTGTGTCTGGCAACTCACCCTCTTTCATGCATCACTATCAATGTAATAAGCCGGACTTATTATAATTATAGGGGTATTAAGTCAGTTGCTAGTCCTTATCAATGTGCTCGTTTACGCTTTCTTTCCTTTCTCTCTCTCTCTCTCTCTCTCTCTCTCTCTCTCTCTCTCTCTCTCTCTCTCTCTCTCCTCGTATGCATCACTATCAATGCAACAAACTGATTTAGTAAATTATAGGGGTATTAAGTCAGGATCTAATCCTTAATGGGCTCGTTTAATGTAGCTTTGGTGTATAATAAACAACCTCTCTCTCTCTCTCTCTCTCTCTCTCTCTCTCTCTCTCTCTCTCTCTCGTATGCATCACTATCAATGCAACAAACCTGATTTAGTATAATTATAGGGGTATTAAGTCAGTATCTAATCCTTAATGGGCTCGTTTAATGTAGCTTTGGTGTATAATAAACAACTGATCTCCACTCTCTCTCTCTCTCTCTCTCTCTCTCTCGTATGCATCACTATCAATGCAACAAACCTGATTTAGTATAATTATAGGGGTATTAAGTCAGTATCTAATCCTTAATGGGCTCGTTTAATGTAGCTTTGGTGTATAATAAACAACTGATCTCCACTCTCTCTCTCTCTCTCTCACTCACATAAACACACATACACACAAACGCAATCCCACAAAATACACCAATAAGCATGCACTCACTCTCTCTCTCTCTCTCTTACACACACACACACACTATTTATCTTCACACATTCCAGGAACTCACAAAAACTTAGAGGTTACGGGCAAGTCAATCCGAATGTGCTATTATTTACACACACACACACACACACACACACACACACACACACACACACACACACACACACACACACACACACAGCCCGTAGCCTAGTAGGTAGAGCTCTCGTCTCACACACGAGGGGTCGGGGGTTCAATCCCCGGCCGGGCGGAGACAAATTGGGCTTGTCTCCTTTCATGTGTTAGCCTCAGTTCACCTAGCTGTAAATAGGTACCTGGAATAAGTGGACGACGTTGTGACGTCCCATCTGGGGTTGGCAAAAATGGTACAAGGCGAGATGGGTATCATATGGTTCACCTAAGCTGATGGCTACCTAAGCCTTCGGGCGAGACGGTACCGTCTATAGTGAGAATGGTACCATACAGATCCACCCTAAGCCTTCGTTTCCGATGTCGCCAATTGGCTAAAATACAGACTACACACACATCCACAGCCATTCCAACAGCCCATAAAACACTTAACATGCATGTCACGCAATACATTCCCAGTTAAGGAGGCGCGATAATAATGAGCTTAGCTCGCATTGCGTGGATTCCCCTTGACGAACAAGTAACTGAGTAACACACACACACACACACACACATATGAGGAACGCACACAAAAACCTACAGGTTACGGACAGATCAATCCTAAGGTGCTATTATTTATACGCTCCGGTAATTTCCAACCAGATAAAGATGAGGATGATCAAACCGGAGCAATTTCGTTTGAGACTTCATATAAAGGTATAAATAAGGGCGATATAAATCATATTTTGTGGATTGACACCCTGTTTAAAATTAGGAAAGATATAGAAAAACACTGGTTTGGGAATAGAGTTGTTAAAGATACGGTACCGTACCTATACACTGTTTTTGTTTCATGCCACAGTTATACCATTTTAATCATATTCTGGTTAACATTAGGCGATTTTCTGTAGTTTATAATGGGTGAACACGATATCAATAAATCCTCTTAATAACATATGGTAGTTCCTTCTTAAACTGCATAAAACCATCACATTTTAGTCAGAATCAAAGGTATAAAGGCGTCATGGTGCTGAAGGGGTTAATATGTGAAGAAAACAAAACACGCCCATCCCCCCTTAAATTATTAAGAGTTTCTCGTCGTATTATTCATCATGTTGAGGCCAAACTTTGATAATAAGCTGCTTATATACTGTATACAGCGTCACTAAAACCAAGAAGGCTAATGGCAGGATATTTACATTTTGATACATAGTTTATATTCTATCTTAGCACTGAACTAGTCAGAACACACTTAGGTCTAATTCTAACAATGGCTCCAAGTCGATTTTAGCATCCATTTTTCTTTAATGGTGTCAAACCGGAGCAGTTTTGTGTGAAAACTTGAATGCATAGAAGGAATACAAGCAAATTAACATCAAATTAACATGAAATAGCGTTGTTTTGGCCATTATATAACTTCCAAAGACATATTTGTTTTGTTATAGACCTACCCCTCACTTCCGCCGGGGGCCCCCCCCCCCCCACTAATAATTTCTCTTCCTCCATATCTTTTCTAGTATCCTCTTCATCATCTCCATGCCTTGTGTTTCCATCTCTTGTGTTAACCCCAACAGTGCCCCTACCCCTCTATCGTCTCTCTGCTTTACCTCTTCCCACTCCCTCTCCCCAACTCTATTCCTCATGTATCCCTCCAACTCGTCTCTCTCCTCATCATATCTTGTACCGGTACACTCCGTTATTATATGTTATATGTCCTCTACTATTGGGTCTCCTCCCATTTCGCATTGATTGCAGTGCGGTCCCATTCCATTCCATCTCCTTGTTCACTCATTCGTCTCTAGGGATCCTGTTCTTGCTTTAAACAAATTTAGATCCCCATCCTCCATCATAGAAAAGCTCTCTAGCTGGTTTTTCCTTCTCTCTGTAATATGACAGCGTGACTTTGTTTTCTACCACCTTCCCTCCTCTTTTATCCCTTTCTCTATCTCTCTGATACATCCTCTCCCATTTTCTAGTATGACCCACTCCTCTCTCCCATTTCGTTTTCTAAATTCCCCTCCCACACGGTCCTGTTTTATATTTATCCTCCCCAACCTTCTTTTGCACTCTCTGTTCCATTTACTTTCCTCGCTTGCCCATCTGTATACCTTCTTTGGCCACCTACTTTCCTCCATCCCCTCTAGCCTCACTTTGTACTTCCCTTTTGCTTTTCCTATCCTTTCTTCAAACGTACTCCACCCAATCTCCCCTCGGATTGCTTCTTGTGCTACGAATGTATTTGCCCCCAATCCTGTCCTCCCGATTTTATTCTGTACCGTTTCTGCCTCTGTCGTTTCTACCGCCTCCATACCGTACATAATTGCAGGTACTCCTAGTCCTTTCCACAGCCCGCGCACTATTTCATAATAATAATAATAATAATAATAATAATAATAATAATAATAATAGTTCTTAAAGCTAGCGCATGCTAAGCTAGCTAAGGATAGCTCAATAAGGCCGATTAGGCGTATTTCCATTGGGGTCCTGTACTACTACCCCATCCCTTTGCTCATGAGGGATGGTAACGACTCAGTGCTTGTGAAAAATCTTTAATGCGCCGAGCGTGGGCGCGAACCCGGGCCTTCTGGGTGGAAGTTATTCGCTCTTAATCTTGTCGCGCTCCATAATCTCCCATGCCATTGTTGCATTTGTCCAATCTTTTCGCTTTTCGCCTTCTCAAACCCTTTCTCCGTAATTGTTACCCCCAGGTATGTATACTCTCTTGTCTTCTTCATTCTGCTTCCTTCCAGTGTCCATTCCTCGTCCTCTTGGAGCTGTCCATTTATTTTCATTACTTGGCTCTTTTCTTTACTAAATCTTACTTCAAGTTCCTCTCCGAATCTCGTTGCTTCCTCTAGCAGTCTCTGCAACCCTCTTCCTGTTTCTGCCATCAGAACTACGTCGTCAGCAAACATACTGATTACTCATTACTGACCTGTCTCCATATTAATGTCAGCTATTGTAACGTTTTAAACCCGCTTTAATAGCTAAATAGGGTGATAATTAAGATAACTTGGCACTAATACGATACAAAGACGTACCGGTAGTATTTTCATATTATTTTTATTTAAAGGGACACCGACTGCTTTTTTGGCCTATAAATGCATTCATTCATAAATTCTTAGTTTCCTCGCTAGACATCCCTCAAACTTATTCTGGGTATAATTTGACGATTTAATACAGCATAGGAAGAATCTGTGGGAGTTATATGGGCTAAGACTATCTCCATTCACCCTCTGACTTCCATAACGAAATAAATTAGTTTCAAAATGGCCAGTAAACAGAAATGTGCCATAGTAACTTCTAAGGGTTAAGTGAAATGTGAGTTTTGTAAATACCGGTGCTTTGACGAAATGTTTTGAGGGGGGTCACCGGCTTTTTTTTTTTCTCCTTTTCTCTCTTTCCCTGGCTTGTATCCATTCGGCCCCATTCAGCCAACTGTCTTAAGACGTTTATCCCCATCCAGCATTGTATGGAGAAATCCGGCGAGACATTTTAATAATTGTTTAGTAGAAGGCCTTTTTTTCTAGTTATTAAAAACGTATTCTATGGTGTATTATATGATATATAGAAGCAATAGAACTGTTAAAATTATCTGGGAAGTGTATATTAACCCAAATACAAAACTAGGCTACCAAGTGATATAGTGGGATCAAGAACGATAGGGAGCTTTAAGAAAAAATTGGATAAGCATATGGACGAGAAGGGTTGGGTGTGAAGGGGGATCAGCCGGGTTGGGCCAATCAGCGCTCTGCAGACCCCGTAATCCTGCGTTAATCTCTAACCGGTTTGGTAAGATGATCCTCAGGGTATTAGAGTGTTGAGCCTATAATTGGGCTTTGTAATTGGGGTTGTGTGGGACAGGGATCTGCCTTGCTTAGGCCAATCGGCTTTCTGCAGACTCCCATTTTCTTATGTTCTTATGTTCTTAAAACTAAGAGCAGTGGGAGGGTGGAACCTTGGAGGGGGAGAGAATCCTAAAGAAATTTGATTTTTGAGCACAGACTAAACCAAAAATACTCTACTGTATTTACATAGCTGGTCATTAACTTAACTTAACTTAACTTAACTTAACTTAACCTAAGCTAACCTGGGCATCCTGGGGGCTGCCGCCCCCAGACCCCCACTGATCTTGGGTTGAAAAGTGATAAAAAACATATCTCTTCAAAGTTTTGTATTTGGTTTAATATACACTACCCAGGTCATTTTAACAGTTGTATTGCTTCTATATATCATATAATACACCCTAGAATACGTTTTTAATAACTAGAAAGAGGCCTTCTACTAAACAATTACGAAAAAGGCCTTCGATTAAACAATTACGGTCGGTCAATGAAGGAAATACGCATACAACGGAGCTGTTAGAGTAGGCAACAGGTCGTTCCATACCCAAAATGTAAACACACATCCGTGGACTTACTCTAATACCGCGCACTAGTATTTGGTTTAATATACACTTCCCAGGTAATTTTAACAGTTCTATTGCTTCTATATATCATATAATACACCATAGAATACGTTTTTAATAACTAGAAAAAAGGCCTTCGATTAAACAATTACGAAAAAGGCATGTGACCCCCTTAACGATATAGAACCTCGATATAACTTTTTGTCTTCTAAGGCCTAAGGCACCTTGACCTAGTTGCCCTGAGACGATTTTATCCAGCCTCGCAATGGTTAACCCTTTCAGTACCGGTGCCGTTCTTTTAACTACCGGTATATGCTGGCTACTATTAGACAGTTTTATTCAGTTTAAGAAGGGCCTCCAGCAATTAGTAGGCTTCGAACTATCTCGCATAACCCTTTTTACTACCAGATCCTTTTTAAACAGCCTGAAATCTTCTAAATATACCTAGAATACAATATAACACACATCGCTGGTACTCAAAGGGTTAACAAATAGAGTCGATATAACTTTACCTAGCTAGCCTACCCCAGACGATTTTATCCTGCCTCACAAAGTTAACTGGTTAGGCATATCCAAGCAATAAATGTCGCACATAGCCTACTCAAATCCCCTCAATGTCCACATAATACCATATATCAGACTAATTTATCAGCTTAGGAATGGCCTGTTGTTCGTGATATTTACTAGATGTTTGGAAATATAGCTCGGGAAAGCTTTTTGTATTACTTTTTGTGTTATTATCGGTACAGAAAGATGACATACAAGTTAAAAATAGTTAAAAATACAACTTTAATATCCATCTTTGTTATTGAAATTACATAATTAAATAATAATAATAATAAAATTCAGTGTGTCAGACGAATCCAGAGTTCATTCGGTATCTATCATTCAAGGAGACTACATCAAGACTCTTCTTCTTCTTCTTACCTCTGACCAGGTGTAGGCTATCCTAGTGTTTACTAGCCTATACCCCTTTGAAAGGACATTAGACTAACCTAACAACCTTACCTAACCTATCCTAGTATTATGAGTGGGGGCTGCGGCTCCCATACCCCCGCTATTTGACATCTTTGACAGATTTTTGGTGTATTTTTTCTGTGAAATCGGGTTTTTTCAAGTGTCGATAACGAAATTCCTCCATGCGGACTATAATGAGAAAAATATGGCGAGTCTATTGGTCCCTATTTTACCTAATAAATTGTTTCTAATAAGGAGGATGTAGAGTGTCCTTGAACATTATCGTTCATTCTTGTCAGTCTTCATTTATTGCATGGGCAAAGATAGAATTGTGGTTTAGGCCTATAGATCAATTATGTCTTTGAAAGTGAAAAATTGGCCAAAACAGCACTATTTTATGCTAATTTACTTAAATTTCTTCTCATATTCATTAAAGACTTTTTTGTTTTTGTATTATTGCAAAGTCCATTAATATTTTAGTCTTAATTATTGTATGTGCAAAGATAGAATTGTGGTTTATAGCTCAAATTATGTCTGGAAGTGAGAAACTGGCCAAAACAATACTAGTTAATGCTAATTTACTAATATTCCTTCTCATATTCATTCAAGTCTTCAAAACTCAGAGGGTTTATCGAGATCGTATTTACCCCCTTTGAATCCTAGAGGTAGATTAGAAGTTAAGAAAATCGTCAAATGGTAACCAGATTACCAGAATATGTTGAATATTACGTCATCGTGCTGAAGGGGTTAATATCCATATTTGTTATTGTAAATACCGCTGCTATGACGAAATACTAGACAAAATTAGCGGCGATCTAACTTTTTTTTTTCTCCTAGAGCGCCTTGACCTAGCTACCCCGAGACGCTTTTCCTCAGCCTCTATCACACGAAGCTAGCCTCATAAAAGTCACACATACTCGCATCCCTCCAATTCTCCCATAGCCCATAGTCCCACCCTAGCACACAACAGATGGCATTTACTTTCTAAACTTTAAAAGCCATTCGCCACTTTTCGACACCCCTCGGATCAACTTTTTCCAAAATAGCACTGTGAGCCCCGAAAATCCACAAATTTGAATGATGGAAAACGGGCGTCAGTCTCTCCATGTACACTTTTTCGTCCCCCACTTTTTCTTTCAATGGATTTTTGGTACACACGTGGGGAGAAATTGTGCGAGCGGGGAGCGGCACATCCTCCCTCCACGACGTTAGAAGAAGCACTGAGCTCCTCCAGGGTGCCAGGGTTGTAAATGAAAATCAGAACGTAGCGCTTAATTATCAACAAAAGTAGCGAAAATGTTGCTATCTGTTAAATAAGTGCGAAATATTGCTAGGAAAATGGGCCAAATGGCTCATTTGCGAGGATATGGGTTAGAAATGGCTCAGATCTCTAGAATATCGGTTAAAACGCGTAAAAAAACTAGAATATGTTGGAAATGCCTCAAATCTCTACATTATAGCGATTATATTATTATGGGAATTTCAGGCTATAAGGTTTTCAAGCTGTATTAATCGATAATGGGCAGAAATGTAAGCTGTTCTACACGTCAAAAAATATGGGTTAAAGGGACATTGGTTACGTGTGGGGGTCTACAGTATATATTGGTTACGTGTGGGGGTCTACAGTATATATTGGTTACGTGTGGGGGTCTACAGTATATATTGGTTACGTGTGGGGGTCTACAGTATATATTGGTTACGTGTGGGGGTCTACAGTATATATTTATATATTCATGTATTTCTTAGTTTCCTCACTAGACCTTCATCGAGCTTAAAAAAACACTCCCGAGGCCCCCCGTCAAGATACATTTTTATTTTTGTTTTTTGTTTTTTTAATTACAGGCTCGCTATCGCTCGCCATGAAAACATCGACACCTAAATGGCACAAAATGTCTTTATATTGATATAGAAATGGGACGAAAGGTTATAAAATTCCCAAACTAATGGGGTGAACGTCTTAATGATCTGAAAACCAATGGAGCTAAACATGAGGAAGAAGGGAGACCAGAAGAACGACCTCTCTCCTCTTAAAATAAGGTATGAAAAGGATAATTAAAGTGTCCATGATAATATACCATTTTGATATTATATTAACAGTGATAAGCCCACTTAATAATAAGGATTGAAAGGTAAATCACCATCAATATGCCCAATATTTATTATACCTTAGACCTCCCTAGACCTCCACCAAGCTTAGAAAAATAAAATATATATGTAAATATATAAATAAACACCCCTAAGACCCTTCTTCAATATATTATTCTACCTAAAATTGAACAAATATATTTAAAAAGGGGTTCTTGAAGAGTATTTTATTTATAAGCTTGATGGAGGTCTGCAGAGCTAACATAAAAATAAAAATAACAAATAAAATAATAAATAAATGCCTTAACCTTGCTACCTGTTGATCGTGGATAGCCTCATTGAGCACATAAGCGTTTGGATGGCCTTCATATACACATGTGTCTCATTTCAACCATGTATTACATTACTCGATCTCAATGTCCGCAACTGTGAGCTAGAAATAAACATAGAAATCTAGCACAAAGTAGCTTAAGTCAAATCTAACAAAACGTAGCTAAACTATCACACTATCAAACTATCTTATGAGCATGCTTATCAGATCAGGTGAAGGTATTGAGGGATAAGCCTTTACAATGGCACCTTGTAGCTACTTTCTGCTTTTCCTATTTTCTGAAGGGTGTAGAAAGGGGAGAAGGGATGTTGCGGAGAGAGGAAGCTGTTGGAGTGGCTTTGTTATGTGTGTTATCAGTCTGTTGCAACTACAGTAGAGGGAAATAAACATCGAAATCTAGCACAAAACCTCTAAGCTCAAATGTAGCGAAACGTGGTTAACTTTTGCAACATTCCAAAGGTGCGTTGCCAAATGTGAATATTATTTTGGGCTGCTCTGCTAGGGAGAGTTGCCAAATCTCGTTCACTGCTAACTTTTTATTAGTTTGTGCTTCTGATTCGCTTTATTGCTTTAATTTTAATTTTTCTATAACGGTGACGTCTGTATAATTTTATTCTAGCCATACTTAGATGATTGTGTGCAGTTTAAGAAGGATCTGTGCAAGTAAAAAGAGTTTAGTGGGATAGTTCGAAACCTGTTAATTGCTGAAGGCCCTATTTGCTGACTAACATCGTCTAACAGTAGCCATAATAAAGTTAAAAGGACGGCACCGGTACTGAAGGGGTTAATTTCTATATCGATATTTGTAATGTTTATTTCGTGAGACTTAAGACACTACAACTGCCTACCTTGAAAAACTTAAGACACTACAACTGCCTACCTTGAAAAACTTAAGACACTACAACTGCCTACCTTGAAAGACTTAAGACAATACAACTGCCTACCTTGAAAGACTTAAGACACTACAACTGCCTACCTTGAAAGACTTAAGACACTACAACTGCCTACCTTGAAAGACACTACAACTGCCTACCTTGAAAGAGAGAAGGGAACGAGGCGACTTAATAACGATGTTCAAGGGAGTAAAAAGTTTGGAACGAGTAGATAGGGAAGATCTATTCGTGAGGGATAATGGAAGGACAAGAGGGCACGAGTTTAAGCTGAGGAAGGGCAGATGTCGTAAGGACACAAAGAAATTCAGCTTCCCATATAGAAGTATAGAGACTTGGAACAACTTGGAGGAGGAGGTGGTGAAAACGAAGAACATGTTCAAATCTAGGTTGGATAAAAGTAAATATGGAAATAGGACAACATAAGCTATGATATGTTAGTCCAAAATACTGGGAACTGGGAATATCCATTACGATACTTGTCTAAGTAAAATGGATTGATTGTAAAGTAACTAAGACAGGACAACACGAGCGCTGCTCAATTCCTGTAAACTACAAATAGGTAAATACAAATAGGCAAATACACACACATACAGTACATGCATACACACACATACACATACACACCTATTTTCGTCGCCCAGATCCTTTCTAAGCTGGCATAAAATCGTCTAATGTTACCCATAATATAATTGTAAAATACGTCAATTAATGGTTAAGCCTAAAATACGTATGACCAAATATATATACATTGCAAATAAACCAAAACATATTATAAATCGTCTAATGTTACCCAGATTGTAAAAGAAAATATGTTTTATAATGGCTAAGCCCAAAATTGTAAATATACATATCCTATAACTCATACAAACTCTTTTAACTTTTCCTTACACTGAAACTCGCTCTTACTTTCAAATTAACTTAATGTAATTAAGACTTGTGGCTAATTTCCTGAATTATCACACACACACACACACCCACACACAAACCCACCCACACACACACCACTCTCTCCACACACACACACACACACAAACACACCCATAGACTCACATGCACACATACAGTATATAGAAACTCACATACACATTCAGGATACAGTACATACATAAACGCGCAAGTTCTCTCTCTCTCCACACACACACACACACACACACACATATACTGTATATATGTAAGCGCTCTCATACGCACACTCACTCTAACTCACACATATACAATCTCACACGCACATATATGTACAAACTGACACCCACCCACACATAAACAAACTTACATAGATACTGACACACACACACACACACACAAAACCACACATGCACGCGCGCGCGCGCGCACACACACACACATACAAACTCACTCACTCTCACAGACACAGACACAAGTGTACTACAAAAATGCAAACTATAAGCTTATACAAATAGGTCAAGAAGACCCTCTCTCTCTCTCTCTCTCTCTCTCTCTCTCTCTCTCTCTCTCTCTCTCTCTCACCCAACCATTGTAAGGGTCTAAGTTTAGCACATTCGCTTTGAGGGACAATTTTTCTCACTTATTCAATGGTGTGAATTTGGGGTCACATTTGGTGTGTGTGTGTGTGTGTGTGTGTGTGTGTGAGAGAGAGAGAGAGAGAGAGAGAGAGAGAGAGAGAGAGAGAGAGAGAGAGAGAGAGAGAATGTATGCTCAGTTCAGTTCAATGTATATTTCTAATTCACAAAATACTATACAAAACACACATATACGATACATATTTTTATACATACATAAATACATACATGATTAAATACACAAATGTTTTTATGCCTTTCATAACTTAAAATATTCCATTTCGTGTTCTTTTAGATTAACCTACTTAGACCATGCAACAGCAAGCGGTAAACCCTAAGCTTGTTCATAATTAAAGATTACAAAGAAAGCGTACTGAAGGGTAATTTTACACTGCTAGTAAATTAATCCCGTGTATGTAATATATACATACGAGAGAGAGAGAGAGAGAGAGAGAGAGAGAGAGAGAGAGAGAGAGAGAGAGAGAGAGAGAGAGAGAGAGAGAGAGAGAGAGAGAGAGAGAGAGAGAGAGAGAGAGAGAGAGAGAGAGAGAGAGAATAGTGACAGATACACGGACCTTAAACTTCTTAATAAGGTTGCAAAGATTTAATTTTCATGCACATGTTCAAATGCTGCACTTTGACCCTTCTACACAGAGAGAGAGAGAGAGTGAGTGAGTGAGAGAGAGAGTACAAAGGAGTACAAAGGAAATCACGCAACAATCAAGAAAGAGAGAGAGAGAGAGGCAGACTATTCCTATGCATGATGTTTATGTACTGTACGTATTGTATAATTATGATGTGTGTGTTTGTGTGTGTGTGTGAGAGAGAGGGCATGTGTGAGTGTGTGTGAAAGAGTGTGTGTGTGTGTGTTTGAGAGAGAGAATGTGAGTGTGTATTTATGTATGAGAGAGAGAGAGAGAGAATATGTGTGTGTGTGTGTGTGTCTGCGTGTGTGGGAGAGAGATAGGGTGTGTGTGTATGTGAGAGAAAGAGAGAGAGGGTGTGTGTGTGTGTGTTAATTACTGGTCATGTTAGTTAAGGCTTATAACAACCTGCCCCAACTACCCTGCAGAAACAACTTAATTATCAAGGTTTTTAAACATTATTGCACCTTCTATTATAAACTTTGTTTACATGGAGAGATAGGCCTAGATAGATATATAGATAGATAGATATAGAAGGAGATAAAGAAATAGATAGATTGATATACTGTGGAAGGAAGACGGAAGCGAGAAATATATATATATATATATATATATATATATATATATATATATATATATATATATATATATATATATATATATATATTTATATATATATAAAAAGGTAGATAGAGACAAATGGATGAAGTATTATATCAATATATTTATATACCGGTATATATATATATAGTATATATATATATATATGTATATATATGTTGTTGTTTTTTATTGTGTACTGGTAACATATTTGTTTTTAAATTACCATACCTTAACACACAATTAAACCCGACATAACATAACAAATAAATACGTCTGTCAAAATATATAGAAATATAATTCAGAGAGAGAGAGAGAGAGAGAGAGAGAGAGAGAGAGAGAGAGAGAGAGAGAGAGAGAGAGAGAAATCAAAGCAATGAGCAAATTCACTTAACCAATCTCCTTATATATTGGTCTATCTACCCATGCATCCATCTATCAATCAACCAGTCTATACATATATCTACTTAACTACCCATCTATCTATGTGTCGATCTATCTCTATCTACCTATCTATCTATCTATCTATATATCTATCTATCAACCTACCTAAACAAAAATGAGGAAAATTATAGGTGTAACAAGGCCGTTTCAGCAAGGTCGTTTGAGGCGGTGGTAAACGCATTACTAACATGAACAGTATGTTAACCTCTCTCTCTCTCTCTCTCTCTCTCTCTCTCTCTTAACAGTTTACACTCCTCTCTCACACAGTCCTGTAAACAAGGTTCTCAATGATGTAAACATAGGGAGGTAAAGCCAACTATAGTTCCTCATGAGGTTAAACACAAACATTTGGGTTCTGGATCCTCAGAGTTTTGAGTACCAGGTATATTGATAGATAGATAGATAGATAGATCGATAGATAGATCGATATATAGATAGATAAGTGGATAGACATATATACTGTAGACTAAAAGATAAATATATACACAAAGCTAGATAGATTGACAAACATAGACAGATAGAATAGTAAACTAATATAATACCACAAACAGACACCAAAGTAGATAGATAAGATAACCAAATAGATCCTCCTGATTTATTAAGAGGGGTAGTGCTTGTTTTCTGGTCTATATATTTGTTTGAGTTTCCTCACTAGACCTTCATCAAGCTTAAGAACCCCCCCCCCCCCCCCCCCCCAGACCCCCTTTGAAGATAAATGTGTACATTTTATGGTAGAATAATGTCCGGGTCGGTTCCTTCTACAATTACATGCTCGCTATCTCTCGCCAGGAAAAAATCGACACCTAATTGGTACGAAAGTTTTTAATATTGACAAAGAAATGGAGTGAAAGGTCTTAAAATCGCCAAACTAATGGGGCGAACGTCTTAAAATTTACAAAATTAATGGGTCTAGACAT
The DNA here is from genome assembly GCA_032716605.1 of Paralithodes platypus. NCBI lineage: Eukaryota > Metazoa > Arthropoda > Malacostraca > Decapoda > Lithodidae > Paralithodes > Paralithodes platypus. The sequence goes on along the minus strand of CM064493.1, from coordinate 32,938,266 downwards.
GAAGGAGAAAGGGGGGGGGGGTCAGAAAAGCGAACCATCCCCCCTCAAGATAGACTCAACGCCTTCTTGACCTCAGTTGACCTCGGATTTTATAAGGTAAACAATTTGGGTGAATCATTGGAGGAAGGTTGTTATAGTGATTATCTGAGAGAGAGAGAGAGAGAGGGGGGGGGGGGGGTATTAGTTTGCCTACATACCGCGTGAGAGGGCTAAATTGTTGAAATTATGTGTGTGTGTGTGTGTAAAAGTGAGAGATACTATGTGTGCGTGGATGTAAGTGTGTGTATAAGAGTATAATATGTGTGTGTATAAGTATATACCGGTACTTATATGTGTAACCCTACTTATGTGTATATCTTTAAGTATGCTGGTGTATATGTGCGCGAAAGGGTTAAGTATTTGTGGTACTATGTGAGTTTATGTTCTACGTATGTGAGTGTGTGTGTATTTCTACAATCTGTGTGTGTGTGTGTGTGTGTGTGTTTATCAATTCATGTTAGAGATTAATAGTTAGATATATAGATGGATATATTGATAGATATATACAGTAGATAGATAACTAGTTAGATAAACTAGTTAAGCTGTGTGAGAGAGGAGTATAAACTGTTAAGAGAGAGAGAGAGAGAGAGAGAGAGAGAGAGAGAGAGAGAGAGAGAGAGAGAGAGAGAGAGAGGCAGAGGGAAATGGGACTGAACCAAATCCTTTATCGGTCCTTTGGTCCAGAATTCTCCGGTCAATACTGTCTGCATGTTATACTCTCTCTCTCTCTCTCTCTCTAGATAGATAGATAGATAGATAGATAAATAGATAAATAGATAGATAGATATACTGTAGATGGATATATAGATAGATAGATATACACACATTCACACATTTTCACTAGTATTTATATGTATACGTATATGTCCAGTGATATTTGAAACTATAGATGGATAGATAGATGGATAGATATAGATAGATAGGGACAAATAAAGGGATATATATATATATATATAGACAGGTATACGGTGCACACATTCACATAATTCCCCTAGTTTCAAACTGGCTGATGATGTCATTTTATGTGCACGGTATATTTATGTTGTTGTTTGATGAAAGAAACATTTCATGAAGGGTCGTGGGAATTGTTGCTGTTGTTGTTGTTGTTGTTGTTATTATTGTTGGTGTTATTGTTACTAGTGTCGTTGTTGTTGTTGTTGTTGCTGCTTATTGCTGTATATTGTTGCAGGCCCATTTTAAGCTGAATAAAATCGTCTAATAGTTGCCAGAATGCAATGAAAAAGGACGTCGATGGTACAGAAGGGGTAAATAGTGATGTTTCCTGTACTGTACCAACTTCCTTAAGCCGGTATCACACGAGCGATTTTTCCGTCAATTTTAGATGAGCAAGTTTATTCTCATATCATTTTGAGGCTCGTTTGCATTGGTATCGGAAACTAGATCGAAGGTAGATTATGTTAGTTAGAAAATGCTTGTGAAACTTATATATTGAAGCTGCCAGACTACAATTGACCGTAAACATTGAAGGAATAATCGCTTGTGTGACACCGCCTTAATACTCCTAAACTCGCAAGTCATCAAGTTCAGCCATTTTCAGTCTAGCTTCCAATACCAACGTAAAATATCCCAGAAACATTGTCGCAAAAACGTAGGCCTTTGAAAAATTTACGATAAACGTTCTCGTGTGACACTCCCTTTGTTATTGTTTACATGCATGGCCCAATTGTTGTGAGGTTAACTTGTTTACTAGAGAGAGAGAGTGAGAGTGTGTGTTTGTGTTAGCGAGAGAGTTAGAGTTAGTTTATGTTCGATGTGAGAGGATTAGTTTAGTCGAATTGTGTGTTTGTATATGCGTGTGTGCGTGTGAGATAGACAGAGTGTGTGTGAGAGAGAGAGAGAGATAGTGAGTGTGAGTGTGAGTCAGAGTGAGGTTACGTTCGATGCGAGATAATTAGTTTAGTCGAATTGTGTTTACGTGTGTGTGAGAGAGAGTGTGTGTGCGTGTGTGAGTGTAAGAGAGAGTGTGTGTATGTATGTGCGTAAGAAAGAGTGAGTGTGTGTGAGAGAGAGAGAGAGAGGGTTTGTGTGACAGAGAGAGATAGTGTATTATGTGTGCGTGTGTTTGAGAGATAGAGAGAGAGAGAGAGAGAGAGGGTGAATGTCCTGTTAAACTCGTGTAGTGAGGAATCAATACCGTCTCAGGTGAAATGGCAAGAATATGGCCACTTAGATAATATGCGTGTGTGTGTGTGCGTGTGTGTGTTCCTTTGTGTTTGTGTTTTGTTATGGGTTTATTTGAGTGTGGGTATGTGTGAGGGTGTATGTGAGAGTGGTTGGATGAGTTATCGCGTGTTTGTGTGTGTGTGTGTGCGTGTGTGTGTTCCTTTGTGTTTGTGTTTTGTTATGGGTTTATTTGAGTGTGGGTATGTGTGAGGGTGTATGTGAGAGTGGTTGGATGTGTGTGTGTGTGTGTGTGTATGTGTGCGTGTGTGTGTTCCTTTGTGTTTGTGTTTTGTTATGGGTTTATTTGAGTGTGGGTATGTGTGAGGGTGTATGTGAGAGTGGTTGGATGTGTGTGTGTGTGTGTGTCCGTCGCTCCGGGCATGTGTGTGACTGTGTGCTTGTGCGAGTTTTTTGTCAAGTGGAAATTTATGTGTGACAGTGTGGGTATGCATGGCTGATTATGGGGTGAAACATCTTAAAATCTCCCGAACTAATGGAGCGAAACATGGGAGATAAAAAACAAACTCCCTTCGTATCAAAGAGGGTTAATGAGTATGTAATATACAATATACTGTATATTCTTACATAAATCATGCAATATCCTTTTCAAAGCCTACTTAAAGTTTGACTAAGCCTTCCAGGTTACTTGAATGCATAATAAATATTTACGATTATTAATAACTTCTCTCAAGTTTTAGTATAACTTTCCTCCAATTTCTTCAAGCTTACCTAACCCCTTCTGTACCGGTGACGTCATTTCAATTTCTTCAAGCTTACCTAACCCCTTCTGTACCGGTGACGTCATTTCAATTTCTTCAAGCTTACCTAACCCCTTCTGTACCGGTGACGTCATTTCAATTTCTTCAAGCTTACCTAACCCCTTCTGTACCGGTGACGTCATTTCAATTTCTTCAAGCTTACCTAACCCCTTCTGTACCGGTGACGTCATTTCAATGTCTTCAAGCTTACCTAACCCCTTCTGTACCGGTGACGTCATTTCAATTTCTTCAAGCTTACCTAACCCCTTCTGTACCGGTGACGTCATTTAAATTTTATTCTTGCTATATTTAGACGATTTTATGCAGTTTAGGAAGGATCTATGGTAGTAAATAGGGTTAAGTGCGATAGTTCCAAACCTGTTGACCCCTTTTATACCGGTGACGTCTTTTTTATTATATTCCAGCATTTATTAGAAGATTTTATTCAGCTTAAGTCGGACGTGTAGCAATTAAGAGGCTACAGACGCTTCCAATTAACCCTTTTAAGTACCACAGACCCTTCCTAAGCTGCATACATTCATCTAAACATAGCCGAAATAAAACAACATAGAGTCCCCGGTAGTGAAAGGGTTAATTGCTGGAGGCCCTTTATAAGTTGAAAAACATCGTCCAATACAAGCCAGAATAATATTAACTTGATGCCACCGGTATATATAGCAGGAGTTAAGGTTATCATCGTCCAATACAAGCCAGAATAATGTTAACTTGATACCACCGGTATATATAGCAGGAGTTAAGGTTATCATCGTCCAATACAAGCCAGAATAATATTAACTTGATGCCACCGGTATATATAGCAGGAGTTAAGGTTATCATCGTCCAATACAAGCCAGAATAATATTAACTTGATGCCACCGGTATATAGCAGGAGTTAAGGTTATCATCGTCCAATACAAGCCAGAATAATGTTAACTTGATGCCACCGGTATATGTAGCAGGAGTTAAGGTTATCATCGTCCAATACAAGCCAGAATAATGTTAACTTGATGCCACCGGTATATATAGCAGGAGTTAAGGTTATCATCGTCCAATACAAGCCAGAATAATGTTAACTTGATACCACCGGTATATATAGCAGGAGTTAAGGTTATCATCGTCCAATACAAGCCAGAATAATGTTAACTTGATGCCACCGGTATATATAGCAGGAGTTAAGGTTATCATCGTCCAATACAAGCCAGAATAATGTTAACTTGATGCCACCGGTATATATAGCAGGAGTTAAGGTTATCATCGTCCAATACAAGCCAGAATAATATTAACTTGATACCACCGGTATATATAGCAGGAGTTAAGGTTATCATCGTCCAATACAAGCCAGAATAATATTAACTTGATGCCACCGGTATATATAGCAGGAGTTAAGGTTATCATCGTCCAATACAAGCCAGAATAATATTAACTTGATGCCACCGGTATATATAGCAGGAGTTAAGGTTATCATCGTCCAATACAAGCCAGAATAATATTAACTTGATGCCACCGGTATATATAGCAGGAGTTAAGGTTATCATCGTCCAATACAAGCCAGAATAATATTAACTTGATGCCACCGGTATATATAGCAGGAGTTAAGGTTATCATCGTCCAATACAAGCCAGAATAATATTAACTTGATGCCACCGGTATATATAGCAGGAGTTAAGGTTATCATCGTCCAATACAAGCCAGAATAATATTAACTTGATGCCACCGGTATATATAGCAGGAGTTAAGGTTATCATCGTCCAATACAAGCCAGAATAATACTTGATGCCACCGGTATATATAGCAGGAGTTAAGGTTATCATCGTCCAATACAAGCCAGAATAATATTAACTTGATGCCACCGGTATATATAGCAGGAGTTAAGGTTATCATCGTCCAATACAAGCCAGAATAATTAACTTGATGCCACCGGTATATATAGCAGGAGTTAAGGTTATCATCGTCCAATACAAGCCAGAATAATGTTAACTTGATGCCACCGGTATATATAGCAGGAGTTAAGGTTATCATCGTCCAATACAAGCCAGAATAATATTAACTTGATGCCACCGGTATATATAGCAGGAGTTAAGGTTATCATCGTCCAATACAAGCCAGAATAATATTAACTTGATGCCACCGGTATATATAGCAGGAGTTAAGGTTATCATCGTCCAATACAAGCCAGAATAATATTAACTTGATGCCACCGGTATATATAGCAGGAGTTAAGGTTATCATCGTCCAATACAAGCCAGAATAATTAACTTGATGCCACCGGTATATATAGCAGGAGTTAAGGTTATCATCGTCCAATACAAGCCAGAATAATATTAACTTGATGCCACCGGTATATATAGCAGGAGTTAAGGTTATCATCGTCCAATACAAGCCAGAATAATATTAACTTGATGCCACCGGTATATATAGCAGGAGTTAAGGTTATCATCGTCCAATACAAGCCAGAATAATATTAACTTGATGCCACCGGTATATATAGCAGGAGTTAAGGTTATCATCGTCCAATACAAGCCAGAATAATATTAACTTGATACCACCGGTATATATAGCAGGAGTTAAGGTTATCATCGTCCAATACAAGCCAGAATAATATTAACTTGATGCCACCGGTATATATAGCAGGAGTTAAGGTTATCATCGTCCAATACAAGCCAGAATAATATTAACTTGATGCCACGGTATATATAGCAGGAGTTAAGGTTATCATCGTCCAATACAAGCCAGAATAATATTAACTTGATGCCACCGGTATATATAGCAGGAGTTAAGGTTATCATCGTCCAATACAAGCCAGAATAATATTAACTTGATGCCACCGGTATATATAGCAGGAGTTAAGGTTATCATCGTCCAATACAAGCCAGAATAATGTTAACTTGATACCACCGGTATATATAGCAGGAGTTAAGGTTATCATCGTCCAATACAAGCCAGAATAATATTAACTTGATGCCACCGGTATATATAGCAGGAGTTAAGGTTATCATCGTCCAATACAAGCCAGAATAATTAACTTGATGCCACCGGTATATATAGCAGGAGTTAAGGTTATCATCGTCCAATACAAGCCAGAATAATATTAACTTGATGCCACCGGTATATATAGCAGGAGTTAAGGTTATCATCGTCCAATACAAGCCAGAATAATATTAACTTGATGCCACCGGTATATATAGCAGGAGTTAAGGTTATCATCGTCCAATACAAGCCAGAATAATATTAACTTGATGCCACCGGTATATATAGCAGGAGTTAAGGTTATCATCGTCCAATACAAGCCAGAATAATATTAACTTGATGCCACCGGTATATATAGCAGGAGTTAAGGTTATCATCGTCCAATACAAGCCAGAATAATATTAACTTGATGCCACCGGTATATATAGCAGGAGTTAAGGTTATCATCGTCCAATACAAGCCAGAATAATGTTAACTTGATGCCACCGGTATATATAGCAGGAGTTAAGGTTATCATCGTCCAATACAAGCCAGAATAATATTAACTTGATGCCACCGGTATATATAGCAGGAGTTAAGGTTATCATCGTCCAATACAAGCCAGAATAATATTAACTTGATGCCACCGGTATATATAGCAGGAGTTAAGGTTATCATCGTCCAATACAAGCCAGAATAATATTAACTTGATGCCACCGGTATATATAGCAGGAGTTAAGGTTATCATCGTCCAATACAAGCCAGAATAATATTAACTTGATGCCACCGGTATATAGCAGGAGTTAAGGTTATCATCATCCAATACAAGCCAGAATAATATTAACTTGATGCCACCGGTATATATAGCAGGAGTTAAGGTTGGTTATATACTCAGTTGTTTATTACTGTGTGTGTGTGTGTGAGTCCCCCTCCCCCTCTTTCTCTCTCTCTCTCACTGCGCCCCTCCTTCCGTCCCTTTCTATCAGAGCGGGATAGTAATGTCTCACTTCTTACTGCTACACTCTTTCTTATTGTCTCGCTGTTTGTGTATATAATCTGTATATATATATATATATATATATATATATATATATATATATATATATATATATATATAGTATATATATACCGGTATATATATATATATATATATATATATATATATATATATATATATATATATATATATATATATATATATATATGGATAGAGAGAGAATGAGAGAGAGAGAGAGAGAGTCAGTGGGGTAATGAGACACCTTCATCAACTTAATTCTACGGGACAATTAACCTAAATAGTAAATTGTCTTGGTGCTCTCTCTCTCTCTCTCTCTCTCAAACACACATTTCATCATTACTAATTGTGTTATTATTAGTATTAGTATTATTTCTCACTCACTCTCACTCTCACACACTCTCTCTCTCTTTCTCCATATTACCACTAAGGATGAACAAACAAAATTCACAAAAGAAATATGATAGATTTTCTCTTTTATTATGCCAAACACAAAACAAGTACAAACCTAATAAACATAAAACAATAACAAATAGATAATGTTTTGTTTATCTTATACAAATTCTAGGATGCAGTGGGTGGCATTTATTCTTAGCCTCAAATAAGACACGCAACAATTAAACTCTTGAACTCTCTCCCTCAATCTATCTTTCCCTCATCCTACGACTTACACTGCTTCTCTAACGTCTCTTCAATGTGGCTCTGTCACTTTTCATGTGGGGGGATACTCATTACAGGCAACATGGCATATATATCAAATAGTTGCTTATTTGACTCATATTGTATACATATTCTTCCTCCTTCTAAAACAGACTAGCGGACAAATATCTTGCTTGAATTGCAATAAGAGTGAGAGTAATATCCTGGTAGAAGTTTTAGAATCGCCATAATTAAAGAAAAGGAAGTGATAATTGTAGTTGGAAATTTAGCATGTAAACTAGATATTCATTTGACTCCAGCTATATACAGGTTCTTCCTTGTTCCAAGTCAAAGTATAGGATTGGTGACTTGGTTAAATTAAAGGAGATTCAAAAGAGCTGTTTCCAAGTAGAAGTTGTAGCAATTGCCACACTCAAAATGGTTGAAGCGGGGAAATTTGCATACAAAGAAGATGCTTGTATGATTTAGGCTTTATATAGATTCCTCCTCGTTCCAAGCCAAACAAGGGGGTTGATGACTTGGTTGAACTGAAGCAAAAGTGAAAGGGCCGTCTCCAAGTAGAAATTGTAGCGATCACCACACTCAAAGTAGCAGAAGTGGTAGGTCCAGTAGGGTACTTGACACGCAAAGAAGGTCAAGGTTAGAGCAGCTATCAGTGACCTCGAAACCTCCCTTGGAACCCTCGTAGGCCCCTTGGTAATGCCAGAGATCTTGATGGCGTCGATGCGGATGACCTTAGTCCCCTTGATGTTCTGTGTCTTGACGTTCGGATCGTTGATGTTGGGTTTGGCTCCGTTTGCCTTTTTCGCGTCCTCCCCAACTGTACTGTTGTTCGAGCATTTGATTCTACTTCCCTTATCCTTCTTTGCGCTCCCTGTTCTGTGGTTCGAGCATTTCATTGTGCTTTGTTCAGTCTCATTTGAACTCCAAGTCTTGTTTGAGGTTTTGGTTCTACTTTGCTCAGTCTCATTTGAAGCCTTGGCACTTGAGGTTTCAAATTTTCCTGATCTTCGATTCATCGATCCTTTGTTGTCCGAAGTCCCTGGCTTTCTGTCTTCATGTGGTTTGGACACAATGTTCCTGCTTGCCTTCACTTTGACTTCCTCTTTCCCTACGATCTTCATTTGAGATTCGGTGGTTTTAGCTGACTTGTTGACCTGTTTGGCTTTTGAGTCCTTAGGTGGCTTCTTAGCTTGGCCATCCTCGGCGACCTTACTTGGTTTCTTAGCTTCGCTCAGCTTCATAAATTTCCCTTTCTCGAAGATAACTGCAGACCTCATGACCCGCTTCGACTTCAAGCTGAGGCTGAGGAAGATTGCTGAGAGGAGTACCGGGATGAGGACCAGGAAGAGGAGTATCGGGAGGGACAGTGAAGACGCGACCATGTGGAATATCGGACCGATCTTGCACTCCCCGGTCGTCTCCCAGTGATCTTTCTGTAACCAATAGACTGGGATGGTTAGCAGACCAGCGGCAAGCCAAGTGACTACGGTCGCTCGGAGTAGCACCTTCCAGCGAGACATGGACTCAAAGCGCCTCGAAATATAGCAGTCGTAGCTCAGGAACATCAGGAATGCTGCACTCCCAATAAACCCAATCTCTACAGCGGAACTGAAGAACAGACACAGTATGCCGCCGACGCGAATCGAGTCATCCACCCAAGTCGCCAAAACGAGCGGAATGGGGCACTGGATCAGGAAGTCCGAAATGGCGCGGTTGAGGATGTAGAAGTTAGACGGCGACTGGTATCCCTTCCGAGTGAATATCAGCGCACCGACGGCAAAATTCTCCGCCATGCCGACCAGAGCCGAGACGCTGAACACGATCAAGACGAGTTTGTAGGCATATGGGTACTGGTGGTGCCAATCGTTGCTGGAGTGGAAGATGGAGTTGTCGGAAGTGGTGGAGTAGTTGAAGTCCCCCGGATCGTAAGTTTGGTAGGCATAGTCCGCAGAGTTTTCTAAATCCATGTTCAAGGTTGGAGTAATGGAGGGTTGAGTTTAAATTTATGACTGTGTTTTTTCTTAATTAGAATGTTTTATTGCAACCAATTTATCATAGGTATTTACTGGAGTACATTAAGGATAACAGTGATCATATGAAAGTTTATAACCACACACAGTCATACAATTAGATAAAATTATTTGTCTGAGTTTAATTATTTTTGTCTCTCTTAATCTTTTCTAAATGTAGTAATCTAAAAAAGTTATTTCATGCTCTCGTTATTTTCAGTATAACTCTCTTAATTTCACTTCATTATCCATCGATTCATTGTCATTATTTATTGTATAATTTATCTTCTCAAACATTTCCTTTCTAAATTTCTATTTTCATTCTTCTTATTCTTTGTCTTCTTCCCTTCCTCTTTTCCTCCTTCTCCTTCTTCTTCACTGAAAAAATAGGCCCCGCTTAGTAAGTCACGAATGAGTCTAGCAATGACATAATCAGCCGAATTAAGGACAATACCTCTCTCTCTTACTCACTCTCGTGGAATCTCTCTCTCTCTCTCTATCTATCTATTTATCTATAAACTGAAACTATATAAAAAGTCAAATATTACAATTTATATTGGAAAATTACCCTAATAAAATATAAAATTATCTAAAGTATCTAAAACATTGTGACATAATCTGGGTGGGAATATTATATCACATACCAAAGGGGCGTTTTCAGAGAGGCGTATTTTTTGTTTGAGTTTTGTGGTAAGTGGCTTGAATAGAAGCTAGATGCGTGTTGAGCTCATTCAAAATCTTGCATTTTCTTAACTCGCTCAGTACCGGTGACGTCCTTGTCATCATATACTGGCAACTATTAGACGATTTTATTCAGTTAAAGCAAGGATCTGTGGTAACTAAATGAATTAATTGAGATAGTATCTAGCCTTTAAAGTGAACTTGCCTATTTCAACATCTCGAGGAAATTAAAATGTAAAACTTGCAAACAAAGTCAAACCAAAACTGGGACAAAGACAATATAAAGTAAAAACAAAATATCAAAATCGCTATGTGGAAACAACGCTTACTAAAATAAAATTTATGAAATGAAAGAACACAATCCACCACATAGGGTGTACATTACTACATGAGCAAGTTAATCTGGTTCCCAAGCAAACTAATTGCACACATAACAACGCACTATCGTCACGTTCAGGGAATTAGTAAATTTGGGAAGAATCCAATAAAAGCAGAAACGCTCCCCTCTCCCTCAAGTTAAGCTACTTATTCCCAGAGAACAACATTAATAGTAGCATCAACTTGTTTTGTAATGTATTCCCAGAGAACAACATTAATAGTAGCATCAACTTGTTTTGTAATGTATTCCCAGAGAACAACATTAATAGTAGCATCAACTTGTTTTGTAATGTATTCCCAGAGAACAACATTAATAGTAGCATCAACTTGTTTTGTAATGTATTCCCAGAGAACAACATTAATAGTAGCATCAACTTGTTTTGTAATGTATTCCCAGAGACAACATTAATAGTAGCATCAACTTGTTTTGTAATGTATTCCCAGAGAACAACATTAATAGTAGCATCAACTTGTTTTGTAATGTATTCCCAGAGAACAACATTAATAGTAGCATCAACTTGTTTTGTAATGTATTCCCAGAGAACAACATTAATAGTAGCATCAACTTGTTTTGTAATGTATTCCCAGAGAACAACATTAATAGTAGCATCAACTTGTTTTGTAATGTATTCCCAGAGAACAACATTAATAGTAGCATCAACTTGTTTTGTAATGTATTCCCAGAGAACAACATCAATAGTAGCATCAACTTGTTTTGTAATGTATTCCCAGAGAACAACATTAATAGTAGCATCAACTTGTTTTGTAATGTATTCTCCAGAGGTATTGAGCTGATAAATTATATGATAATTTAATTGATTTATTTCACTCCCAACACCAAACACCTCTCAATGAAATTAATGAAAGCATGTGATCCTCCCGGGATTCGAACCTGGGTTACCACATACAGATCTTAAACACTTTAACCATTACACCACCAAGACAATTAAGGGTTAAGTACATGACTACGATTTGATATCCATTTATCGAATACTGGATATACTGGATATCAATCTAATCATGTACTCTCACACAGATTGTTTTACCCAATATGCGCATTAACAAATGGGGTCAGTGTAGGCTATTCGGCTCATGTGAAAAATTGTATATATTGAGACACAGGTGATAATAACTGATTATCGAGCCCATTCCAAAGTTTGCATTTGCTCAAATCAAGATTAACATATAGAAACAGCCAGTATTTTGAATTACATTGATGGAATGGCAAAATTTCGGATGGTTTCTCTGACCCTTAACAAGCTATCAATCAAGCGAATTGGACAAAAAAGTCGAACATATGACTGCTGTGAGTGTACCTATTGATTAAAACACTATTCTGTTAATAATATACTGTATGTTCAATTAGAGTTAACCCGTACAGTACAGACGTCTTATGGTTTTTATTTAAACTGCATTTAGACAATTATATGAAGCTTAGGAAAGATATATAATTGCTAAAAGGATAAACTGAGATAGTGTGTAATCTTCTAATGGGTAGACATCCTTCCTAAGCTGAATAAAATACTCTAATTGTTGCCAGAATATAATGAAAAGGACTTCACCGGTACTGAATGGGTTAAAATAGAGTTAATATAGAATTAAACAGCATGGGCTATCTTCCTGACTGTCCGTGGTTTGATCCTGGGTAGGAATAGAAACATTTACAAAAACTAATACAATGTTTGTGCATAAACCAATCTTTATTATTTCCCTTGCACACATGGCATGGTAATCATGAACGAATAAATGGATTACTGATGATATTTGACCAGTAATTTTATCGACACCCGAATAGATGTATTTTCTTTTGGCTAACAATGGATGATGCCTCCCCCGCGTTTATAAGTACTATATACTGTAGGCTAAGTAGCCTTAAATTAACTATTGATAATATCAGTCATACCTTCAATTTTGTTTCTCCCATATGTTATAATATTCTGTTCTATCGCAGTCCCGTTCTAGTTTCAGTTGTATTGGGGGCGGGGGGAGTATTGTAGGGTTGTATCATATTTCCCTACCTCTTGCTTATGTTCAGCTTATGAAGGAGCTGTGAGAATCTTTACCCCCTTTTAGGCCTAGTAATCCTTCGCCTTCCTAAGCTATCATAAATCGTCCAATGTGAAAACAAGACTCTTATCGTTAAATCAAATATGCTGTATGAACTAAAATTGCAGTAGTTACAAAAAATATCAGTCAAACCTTCAATGTAATAAAGCTGCTATTCCTCCCAGCTGTCTTTCCGCAGTGGTGGTTTGATCTCAACTGTAGGGGGTGGAGTAGTGTAAGGTTGTGTCATCTCTCTCCCTCCCTCTCTCTCTCTCTTGGTCTAATTAGTCTCAAGTTTCTAGCATAATATCGTGTTCCCCCCCTCCCCCCCACACTACTTTTCTCTCATGCAACATACATATACATTAACATATACTGTACACAATGCATGAATATTGTAAATTAATAGAGATAGTTATATTTATCTAAACTTTCTACCATAATCACATATTCCCTCAGTTCGTCTCTCATGAAACACATATACAATATCATACATACACATAATGATGGATAGATAGTTGCATTTATCTCAACTTTCTATCATTATCACATGTTCCCCCACTTCGTCTCTCTCATGAAACACACATATGCATTATCGTATATACAATACATACATATAATGATGTATTTAATATAATGTAAAACTTGCAAAATAAACAAACCAAAACTGGGACGACACAAGACTAACGCCAAGGAACTAATCAAAATCGCTATGTGGAAATAACGCGTAATAGTTGTATTTACAAACATTCCCAAATACACTGTAAAACTATCAGAAATATTAACAGTAGAAGACCATGCATTACTACTACTATCGAAAACCGTACTCAATATTACGGTGCCTTAGCTGTAGTTTACACACACACACTCAACAAACATAAAATGAACACATACACATTCCTTGCTTCCCTTTCTTCTTTCATCATCTCCCTTCTTCCGTTCTACGGTATACGAATAAATGAAGATATAATACACTTATCTGATTACTAGACGTCCTTCCTAAGCTGCATATTATCCTTTCTTTCATCTTCTCGTACTATTTATCTCCTTTCTCTTCCTCCCTTATTCTCCCCTCCATATCTTTCTTTCTCTCTTTCCTCTCTTCCTCATTGCTTCCACGTGTGTGTGTGTGTGCGTGCGTGTGTCCAAGTCCCAACACTTGTATAATGATCATCCTTATTGTAATCTCAATGTGTGTGTGTGTGTGACCTAACACATATAATAATTTTCCTTATTACAATCTCTCTCTCTCTCTCTCTCTCTCTGTGTGCGCGTGTGTGTACAACTCACAAACACCATAACATTCTTACTTATTGCAATCTCCTAACCTTCCAAAACCTCCCTCCTCCAAAATTACAATCGAGTAATATATTCATAAATTCATACCGTCTGTTCCAAACTATTATATCCCCCGGCAGAATAAAGTTTGGTTCACTTCATAAGAGCACCAGCAGTTTACCGCTCTGGGGCAATATAAAGTGCGAGGGGTTGTGGATATATTGCATCTTGCGTAAAACGTGTTGTTGTTTTTGAGCATGCAGAAATGCAACCCAAAGACCAGACTATATACCCTATTAAGTAACACCCCGTTCTTAACATTAATCATCAATTACAGATATCCCAATGCACTTGAATAAAATAATGTAAGCATGTGGTCCTCCCGGGATTCGAACTCGTGACACCACACCCAGAACATAAGCATCTATACCAGCCGAATGTTTGTTATGGGAATAGACACATTTGAGTGTCCAAGATTTGGCAAAGGGTGACAGATCTTTGTTACAATAGTGTCTCTAAGGTAGGTTATGCATCCTCAAGTCTTCGTATGCCATTATGTTTAGTTATGATTATTTAGTTATAGTTTCCCCAGCCCCCGCATATCAAGCTACCCAGAAACAGCCCTCTGAGCATCCCAGAAACGCCATTGCTTGGGTGAATGTCGGGAATAGAGCCCTAACTTGCTGTATTTACAAAATAATCCACACACACACACACATACACACGCAGACTCTTTATTATGTAGCCTAATATGATGCTATTATACTATTCTTATAATTTCTCCTGACCCCCGCACATCAAGCTGCTCAAAACAGACCTGTGGGTGTCTCCATTTCTCTAAATTGAACTGAATATTGCTTAGTTTATTCGTGTTTGCATGGTATTCCTCCCCCTCCCTCCATTTTCACGACGTCATATTATCCCCCCTCCCCCCATCCGCAGTATCCAGTGTTGCTTTTGTAAATCTAGCATCTTTACTGATAGCGTCATAGCAACAAAACATTACATCTAGCGACGTGGAAGCATATATATATTATATGGCAATTTATAGGTAGTAATAATAGTAGTAGTGTTTGTGAGGGCATACGCAAATACTTTTCATTTATATATTCTGCAAGTTTAATTATTTAGCGACTTTTGACTTTATTTAGCAATGTCTGCAACGTAAATGTTGGCAACGTTGGGCGCATCAACGCCGCCGCGCCGCGACACTGGAGGGCTGGAGCCTAGAAGACTCACTCAGTCGGCGGGAAGACTTCAGAGGAGGAAGTCGCACTTCGAAGGTCTCCGGTTTAATAACGTTAATATCCATTTTCCCTTGTTTTTGACTTTACATACCTATCTTGCATGCATTGTTTATGATATATATAGATAAATTTATATATTAAGATAATCGAATTGCTCGGAATCGCGATTTTATTATGCAATTTGGAGTCCCTGCTCAGGATTTTGGTTGAGCAGTGCACGCGTCCCCCATGTTTGTCTCGCCTTTTCGGTAATGCCCAGTATACCCTTGATATATCTTGAGTTTCTGGTTAGCTATAAGATCAGGGATGGCATAATAACTATAGTGCATGATGGGTAGAGTACTAGGTTAGCTATAAGATCAGGGAGGCTTTTGATTTTCCTGGAGGATTTTGATGCCCCTTGGAGCATGCGCATGGCTATTTTGACTCTAATTCTATGTTCTAAGCTATTCTTAAGTATGCTATATTTTGTGGTTTACGTTATGCTATATACGTTTGAAACTCATGATTTGGAAGCCCATAAGTAGCCTATATATTTGGAAGCCCATAAGTAGCCTATATATTTGGAAGCCCATAAGTAGCCTATATATTTGGAAGCCCATAAGTAGCCTATATATTTGGAAGCCCATAAGTAGCCTATATATTTGGAAGCCCATAAGTAGCCTATATATTTGGAAGCCCATAAGTAGCCTATATATTTGGAAGCCCATAAGTAGCCTATATATTTGGAAGCCCATAAGTAGCCTATATATTTGGAAGCCCATAAGTAGCCTATATATTTGGATTCATGATGTACATTTGCTTCATACTTTTGCCTAGCTTACTGCGCAGCTATAAAATGCTCATGTGCAACCCACTTGTTTATTGGCTATTTTTGTATATTTATCTTGTTTTTCAGATGATACTCGGTATATTGCAACCTTGTGTTATGTTGTATACGAGTTAAATGAATGTTTGTGATTAGCATAGGCAGATATTTGTTTAAAAAGTGTGTAGGCCTATTCACATTCATGTTTTCCATAAAACCCCTCTGCCATTTTCGCTAGGATGAATGCAAGCGCCCCCCCCAGCCCCCAGCCCCTACCTCCTCCCTCTACCACCACACCACATCACACCCACGCGGATGTGTGATTTATATATATATTCTAGATACTAATGAATGTATGTACTGTATATAGGCTATTCTGAGTTGTTTACTACTGCATCCTTATGTAGACATATTGGCATCTACAGTATATCATTATTATGAAGTTTGCAGAATTTGTGATTAGGCCTAGCTCATTATGTCAATTGTCCCCGTCAGAAGGATTTTGCAAAATTAATGGATGGGTTTAGGCCTAGGCCTATATGAATATTATTGCAGCATTGTTTGCAGCACTTTGGTGTGTTTCTGTCTTGGCCTTCTAGGCTTCTACAGTATATAATTAATATTACTCTACGTGGTATTTTGTGATGGTTTGTATTGATGTATATTATAAGCTTGTGATTTGTTGAACAGCCTGGCGCCGCCTTTAGTAATTCGCTGCGGGAATGCTGCATAGCCTACTGTATTTGACAGACTACATTAAACAGCCTAGCATATCGTGTCTAAGCTAATCTTTAAGAAAACCCAGACAAAACCATAGTCTACTGAATTAATAATTGTATATTACCTAATATAGATAACCTAAGCAGAAACCTACCTATCATGAGATATATATATATATATATATATATAAATATAATATATATATATATATATATATATATATATATATATCAGTATAAAAATAATATCCTAACCTAGCGATTAGTGACAAACGCTTAATGATAGTAGCCAACCCTTCACTGGAAATACGTTTGAAAAAAAAAAAAAAAAATATATATATATACAGTATATATTATATATATATATATATATATATATATATATATATATATATATATATATATATATATATAAATATACTGTATATATATATATATATATATATATTGTTACGTATCTTGATCAAGTGGTTAACTCGATGAATCTAGATAGCACAGAGATATATATTAAGGTATCAGTCAGCTGAAGGCAAAACAAAAGTAAAATCTAATAAAATAATTTCCTGTTGTTGCTTCCTTTCCTTTTGGATCTTAGGACTTAGTATCCTTTATTGACTGATACTCTTTAATTATAAAAATACTGAAACTAATTAAAGTCATGTAGTATTTATAAAGAATTATTATTTAACCGAAGCTTAGTAGGCTATGGTTATGAACCGAAGAAGTTATAGCTAAAGAAGGACTATTAATTTTATAAAAAGTCTTGAAAGATAAATATTAAAGTAAGAATATTTCTGTCTCTTACCCTTTTTGAAATGAATAGATAGTTTTCTTCTATGTCCTTTTATTTATATTTAATGTAATTATTCTTGGTTCTTGTCTTACGTTAATGGTATTATATTATTATTATCATCAGGAGTAATATCAAAGTCACATAAAAAGTTAGATATATATTTAATAATTAGTTAAATTTATTTCTTAACCACGTAACATTGAGGTTTGATTATGAGTAAATAAAGTTACAGGATCGTTTCATAGATTCGATTCAGGTCTCACTCAAATAATATGAAAAGCAAAATATAATATTTTGAAGCAAAAGAATTTTCTTCAGCTTAGGAAATCACTAGAAGTAATATTAACACAGCCATGTTAGTCTAAGGCGATATTACTAATACGAGACAATAGCATCACCGTACTAAGCACCATTAAGCAATGTAAGCTTAATTCAAAGAAAATGAAAGAACTCGTAAGTATTAATATAAAACAATAGTATTACTTTCATCATAACCCAATTACTTAAAGAGTTGCTTTAGTCCACAAGTTAGTCAACTAAAATAGTTAAGTACATAATAATAGCGTTAACGTTAATTCCCAATCAAATAGTTAAGTACATAAATAGTAGCGTTAACGTTAATTCGCAATCAAATAGTTAAACACATAATAGTAGCGTTCACGTTAATTCCCAATTAAATCGTTAAACACATAATAGTAGTGTTCACGTTAATTCCCAATTAAATAGTTAAACACATTACACACATTAAACACATCACGTTAATTCCCAATCACATATCTCACTAACCAACATAACGTAAGTGTTTACACCGAACACACTTAACACACATTTATATAATCTGACTGACAGTCACAATCCCATTATAATACTTCACCCCGTCTTCCTCCAGCTGCAAGTTCACCTTCCCCAACTCCAAATGAGACTGATTTGAATGCCCACACTCGGGTCTTATATACCAAACAATGATGGTGTAGGAACGAATCAGGAGGCGAGTGATGGTGCGCGCTCCAATCATAGCTCCTCGAATCACATAACAGGTGTGTCGTCCACTCACAGCTCCTGGCGTCGATCATACGTCATAGCATCGGTCATCGAGGTATGGGGCGAGATGGTTTGCCCACTCGCTCGTTCGCTCGCTAGTCTGCTTCACCACTTGGGTAGTTTGGCTCCTTGAACTCTAATTCTAACTCTTAAATTAACATACAGGGCTCTGTATGTCAGACCTCCCCCCTAGAAAAGAGTTTAAGGAGTATAGTACATAATATTAAACATAATACATAAATAGATTCACCACCAGATTGGCAACAGCAAGATTATAATGAGGATATAATAAGGATATCACCCAAAGTAGGCAACGTCTCCAGGTACCACATCAGAACATAGCCGGAACGTAGCTGGAGCGTTATTCGAACTGCAAGGCATTATCTCACAGCTGAAGGCTTGAAAGCGCACTACAAAAACATGATATTTACCTCGCTACAAGGGAGAGCTAATTGCCAAAATCCTCTCATTAAATTATACTTACTGCTGCATGAGGCCAACCTGGGAAATGCAATCTTTGATCCGTGGCAGTGGGTAGGTATCGTTCTTTGTGACAGCATTGACTTGCCTATAGTCCCTACAAAACCCATGGCTCCCGTCTGGCTTCGGCACAAGTATGACCGGACTACTCCACTGGCTGAAGGCCGTTGTGATCAGCTGGTTTGAAAAAATTAAGTCAAGCTCGACCTGCAGTATACTCCTGCGTTGTGGTGAGACACGGTAGGGGGATAGTTTAATGGGAGTTACATCCCCTACGTCGATGTCGTGCACGGCCAAAGAAGTGAGCCCTGGAGTATCACGGAACACATTGGGAGACTGAGATAAAACAGAGATTAGTTGGTTCGCTTGCTCAGAGGGAAGATGACATAGTTTAGATGGTAATTCCCTCAAAGCCACTGAATTATACTGAAAGTTGGATAGGCTACATGACAAGTCAAAGTCTGCATGGATACCTTCAGGCTCTGGAACAGTCTGTTGCGGGTCAGTAAGAGAACTGAAGACTTTGTCCGCACCAGGCTGCCCACAGGTCCTGACATTCACTGCCACAGTGGGAGAATCTGGAGGAGAGGAATCAGGGGACCTATGGTAGGGCTTCAACATATTTATATGGAATACTTGCGTGGGCTTTCTCCTGTCTGGGGTAGTGACTAGATAATCGGTAATGCTCACCCTCCGAATGATCTTATATGGGCCCCTGAACTTGGCAGATAAAGGTTGGCCAAAAAGGGGGAGCAGGACCAAAACCTCATCACCGGGCTTAAACTCCCTCTCACGGGCTTTTCTGTCATACCATTTCTTCATGGAGCTTTTAGCCACTGTCAAGTTTTGAGCGGCAAACTCACATGAGGATCTCAGCCGGGTTTTGAAATCTGAAACATACTTGAGGTTTTGGTTCCCCTCCTGGCCAACTAGGCTATCCTGCAATAGTTGCAAAGGACCTCTTACCTGGTGACCGAAAACTAGCTCATTAGGGGAAAAACCCAGGGATTCAGTTGGAACCTCACGAGTAGCAAATAAAAGAAAAGGTACCCCCTTATCCCACTCAACTCCGGTCTCTGTACAATACTTGAGTAACATTCCCTTTAATGTCTGATGATATCGTTCGAGAACCCCTTGACTCTCTGGGTGGTAGGTGCTAGACTTTACATGCTCGATACCCAACTCCTTCAGGGACTGCTGGAAAATGTTAGAGGTAAAATTAGTTCCTTGATCACTTTGCACCTCATGGGGGAAACCCATTCTGGTGAAAAATTTGAGCAGTTCCTTGATTACAGTTGGAGCAGAGGTAGTCCTTAAGGGTATAGCCTCTGGGTAGCGAGTTGCCATGTCCATGATAGTTAATAATAAAGGTTACCTTGGGAAGTCTTAGGCAATGGGCCTACAATGTCCACTACCACCCGAGTAAAAGGATTCTCGAAAACGGGCAAGGGCACCAGAGGATGTACAGGCACCTTCTGATTGAGTTTTCCTGTCATCTGGCAAGTGGGACACACTCTACAACACTCCACTACATCTGCACGCATTCCTGGCCAGTAAAAGTGGGATCTGATTCTGTCTAGAGTTTTTCTCACACCTAGGTGTCCTGCCAATGGTATACAATGTGCCATTTCCACGATATCTTTACGACAAGGTTTGGGGACTACTACTTGATGGATGTCCCAAGCCCCGTCATCGATTGGTCTGTGTGGCGGTCTCCATCTTCGCCACAATACTCCTCCTTTGAGGTAGAAACATTCACCACCCTCCTTCTCACATTCCTCTTCACTCACGGACCTGGCAGCTAACTCCTTGCATTCACTATCATCTCTCTGTAGCTCTACCAGGCCGCTAGGACAATTTGGAGGGGTTCATGGTCATCGTTAGGGTCAAGATGAGCCATAAAGGTGTCAGATAAATCCACCTCAGTCACATCATCAGGCACAGTTGGAGCGTCATTCACACTCTCATCATCCCTTCCATCAACTCTTACATTCGGTACATTTCTGTCTGAGGGAACTGCTACTTGAGACATTGAACGTTTATCAGCACACACAGGGAAAACAGTTGGCAACTCCTTGTCGAGCTCACCGGTTAGTGGCTCGTTAACAGGGGAAAGTGACAAAATGGGGTCTGGTCGGACCTTCTCACCTGCTACATCATTCCCCAAAAGGAGTGTTACCCCAGGCACAGGGATATCTTGGGACCTACACAAAGCTATGGTGGCCTCACCCTGTAGTAACTCGCATTCAATTTCGCCTTTTACCAAGTATGCATAAAACTGGCATCCAGCACCTCTCATTACAACTGGTTCGCCAGGTGGGCACTCAGTGTAAGGATTCA
Organism: Paralithodes platypus; assembly: GCA_032716605.1. NCBI lineage: Eukaryota > Metazoa > Arthropoda > Malacostraca > Decapoda > Lithodidae > Paralithodes > Paralithodes platypus. The sequence continues at coordinate 32,916,841 of CM064493.1, read as the reverse complement.
CCATGAGGGTGCTAGTAGAACCTGTGTCTCTCAGAATTTTTACCTCATGCATGCAACCATTTAATCTCACGTTGCCAGATGAAATAAAGGGACGGTAACTGTCCTGCACTGATGGTGAAATTATTATTGGCTTAACCCTAGTGGGTTGCACCACACATGCTACTACACCCCTGTCTAGATGATTTACGTTAGCTGCTAGGTACTCCTTCTGTCGAGAGTCCTGCATTAAAGGAACTTTTGGTGCTAGGTACTCCTGTCGGGAGTCCTGCATCAAAGGAACATTTGGTGCTAGGTACTCCTGTCGGGAGCCCTGCATTAAAGGCACACATGGAATTTGAGATACGGCGGCAACTGTCTGCCCCGATCTCTCGGTTTTTTCCTTGGCCCAGCACTGATAAGCTAGGTGGCCTCTCATGCCACAAAAAGTACATACTTTAGGGGATACGGGAAAGTTCCCTCTTTGAGCATTACTATTAGTTTGGGGCCCACCTCTGTTACCATTGCCCTGAGTCGCATTTTTAGTTGGGGAAACATTTCTATTTTGGCTAGCTGGGGAAGACGTTATAGGCTTGTGACTGGGTCGGTCAGATTTGTGATTGGGATACTTAAAATTAGAACTAGAATTATCGTAGGGCTTCTTTCCACGAAATTTGTTGTTGAGCACGTATGTGTCAGCCATGTCAGCGGCGTCAGCAAGACAATCTACCTTTTTCCCCTTTAAATGATAGGATACAGAAGAATCAATTTTCCATAGGAAATTTTCTAACAGGACCAACTCCTTCAGATCGTTGTAGCTTGTGACTTTCTTACTCTTGACCCAATGATTGAAAGTTTTAGTTATGGTCCTGGCAAATACCTTATGGGTTTCTTCTACTTTCTTCTGGTTTTTACGGAAAGATTGCCTGTAAGCCTCAGGCTGCAATTGATAGGTTTTTAAGATAGCTTCTTTGAGATTGTCATAATCCTGCCTAACTTCTGCTACTTCTGACAAATACGTGGCTCGAGCCTGCCCTGTCAAAACAGTTTGTAACATAAAAGGCCATTGATCTCTTGTCCACTTCATACCTCCAGCAACTTCCTCAAACAAAACAAAGAAATCCTGCACATTATCCTCAGTGAAAGGTGGAATGACACTAGTCATAGTCAATCCCAGAGGGGGAGCAATTTCGGGAGCATTTGTATGGACATTTAGTTGAGCCGTACGATATTGATATTCACATTGTTCGGTCGTTGCACTGGCATTTAGTCTGACTTGTTCGGTCTTTGCTTCGGCATTTATTCTGGCTTCTTCGGTATTTGCTCTGGCTTGTTCGGCATTTACTCTGGCTAGTTCTATATTTAGTCTGGCTTGTTCGGTCTTTGCTTCGGCATTTATTCTAGCTAGTTCCAGTACTTGATCACCGGTCAAACCAGGTGGCAATTGTTCAAGTTTGCTAGGTTTACTAGGGATCCCACCAACTGCTCCGTCACCCTCCCCGCCTTCTACAGGGAACAGGTGGGTTTTTATGGTCTGAGCCACCTCTACTTTGGACATGTTTGAGACAGTTAATTGGAGATGTGAGGCAAGCACTTTCAGTTCGGATTTTGACAGACAGTCAATATCAGGGGATGTGGGTTCTGATTCTATGAAAACTCGAGCATCTTAGTTATTAATTAGTTGAGGCATGATTAATATTTGATTGTTAAGTAGTGAAACGGTAATGAAACTGAGTGAAACTGTATGAAACGAATCCTGGCAAGGTCGCCACTCTTCTGTTACGTATCTTGATCCTCAAGTGGTTAACTCGATGAATCTAGATAGCACAGAGATATATTAAGGTATCAGTCAGCTGAAGGCAAAACAAAAGTAAAATCTAATAAAATAATTTCCTGTTGTTGCTTCCTTTCCTTTTGGATCTTAGGACTTAGTATCCTTTATTGACTGATACTCTTTACTGAAACTAATTAAAGTCATGTAGTATTTATAAAGAATTATTATTTAACCGAAGCTTAGTAGGCTATGGTTATGAACCGAAGAAGTTATAGCTAAAGAAGGACTATTAATTTTATAAAAAGTCTTGAAAGATAAATATTAAAGTAAGAATATTTCTGTCTCTTACCCTTTTTGAAATGAATAGATAGTTTTCTTCTATGTCCTTTTATTTATATTTAATGTAATTATTCTTGGTTCTTGTCTTACGTTAATGGTATTATATTATTATTATCATCAGGAGTAATATCAAAGTCACATAAAAAGTTAGATATATTTAATAATTAGTTAAATTTATTTCTTAACCACGTAACATTGAGGTTTGATTATGAGTAAATAAAGTTACAGGATCGTTTCATAGATTCGATTCAGGTCTCACTCAAATAATATGAAAAGCAAAATATAATATTTTGAAGCAAAAGAATTTTCTTCAGCTTAGGAAATCACTAGAAGTAATATTAACACAGCCATGTTAGTCTAAGGCGATATTACTAATACGAGACAATAGCATCACCGTACTAAGCACCATTAAGCAATGTAAGCTTAATTCAAAGAAAATGAAAGAACTCGTAAGTATTAATATAAAACAATAGTATTACTTTCATCATAACCCAATTACTTAAAGAGTTGCTTTAGTCCACAAGTTAGTCAACTAAAATAGTTAAGTACATAATAATAGCGTTAACGTTAATTCCCAATCAAATAGTTAAGTACATAAATAGTAGCGTTAACGTTAATTCGCAATCAAATAGTTAAACACATAATAGTAGCGTTCACGTTAATTCCCAATTAAATCGTTAAACACATAATAGTAGTGTTCACGTTAATTCCCAATTAAATAGTTGTTGTTGTTGTTGTTGTTCCCTAAGCTGCCTGGCCGAACAGCCCCGAGTCCCTGAGAAAGGCCATGGCCACGATCGGGCTTTCCCACAGAGCTCTCATTGAGTGTAGATTGTGTTGTTGGCGTAAGTGGTTGTGTGAAATGCAGTCTTCTATGATGTGTTTAATGGTATGGGGTGCTGTGTTACATCCCGGGCAGGCGTCGACAACGGAGTCATCCAGTCTCTTCTGATAGCTCAGGAGAGCTGGATGGTGTCCGCATCTCAGCCTGGCCAGGTGGACTCTGTCCTCGCGAGGAAGGGAGGATTCGGAAGGATGGATTTCGGGAGGTCGTGCATGCAGCTGTGTGTTGTCTGTGAGTGAGTGGATGGATCGGTGAGAGATATGAGTATGGATGTGCTTCTGGATGTTGGTTCGGGGTGGGCAGGGAGGGAGAGAGGACAATAATTGTGTGTGATACCGTGTGCTGGGTGTTGTTTTGATATTTCTTGGTGTCTGTGGGTGTGTTGCCATGTAGTTTAGTGGGTGGTCTTGGTTCGTGGAGGCTGCTGCCAGGAATTGAGTGCCTCTCATGTCCAGATGGTCTTTGACTTTGAGGATTTTGGTTTCTTGATGTAGGTGATCTGTGGGTGCAGTAGCTGTGCAGCCTGTAATGATCTTCAGGGCTTTGTTTTGAATAGTCTGTAAGGTCTTATGATGTGTTTCAGCTAGGTTAGAAGCCCAGGCTGGGCTTGCGTATTCCATCACTGATCTTATGTATTGTTTATATACTGTGGTGGTAGTTTCTTTGTTGTGTCCAAATTTTGTGTGAGCAAGTGACCTGAGGGCGTTAAGTCTGGGTGTCAGTTTCTTTTTAATGTTTGTGGTGTGCTGTTTGAATGTCATATGAGTATCATATGTTACTCCTAGGATTTTGGGTGTGTGTGTATGTGTTAGGGTGTGTTGTTTATGGTGAGTTGAGGGATGTATTCGTGTTCTCCTGTCCAACTTGTGAGCAGGGTTGCGGTGGATTTGGCTGGGGCTAGATTAAGTCTGTTTGTAGTGCACCAGCCATGTAGTGTGTTGAGATAGGGTTGAAGGAGATCTGTTGCTCTTTTTGGGTCATGGTGTGTGCATGTGAGTGTTATGTCATCTGCATAGGAGGCTAAGTTTATTTGGGGCGTATTGGGTGTAGTTATATCGTGCATGTACAGATTGAAGAGTGCGGGCGATAGGACGGATCCTTGTGGGACTCCGTTTGGAAAGTTTCTGATTTTAGATGACTGACCGGCAAAAGATACGTGTGCACATCTGCCTGCTAGGAAGTTGGCCAGCCACCGTTTTGTGTTGTTGTGCATGTTTGTGTTGTAGATTTTGTTTGTTAGGTTGTGGCGGGGGATGGCATCGAAGGCTTTACTAATGTCGAGTGTGGCTAATAGTGATCTGTGTGGTGGTCTAGCTGAATTGATGCCGTCGAAAGCTCTTTGTGTAAGGTCTGTGAGAAGAGTGTTTGTGGAGTGCAGTGGCCTAAAGCCATGTTGTGTTGGAGCTAGGGGTAGGTCAGGTGTAATTAGTTGTAATACTAGGCGTTCCATGACTTTGGAGGGGGAGCAAAGGAGTGTGATGGGGCGGTGCGAGGAGGGTAGCGTGGGGTCTTTGTTGGGTTTGGGGAAAGTGATGATGATACCATGCTTCCAAATGTCTGGTATTGTGTTGTGTGAATAGCTGTAGTTTGATATGTTAGTGAGTGCTTGTATGCCTTGTGGTCCCAGGTGTCTGAGGTGTATGTTGCTTATGTTGTCTAGGCCACAGGCGGGTGAGTGCTTGAGATTGTTGATGATATGCTTTGTCTGGTGATTGGTGAAGGGTGTATAGTCAGGGTCTGTGGGGAATTGTCTCTTACGTCGGATGACACGTCGGTCGTCTTTGTGAGGTTTTAGGTGGCTGACATGTGAAAAGTGATTGATGAGAGTGTTTGCTTGTTGTTTACATGAAGGAGTAGAGTCTGTTGTTGTGATTGCAGCATGTGATTGTGTTGTGTTGCTGTTGGAAAGTGTGATGCTGTTTAGTGTTTTGTATAGTTTTTTGGGGTTTGTTTTGTGATCAAGTGTTTGTAGGAAGTTATTCCAATTTAGTTTTTGTTGTTCTTGTATTTTGTTGTTAGTTTGGGTGTTGAGTGCTTGAATTTGTTGTGTGATGTCTTGTGTGTGGGGTGCTGGGGAGTGTTTCAGTATGTCGCGTTGTCTGATGAGGTTTTGAATTTCTGGTGTGAAGTTGGGGTTGTGTCTTTTTCTGTTACCTCTTGGAATGTGTTTCTTGTCAGCGTTTTGGATAGTTTTATTGAGTATGTGTACAGCATTGTTGATGTTAGTGATGGGTGTACTGTTTAGAGTTGTGAAGTGTTGTTCTGTCTCATTTGTGAATGCTTCCCAGTTAGCTCTTTTATAATTGGTGTATGTGTGTTTGTGGCTAGCTGGGGTGAGTCTGGTTTTGGTGGTGATAATGATCGGGAGGTGGTCAGAGCCTAAGGTTCTGACCACCCTCCAGGATGTTGTGGGGGCGAGTTCTGGAGAGCAAAAGGTGATGTCTGGAGATGATGGGTTATAGAGGGCTTGGTGAGGAATATGGGTATGTTGATGGATGTCGTTAAGGATGATGAGGTTATCGGTTTGGTTTTGTAGTACCAGCCCTCTGTCTGTGTCGGGGTTGTCGACAAACCAGGCCGACGTCTTGGCGTTGAAGTCACCACCCAGGATGATGTGTGGGGTGTGTGGGGTGTTTGTGATGTGTTGTAAGTGTGGTCTGTATTCATTTGGTACTGTAGGGGATGTTTGGGGAGGGATGTATGTGTTTATGATGGTTATGTTGGAGTTGTTGCCAGTGCTTATTTTAATTGACTGTATTTCTGTTGTGTTATCATTTGGGGGGAGGAGTGATTTGGTTTGTACACTGGTTACTATGTATGATATTTCTTTGTGTACCAGGGTGATGAGTCCACCGCCCCCGCCGACAGCCCGGTCTTGTCTGATGGTGGTGAAATTATGAAATGTGGGTGTTTTTTGTGTTGTGCGGAGTTTTGTTTCTTGTAAGATGGCAATGTGTATGTTGTGTTGTTTGATGAAGTGTGAGAGTTCGTGTTTCTTTGTGTTGATGCCATCTATGTTCAGTTGAAGAATGTTAATGTTATGTGCACGATGTACGTTGGGTGCTGCTGCACGAGGATGGGGTGGGGGTAGGGGTGATGGGGGGGGTGGGGGTGAGGGAGGGGCTGGGGGTTGGGATGGGTGAGGTGGGGGTGGGGATTGGGGAGCAGGAGATGGGGGTTGGAATGGATTAGGATGGGGTGTGGTGTGTTGAGTTGAGGATGTGGATGGTATGGGAAGGTTAGGTGGGTTAGGGAGGAGAGGTGGACGGGTTTTAGGGGGGGGAGTGGATGATATGGGAAGGTTAGGTGGGTTGGGGAGGAGAGGTGGACGGGTTTTAGGCGAGGGATTTGACTGGGAGAGGGAGGGGCATGAGGAGCAGGTCCAGGTGTTTGTGTAGTGTTTCTTGGAGGCAAGTGTTGTGCAGGTGAAGTGGGTCCAGTTCCCACATGAATTGCAGAGAACTGAACCCTTAGTTGGCGACTCGAAGTGATGGGTTTTGAGCAAGTTGGACATATGTATGTGAACGTGGGTCCTGGGTTGCTCTCAATGTCTCCGGCTAGAAGAAGTCTTCGAGAAATGACAGCCGGAGAGTCATTTCTCGGTGTAGGAAAAACTGTGTGATGTGTGTGTGGTGTGAGAGGTGTGGAAATTCCCGGCGCGACCGAAGCCGCTCCAAGGACCCGTGCCCCCAGGGAGGGGGCAGGGGATGGTTGTGACGGTTTGGCTCCCGAAACTGCTCCCCGCGGCCGGCATCCGGTTTTCCTCCACTGGTCGTTGATTTTGTCTTCGGCTGTGGAGGGTCGGCAGCCATCCGCGGTTGGCAGCCTCGGGAGGTGGCCCCACGGCGTAGACGCCGTCACATCAGGACCATCAATTAAATAGTTAAACACATTACACACATTAAACACATCACATTAATTCCCAATCACATATCTCACTAACCAACATAACGTAAGTGTTTACACCGAACACACTTAACACACATTTATATAATCTGACTGACAGTCACAATCCCATTATAATACTTCACCCCGTCTTCCTCCAGCTGCAAGTTCACCTTCCCCAACTCCAAATGAGACTGATTTGAATGCCCACACTCGGGTCTTATATACCAAACAATGATGGTGTAGGAACGAATCAGGAGGCGAGTGATGGTGCGCGCTCCAATCATAGCTCCTCGAATCACATAACAGGTGTGTCGTCCACTCACAGCTCCTGGCGTCGATCATACGTCATAGCATCGGTCATCGAGGTATGGGGCGAGCTGGTATGGGGCGAGATGGTTTGCCCACTCGCTCGTTCGCTCGCTAGTCTGCTTCACCACTTGGGTAGTTTGGCTCCTTGAACTCTAATTCTAACTCTTAAATTAACATACAGGGCTCCGTATGTCAGAATATATATATATTATATATATATAATATATATATATATATGCTACTGTATATAATTATATATACCGGTATATATATATGTATATATATATATATATTTTTTTTTTTCAAACGTATTTCCAGTGAAGGGTTGGCTACTATCATTAAGCGTTTGTCACTAATCGCTAGGTTAGGATATTATTTTTATACTGCTTCTTAATTATATAGATTACCCGGAACCTTACCTTGATTTTGGCTACTATATTAGACGATTCAGCTTATTAAGCCTCTCAGGATTAGGCTATGACTCATATTATTGTCTGGTTATCAGTAGACAATTGTATGCAGTTTGAGAGGGCCTATTTAAATCAACAGTGTAAAAGCTAACGTATTCGGCATAGGCCTACACCTTTTAATTCAGACTTACCGGTAAATATTAAACTACCTAAAATTATGTAAAAGCCAGAATAATTTGAAAACAGTGACTTCGAATAATTTTGGGGTTAAGGAGGAACTCTAGGAATTTTTCAATCAACTCTTAAGCCTTTAAATGCCAATATTATTATTCTAAACTTAATAAACTTGTCTAATTATATATAGCCAGCATAATAATCATATACAACAGCTGAACTGAAAGGGTTCGTTATGATGTAGCATGAAGATTTAAGAATTTTATGATCACAATCTGTTTTTCTTTGTGAATGAAGGCAACAAAAGGCAAAGCTGCCTGTCCAGATGTCTCCCCCAACGTTGAAAGAGTGACGGTGCCAAATTCTTGGTACCGTAAGTTAAGAGTCAAAATGTCTGGACACACGGATCTTGAAGCAGTTTAAATTATAGGATGAGGGAAAGACAGATTAACCCTTTACGAGCGGCCTATGCGGTTTATTTATATGTACCGCCCAGCGGGGTGTTTTTAGCCAAAATAGGGCTGTTTACGTGATCATTTTCATGCCTAAATAAGACCCAGAACGTAAAACAAGTATCTATCCCTGAAAGGGCATAAACAGAGCTTTCGAATGACACCATAACGATCCTTTTATGATGGCTAGTTTTCTTGCAATAACCGTGCAACGCGAGTGCAAAAAGCAGGTAATTAGCCACTTTCCCGATACAATTCCGTATATAGCGAGTGAGAGAGGTAGGAGGGAGGTGAGATTCGTGTCAGTAGGTTCTCCGCGGTGGTCTGGAGCAGTCATACACTCGCTACTCTCCTGCCACCACTTGTCTCTCTCAGCAACATTACGTGCTGAAATTGCCACTCGAGTTATGTCGAGCGCCGCCACATAGTCCAGCTTTATTTAACTCGACTTATGTGGTGAGCCTCTTTTTAAGGGTTAAGGGAGAGAGTTCCAAAGCTTGCTTGTTGAGTAGAAGAAAGACGGATAATCAGATCAATGTTGGGTCAGAAAGATGGACAGAATAGGGGTGGGAGTGTGTTGAAAGGTGGGTGCCCCCCATTCTTTGTAAGGGACACTGAGAAAGCTCTGAATAACACTGATTATTGTCATAGCAGTAGAAGAGTGAGAGAAATGCAACATTGCAGCTTGTAGAGAGAGATTGAAGGAAAATAACAAGTGGAGGCGAGTTGATGGGATGAAATGTGTTTGACTCTACCCTTGCGAAAAGTGTGGTATATGCTGAACCTCCCAACACAGCCAAACAATATTCGATACATGGGCACACTGTACTCCTATACAGACCAAGAAGCTGTGAGGGGGTGAGGAACCCATGGAGATAGCACACCTAACTTCTGAAAAGCTGGTTTTAGCAAGAGTGGGAATATGATCTTTCCAAGAAGGCCAGAAAAAAACACACCAAGAATACTAAGAGAAGGTGAAGGGTTGATTTGTGTATTGTTGAAGTACTTTATAGCACAATAGAAACTGTCACCGAAGTCCTGAAAGGAGGATGACCAAGAGTTAGTAAGATAAGAAAGTAGAGCGGCCTTTAAGGAAACCATACTGAATATCTGAAAGTAGATAATGCAATTATAATGGGAAGACAAATACGTGATAAATTTTGAATTAAAAGTACTGTAGTTTCAAAAACTGTAGAGGTGCAAGAAATAGAGCAATTGGGCGGTAGTTGGAGGGTTGAGAGCGGTCACCCTTCTTTAGAACAGGTCGAATGAGTATGTACAGTATTTATCTTTACATTGTAGATCGGTTTTGTTGCTGTGGTTAGTGCTGGTGACTGGGAATCTGCCGTCCCATGTTCGATATCCGGCCTGAGCAACTGTCATCCATCCAACATTGTGGACCTGCCTTGCTTTATTGGTAAGTTGATAGTGAGGTGGTTAAACTAGTAAACCAGAGACTATTATTTTAATACCAGTCCTAAGCAGTCCATTTTTGTTTGGCCATTATTATCAAAACCACGTTTTATATTATGCTTTGCAGTTCTTATAAAGTTATAATGTCTGGATGTGTTAAAATAATCAAAACAATGCTTAGATTATGTAAATTTTGACATCCAGAGTTTACTTAATTAAGGGGGAGGTAGTTGCTTTTTCTCCCTCATGATTAGTCCCATTAGCTTTTAGATTTTAAGAAGTTCGTTCCATTTCATGATTTTAAGACCTTTTGCCCCATTTGTTTGTAAATGTATAGACTTTGTTGATTTTTTCCTCGCGAGCTATAGCGAGCCTGTAATTCTAGGAGGAACTGGCTTTGGCCAGGAAATTTTTCTACCGAAACATGTACAAATTTATCTTAAAGGGGGTCTAGGGGGTGTCTTTTTAACAGTTACGCTGTGGGCATATTTCCGCCATATTAGGGCTCATTCAGGCACTCCTGATTGATTAAGCATGTGTCTGAATGAAATTAAATGTATTCAGCCCGTAACTAGATAAATATAGCTCCACCCGTAGATAAATATAGCTCCACCCATAAATAGCTTCAAAATGACACCAGAACGAGCTTCGTAGCGCGCGGGAGTAATTTGTAGCGCTACCATAGACATCGGCAAGTATTAGCTAATTATGAGCAATTGCGTGCTTTCTTTTCCTATGGCAGCTCTGCAGAGGTCTTGAGAGATATGTGGGGGACCCTTTAGTGCACCGGCCACCGTGCTGGAGAGCGGAGGGGAACCTCTCGCGGTCCTGCCCACTGACACTCGATTCTACAGGCTTTAACACCTTATTGGCGGGCTAGGCGGTCTATTTGACCGTACCGCACAGTGTTTTTTTTTTACCCTAAATAGGGTTGTTTACGTGATCATTTTCATGCCTAAATAATACCCAAAGCGTAAAACAAGTATCTATCCCTGAAAGGACGTAAACAGAGCTTTCTACTGACACCCGAACCATCCTTGTACGACCACTGGTTCTCTTGCAACGATCGTGCAACACGAGTGCAAAAACCCTAAAATATGGTAATTTCCGTACATAATTCCCTGTGTAGCGAGTGAGAAAGGGGGGAGAATGGTGCAATACAGTTCAGTACGTCCACGGTGGTCGTGGGGAGCGGTCATAAGGTTACTACGCTCGTCCCACCGCTCAGCTCTCTCTCTCAGCAACATTATGTGCTGAAAATGGCGCTCGACAGCTGTCGTGCACCGCCACATAGTCCAAATTTATTTCACTCGACATATGTTGCGCGCCGCCAGTTAAGGGTTAAGAGGCCTTAAAAGCCTGTAAATTGCTGTTGTTGTTGTTCCCCATGCTGCCTGGCCGAACAGCCCCAAGGCCCCGAGTAAGGCCAAGGCCATAAACGAGCGCCCCCACAGAACCCTCCCTGCCGACCACAATAAAGCCTGGGTGACCGAAGCCACTCCATGGCGGGGAGCTGAGAGGGTGCGTAAACGCCCGGGAAACCAAAGCCCCACCCAGGGCCCTGTGCCCCTCAGCAATTATGAAGAGAAAGTTGAGGGGCAAAGGAATAATGTGACGCTTTAGCTTCCAATCTTGGTAGATTGGGAGGTCAATCCACGGAAGAGACGCCGTCACTTGAGATTTAGAAAATATATAAGTAAAAGGAACAGTCAGAGTAAGCTATGGGTATGGCAGAGATCGCTCAGGTCTCACTCTGATAGACCAGCCCATCGCCAATGTAAATTGCTGTAAATTGCCATGGCGTTCTAGAACGTCTCCCGCAGCTAATGGGTTAAGCTTGATGGAGGTCTAGCGAGGTTACCATAAGGTGAATAAATATATAAATCAAAAGACCAAAAAATTGCCACTACCCCCTTAATTCCTTGTGTTTTTGTTGGTGGTGCTGGTGCTGTGGCTGAGTGGTATGTGCTGTTGACTAGGAAGCACAAGGAATCCTGCGTTGGATTCCTGGGCTGCGCAGCTTGCATCCATCAATCCAACATACCGGGCTAACTTTTCTGTACTGGTGAGTTGATATTGAGAAAATGTTGTTTATCATGTCCGTATCAACTATCAAGACACATTTTTTCTAGTTTATTCTGAATAGCATTAGACAAGTGTTACATACAAGTCTGGCTATCATTAGATATTTTTTCAATCAGAATTTAATGATTCTTAGATGTTATACCAAAGCTGAATGGCATCGTCTAGCGTTAGCCTATTTATTGTACACCATTGGGTCGTAAAGGTAGTTTATTTCTAAAGCTAAGTAATTCATATAGCGATATTACAACTATATTTACAATTTCATCATATGAAAGGGTTTAACCTGGAAGCTTATCCCAGGGACTACGACGGTCCTTTTGGAAGTACCGTACGGTATTTAACCCGTGGAGCCCCGGCTAGTTTTGTAATGTTTGTTCACCAGAACCCGGCCGGTTTTCAAAAAATGGTTTTATTCCAGAAACAATAGCGAATGGGTTAGGAATGAAGGAAAAACCACGAAAAACCGCTCAAAAAGCTTAAAGAATGGTCCTACAGAGCCCCCGAAAACGTATTTTACAAGAGTACAAAATTGAAGGCAATTACCCCAAAAAACCAGGTTATTGCACGCTCATGTGCACGCACGTGGACTTTGAGAGTTTTCAACCATCGGCACGGTTGCGTGGGATACGTACACAGTTCCCATACAAATCTGAGCCCTCTTGAGTGGCTACACCTGAGGTTACGGTCGGCGCAATTAGGGTGACGCGTCAGACGCGTCGCTGGGGCTATGCGTTACATACATCGCCGACGCGTCAGACGCGTTGCTGGGGCTGTACGGGTTAACACCTAACGAGCGGCCTAGGCGGTAAATAATATGTGCCGCCCAGCGGGGTGTTTTTACCCAAAATAGGGTTGTTTACGTGATCATTTTCATGCCTAAATAAGACCCAGAGCGTAAAACAAGTATCTATCCCTGAAAGGGCATAAACAGAGCTTTCCAATGACACCCCAACGATCCTTGTACGACCGCTAGTTTTCTTGCAACAATCGCGCAACACGAGTGCAAAAACCATGTAATTCGGTACTTTCCCTACATAATTCCCTGTGTAGCGAGTGAGAGAGGGTGGAGGAGGGTGGGATTCATGTCAGTTGGTCCACCGCGGTGGTCTGGAGCAGTCATATGCTCGCTACTCTCCTGCCACCACTTATCTCTCTCTCTCAGCAACATTACGTGCTGAAAATGGCACACGACTTATGTTGTGAGCCGCCACATAATCCAAATTTCTTTCACTCGACATATGTTGCGCGCCGCCAGTTAAGGGTTAAACGTGTAAAAACAACCCTTCAGATATTGCCCTAGTGCTGGGAAATTTCTCAAAATTGGGTGACACATAGAAAGTAGTGGCATCTCTTCATACCACATCCTCCATTCCTCCCCCCCTGTATATACCCCACCCCCACCCTCCCTCAACTTAGCTTTATATTTTGCACAGGTTCAAGCAGTTCATGGGTTAATAGAATAGGCTAATTTAGTGTTGCCAAATGTAAATTACCCCGACAACGTATCGAAGAGGTTAAACCTGGCGGTAAACTGATAACCTATGCTGTAGGCCTGTTTAATTCACCACAAAAACTCATCCTAATATATAGGCCTACCGCATCTTTTCCCACCCCCCTCCTTTTCCCACTTTACATACTGTACACATATGCATACTTATACACACACCGAGATACATACACATACATAAACTGGCACACACACACAAAACATAATTTGGTACGGACGGTACCTAAATAGATCCCATTAACTTCAGATTGATTGAATCCCCCACAAACATGTCAACGAAACTTTTCTAATCACTATTCTTCATATTTGAAATGCTACTTCCTGGTTAACTACTGACTTCACTCACACATTTTGTTAACCCTCTCACGACCATATGATGCAGAGGTTGCCAGATTAGCAATAATAAATAGAGTTCTCTCACTCTTATAATTACCTCTCCAAAATTAGTTTTCTGCCCACATCTAACTCAAAAACAACTGCAGAGGTTGAAGTAACTAAACTAAAGATTTCTAAATACCCCTGATGGTAACAAAGGCTTTAAAGTATCCCTAATAGGCTCAAAATTGCGTCAAGAACGTAAGAGGGTTAAGATAATTGTATGTAGCCTATGGGTGTTACCATCTCTTACGTAGCGTATTGGTTAGTGTGCTTCTCTTGGATCACAATATAAAGGATTCTGGTTTGATTCCTGAAAAGGACGAGTTGGATGGGCAGGCTCCTTACAACTGATGTCTTGACTTTATAACAAGGAGGGTCTTAACGCAAATACTGCGGCGCCCGTCACCAGACGGAGACAGAAATCCGCCTATTATGTAGCCTGGGAGCAAGGGAAGCTGTAACAGGCAGCACAGGATTGCTTCATCTGAAGCCCATCAAGTCTGGACTCTGGGCATGCACTGGTGAGTTACACATTGCGAAAACGGCTCAAAACTGCTAATTTTTAAAACATTTGGTGGCTGACCTATGCAAGATCGTTGCAAGACAACCATATATCGTACAGAGATGATTCAGGTGTCATTTGAAATCTCTATTACTGTACGTTCACGGATATGTCATTGTATTATGCTCTGGCTCTTGTTTTTGCATGAAAATGTGCAGGGAATGAAGGTCAATTTAGTCCAAAATGCCCACACCGTAAGAGTTAAGGAGCCTTAAACTGGCATATGGACTTCATATTATTACCAGGAATAGGGGAAAGGTGGGAAGGTTAGGTTTGTCACAATCTTTAGTTCTGTATGTTTAACCCTCCAGCCCCGGCTACGCATTACATAAATATTCCCCGAAACCCGGGTGTTTTGGCCGAAAAACGTCTAGGCTAGGCTACCGTATATTTGTTATTTTGACTACTTCCCGCATTCCCACTCATCCCCAAGCGTAGCTGTGTTATTTACCTGTAGAATGGCGTTAAGTAGAGCTCTCTAAGTCAACTGGTTGAGTTGTGATGATGATTTCATTGGAGATAACTATGGCAAAAACAGCCACTTTACACTACTTTTCGATACTTAACAACAACATACAGGCACACACGAACAAGCGACGCTCTCCTTCTTGTGGCCGGAGATGCGGGGCGTCGGTCCAGCCGGCTGTTGTTTACATGCGTCGGACCGACGCCTCGCACACCAAGCTCACAGGCTTTGACCTCATGGGTGTTTAAGAGCCCTTCCGGGCAGCTCGTGTATGCTTTTTTATGGGCGTTCAAGAGCCCTTCCGGGAACAGAGGGTTAAGATTATTTCTCCCGCTGCTGTTGGTCTTCACGTCTCTCGGCTACCTTGGGTTGATGTTGATGGCCGGGGTCTTTGTTAGGCTCATGGGCCACAGCTCTAGATCTGCTCTTGTGTGGTTGGCTTGCTGAGATGGTTCATTTCCATGGAAGGACCAGGCGGCCCAATTAATTTCTTCCCAGGGCCAAACAGCATCCTCGCTACTACTAATTGAGTTTTATTCTCACCTGAAAGGCCTAGTACAAAATTTGTGTCCTTCCCTAACCAGGCTAAATCAGTTGTTGAGTCAGAGGATATAAGAGCTTGGGAAGATCCCCGAACCAATTCCCAATTCCCTTGATCGGCCTAAAACATGATCAACTGCCAAGCCCCAAACAATGGCACAACAAATCTTGGTTGGGGTAGAACGCCGGCGGTGGTCTTGGTTTCGGCGTCTTTATTTATTTCATTTATATTTATTGTATTATATTATATTTGTGTGTATTAATTGTATTGCATTGGATAGCGTAGATTTGGGTTAGCACCTAAGCTGACTTTTTTTTTCTATATCTCAACCTTAGAGATATATAGTAGAGAAAAATATCGGTCCAAGTCAGCCAAAACCTACTACCTACTCCCGTTTTCTGTTCATTATTTGTTTGCTTTATATCTTTTCCTTTTCTGTTTATGCTTTATATCTCATATATTATTGGTGTTAAACTTATTACTTACGGGCGTTAAATTAATTCTATTAGGATAGTATTATAGTTCAAATGTGTTTATATTTGTCAATTTACTATTTTGTATAGGCTAAATAGAAATATAGAAATGTTTAGACGACTGGCGTTAGGATTTATTTAAAATTATACTTTTATATAATATATATATCAGGTTTGGTTCATAGTTCAGTCAGCTTTCTTCTGGTTACCATTTCACTAATTGAATTCGTCTTTGTTACATGTTCATATTCGTACAATTGTGAATGTTGAATTGGATTATTTGCATGTGGTTCTCTTGTGAATGTGAGGATTGTAATAGGTATGGAAGAGTGTAGAATACATGGAAAGTATGAGATAATCAATTATGTAGTAGTGTGAGTTTGTTGCCTACTTCCATACAGTAGGTGTGCATTAAAGTGTGAGAGTATGTAGGGTGAAATATAGAAGTGTAAATTATGTGTGAGTACGTATGGTGAAATGTAGAAGTGTGAGAGTATGTATGGTGAAATGTAGACGTGTGAGAGTATGTATGGTGAAATGTAAAAGTGTGAATTAAGTGCGAGAGTATTTAGGGAGAAATGTAGAAGTGTGGCGAGTGTGAGAGTATTAGGGTGAAATGTTACAATGTAGAAGTGTGAATTAAGGGTGAAAGTGCGTACCGGTACGGTAAATGTAGAAGTGTGAATTAAGTGTGAGTATGTAGGGTGAAATGTAGATGTGTGCATTAAATGTGAGCGTAAGATAAATGTAGAAGTGTGGCGAGTGAGAGTATTAGGGTGAAATGTAGAAGTGTGAATTAAGTGTGAGTATGTAGTGTGAAATGTAGATGTGTGCATTAAATGTGAGCGTAAGATAAATGTAGAAGTTTGTAATATGAAAAATATAAGCGTTATTTTGTGTAGGTTGATGGATTAAATAAGCAATATGTGTGATAACATTTTGATTAAGTGGTAAAGTGCGCAAAGAGTGTGTGAGCTGGGTATGGTGATTGTGGTCTATTAAGTGTGAGAATTTATACTGAGATTAATTATTAGTGTGTGTAAGAAGTGTGATCTTGAATTATGAGACTTGGTTAATAATTAGTGTATGGACATAATAAATTATAGAGTTAATTATAATGTTCGTATTAAAGGTGAGAGCTTGTAGAATGACTTATAAGTTATGTAATTATTGTGAGGACTTTTAGAGTGAGCTATGTACACTTGCCCACATAAGTTTTGTTCCTCTCTGTGATCTATGTACACTTGCCCACATAAGTTTTGTTCCTCTCTGTGATCTTATAGATGGAAGTATCATGCGCATGATTGAATTACGAGTGTAGTTTCTTAATCAGTGGTTAACTTATCTGACTAGTCAACTGATAATGAAAAGACACCACACTCGTAATTTATTCATACTAATTTTACTGTCATGCATAAGATCACGACGAGGAACAAAGTATATATGGGCATCTGTATCTAAGAGTGAGGTTAATGTCGAATATTTTGGTGATACATGTAGTAATAATGATTAGTGATGATCTATTGAGTTAGTTGTGACATTTATTATATCGAGAGGTAAGTGGTGCCTTAGTAAGTTAGCTTCATAATCTATTTTATTAATTTCACTCCGACACCAAACACCTCCCAATGAAATTAATGAAAGCATTAGTTGCTTGGGTGGCCATACACACCCTCATTAACCTAAGAAGTGCGCATGGGGGGTATGAGACACCACACTCCTGTGCTGACATATTTGAGCTGTTCCCATCACTAACATCGTTATTTTACCATAAATAGCATTAATACTTATCCATATGTGCCTATTATAGGTTGATTATAAAGGTATTAACCTGTTACCACAATAAAACAAGTGGAAACAGTGTTTGGATGGTCAAAATCGGCGATACAGGCCGGGAGTTACATAATGTATGGCTGAGGCAACCTCCCTGCCCTCCACCCCTCCCCTTGTCTGGAGAGACACTGTTCCGCAATAATCTCTCCCTCGCTCTTTCCCACGCTTGGTAACAGTGATGACAACGCCCTGCTACCAACTCGCTAATGTTAGCACGAAAATAAACCACAGAATAAGGGAATAACAGGGAAAGTAGGTGATAAATGAAGGAGGGGAGGAAAGTGGGGAAGGAGGGGAGGTGGAGGAGTGATATTTGGCATGGCCCAGGGGCAAAAAAAAAAATAAATAAATAAAAAAATAAAAAAAAATAATTGTGGGGTGTTTTAAATGGATTTTTTTTTTTCCCTTACTCTTAAGAGTCTTCCCGCACTCCGCCGGGGGAACTTAAGAGTCTCCCCGCAGTTCCCGGGTTAAGGGGAGTAAGGCGTCCGGCAAGAGATAGATAGATAGATAGATAGATAGTTTGATTTCCTCTTGAATGGTTTTGGAAGGATAGCTGTGGTGATGCTATGTTTAATCACCAATATGAAGTATGTGTTATTACCAATTTTGTATCTTTTATTATTTAACATTTATCAATATTTTACTAATTTATTTATATTTGTTATTACAGATAATGCCAGCAGATTTGATCATCCTGCACCTAATATTCCCAAAAATTCTGGGAAACAACTGGTGTTTGGTTTGTTCATCCTAATCCCCACCAAAGGATCTGATCTTCGTCTTCCCACATTCCATTGAGAGGTAGGATGCTCTTCAATAACTCCCCTTCATATCGCTGGAAGATACTTGTTAGCATATACGTATATTTCCAAATATTATTGAATTATAGATGATGTAGTAATTATAATACATATATAACTTATTCAGATTTTATTACAATAAGACATTTTGAAAAATAGTTTGTTGTGGGTTTGTTTGGGGGTTTTTAGTTGGTCAATATTTAACATGTTTCCAGTTTGTCACCTCCATCATAACTTTCATTTGCCGACTTTTATCCTACTTACCCTTCCTAAAGTGGTGTACTGTCTTTCAACCTTTCACATCCACCTTATCCCCCCCTCCCCCGTCTGCCAGTATTTAGCCCCTTCGGTGCGGGCATATTTCCTCCTATTTCTGCCATCGGCTCATTCAGGCACTCCTAATTAATTAGGCAAGTGCTGAATGAAATTAAATGTATTCAGCCAAAATCTAGAAGAAAATTGCTTCAAAATTACACCAAAACAACGAGCTTCATAGCTCGCGGGCTTCACCCGCAGCGCTACCATAAACATTCGCTAAAATTAGCAATTATCGCGCTACATTTGCCTTTGGTAGCGCTGTATATCTCGCAAGAGCATGGCTCAGAGTCCTCAGTGCCGCGGTCGGCTGGCTGGAGGAAGAACGTGTGGCCTGTTGCGCTCCCGCTCCCTCGCACTCAATTCTACAGGCTTTAACCCATCAGGCCCGGAAGGGCTCTTGAACGCCCATAAAAAAGCATACCCGAGCTACCCGGAAGGGCTCTTGAACGCCCAGTGGTTGAAAGCCTGTGAGCTTGGTGTGCGAGGCGTCGGTCCGACGCATGTAAACAACAGCCGGCTGGACCGACGCCCCGCATCTCCGGCCAAGGAGTGCCGTCGAAGTGCACAAGAGTGCGTCGAGTGCACAAGAAGGAGTGCGTCGCTTGTTCGTGTGTGCCTGTATGTTGTTGTTAAGTATCGAAAAGTAGTGTAAAGTGGCTGTTTTTGCCATAAAGTTATCTCCAATGAAATCATCATCACAACTGAACCAGTTGACTTAGAGAGCTCTACTTAATGCCATTCTACAGGTAAGAAACACATCTACGCTTGGGGATGCGCGGGAATGCGGAAGCAGTCAGAATAACAAAGATACGGTAGCCTAGGCGTAGACGTTTTTCGGCCAAAACCCCCGGGTTTCGGGGAATATATATATAATACATAGCCGGGGCTGGAGGGTTAAAGGTGGGGGCGCATGGGTTGAGGTAAACATGGGAAAATAATCACCAACCTGCATAGAATTATCCTGTAAAATGCAATGTCACTGAAATAATGATTAACAATGGTATAAAGGATTTTGCGGATCGTCTATACCGGGCCTGACGTCACACCAGTATCCTCATCCTGGACTGGATGGTGGACTTACACTCTTGTGACGTCACAGTCCCGGTATAGACGATCCACAAAATCCTTTATACCATTGTTAATAATTATTTCAGTGCCATTGCATTTTGCAAGATAATTATGTACAGCTTGGCAATTATCATTCCATGTTTATCTCAACCCATGAGCCCCCACCTTTAAGAGCCTGTAAATTGCCTTATATTGTCAGGACGTTCCGAAATGTCTCCCGCAGCCAATGGGTTAATAGCCGGACTTGAACTCAGCCAATGCCATTTGGGGGGGGGGGGGGGGGGGGTGAGTACATTAGAAACCAAGGAAAACAGTTACATTAGTACTCGCCGTATCCATGTTCATAGATTGTTGGCCATCGAAACAGATGGCCCAAAACTCGGTGTTCAAACGTCATAGACTTTTTCTACATCTATGCCATTTTACAGTAGGTAATGAAGTTTCTGCATTTCCTATGTAATGTATGCTTTATGTATATTGTTAACACCTTCGGTGCAGGCATATTTCCGCCATATTAGGGCTCATTTAGGCACTCCTCTCATTGATTAGGCAAGTGTATGAATGAAATTAAATGTATTCAGCCGAAAACTAGAAGAAATTAGCTTCAAAATTACACCAAAACAAGCTTTGTAGCTCGCCCGCAGCGCTACCATAGACATTCGCTAAAATTAGCAATTTTCGCTGATGTCTCTCTGCATTTGCCTTTGACAGCACTGTATATCTCGCGAGACTGACTCGAGCCTTCAGTGCCACGGCCACTTGGCTGGGAGACGAACGTGTGGCCTGTCGCGCTCCTACTCCCTTGCACTCTATTTTACAGGCTTTTAGAGGCTTTTAACCCCTTATTGGCGGCGCTCGACATAAGTCGTGCACCAATTTGCAGCAAGTTAGGAGCATTATTAAGGCTTTTAACCCTTCTGGCCCGGTTGTCATTTTAAAATGACACCACGAATTAAGGGCCGGTGCCCGGATGTCATTTTAAAATCTGTAAGCTTGAAAGCCTATTCAGCTTGGTCTGAACGCCGTGCGTTCGACGCATGTAAACAAAGCCGATCGTTACGTCACCGCACCTCCGAAAACAAGAAAGAGAAGACTCGTTTGTTATTGTATGTCTGTATGTCGTTGTTTCAGTAGTGAAAAGATCGTCATATTGCTAACATCGCCTGCAAGTGCTCTCCACTGAAATCGTCATCACAACTGAACCAGTTGACATAGAGAGCTCTACTCAACGCCAGTCTACAGATTGGAAACCGCACTACATTTATAGATGCGTGGGAAATTTCTAGCAGTTAAACTAAACAAAAATACGGTAGCCTAGGCCTAGACGTTTTTCGGCCAGATCGCCCGGGTAGCCCACACTGTCATTTTGAGAGCCTGCCCGGGCCAGGAGGGTTAAAGGGTTAAAATCGAGTGCAAATGGCTGGGAGCGCAGCGGGCCAGACAGCCGACTCCCAGGGCTTACCGCCGCCCATTAACTCATGTTCCCTGTGTTCTCGAGAGGCCGGCAGTGTAGCCAGTAGTGAGCATAGCTGGGAAAAATATACCGCTATACGCTAAACTCCCATGTTCGTGGCACCACTGCAAGAGAACCACGAGCGCTACGTAGCTCGTTCTGGTCTCATTTTGAAGCTTTTAGCGCCTAGTTTTTTGCTGAATAAATTTCTTTTCATGCAGATACTTGATTGATCATTCAGAAGGGCCTGAATATGCCCAAATGAGCCCAAAACACCCCGCTAGACAAGGGTTAAAGCCTATAAATTGCCATGGCATACGGGAACATCTCCCGCAGGGAACGGGTTAAGCCGTGATTGCATTTGCAATCTTACACCACGCTCGAGGGGGGAGAGGCTTGGGAGAGTGAAGGAGGGGCTGAGGATAGAGCTTAGTTCATCACAAGGCCAAGTGGGCCGAGATTTTACTATGGAAAATTTGATTGCTTGGCATGAAACATGCACCCGGGACGGGACGCTGCCAATTAACCCTATTGACGCCATATGGCTTCACCCGGCCATAAGGGGTTATCTGTTATCTGTTACAAAGATCGCCACGTGTAAGTGGCACAGATTAGCGTGTCGCCCATCAGTAATTTGTTTAGGGTTTATTCCCCGCAATGGGTTGCCCGCCAAGGCTATCGAGTCCCATCCACCCGGAAACACCTCAAGTATGTTACTCCCTCATCACAAAAATATATTTACAAACACATATTTATACTTTTCTATATACTGTACACTGTTGCATCTCTATCACACAAGAAGTCGGCAAAACAAGGAATCACACATAGGGTTCATACTAGGCTGACGATTTTGGCTGTGGAGCAGGCATTGAAAGCCAAAAGTGAATTATATTTTGGTTACTAGACGACTAAAGGTCTGCCACGTGCTGCCATATTGGTTTTTACGAAGTCCCTTATACAATTTTGTTAAGTTCCAGACATATATACACATCATTGGTACAGGCTGTGTTCAACCTGCTCGATGTATATTTAAATGATTGGCTAATCTGTTCCTCAGTGACTCAGTCTCATCGTATTTTAACATATCATTCAGCCCTTCAATCATACTCCTATATTAACTGCATTTTGTAAGAGTACTCTTAATGATAAGATTTTGTAAGAGCACTTTTAACCTAAGAAGTGCGCATGGGGGATATGAGACACCACTCCTGTGCTGACGTATTTGAGCTGTTCCCATCACTAACATCGTTATTTTACCATAAATAGCATTAACCCCTTATTGGGTGGTGATGGGCTGGTCTATCAGAGTGAGAACGGAGCGATCTCTGCCATACCCATAGCTTACTCTGACTGTTCCTTTTACTTATATATTTTCTAGATCTCAAGTGACGGCGTCTCTTGCGTGGATTGACCTCCTAATCTACCAAGATTGGAAGCCAAAGCGTCACATCTTTCCTTTGCCCCTCAACTTTCTCTTCATAATTGCTGAGGGGCACAGGGCCCTGGGTGGGGCTTTGGTTTCCCGGGCGTTTCCGCACCCTCCTCAGCTCCCCGCCATGGAGTGGCTTCGGTCACCCAGGCTTTATTGTGGTCGGCAGGGAGGGTTCTGTGGGGGCGCTCGGTTATGGCCTTGGCCTTGCTCGGGGCCTTGGGGCTGTTCGGCCAGGCAGCTTGGGGAAAAACAACAACAACAACAACAACCCCTTATTGGCGGCGCTCGACTTGAGTCGTGCACCAATTTGCAGCAAGTTAGGAGCATTATTAAGGCTTTTAAAGGGTTAAAATCGAGTGCAAATGGCCGGGAGTGCAGCGGGCCAGCAGCCGACTCCCAGGGCTTACCGCCGCCCATTAACTCATGTTCCCTGTGTTCTCGAGAGGCCGGCAGTGTAGCCAGTAGTGAGCATAGCTGGGAAAAATATACCAATATATGCTAAACTTCCATGTTCGTGGCACCACTGCAAGAGAACCACGAGTGCTACGTAGCTCGTTCTGGTCTCATTTTGAAGCTTTTAGTGCCTAGTTTTTTGCTAAATATTTTTGTTCATGCAGATGCTTGATTTATCATGCAGGAGGGCCTGAATATGCCCAAATGAGCCCAAAACACCCCGCTAGACAAGGGTTAATACTTATCCATATGTGCCTATTATAGGTTGATTATAAAGGTATTAACCTGTTACAACAATAAAACAAGTGGAAACAGCGTTTGGATGGTCAAAATCGGCGATACAGGCCGGGAGTTACATAATGTATGGCTGAGGCAACCTCCCTTCCCACCACTTTTCCCCACGTCTGGAGAGAGACTGTGGATCGATACTCTCTCTCTCTCTCTCTCTCTCTCTCTCTCTCTTGCTAACAGTGATGACAATGCCCTGCTTGCAACTCGCTAATGTTAGCATGAAAATAGAACACAGAATAAGGGAATAACAGGGAAAATAGGTGATAACTGAAGGTGAGGAAAGTGGGGAAGGAGGGGAGGTGGAGGAGTGATATTTGGCATGGCCCAGGGGCAATAAAAAAAAAAAATGGGGTGTTTTAAATGGATTTTTTAATAGCCTTACTCTTAACCTGGGAACTGCGGGAAGACTCTTAAGAGTTCCCCCGGCGGACTGCGGGAAGACTCTTTAAGAGTCAGAGAAAAAAAAATCAATTTTAAACCGATTTTTTTTTTGCAGGCCATGCAAAATATCAGTCCTCTACCTCCCCTCCTTCCCCACTTTCCTCCCCTCCTTCAGTTATCACCTATTTTCCCTGTTATTCCCTTATTCTGAGGTATATTTTCGTGCTAACATTAGCGAGTTGCAAGCAGGGCATTGTCATCACTGTTAGCAAGCGAGTGCAAGAGAGAGAGAGAGTATCGATCGACAGTGTCTCCGTGGCCTTGGGGGAAATTGGCGGGAAAGGAGGTTGCCTCACCCATACATTATGTAACTCGCGGCCTGTATCGCCGATTTTGACCATCCAAATGCTGTTTTCACTCGTTTTATTGTTGTAACAGGTTAATACCTTTATAATCAACCTATAATAGGCGCATATGGATAAGTATTAATGCTATTTATGGTAAAATGAATATTTTAGTGATGGAAACAGCTCAAATACGTCGGCACAGGCAGACGTTTCTAATTACCCACATGCGCAGTTCAGAGGTTAAGAGTCTTCCTGCAGTTCCCGGGTTAATAAGATTTATCAATTCCTTTCAGATGATGCACCAAGTCAAGATAAGGGGCACAGGATGAATACTTGGTCATAGCACAAGTACAAAAGATTCCTCGATCAAAGCATAATGGGCCCCAGTCTAAGTATACAGTACAGTACAGTATTTATACAGGCACTCAATCAAACCAGTTTATCTTGGCGGCCTCGGTATAAGTATACTTTTTACTGAGTGAGCCTGTCTTAAGTGTATTTACACTGGGTGAGGCACGATCAATGCATATTGAATGTAGACAGTCTCTGGTTAAAGCATATTTACTCAGGGCAGACCCTGATCTAAGCATATTTACTTGGGGTGGGCTTCAGTCTGAGCATATTTACTTGGGGCGGGCTTTGATCAGAGCGTATGGAGTAAGTATGCTTGGACTGGAGCCTATCCAGAGTAAACGCGCTTCGATCGGCAATCGGTCCATGTAAATATGCTTAGACCGTGGCTAGCCTTAAGGAAATATGCTTTGACTGAGGCCTTCACCGAGTCAGAGCACATTTACTTTGTGCAGGCCCAAGTCAAGACATATTTACTCAGGGCTAACCCTGGTCTAAGTGTATTTAATCAAGATGATCTGCAATACAGTAGAAGGGATTTTACTATAGATAGGCCCCAGTCAAAGGGTAAGTACTCGGGGACCGCCCCGAGTAAATATGTTCTGACTGGGGCCCGCCCCAAGTAAATATGCTCTGACTGAGGCCCGCTCCGAGTAAATAAGCTATGACGGGGCCCGCCCCAAATAAACAAGCTCTGACCAGGGTCAGCCCCGAATCAGTGTGCATTTACTCGGGCCAGCCCCGGTCTGATCACATTTACGTGGGGCGGGTCCCAGTCATTGCGTATTTACTCGGGGCAGGCCCCAGTCAGAGGGTATTTACTCAGGACGGTTCCTGAATACCTACGCTTTGACCAGAGCCTATCCTGAGTAAAGACGCTTTGATTCGTCCTGAGTAAATGCGCTTAGACCAGGCCCCATTTTTAGTAAATACGCTTTGACTGGGGCCTGTCCCAAGTAAATACGCTCGGACTAAGGTCCGCACTGAGTCAGACTGCATTTACTCGCCGCATGCCCCAGGCAAAGCATATTTACTCGGGATGAGTCCCGGTCTAAACGTATGTAATTGGGAAGATCCATGATCAAAAGGTCTTTGCTCCGGATAGGCCCCTGTTAAAGCATATGTTCTCGGGGTCTTCCCCGGTTAAACACTCTCTGCCCGGACCCTATGACCAGGGCCTACAATGAATATATAAGCACTGGCCGGGGGCCTGCCCCTGTAAATACACTCTGAATGAGGCCCGCTCCGAGTAAACATGCTCTGATCGGGGCGTTTCCCTAGTACATGCGCTTTGATTGGGGCCTATCCTGAGTAAGGAAGTTTTGATCGGGGATCGTCTCGTGTAAATACGCTTAGACCAGGGCCCAGTATGAGTAAATATACTCTGTCCAGGACCCACTCTGACTAAGGCTCGCCCCGAGTAAATATGCTTTAAGGCCTGCCACGAGTCGGAGCGCATTACTTGGGGCAGGCCCCAGTCAAAACATATTTACTTGGGGTGGGCCCCGGTTTAAGCATAATTACTGGGGGATGATCCCCGATGAAGAAGTCTTTACTTAGGATATGCCCTGGTCAAAGCGTATATACTCAGGACCATCCCGAGTAAATACGCTCTGACCAGGGCTGCCTCTAATAAAATACGCTCTAACCGGGGCCTTCTCCAAATTACAGTACATATACTCTGACCGGGGGTCTGCCCAAAGTAAATGGGGCTCTCAATGAGTAAATAAATGTGCTCTGGCCGGGGGCCCTAATCGGAGCGTAATTTACTGTGACTTTGGCCTCAGACTGAGCATATTTACTTTTATTATACAGGATAATTGAATGAAATGTCTTTTTGAAATAAAAATATATGAAAAATAAGAGCTTTTACTTTTTGCATGGGGGGAAATGGAGTCAGTCGTCCAAAAAGGGGAAATGGGGTCAGAGATTCTCAAAGGGGGGGGGGAGAATGGAGTCTACGAGTTGCAGAGGGGGAAATGGAATCAGTCAGTTGCAGAGGGAAATGAAGTCAGTTGCGGAGGGGGAAATGGAGTCAGCCAGTTGCAAAGGCGAAAATGGATTCAGTCATTTGCAAAGGGGGAAATGGAATCAGCCATTTGCAGAGGGGGAAATGGAATTAGTTAATTGCAGAGGTGGAGTCATTCGCAATGGGGGAAATGGAGTCAGCCAGTTGCGGAGGGGGAAATGGAATCAGTCATTTGCAAAGGGGGAAATGGAATCAGTCAGTTGCAGAGGTGGAAATGGAATCGGTCATTCGCAACGGGGGAAATGGAGTCAGCCAGTCGCAACAGGGGGAAATGGAGTTGGCCAGTCGCAGAGGGGGAAATGGAATTGGTCATTCGCAACCAGAGGGGGGAAAATGGAGTCCGCCCATTGCAACGGGGGAAATGGAGTCGGCCAGTCACAGAGGGGGGGAAATGGAATTAGTAATTCACAAAGGGGGAAATGGAATCAGTCAGTTGCAGAGGGGGAAATGGAATCGGTCATTCGCAACAGGGGAAATAGTCAGCCAGTCGCAACGGGGGAAATAGAGTCAGCCAGTTGCAGAGGGGGAAATGGAGTCAGCCAGTCGCAAAGGGAGGGGGGGGAAATTGAGTCGGCCAGTCGCAGAGGGGGAAATGGAATCAGTCATTCGCAAAGGGGGAAATGGAATCAGCCAGTTGCAGAGGGGGAAATGGAATCAGTCAGTCACAGAGGGGGTAATTAAATCAGTCATTCGCAACAGGGGAAATGGAGTCAGCCAGTCGTAGAGGGGGAAATGGAATCAGTCATTCGCAGAGGGGGAAATTGAGTCAGCCAGTCGCAGAGGGGGAAATGGAATCAGTCATACGCAAAGGGGGAAATGGAGTCGATGGGTTGCAAAGGGGGAAATGAAAGCAGCCAGTTGCAGAGGGGTTAATGGAATCAGTCAGTCGCAGAGGGGGAAATGGAATCAGGCCATTCACAACGGGGGAAATGGAGTCAGGAAATGGAATCAGGCATTTGCAATGGGGGAAATGGAGTCAGTCACAGAGGGGGAAATGGAATCAGTCATTTGCAAAGGGGGAAATGGAATCAGCCATTTGCAGAGGGGGAAATGGAATCAGTCAGTTGCAGAGGTGGAAATGGAATCGGTCATTCGCAACGGGGGAAATGGAGTCAGCCAGTCGCAACAGGGGGAAATGGAGTTGGCCAGTCGCAGAGGGGGAAATGGAATTGGTCATTCGCAACCAGGGGGGGGGGATGGAGTCCGCCCCCCATTGCAACGGGGGAAATGGAGTCGGCCAGTTACAGAGGGGGAAATGGAATTAGTTATTCACAAAGGGGGAAATGGAATCAGTCAGTTGCAGAGGGGGAAATGGAATCGGTCATTCGCAACAGGGGAAATAGTCAGCCAGTCGCAACGGGGGAAATAGAGTCAGCCAGTTGCAGAGGGGGAAATGGAATCATTCATTTGCAACGGGGGAAATGGAGTCAGCCAGTAGCAAGGGGGGGGAAATGGAGTCGGCCAGTCGCAGAGGGGGAAATGGAATCAGTCATTCGCAAAGGGGGAAATGGAATCAGTCAGTTGCAGAGGGGGAAATGGAATCAGTCAGTCACAGGGGGAAATTAAATCAGTCATTCGCAACAGGGGAAATGGAGTCAGCCAGTCGCAGAGGGGGAAATGGAATCAGCCAGTCGCAGAGGGGGAAATGGAATCAGTCATTCGCAGAGGGGGAAATTGAGTCAGCCAGTCGCAGAGGGGGAAATGGAATCAGTCATACGCAAAGGGGGAAATGGAGTCGATGGGTTGCAAAGGGGGAAATGAAAGCAGCCAGTTGCAGAGGGGTTAATGGAATCAGTCAGTCGCAGAGGGGGAAATGGAATCAGGCCATTCACAACGGGGGAAATGGAGTCACCCAGTTGCAGAGGGAAATGGAATCAGGCATTTGCAATGGGGGAAATGGAGTCAGTCACAGAGGGGGAAATGGAATCAGTCATTTGCAAAGGGGGAAATGGAGTCGGCCAGTCGCAGAGGGGAAATGGAATCAGTCATTCGCAAAGGGGGAAATGGAGTCGAAGGGTTGCAGAGGGGGAAATGGAATCAGTCATTCACAACGGGGGAAATAGAATTGGTCATTCGCAATGGGGGAAATGGAGTCAATAAGTTGCAAAGTGGGAAATGGAATCAGCTAGTTACAGAGGGGGAAATGGAATCAGTCATTCACAACGTGGAGGGGGGGGGGGAATGGAGACATTGAGTTGCAAAGGGGGAAATGGAATCAGCCAGTTGCAAAGGGGCAAATGGAGTCGGCCAGTTGCAAAGGGGAAGATGAAATAGCTCATTCCCAAAGGGGGAAATGGAGTCGGCCAGTTGCAAAGGGGAAAATGAAATCACTCATACCTAAAGGGGGAAATGGAGTCACCGATTCACAACATGGGGAAATGGAGTCACCGATTCACAACGGGGGAAATGGAATCACCGACTCACAACAGGGGGGAATGTAGTCAGCAATTCACACCGGGGGGGGGGGGGGGGGGTTAAATGGAGTCCGCAATTCACAACGGGGGAAATAGAGTCAATGAGTCGCAAATGGGGGAAATGGAATGAGCCAGTTGCAAAGAGGGAAATGGAATCGGCTAGTCACAAAGGGGGGGAAAGTCAGCCCAATTTCAAAGGGGGAAATGGAATTGGTCATTCACTAAGGAGTAAATGTAGTCAGCAATTCACACATGCAAATGGGGTAATGGACGATTCACAACGGGGGAAATGGAATCACCGATTCACAAAGGGGGAAATGGAGCCAATGAGTTGGAAATGGAATCAGCCAGTTGCACAGGGGGAAATGGAATCGGCTAGTCACAAAGGGGGGGAAATAGTCAGCCCAGTTGCAAAGGGGGAAATGGAATCAGTCATTCACAAAGGGGGAAATGTAGTCCGCAATTCACACCAGGGGGAAATGGAGTCAGCAATTCACAACGGGGGAAATGGGAGTAATGAGTCACAAATGGGGAAATGGAATCAGCCAGTTGCACAGGGGGAAATGGAATCGGCTAGTCACAAAGGGGGGGGGGGGGGAAATAGTCAGCCCAGTTGCAAAGGGGGAAATGGAATCGGTCATTCACAAAGGAGGAAATGTAGTCAGCAATTCACAGGGGGGGGGGGGGGGGGGGGGGATGGAGTCAGCAATTCACAGGGGGGGAAATCGAGTCACCCAGTTGCAAAGGGGAAATGGAATCAGCCAGTCACAAAGGGGGAAATGGAATCAGCCATATGCAAATGGGGTAATGGACTCGGCCAGTCACAAAGTGGGGGGGGGGGAATGGGGTCAGTAGGTTGCTAAAGGGGAAAAGGAGTCAGCACACACATAACAAAGCCATTCCAACAGCTTCCTCTCTCCAACAACCCTTCTCCCCTCTCTACAGTCTTCGGAAAAATAGAAAAAGTAGAATGTAGATACGAGGTGCCGTTGTAAAGGCTTATCCCTCAATACCTTCATCTGATCTGAGTTCACAACAGGGGAAATGGAGTCGGCAATTCACTACAGGGAGTTGCAAAGGGGGAAATGAAATCGGCCAGTCACAAAGGGGGAAAGTCATAGATTTTAAAGGGGGAAATGGAATCGGCCAATCACAAGGGGGGGATGGAGTCAGTAGCTTGCAAAGGGGGGAAATGGAGTCGGCAGTTCACAACGGGAAATAGTACATTTCAAAGCGGGAAATGGAATCGGCCAGTCACAAGAGGGGAAATAAAGTTGGTCCGATGACGTGCAGGAAATGGAATCAGTATGCCACAAAGGGGGATATGGAGTTAGTGGGTTGCAAAGGGGGAAATGGTGGTTCCCAAGGGGGAAAATGAAGTTGGCCGATCACATGGGGGGAAAATGGAATCAGTGGTTCACAGTGGGGGGGAAATGGAGTCAGTGAGTTGCAAAGGGGGAAGTGCAGTCAGCAGTTCACAATGGGGGGAATGGAATCAGTAGGTTGCAAAGGGGGAAATGGAGTCAGTAGTTCTACAATGGGGGGGGGGGGGAGATATAAACTTAGTGGGGGGTTGGAAGGGGGAAATGGAGTCAGTAGGTTGCATAGGGGGAAATTAAATCGGCCAGTCACAAGGGAGAAATGGAGTCAGCGGTTTGCAAGGAGGGAAATGGAATCAGTCAGTCACAAGGGGCAAACTGGACACAGCAATCCCCCAAGGGGGGAGTGTCAGCAATATCAAGGGGGGAAATAGTCAGCAGTTATCAAGGGGGGAAATTGAGTTAGTGGATTGCAAAGGGGGAAATGAAGTCAGTAGGTTGCAAAGGGGGAAATGAAGTCAGTAGGCTGCCAAGATGGAAATGGAATCAGCCAGTCACAAGGAGGGAAATGGAATTGGCTGGTCACAAAGGAGGAGATGGAGTTGGCCAGTCACAAGAGGGAAAAGGAATTGTCGGTCACAAGGGGGAAAATGGAGTCGGCCAGTTACATCGCAAGAAAATACACTTGACGCACGGCGGGCCCCAGTTAGAGAGTATTTACTTGGGTCGGAACCCGATTAGAGCGTATTTACTCTGACCATGGCCCAGGACTAAGCATATTTACTCTGCTATTAAAACAGGAAAATTTAATGGATAGTTTTTTCCCAAATAAATGTATTAAAAAAATAATGCTTTTACTTGTACCTGAACATATTTATTGCATATAGGGAGAAAATGAAGTAAGTTGGTCACAAGGAGGAAAATGGAGTCGGTGGATCACAAGGGAGGAAAGGGAGTTGGTCAGTCACAAGGGGGAAAATTAAGTCACCCAGTCACAACGGGGGAAAAGGAGTCGGTCGATCACAAGGGAATCGGCAGATTACATAAGGGTAAAATGGGATATTCTGGTTGCAAGGCAGGAAATGGAGTCTATAGGTTGTAATAGAGGAAATATTCTGCAGGTTTCAGTGGAGGCAATGGAGTTGACAGGTCCAAGGGGGGATATACGCAGTAACAAGTCGGTAAACAGTTTTAATGAATGGAACAAAAGGTCACAGGAGCATGAGGAATGAACCAGGACAAAGGTGTATGAAGAAATATATGAGAGTACAAGTGAAACAGCAAGTCATAGGTGAAGGGGGAAAGAGAAAGGTCACAGGTATAGGAGGAATGAACATGGTGACCAAGTGAAACAGCAGGTCACAAACGCAAGTGGGAAATAGCAGGTGACAGGTGAAGGAGGAATGAAATAATACATCACAGAGGTATTATTATTATTAAAATAGGGATTCGCACCAAGCCTAATAAGACTATGTGGCACCAAAAGAAACTTTGTGGAAAAAAAAAACATCAGAGTTGTTGTGGGGCTGGGCGCAATACGGAGTAGAGGATAAGAAGACTAGGAAACACTAATTAAAGAAGCTGAAGGAGACGGGTATGGAGGAGAAACCGCATAAGATGTGGGAGGGAGAAAGTGGGGGACTCTCCAAGCATATCGGCTAAGACAAGGGGACGATTAAGGGAGGATATGAAGGGGAATGCCCGCCGTCGGGCATTGGAGAAACGCGGACAGTCGATCAGGAGATGCTGGACAGACACTGGAATATGGCAGCAAGGACAGAGCGTGAGGACATCAAATGACCATGCGTGAGCCTGGTGTGGCCGAGCCGAAGACGGGCTAGAGCGGTCTCCCATCGACGATTGCGATGAGAGGAAGACTTCCAAGGTAGGACGGAAGGTTTGACAGAACGCAGTTTGACATCAGACACCCTCATGGAGGTCCATTCGTCCTGCCAGCGCTGACGTAGTAATAGAGTAACACGCGGGAAGTAATCAGCTGCAGGAAGACGCCGTTGCACGAGTCGGTGAGAGGTAATAGCAGAGCGGGCGAAAAAATCAACCCGCTCATTGCCAGGCACTCCAACATGACTCGGGACCCAACAGAAAGACAGGGACTTCAATTTAGTAGCGATGCGGAACAACCATTCATAAATCTCCAGCACTAAGGGGTTAACAGCGGGAATAGACTGAATACTCTGAAGAGCACTAAGGGAGTCACTAAAAATTACAAAGGTATGCAGGTGTGAACAAAAAATAGTACGTAGGGCAAATAAAATAGCAAATAACTCGGCCGTAAAGACACTAGCACATGATTGGATGTGACGTTGGAAGGTCCAGTCCGGGAACACAACCGCAAACCCTGTACCGGCGGAGGTCTTGGAACCATCAGTGTACACTGGAACGGCTGAAGAGTGGTGTGGCATATGTTCCGCAAACTGAGCATAAAGCAACTGTGGGGTTGAAGAGGCCTTAGAGGGGGGGAGGGCAGCTGTACAAACGGTAGGGCGAGGGAGTAGCCATGGGGGGAACTCTGACTGTCGGAGGGGTAGCACAGATGGAATGGGAAAAGAGAAGGAGGCTAGTAAAGCAGAGACCCGACCGGGGAACGAAGTAGCAGACACTGATGGGGCTAAGCTGGAAGCCGTGGGAGGAAAACCAGCGGAACTGTGTTGCAGAAGGCGAAGATGACATCGAAGGGTCAGTTTATCCCGCCTGGATGATAGCGGTGGGACACCTGATTCAGCATAAAGGCTAATAACCGGAGTAGAGCGAAAAGCCCCTAGCGACAAGCGCAGACCGTGATGGTGAAGGGAGTCTAGGCGCTTAAGGTTTGTACGTGCAGCGGAGGCATATACCTGGCAGCCATAATCGATCTTGGAGAGAATAAGCGTTGTATGGAGGCGCAGAAGAGTCGTCCGGTCCGCACCCCAAGACAAGTGGCTAAGGGTTTGTAAGAGTTGAAGCCGTCGGGTGGTGGAGGTCAGTAACGAAGTAATGTGCGGGTACCATGTCAACCGAGTATCGAAAATGAGACCTAAGAATGGAGCTGAGGACCTGTAAGGCAGAGGGCAGTTATACAACGTAAGAACAGGATGCGGGACTGTATGGCGTTTTGTGAAGATGACGGCACAAGATTTCGAGGGCGAAAACCGAAAACCATGGGCCGTAGCCCACTGCGCAGCTGCATCGATGGCCTTCTGCATGAGATTTTTTAGGGCAGCGATATCCAAACCCACAGCATAAATAGCGAAGTCGTCCACATACAAAGAAGCACGGACACCAAGAGGGAGAGAAGAAATAATACCATTAATAGCCAGGATAAAAAGGATAGTACTAAGAACACAACCCTGTGGGACACCGTCGTGTTGGGGGTATGTTCGTGAGAATGTATTCTGAAGCTTGACTCGGAAAGTACGATCACGGAGAAAGTTCTTCAAGAATAATGCCATGTTGCCAGACACACCAGAACGTAAAAGGGTATGAAGGATGTTGTATTTCCAGGCAGCATCATAAGCTTTTTCAAGATCGAAGAATACAGCTAAAACTGACTTAGTGTCCGAAAAGGCGTCGTGGATAGACGTCGCCAATCTCAATAATGGGTCCAAAGTACTACGGCCCTTGCGAAAGCCATATTGAAAAGGTGACAGGATGCCTCTTGATTCTAGGAGTCACATTAAGCGGGAGTGAACCATGCGTTCTAATAATTTGCCTACACAACTGACCAGGGCAATGGGATGGTAATCTGCTGGTGCATGGCCCGACTTACCCGGCTTAAGGAATGGGAGAAGGATGGCATGTCTCCACTCAGCCGGAAAAAAGCCTGTGGACCACAGACGGTTGTAGATGGATAAGAGAAAGCCAAGCGCAGGTGGAGATAAGTGCTTCAGCATCAAGTAATGGACACCGTCAGGGCCTTCACATGTATCCTTACAGGCTCTCAGGCTAGACTCAAGCTCAGCCCGGGAGAAGGGGGCATTGAAAAACTGATCAGATGATAAGGCGAAGTCAAGTCGCTTAAGTTCAGAACGGCGTTTATGCATCTGGAAGGAGGGCGGGAGATGGGAGCCAGTGCTAACATCACTGAAATGTTGTCCCAACATATTGGCCACCAGAGACGGGTCGCCCACAATGCCAGTGTTGGTATGGAGGACTGGGGCCAGCGTAGGTGCATGTTTCCCTGCAATCTTCCTGACGCGAGCCCAGACTTGCGGAACAGGTGTATCTGCGTTGATAGTAGAGGCATACGACATCCAGCTAGATTTTTTTGCAGAGCGGTTTGTACGACGGAAGACAGCATTAGCCTGTTTGAAAAGAGTATACGCATCCCGCTCATATGGAGAGCCTTTTTTCCGACGGAAACTCTTCCACTTGGCTCTTTTTATTGCGTAAAGCCGAAGTGCACTGAGCAGTCCACCAAGGTACACACTTAGAAGACATACTCCGAGTGGTGCGTGGAATACAAGTATAGGCAGCATGGAGCAAAAACAACATGAAACTGGTAAGCATGGCACCAGGGTCCGGGAAAGCAGGGGTCGGATTAGGCGGAACGGCGAGATCAGCGAAAGATGTCCAGTCGGCACGATCGAAACACCAACGGGGAGGGCGCGACACTGGGGAGTAAGACGTAGGGGAGAGGACAATCAGAAAGTGGTCAGTCGCACAGTAATCATTAAAGACCTTCCAAGTAAAATCCAAGGATAGCGTAGGGGAACACAGAGACAAGTCAATACATGAGAAGGTACGGGTGCCGCTATCAAAATGCGTAGAGGAACCAGTGTTTAAAAGAAATAAATCGTGCGTACGAAGCAGAGCCTCAAGGGAACGACCTCGTGTATTAACGGTAGAGTCACCCCACAGGGAATGCCTGCAATTAAAATCCCCTAAAAGGAGGAAAGGTGGAGGTAATAGAGAAAGGATCCTGTTTAATTCTGGAACATCGATCGGGATCGAGGGGGAAAGGTAAATGGAAACTACTGTAAGCCAGCGTGAAAGGAACACTCTGGCAAGCGTGCATTTAAGAGAGGTACGGATAGTTAACGGAGACACTGGGACATCATGATGTACGAGGAGGCAAGTATCATACTGGGATTGGGGGAGAACTTATATAGGAGCAAAAAGGTATTGGGGGGGGGGGGCATTAGATAAACGCGATTCTTGTAAACTAATAACAAGTGGGCTAAACCTAGAGATAAGGTAACGAAGATCAACATGATGTGCTGCAAAACTACGAATGTTCCATTGTAAAATGGACATTAAAAAGACAAAAAATATTAAAAAGAAGACGCGTACAAGAGGGAAGAAAAGACGGACACTATATACAACATATTTACAAAATACAGTTAACACCGTGGGTGGAAAATATAGCCAAGAGAGGCTAACGATGGGAAATAATAGCAGGAATTGGAGAAGACGTTGAAGGGGAAGACTGAAAACCGGGGGGCATAGGGAGGTCTAACAGAGAAAGAGGAGGGCCGGAAGAGGTAGGAAGGACGGACGGCGGGTGGGAAGAGGAAGGGGTAAGGGCAGGAGAAGGAAGAGGGGGAGGGTCAGGAGGAGGAAGAGGAGGAGGGCCCGGAGGGAGGCCAGAAGGGGGAGTGGAGGAAGAGGACGGGGCAGGGGAAGGCGGGAGAGGGGTAGGGGGGAGAGAAGAGGGGGCAGGATGAACTTCGGCACGAACAGTGGAAGGCGGTGGGTGGGAAGAACGGATAAATTCATCAATCTTAGGTAGGGTTTCGTAGGAGAAATCTAGGGACGCAGTGACGGGAGGAGGAGGAGACTGGACGGAGGGAGGAGAAAGGGAAACAGAAGGAGAAGTAGGCGACTTCTTCTTCTTCTCGCAGGGACTTGAGCTCCGCACATCACGGAGACCACCCTTACGTTTAAAAGAGGAAGCGGGAGAGGAAGAACGGAGCGCAGGAGCCCGTTTGGTAGAGGAGAAGGGAAGTTTAGAGCGAGTAGGCGATTTGGGGCGACTAGAAGAGGAAGATGACGGAGAACGGGGAGGAGGCTTGGAACGGTGAGAGCGTTGAGGGAGACTAGAAGAGGAGGAACAAGGAAGAGAGCAAGATGAAGGGGCAGAAGGACTGAGAACAGAGAAAGTGTTAGACAAAGGGACAGAAAAGGAAGAGACGGAAGGACTAACGGAGGAGACAGAAGAGGAGGAAGGAGAAAATCTGGGAGAAGCACCGGTAGAAGGAAGAGAGGCAGATGACGAAACTGGTGCGACCGGGGGGACGGAGGGAGCGGAGGCGGTGGAAGGAACTGAGGAACCAGAAAAAGGTGGGGGTGTGGTAGAGGGAGGCAAAGAAGAGGAGGGAGGAGACAGAGTCTTGGAAAATGACTGAGGGGTGAAGCCCAAGCGACGAGCCTCTTGGCGGGCTGCGGTGAGCGTAAGGCCGTGTCTCGCTTTGAGGACAGCAACCTCAGACTCGAACAGATGAACGGGGCAAATCTTAGAGTCGGCCGAATGAGACCCGCGGCAATTAAGGCAGAACTGGGACGTTGACTGACATTCGCCAACGGCATGGCCGGACTGCGCACAGCGCGGGCAGAGTGGGCTCTCAGCGGCTGTACGGCAGAACTTCGCCGGGTGGCCGAAACGCCAGCAGCTGCGACACTGGAGTGGACGGGGAAGAGACGCAGTCACGGGGAGGCGAGTACCACCGACAATAACATGGGCAGGAAGGAAAAGTCCATCAAAAGAGATCTTGGCAATGTTAGCGGGATGGCGGCGAAGGTCGCGAGGAGGGATAGTGTAGCATACCACACTAACCACCTTGTGGTCTTGAGCGACAATGATGTCCTTGACGAGGTCGGCGCAATCCGCGAATGGACGACCCCCGAGACGGATGGAAGCGGGGATCAGGACAGTCCCTGTACAGGAGTTGAGTCGTTGATCTTTTTGAGCCGGGATGGGGGTGCCAGAACAATCGACGAACGAGGACATAGCAGTAGCCTGAAGTTCGTTTTGGACGGTAACAAGACGGGAGGCATCATGGCGGGAGTGGAAGGTGACGTCCTTTCCCACCTGTTGAAGGAGACGCAGGTGGAAGAGGAGGTCATCACCGGCTTGAGGCGCAGATGCAGGGATGGAGAAAAACTTAGTAAAGGAAGGAGGTGCAAAGAGAGAGGACAGAGGGAGGACCGAGGAGCGAGGACGAGAAGAGGACGAAACTGGAGAAGAAGAGGAAAGAGAACGAGGGAGGGAGGGCAGAAAAGGGTCGAGGGGAGATGAAAGCCTGGGTAGTGGAGGGTGGAGAAAGACGTGACGAAGACGGAAGGGTAGTAGAAGGATTCGGAACGGTAATGGACGAGAGGGACGAGCGACGATCGAGGGATATTTCAGCGGGCCGGTCGAGAGCACCCAAAACCATCCCCGACTCACCGTGCTCCCGCGGTGAACCGGACTGACAGCCAGACAACAGACCCCCAAGTGGCAGGCTGCATGCCACAAGGGGCTCACTCACCGGAACCACTAAAGCAGAAGCCATAAACAGGGAAGAACAGGGAAAAAAGCATACGTCGTCACCATAGCAAGAGAAAAGGGGGTAAAGCATGGAAGAAGATACTGCGGTTACCAGGTGCCCCTGGCAACGAAAGGGAGAAAGACCTCCGCAGGGCCACGAAACCCAGAATGCGGCCAATTGAGATGGGACAGGTCTCGGCTTTGAGCTAGGGACCTTGTACAACCCGGGCATTTGTCCTGCAGCTTTGTCCCACGGAGAACGGGGCCGGCGTAGTCACCTGACACACTCACTGGGAAGAGTGAAGGGAGTCAGAAACCCCAAAGCAACCCTATAGTGCCTATCCTCCAGCAACGAGCCTTGCGAGCCCTGGCCGGCAGCACCTGTCGCCAGGTGGACTCTGCCAACTCAGCAGTGATCAGAGACACCAAGGCGAAGCCCTAAGGAAACTAGAACCTCCGAAGCAGTTAAAGAGAAAGGAAGGAAGCAGACAGGGAAGTCAACCGGAAGGGAAGGGAGGGACGGGACCACAAAAGTTCAAGGGTGGGAGACCGGCCTCTGATGGCAGCCCCAGGAGAAAGCGGAAGAGGGAAAAACGAAAACTAGAAAGGTGGAGAAAGAAAAGGACATGACAAAATTAGTTGGAGGTGATAGGGAGAGCGGCAAAGAACCTTGGCCGCTCCACCTACAAGCCCGGAAGCCCCCAAACGGCAGCAACGAGTCATGTGGCAAGGGGGATCACAGAGGTAGGGGGGCTAAAAAGTCAGGTCACAGGTGTAGGAGGGTTGAAACATCAGGTCACAGATGAAAGATAATTGAAATTGGTCACAGGAATGAAACAGGAGTAGGGATAATTAGACAGCAGGTCACAAGGAGGGGTGAAATAGGTCACAGGTATAGGAGGAATGAAACAGGTCAACGATGTCAGGTGAATGAAACGGGTCACAGGCATAGGGTGAATGAAACAGGTCACAGGTGTAGGAGGAATGAAACAGGTTACAGATGTAGGGGTAATGAAACAAATTCACAGGTGTAGGGTACATGTAGGGGGAATTAAACAGGTCAAATGAATAGGGGAATGAAGCAGACCACATGGGTAGGGAATAGAACGGCAGGTCACAAGGATAGGGAAATGAAACAGCAGGTCACAGTTGCATGAGAGAATGAAATAGCAAGTCAAAGGTAAGAGGAACGAAACAGCAGGTCACAGGGGTAGGAGAATGAAACAAGTCAAAGGTGTAAGAGGAACGAAACAGCAGGTCACAGGTGTAGGAGAATGAAACAAGTCAAAGGTGTAAGAGGAACGAAACAGCAGGTCACAGGGGTAGGAGAATGAAACAAGTCAAAGGTGTAAGAGGAACGAAACAGCAGGTCACAGGGGTAGGAGAATGAAACAAGTCAAAGGTGTAAGAGGAAAGAAACAGCAGGTCACAGGGGTAGGGGAATGAAACAAGTCAAAGGTGTAAGAGGAAAGAAACAGCAGGTCACAGGGGTAGGAGAATGAAACAAGTCAAAGGTGTAAGAGGAACGAAACAGCAGGTCACAGGGGTAGGAGAATGAAACAAGTCAAAGGTGTAAGAGGAACAAAACAGAAGGTCACAGGGGTAGGAGAATGAAACAAGTCAAAGGTGTAAGAGGAACAAAACAGCAGGTCACAGGGGTAGGAGAATGAAACAAGTCAAAGGTGTAAGAGGAAAGAAACAGCAGGTCACAGGGGTAGGGGAATGAAACAAGTCAAAGGTGTAAGAGGAAAGAAACAGCAGGTCACAGGGGTAGGAGAATGAAACAAGTCAAAGGTGTAAGAGGAAAGAAACAGCAGGTCACAGGGGTAGGGGAATGAAACAAGTCAAAGGTGTAAGAGGAACAAAACAGCAGGTCAG
Organism: Paralithodes platypus; assembly: GCA_032716605.1. NCBI lineage: Eukaryota > Metazoa > Arthropoda > Malacostraca > Decapoda > Lithodidae > Paralithodes > Paralithodes platypus. Next base: position 32,877,415 of record CM064493.1, on the reverse strand, counting down.
GTGTAAGTTAATTAAACAAGTTACAGGTGTAAGTTCATGAAACAAGTCACAAGTGTAAGTTAATGAAACAGCAGGTCACAAGAGTAGGGGAATGAAACAGCAGGTCACAAGGATATGGGAATGAAACAGGTCACTAGTGTAAGGGAATGATACAGTAGGTCAGTGTTAGGGGAATGGGTTGGGTAGGGGAATGAAACAGCAGGTCGCAAGGATATGGTAATGAAACAGGTCACAAGTGTAGGGTAAATGAAACAGGTCACAGGTGTAGGGGAATGATGCAGCAGGTCACAGTGGTAGGGTTACGAAACAGCTGGAGTAGGAGGAATGAAACAGCTGGAGTAGAAGAAATGAAACAGCTGGGGTAGGAGGAATGAAACAGCTGGGGTAGGAGGAATGAAACAGCTGAAGTAAGAGGAATGAAACAGCTGGGGTAGGCGGAATGAAACAGCTGGGGTAGGAGGAATGAAACAGCTGGGGTAGGTAGGAGGAATAAAACAGCTTGGGTAGGAGAATGAAACAGCTGGGGTAGGAGAATGAAATAGCTGGGGTAGGAGAATGAAATAGCTGGGGTAGGAGAATGAAATAGCTGGGGTAGGAGAATGAAACAGCTGGGTTAGAAATGAAACAGGAGATCATAGGCATAGACAGAATGAAACAGCAGGAGTAGGGGGAATTGATCCGCAAGTCACATGTGTAGGGTGAATATAACGGCAGCGGTAGAAGGAGTTAACCTGCTGGTTGAGTGGGCCGGAGCAAAGACTAAGTAGATGCAAGAAAGAATTATTAGTTCATGAGTTTGCAAGAGGAAGAAAAAAAAAAAAGAGTTGGGGAATTACAGAGTATGAAATGGAGGACTGGGTAAGCGGGTTTCAGAGAAATTTTGTTTCTCCATTTGAGCGAATGGTACCTTGAGGTACCGTTCGCTCATATGGAGAGTGCGAGAATGACTGAAAGAGTGTATGAGAGTGAGGTGGAAAGGCAGAGAGGGCGAGGCAACATCGAGCAAGAGATGGAAGGATGGAAACGAGAGACATACCTGTCCAAGTGAAAGCGGTGTTGGGTGGAATGACAAAGGAACATGGAGGGGATTCATTCATGGCTACCCCCTCAAATACCAAGGTACATTCAAAGTTTGCATGGTGTGAAGATGAAACAGTCAGTACATCACAAGGAATTGAATGGAGTTGAAGGAAATGTAAACCGAGTCGGAAGGTCAAAGTAAGGGGGCAATAGTTGTCAGGTCATGGGGGAAATAAACTCTAACACAAAATCATCAATGTCAAAGAACCATGTTACATAGAGTAAAATTAATAATACTGTACTTATGTTATCAGTCAATACAAATCGAGGAAGGTGAAGACACGCAGACATTTCTCGCCATTTCACCAGTTCAGCCGGACCACATGAGCTCCACATCAGAGCTCTTATAGAGCAGGGCCGAAGGATGAGGCAAGAACTGCTACACCGCAACACCAACCAAGAAGTGATCAGGGTAAAGAATGAGAGATCATGTCGAAGGTAGAAAAAAAAATCACAGCGAGATGCAAAATAAAAATGCACTACTGAGGGGAATCGAGTCAGCTCGGTCGCAGCAGCGACCGAAGAGACAAATCAGGTCAGGAGCCTAATACCTACTCCTAGCCAGGCCAGGGAGGCATGTGATATAGGTTGCCCAAGGACAACCGAATGGGACAGAATAAGAATAGAAGGGGAAAAACATAGAAAGAGGAAAGAAAACTACTCAAAACTAGTCAACCAGACAACGAAAGCTCGAGGGGAGAGGAAGGGAAATTACCACAACCATCCCCCATCAAGCTCCAGTCGCCGGCCCCGAAGCCCCCCCAACCGCGACAAGGAGAGTAGTACCAGGGGGCACAAATGTACAGTACTGTAGTTATAATACAAAATATAATAACATATATGTCAAAACAACCATTTCTATACGGAATTTAACAATACACATAATTAAATTAAAATGTAAAACTTGCAAACTAAACAAGCCAAAACTGGGACGATACAAGATAAAGCTAAAATAACTTATCAAAATCGCCATGTGGAAAGAACAAATATATTACAGTTTTGTGTTCATTTATTTAACCCGTGGAGCCCCGGCTAGTTTTGTAATGTTTGTTCACCAGAACCCGGCCGGTTTTCAATTTTGTTTTGTATTCCAGAAACAATAGCGAATGGGTTAGGAATGAAGGAAAAACCACGAAAAACCGCTCAAAAAGCTTAAAGAATGGTCCTACAGAGACCCCCGAAAACGTGTTTTACAAGAGTAAAAAATTGAAGGCAATTACCCCAGAAAAACAGGTTATTGCCCGCTCACGCGCACGCACGTGGACTTTGAGAGTTTTCAACCATCGGCACGGTTGCGTGGGATACGTACACAGTTCCCATACAAATCTGAGCCCTCTTGAGTGGCTACACCTGAGGTTACGGTCGGCGCAATTAGGGTGACGCGCCAGACGCGTCTCTGGGGCTGTGCGTTACATACATCGCCGACGCGTCGCTGGGGCTGTACGGGTTAATAGTATTTTATTTTTATTTATTTTTTATTTTTAATAAAATTAGTTTAACCAGACCACTGAGTTCCACAAAAGAACTCTCATAAGGCTGGCCCGAAGGATTATATCAAGATGGACAACTAATCAAGTCAAGATAGATAGGGAAGGGCAGGGGGTGAACAAATCTAGGAAGGTGAAGACACGCAGACATTTCTCGCCATTTCACCAGTTCAGCCGGACCACATTCATGAGCTCCACAGCAGAGCTCTAATAGGGCAGGGCCGAAGGATGAGGCAAGAACTGCAACACTGTAGCACCAACCAAGAAGTGATCAAGGGCGCCTCACGGACTATTATCAAGCCCAATTTGCGCCCGATTCCCTCTCCCCAACGACCGCGCTATCACTTATCTATTCACAAGCATTCTCCATTCATTCCCACTTCTTTTGCCTGTTCTACAGTCATCTCTATATCTTCCAACACATGTACTGTACTACACAATCTCTCCATCTCAACGCAGCTCTTCCTATCCCTCTACCTCCCCTTGTATCGGACTCATATACTCTCTTTGTAAGCCTTTCATCTCCCATTCGCTCAAAATGTCCATACCAGCACAGCACCCTTCTATCCACTCTGGCCGACAAATGTTCCTGCTGCCCCACTCTCCTACATACCTCTTCATTCCTCGTTCTGTCCCTACACGTCACTCCACACATACTTCTCAAGCAGTTCATCTCCATCACATCCAGCCTTCTTCTCTCTTGTGCCTTCATAGCCCATGTCTCAGCCCCATACATCACTGTTGGTACAACTATCCCTGGATACATTACACTTTTAGCTTTCATTCCACTTTTCATTAGCTTTCATGAGTCATTGGAGCTGGTGGACAAGTTTTGTTACCTAGGAGATACCATCTCCGTGAACGACCGCAGCAGTGCAAGTACTGGTACTGAGCTGGATACACAGGCATAGTTTGCCTTTTTCCATAGGATCTACTGTAAGAAACTGTAAGAATCTCTGACGGTGGTGGGGCCGAGGCTACCACTGTCGCTAGAATTAGATGTGGCTGGGGGAAGTTCAGAGAACTGCTGCCAATTCTGACCATGAAAAGAATGCCTCTCCCCCTGAAGGGAAAGGTGTATGCCTCATGTGTTAGAAGTGCAATGACGTATGCCTCAGAAACATGGGCCGTTAAAGTAGAGGATGTCAACAGAATGGAACGTATTGAGATGAGAATGGCGAGATGGATGTGTGGGGCCAGGCTACAGGATAGAATAACAAATGTTGAGCTGAGGAAACGTTTAGGTATAAAGAGTATTAGCGAGGTGATGCGTACAAGTAGACTGGGATGGTATAGACATGTGGAGAGAATGGATGAATAAAATTGGGTGAAAAAATGCAGGTCTGTGATTGTGGAGGGAGCTGCACCAAGGAGTGGACCGAGGAAGACCTGGGATCGGACTATACGTGCCGATCTCAAATCCAAAAACTTAACAAGTGAAGCAGCCCTTAACAGAGTTGCCTGGAACGCCGCCATTAGGAACAAGAGGCTGAAACTGCACTTATGTGTGGAGCACTCAGTCTTAAAATTGTATGTATGTATGTATGTACTGTATGTATTTCTCATCTTTCACATACTTCCCATTGCTCCAAAATCTTTCCTTCCTTAACATACTCTATGTTTTACCTCTATTTCCACACCTGCGTCCTTGCTTATCACTTGACAAACTAATGGGGTAAAATGTCTTCCCTAAATAAAGGAACGAAACAGGAGAGTTCCAATAAGACCTCCCTCGGACCAAGTAGGGTTAAGTGTGAGAGAAAATATAACAAAAAATGCATTAAGTTGCATTTTTTTTTTTTTTTTAGCCATTTTAGCACTTCCAGGGGCATACAGGCAACTATGGAGCATTATCTAAACTTCCAGGGGCATACAGGCAAATGGAGCATTATCTAAACTTTGTACATTTAATATTTGTTACTATACACAATGGACTTAGCTTTGGAACTGGGTATGACAAATTTCAGTTTTACCAGCCTACTCCCCTACCGAGATACAGGGTGTCAAACAGAGTTCTATGGTTTTAACCCTTTCAAGCTCCAATACGCGTTTCTGTTCTGCTTCTGGCTACTACAGTATTAGATTTTATTCAGATTAGTAACGGTATATGGAAGTCAAAGGGTTGATTGAGATAGTATTTACCCTTTTAATTTACCCACATATACTTCCTAAGCTGCATAAAATTGTCTAATGATAGCCAAAATAAACTGCTAAAACGCGTCACAGCTTCAAAGGGTTAACACTGGAATGGATATGAGAAAGAATATAACAAAAATAGTGGGAGATGGGTTGTTTTTCTGGTCCCCCTTCTTCCTCATGTTTATCCCCATTAGTTTTCAGATTTGATGACGTTCGGCCCATCAGTTTGGCAATTTCCAAACTGTTCGCCCCATTTCTTTGTCAATACAGGGATTAAGACGTTTTGTGTCATTTAGGTGACTTTTTCGTGGCGAGCGATAGCGAGCCTGTAATTTAAGAGATACCGGCCTCTGGCCGGGACATTTTTCAAATACATCTTGAAGGAGGGTCTTGGGGGGGGGGGGGGGGTAAGCTTGATGGAGGTCTAGGGAGGAACTAAAATAATCACAAAAATAAAATACATAAATGAGAAAATAAATACGCCCATCCCCCCTTTACATCAAATTGTATTGTTTTGGCTAAATTTTAATACTTCCAAAGATATAATAAGAACTGTGAACTATAATTATAACTATATAAACACAATAGTAAACACTTGAAGGAAGGGACTTGGATTTTTATTATTTTTATTATTTTTTTTTTTTTTTGCTGGAATACAATGCAGTAGCCTACACCCATGCCCCTTCCAGATGGTGGTTTACTATTGCATACATACCGTATATCATAACAACAAATATACATATACAATCTAATAAATCAATATACTGTACATATATAATAATAATAATAATAAAACTATTTGCCAACAGCCTACTGGGTAAAAGCCCTCATAAGGCTGGGGTGTACTGTACATAATAACACAACATGTTCAGATAAAGCAGGAGTAGGCTATTGAACCATAAACCATTAATCATTGGAAGCCAAAGCCCTCATAAGGCTGGGGTGTACTGTACATAATATAATAACACAAACATGTTCAGATAAAGCAGGAGTAGGCTATTGAACCATAAACCATTAATCATTGGAAGCCAAAGCCCTCATAAGGCTGGGGTGTACTGTACATAATATATAATAACACAACATGTTCAGATAAAGCAGGAGTAGGCTATTGAACCATAAACCATTAATCATTGGAAGCCAAAGCCCTCATAAGGCTGGGGTGTACTGTACATAATAACACAACATGTTCAGATAAAGCAGGAGTAGGCTATTGAACCATAAACCATTAATCATTGGAAGCCAAAGCCCTCATAAGGCTGGGGTGTACTGTACATAATATATAATAACACAACATGTTCAGATAAAGCAGGAGTAGCCTATTGAACCATAAACCATTAATCATTGGAAGCCAAAGCCCTCATAAGGCTGGGGTGTACTGTACATAATATATAATAACACAACATGTTCAGATAAAGCAGGAGTAGGCTATTGAACCATAAACCATTAATCATTGGAAGCCAAAGCGTCACATTTTTCCTTTGCCCCTCAACTTTCTTTGGTTTCCCGGGCGTTTCTGCACCTTCCTCAGCTCCCCGCCATGGAGTGGTTTCGGTCACCCAGGCTTTATTGTGGTCGGCAGGGAGGGTTCTGTGGGGGCGCTCGGTTATGGCCTTGGCCTTGCTTGGGGCTGTTCGTCCAGGCAGCTTGGGGAACAACAGCAACCATAAATCAAATATTTTATAAACAAAATCAAAATCAAAATAGGAAATGTGAGGATTGGGCCTGAGCATATACAGTAGATAGATAAACATTATGTCCTAAAATGTCCTGGATTCCATTTGTAGTATCATAGACTATAGTCTATTTGTTTCCAGCTGAGGGTAATTTGCCATGTTTTTATCTTTGTTTCTCAGCTATAAGGTAGATTTTGTATTGAAATATTATGTTAATTATGAAAACTTGGCATTAATACGACACACAGCCATAGTAGTTTCACATATTTCCATTAAGTATCGAGAAATCATATAGTAAGGGATTCAATTTACCATCAGTTGCAAAAAAATAGTAGTGAAATGAGGAATTATTTTAAGTCTTTTTTAACCCATACTGTACCAGAGCATTTTACAATTTATATAATTTTCAATACCAGCCATTTTCGCAATAAAATGTTTTTCAGCGGCGCCACATAATGTATCGCTCACGAAAACTAGGGGTTAACCGACTTCCGATGGTTGGAAAAGCTGCCTAACACTTGGGTATCTATCTATATATTCAGGCACATCTATCTATCCATCTATCTATCTATCTATAATATGCTCAGGCCCAATCCCCACTTTTACAATTTTTTTATTTTATTTTCCTCTATTTATTTATTTATTTACTTTTTTGTTTTTTTTGTATTTTCTTGGGGGTAGCCGACTCAAGACAGAGCAAGAACAGGAAAACACAAAACAACGAACAAACACAGACAAAACACAAAATTCACACACATCTAGGTCACCCAGGAGAATACCCAGAGACCAGGGTCAGGCACATACCTCAATATTTTATTATTAAAAACGGAAAATTAGAGAAGCGAAGATAAATGCAAATGAAAGGTGGGGTCAAAGGTTGAGTGAGAATTTTGAGGAACAAAAGATGTTCTGGAAGGAGGTAAATAGAGTCAGGAAAGGAGGACAAAGGAGGGAAGAGTCGGTGAAAGATGCAAATGGAGAGTTCTAGTGGGAATGCAAGTGAATGCAACTCTGTAAATTGCTAACTGAATAAATATTATTATTGAGGAAAAGATATGCTGAGTGTTTTGAATCTTTGCTAAATGTAAGAGATGGAAAGGAAGCAGTGGTTGATGGGAGATAGGTCACCCAGGTGAAGGGAATGAATGAAGGGATTGGGAAGAATGAGGTGAAAAAAGCAGCGAGACAAATGAGAGCGGGAAAAGCAGAAGGTATTGCTGTGGAGTGTACAGTATTAAGAAGGGTGGAGATGTGATAATAGATTGGCTGGTGAGACTGTTCAATGTGAGTTTTTTGTATCAATGGTACCACTAGAATGGAGGAGAGCATGTATTGTGCCGTTGTACAAGGGGAAGGGAGACCAGCAGGAGTGTTCAAGTTATAGAGGTATTATTTTATTTTCAGTAGTTGGAGGGCTGTATGGCAGGGTGTTGATGGAGAGGATTGTAAAGGGTGCACAAGGTGCAATAGAAGAAAAGCAGTGCAGTTTTAGGAGGGGAAGAGGGTGTGTGGATCAGATTTTTGCAGTAAGACAGCTATGCGAAAGGTATTTAGAGAAGCATAAGATGTTTTGCGTTATTGTGGATTTGGAAAAAGTGTGTCATCATGTGGATCAGGCGCGATGTGGAAGGTGCTAGGGATTTATGAAACTGGAGGAAATTTGTTAGAAGTCAAGAGTTTTTATGAAGAGAGCAGAGCTCTCTATAGATCTTCCTGAATTTGCCAACTGCCTCTCCTTCTCCTTCCAAAGACATTATTACCATATTAAAATACATCACTGGAGCAAATAGAATGTTCTGTTCATTTATTGTTATGCAAACAAAAACAGCCCAAAAATAGGACCAAAAAGCGAACAAAAAAACTAGTGTTCGGCTCTCGGTGATGTACGAAAATGTACCCTATATCTTTGCAAGTGGAACGATCAGGGTTGGCATGGAATAGTTTACTTACCATAGGATCTCTAGTGTGGAAGTCTGGAAAAAAGCAGTTGATTGTGCAGAATGAATGGCAGCCATCACTTCACCAAGACTGACTTTGTTTAGAGATATATTTACCCAATTGATCGACCAATTGCAGTCACTTTATTAAACATGATTGCTTCTGACGCAACAAATCAGAGATCACAATCAGATCAAGGGCTAAAAGCCCAACAGTTGATCCATGAGCATATGTGCCACTTGAGGGACCACTTATATCCATTATAACATGGTTGTGTGTACCCCATAGCAGTTCTCCAAAGGACAGTCACTGCTCTGAAGGATAAAGACAGTGCACCGACAGCCTGGAGTTGCCATAAGACGGAAGTGTGGCATTTTTCCCAGCCAGAGGTCTTCCCTGGCCACCCCATTTTAGTCGCCTCTTACGACACGCATTTGGATACGGGGGGAATATTCTTTTTGCCGACTGCCCTCGAGCAGAGCAAAGCCCCCTATCCCCCAGGGGGTTCAGGACAAAAGAAGAAAAAGTCAACTATATGATAAACAACTTTATTTCAAATTACAAAATTCTTAACAACATAGAATCTTTGATACAAATAGGCCCGTATCTCTAGATCAAAACCCCATCGTTGTCAGTGATAATTATTACAGTATAGCATTACCATATTCCTAGCCAGTTAATATACTAAGTTACTAGTAATTGCAATGCAGATATTGTATTATTGTTCCAGTTCTTATTACAATTACAAGAGTGAGGGCTGGTCCTATCCAGAATGAGGTTTGGCATCCTCTAACCAACCTTAGCTGTTTCTGTCTGTTTCTTTTCCTTTTAGGTGCTGGCGAGATCGCCTGATTGGGTGGCATTGTAAGGGGGGGCTGCAGATGGTGGGGGCATTGGCCCTAGGGTGCAAGCCCATGGGCTGCTGATCCCCTCCCCTGCTGCACTCTCAGAGACAGATCTCGTCTCACCCTGGCCCCTTTAGGGGCCCAAGCATCTGGAGCGGCTTCGGTCTACTGGACTCAGGCCTGTTCGGTCAGAGAGTTTGGGGAACACCAAAAACACCAATTACAACAAGTAGCATACTGTATAATGACTGGCTAGGAATACAGAAAATCTATAATAATTACATCCGACAATGATGGGGTCTGTCTGGGAATATAATCCAAAGAGTTAAACATTACAAAATAAGTAGCACCAGAATACAATAAGGAAACAATAAGGCACCTTAAGCTGCTGTTTCTGAAATAAGAGGCAAAGTACTATAGGGTTCTCTCTCTCTCTCTCAGTAGTCCAGCTACAACATAAAAGCATAATAGTAAGTAGTCAAGTTGAAAATAGATCTAGCATGGCAGTCTATTTAGAGATACAGTACATGGGAAAATTGAGCTGCCCAGATACAAACTTTAAGAGAGCTTGGTATAAACATTGAGAATATACCTGGAATAATATCATAAGGGAGCAAAAAGCTACCGAGAAATCTTAGCTGTTTCAGTACGATGATGCCATTTATAGTCTGGTTATCAATAAACAATTTAATTAAGATTAGAAAGTCTGCAGGAGTTAAAGGGATAACTGAGATAGATTTGACACCTTTTTACAGCCTTAGGTTGTTCTCACGCCGAGTAAAATCGTCTATTATTATGTTCTCTCCACCAACCAACTTTACTCCTAAACTCGATTAATGAAACCAACAAATAGCAAGCCAGAGTATAATGAAAGGGAGCATCATTATACTAAAAGGATTAGGAGAGATTGCTATAATACATACATAATACTGGTACATACATCAAATTTTAAGACTGAGTGTTCCACACATAAGTGCAGTTTCAGTCTCTTGTCCTAATGGCGGCGTTCCAGGCAACCCTGTTAAGGGCTGCTTCACTTGTCAAGTTCTTGGATTTGAGATCAGCATGTATAGTCCGATCCCAGGTCTTCTTCGGTCCACCCCTTGGTGCAGCTCCCTCCACAATCACAGACATGCATTTTTTCACCCAATTTTGTTCATCCATTCTCTCCACATGTCCATACCATCCCAGCCTACTTGTACGCATCACCTCGCTAATACTCTTTATACCTAAACGTCTCCTCAGCTCAACATTTGTTATTCTATCCTGTAGCCTGGCCCCACACATCCATCTCACCATTCTCATCTCATTACGCTCCATTCTGTTGACATCCTCTACTTTAACAGCCCATGTTTCTGAGGCATACGTCATTGCACTTCTAACACATGAGGCATACACCTTTCCCTTCAGGGGGAGAGGAATTCTTTTCATGGTCAGGATTGGCATCAGTTCTCTGAACTTCCCCCAGCCACACCTAATTCTAGCAACAGTGGCAGCCTCGGCCCCACCACCGGCAGAGATGGTATCTCCTAGGTAACAAAAGTTCACCAGCTCCAAAGACTCATTTCCAAAATTCACAGCCACAGATTCATCACTTAACACAAGCTCGCCTTTGCACACTACGCACTCAAATTTCTCTATTTCTGACTTAACCTTTGGCAGGGGTCCCTTTATTCTACTACAGTTCTTACTCCCATGGTGTACCCAACATCGATAGATGCTACATTGAATTGAGTTAGCACCCACTCCCTTTCCACACACTGCACATGGGTATGCACCGCTCTTTACCACATTGCCTCGTCTCAATCTACAATGCATAACCTTGGTTTTGTTAATATTGACTCTCAAACCCTTGCTCGCCATGCCCTCTCTCCACTCTCTGAATTTGGCCTCAGCATCTTGCATACTGTCAGCTATTAGGACTAAATCGTCTGCATAAAACAGTTCCAACGGGAGTCCGCCTCTAAAATCTCTAGACAGTGCCTCCAAGACCATAATAAAGAGGAGGGGGCTTAACACTGAACCCTGATGGACTCCAACACGGACTGCGAACTCATCACTCAGTACACCTTTCACCCTCACCGCACTTCGCGAATCCTCATACATCTTCATTATCACACGCACCAGCCACTCTTCCACACCAAGTTTCCTCATGCCCAGTGCACAACATCTCTAGGCACCCTATCAAAGGCCTTCTCCAGGTCTACAAACACAAAGTAAAGATCCTTGCCTTTTAGTAAGTATCTTTCCTGTATCTGCCTGACTATGAAGATAGCATCGGTTGTACTCCGTCCTGGCATAAAACCAAACTGCATATCATCAATAGAGATGCTTTGCCTGATCAAACCCTCAAGGACTCTCTCACAGACCTTCATGATTTGGTCAAGCATTTTCAGGCCCCTACAATTTCCTCTATCTAGCGCATCCCCTTTACCTTTGTATATATTTACTATTACACTTTTGAGCCAATCCTCTGGGATTTTCTCATCTTTAATAATGGTGTTTATCAATTCAGTGACTAAGATTACACCAGTCTCCCCTGAGGCTTTTATCATTTCAGCGACAATGTCAGAGCAATCAACCTGGAGCTTTACCGTCCTTCATTTTATTGATTGCGTCGCTCACTACAGCTGGTGCTATCAAAGGAGGGGGCCCAGATATATTATATTCTGTCGCGAGCCGTGGCATAGTCAGTAGAGAGTCGGCTGCTGATCAAAGGGACAGTGGATCGAACCCGCAGTCAAAATGTTATTGGTAGATGTCAAGCCCGGGTAACTTGACCTAGAAATTCGTCACAAATGCCTAATATTCATGGCCACCCCTTCTCAGGAATGTTTACGTCTGGCTGGCTATAATTATTAACAAAATAAGGCAATATTGGAATATCATAAGAAAAGAGAGCAAAATGCTACCAAGAATTCTAAACTCTTTCAGTATTCAAGATCTCATTTTCCTTATATTCTGGATATCATTACTGTACTATTTTTTATTCAGTTTAAGAAGGATCTGTGGGAGTCAAATGGTTAACAACTACTGTATAGTGTGTATCCCTTTATAACCTACATAACTTTCCTAAGCTTAAGAACATCACCTAATGTTAACCTGAATACAATTAAACTGACAGCTTTGTAATTAAATGCTTAAGAAAATATCTGGAATATCAGAAAAACAGAGAGCAAGAAGCTACCGAGAATTCATACAAGGAAAGTTATTGGATACATATTTCCATACAGTACCCCCAAAAGAGTATCGTCAGTCATCTGCCGTGTGTGGACCAATCGGCTCTCTGCAGACTCCCGCTTTCTTATGTTCTTATATTTGTCATGGTGTTCAAGGCAAAATGGCGAAGCATTGGGGATAATACCAAACCACTTGACCAGCGTTTCAGAGTGCAGCCAGAAAATAACTGCCGATACTTATTTGGGCTACTGTACATAATGGCTACTGTAAACTCTGTTCATCTTAACTGGGCGAGAAAGTCCATCCCTTAATGCTTTCTGTACCAGCGTCGCCCTTTCCATTATATTCTGACAACTATTAGACGATCTTAGTCGGTTTAGGAAGGACGTCTACTCATGAAAAGGCTACGGCTATCTCGATTATTCCTAATAGCTACCACATATCCTTCCTAAACTTCATAAAATAATCTAAATGTAGCTGAAATTTAATAAGAAATACGTCGCCAGTACAGACGGGGTTAATACCTATCCACATTAGTGTTTTGTGTCAATGAAACACCGGACACTGTTCCCATGTTCCCTATTTGTGTTATGTGTTGCATCCACATTGACTCTGGTTCCCCACCTGCGCGCCTGACAGTGTTGGAGCGATGGTTCCCGTAGGTCGTATCACAGAAACTGCGCTCTTGGGGATAACTGCTGCGTGCTAGACCAAGAAAAAATGCAGTACTGAGTTGGCATAAGTTTTTTGGGCACTGATAAGAAGTGGAATCAGACAACTAGGTGGACAACTCATCAAACACTGTCCATCAAATCTTCCATGAGCAAACACTCAAGTATTTCAGAAACAGTGGATGCAGACACAGACTTTGTGTTGAGTGTTTGCAGTTCAGTGTTCCCATGATTCCTGGACACAAAACACTAAAGTCCATTCATTATAAGTCGGCCAAAACTCTGGATTACTAACCTCTATTACTCAGGGCGGGTGCCCAACCCCGAAAGGGGTTCAAATAGGGGAGCTATCCCCCCGCCAAAGGCGGCTTTCTAGGGCCTTTCCTAGCTGATGCTGAGAGGATTGGGCTCTAGTCATGTGGTGATGGGCTGGTCTATCAGAGTGAGAACTGAGCGATCTCTGCCATACCCATAGCTTACTCTGACTGTTCCTTTTACTTATATGTTTTCTAGATCTCAAGTCTTTTCCGTGGATTGACCTCCCAATCTACCAAGATTCGAAGCCAAAGCGTCACATTTTTTCCTTTGCCCCTCAACTTTCTCTTCATAATTGCTGAGGGGCACAGGGTCCTGGATGGGGCTTTGGTTTCCCGGGCGTTTCCGCACCCTCCTGAGCTCCCCGCCATGGAGTGGCTTCGGTCACCCAGGCTTTGTTGTGGTCGGCAGGCAGGGTTCTGTGGGGGCGCTCGGTTATGGCCTTGGGGCTGTTCGGCCAGGCAGCTTGGGGAACAACAACAACTCAGGAACGACTAGGGTAATTGAGCTAATATTTTTACCATTTGGGAAGTGTCAGACATGTAAAAGGTGTGGACATTTACAGCCCATTTGCTCTAGCCCTTTTTTAGTTATAGAGGTTAGGGGGCTACAATTTCTGACCTTCCTATAATGAATGAACTACAGTGTGTATGGGGCTTTAGCAGCCAATTTCTGACCTTCCTATAATGAATGAACTACAGTGTGTATGGGGCTTTAGCAGCCAATTTCTGACCTTCCTATAATGAATGAACTACAGTGTGTATGGGGCTTTAGCAGCCAATTTCTGACCTTCCTATAATGAATGAACTACAGTGTGTATGGGGCTTTAGCAGCCAATTTCTGACCTTCCTATAATGAATGAACTACAGTGTGTATGGGGCTTTAGCAGCCAATTTCTGACCTTCCTATAATGAATGAACTACAGTGTGTATGGGGCTTTAGCAGCCAATTTCTGACCTTCCTATAATGAATGAACTACAGTGTGTATGGGGCTTTAGCAGCCAATTTCTGACCTTCCTATAATGAATGAACTACAGTGTGTATGGGGCTTTAGCAGCCAATTTCTGACCTTCCTATAATGAATGAACTACAGTGTGTATGGGGCTTTAGCAGCCAATTTCTGACCTTCCTATAATGAATGAACTACAGTGTGTATGGGGCTTTAGCAGCCAATTTCTGACCTTCCTATAATGAATGAACTACAGTGTGTATGGGGCTTTAGCAGCCAATTTCTGACCTTCCTATAATGAATGAACTACAGTGTGTATGGGGCTTTAGCAGCCAATTTCTGACCTGCCTATAATGAATGAACTACAGTGTGTATGGGGCTTTAGCAGCCAATTTCTTGTCACCAACTGCACAATAAGAAACAACTACATAACTGTTTTGCTTTGTATTAAGAATCTGTTTTCATAATTGGTGACATATTCCATTACAGTAAGTATATCAAATGAATTCTGTAATCAAGATTGGGACAACAATATCTCGCCTGGTTAAAGATGGCATCACACGGGCAGGATTTTTAGCGTATTTTCTAGTCTGCACCAGTATCTGACTATCAATTTTCACAACACACTTGTCAAATTTTGCAATCTATTACCTGATTTATGCAAGATCATTATCAACTCCATGAACAAACTTTATACCAGTGAAATAATCCTTCTGGGTGATTGACGGGCGTTTATTATAAAACAAATCACATGCCCAAATGGATTATTGGCTAGTAAAAACGCCATAAAAAGGGCCTGCGTGACGCTGCCTTACTATGAACAGAATATAAAAGTCACTGTGGATAAATAAGGTGGCAGGAAACACAAGAAGCTTCAATTCTATATTACTCTTATCACTTTGGGCTATGTAAAACCCATCTTCAGAAGAGGCTCAAAATCTACCTCTCTGAAAATGGATTGTGTGTAGCCAAAACATTAAGAGCAATAAATAACTCAAGCTTTTCCTAATGTTTATCTCCCTCCCAGTTGACCATATGTGATTTTCAGGCTATAAATAAGTTCAAGTTGGTGATTCATTTGTGGATCAAGACATCTGGCAATAGGTAGATTTAGAGCTTGATATTTTGTAGCAAAAAATCAAATACAGTATATTTTAGTACTACTGTATAATATATATTAGTATAACAAAAAACATTCAACATAATTTCTGTTCATTATAAACCCGTAAATGTTCTGAATTTCAGCTAAATGTTAATGTCTACTACTTTCACTTCCTTATAGCACGAAACATCATAATTGATTAATTTATCCGGGAGGCTATGTACGTAGCTCTAAAACCTGTCCAAAACTCGCCATCTGCGCATGCGTGAGAATCTTGGCCCCGCCCCTCAAATGTACAACTATTATATTGGATTAGATTATATTAGATTAACCTAACCTAACCTAACCCAACCCTAAAATATAAAAAAAATAACCAAAATAAAAAAAATAAAAAAATAAAAAATATACTAATCTATATTTTCTTAATCTCACCACAACACCAAACACCCCCAATGAAATTAATTAAAGTACTGTATATATGATCCACCGGGATTCGAACCCGGGTTATCACACACAGATTTTTGCCACCTTAACCATTACACCACCAGGACGGTTAAAGGTTTATGCACACGCCTACGACTTATTATCCATTCTCGAATACTGGATATTAATCTAATCATGTTCATACTCCCAACCGCGCTATGAGTAGGATCGAACACTGGTTTTCGCAGTCTAGGGCGGGAGCTATACCGACTGAGCTACGGAGAGACATGGCAGTAACGATTTGAAGGCTATATTTAAACGCGGGGTGGGGCCAACGGAGGTGAGGGGCGGGGCCAAGGGGCCTAGATTCTCACGCATGCGCAGATGGTGAGTTTTGGACAGGTTTTAGAGCTACGTACATAGCCTCCCATTTATCCACTGTTCTAATGAATGAGACACAATGGGTCGCTGTAATGCAATGTAAGGCAATAAATGTTGAGCTTTGTATAATATAAAAAGCACTAGGTTACGTTTTTTTTGTCTCCTGAAGATGTTTGTTCGTTACTGCTTAAATGTACACTATTGGTGGTACATGTCTCCCTCACTATCCGATGCCCTAATTTACGTTATTATTAAATGTACACTATTGGTGGTACAAGTCTCCCTCACTATCCGATGCCCTAATTTACGTTATTGTTATAGATTTTTAGGAGGTTGGGTTTGGGTTTTGGCTGGTCCGAGAATGCATCCCCATTTACCTCATTAATTTTAAGGTTCGCTATACGATTTTCATATCTAAGATCGGGTTTTCAGGAAGATAACCCAATCGTATATCGAGGGAGACCTGTACGCTAACTATAAATGGTTGACTATTTGAACTAAGACATGAGATAAAAGTCACTGCAATTAAACTCCTAAAGCACTGTAGTACATAATTACAAAGGTAATACAAATCACTTCTTAATTTACTATATACTGTACTGTACTGTAGTTGTTGTTGTTGTTGTTCCCCAAGCTGCCTGGCCGAACAGCCCCAAGGCCCCGAGCAAGGCCAAGGCCATAACCGAGCGCCCCCACAGAACCCCCCCCGCCGACCACAATAAAGCCAGGGTCACCGAAGCCACTCCATGGCGGGGAGCTGAGGAGGGTGCGGAAACGCCCGGGAAACTGTACTGTAGTTGGCCACATAAGTCTTGTCACCGCTTTTATTCTGTATCACTAACACTGTAGGCTATAGGTAGCGCCAGCAAACTTGACAATAATCTTGACCCCTTAACTTCTTATAACTCGAAATGAATAAAAGCAATCGGGCTAACGTTTCTATCATTTGGGAAGAGTCCACCAGGAAATAGGTGTGGATATTTACAGCCAGTTTGCTCCAAGTCCTTTCGAGTTACAGAGAGTTCAGTGATCAAGATTATTGTCAAGTCTGTTGGCGCTACCTATAGTAATGTCTGCCCATTTCTTATACAGTACTACTGTATATCTATCTACCCATCTATATCTATCTATTGATCTATCTACCCATCTATATCTATCTAAAGTACTGAAATTGGCACCAGGACATCACTACTTTGTAAACTCGGAGACACAGCTCTCCATAACTGCTCTGGTATAATTGATTTCGTTGACAATATTGTCAACTCCGAGGCAGAACTCTCCACTACTGCCCTGACATAAGATATTTCATCGACTATACCATCAAAAACTCTCCATAAGTGCTCTGACATTACATATTTTGTTGAATATATCAACTCCTTTGAGGCACAACTCTTCATAACTAAAACGCTTCTTAACAACACCAGTAAGACCAAGATCTTATATAAGCACTTTGGAACAGACATTCATAAACAACCTAAATTATATATACAGTTCTGTACAGTAGGTTTATATAGGCATTTATATTGGAGATGCCAAGCACAATATATCACCACTGAATACAGCTTTAATCACTTACTCACTAAATATATACCATTACACTAGTACTTGAACTATTACATTAATGTAAATAGTATAAATTCAACCATTCAACGAGCCGTGGCATAGTCAGTAGTCATCATCTAATTGAAAGGGTTAAGCTAGAAATGAGCTAACACACACATCCTTTACCTTTATAAATACTTCAGTTACTTGTTGGCTACAGTATAACATAAGTACAGTACTGTACTGTACAGTAGTTTGTTGGCTACAGTATAACATAAGTACAGTACTGTACTGTACAGTAGTTTGTTGGCTACAGTATAACATAAGTACAGTACTGTACTGTACAGTAGTTTGTTCACATTATATTCTTAATACTGTTGTAGTTGTGTATTCAGTTAAATAAAATAATTGAATACATAATAAGTTATATATCACACACACACACACACACACACACACACACACACACACAGTACACACATTGATCAAAATCATTCATAATACAGAAAGTAATAACCTACTATATCTCCATTAATCTTTTTGGTTATATTTTCATACAGTATCCTAAATATAGCAAAGAGATCCAGTTATAATTTACACACATCCAGAGATTTGTAGTACACCTAGAAATTACTTTGTATAGGCTTTTACATTTACAAGCTTAGCAAAGGCCCAACTGTGATGTTGAACGATTATTCCTGGTCATAATCCTGGGACAGGCCGTCGGAAGTTATGACGTGGTATCAATAAAGCTGTGGTGATTCTTTTCGAGGCACTAGTATAAGGAAGCTTGCGGAAATATTACTAGCTGAGCATTGCCACCTTAACCCCTTCAGCACCATGACATCCTTTTAACTTTCATGCTGGCTAAATTTAGATGATTTTAAGCAGTTTCAAAAGGGCCTATGTTATTCAGAGGGTTTAATGAGAACGTATTTACCCATTTGAGTCATAGAGGTAGATTAAAAACTGTAGAAAATTGTCTAGTGGTAAACACAATATGATGAAAATTACATCATGGTGGTGAAGGGGTTAAAGTATCTTGAAGCAGTTGGATGAGCATTAGTTACATATTATTCGGCACCTCTGATCAATCTTGAAGCAGTTGGATGAGCATTAGTTACATATTTCGGCAACTCTGACACATCTTGAAGCAGTTGGATGAGCATAAGCTACTATATTTTATGATGCCAAGTTTATCAGCTACTTCCAAATGATATTACTTTATTTAGGAATGACCAGTCAGTTACAGGGTTACTCACTCCTAATACTGTACAATACATACGTACAATGGTTTAACGCCCTTTACCACTACAGTAACATTGTAATGGCTCAGACAAGGTTGCCTTTCAGCAGTTGGAGTGTAGCACAATAATGTCCTGCCATAAAACCAGAGAGCTTTTAATAGAGAGAGAGAGAGAGAGCGGTGGAGCCATTTTAGCACGACCCAAGTCAATAGAACCATACGGCGGAAAGGACGTCAACCTACAACTCACTTCCATTACAATATACTGTATGGGGAAAAATATCGTGGGTTCGGGACTCGTTCAGAGAAAACCCTTAAACTATACATAAGATACAAAATAATTTAATACCACACTGTATTTTTCTATTCAACATTTTACTACGGTATCACAACTTCAAATAATTCGTTATCACACACTCTTTCATAACCTTAGGATTTCTTAGAACGGACTGCCACATGTGTTTGTAAATTTCATTAATCGATTTTAGGAGTAGAGTTGGTTGTTGGAAGGAACATAATAAATGTCTATATTTACTTACTGTAGCTCATTGAACAGAGGGACACATTATTTTATTCAAACCTTAAATCAACACTGTATCCACTGACATATCTTTACATTGTTTAACAGAAAGATAGAGTAGTAGTAGTAGTAGTAGTAGTAGTAGTAGTAGAGTAATATAGTTTAACCAGACAACTGAGAGACAGTAGTACAGTATATGGTTGTAGCAGTAACAAAGAAACAAAACAAATGAGATAGAGTGAGAGAAGCAGAAAGTGAGGTAGAAAGAGATAGAATGTGAGAGAGCTATTAAATGACAAAGTGCGGTAGTCTGTCATTGTCACTAATGTCAAATACATGTCGAGTTTTCATATAACTGGTTGTTTGTCAAGATATTTAATGCTAAGTACCTACCGATAATTTTCTTAAACTTAGGAAGGATCAATCATAGTTAAAGGGTTATTTGAGATAGGCTTTCTTACTGACTGTCCTATATATTCCCGCCTCTGCACCGTCGCTATAATGGTAGGAGAGCATTTTCTTGATAGCGTAATGGTTAGTGCGCGGAATTTTGGTGTGAGTATCCTCCGTTTGAATCCTTGGAGTACCATACAGTATGTATTCATTGGTTTCATTGATTTATATAAGGTTTATATGATTATATGAATTCTAATTGACTCCCTTCACTTTTCCATTAATCCTACTCTATCATTTCTTAAAGAATGTTCACTTCTTCATGATATTTGACCTATAATTCCTAGTATACTGTAGACCTCATGTGTCCTGGTTAAACTATTAAAAAATAAATTGAGAATGACTTCATCCCTATAATTTGTAAAACTTCTTCCTAAGCTGAGTAAAATGCTCTGGCTGTAGCAATAATAAAAGTTAAAACTTGTTTCCCTAACTGAGTTAACTGGAATAATCAAAATGGAATGCATAGAGTCCGAGATGAAAGAAAAATGAAGCAAAATTAATTCTTAATTCTACCACTCAATTCTCCTACTCAACGAGACAGAGTAAGGGGCAAGGGAACGCAAAAGTGGTCCAGGACCCAAAGAATTGGAACTTTAAAGGTTTCTGTTCGGCTCTGTCTCGAGTCGGCCACCCCCAGCAATGGGGTATGTGCCTGAGTATATACATACATACAACACCATAGTTTAAGTTTGGCATATCCGTCACTTCAACAATAATTCAAGAGAAATTTGTAACAAAGAAAATACTGAACACCACAAATGATCTTAAGTACCGGTAACTCCTTCAGCACAATGGCAACTGTTTGGCTGATATTCACGTTGTGATTATTCTTATAGTTTTGTTCACTGAGTTTGGCAGGCATTGCAGTTAAGTTGTTGAGTTTCTATAATTAATTATATATTTTTGGCTAATACTAGGAAAATGTGTTCATCTTAGGAATATATTCTCTTAAAAGGGATTTGTGTACATAGGAGTATTTTACCTCAACTTTTAATCCTCACATTTGATCTGGTAGCAGTTTAAATACAGTTGTTGTTGTTGCAGCCTAGGGAACGACAACAATAACAACCCTCTGATTTCCATATACCCTTCCTAATCTGAATAAAATCGTCTAATACCGTAATAGCCGGAAAATAGAAAAGAAATGCGTACTGGATTTTAAAAGGGTAAATATCAATGCAAAATACCTGTATATATTCCTAGAATATAGATGCAGGTCAAAAGTTGATGATAAAAGCTTTCATGTGATACTTCCTTGGTTAACTATGTAATAAATCTATTTCTTCAATCTTAAATTTCCCTTTCTAGCACCGGTACATCTATTCCGCTCTCCGTCTCAGAGCTATCCGCTTTTGAATCGCTCGGAACGGATTTAATATTATTTAGGCTCATTTTAGCTGCTACTTCTCCATTCGATCGATATTTTTCTCCCGTATTTTCAGAGCATTTATTGTCCTTTACACTATGATTATTGTCTGTTTTTTGTTTTATACAATCTCGCTTTGTTTCGCTATCGTTGTTGGTGATCACTTCCGCGCCAATGCTTTCTTTCTTAGTTCCCCCTTTACTTGTATCTTTTTCGTCTGTATTTTCAGCACTTGGAGTTGATTTTGTTGCCATTTTCTCTTCACCTGTCTCCTTCTCTCCTTTCTCAATCTCACTCTCTTTATCTTCTGTACCCTTTCTCTCTCTATTTACTATCTCTCGCTCACTTTCTTTCCCTCCTCTCTCCCCCTCTCTTATACCTTTCTCTTTTTCTTCCCCCCCACTTACCTCCCTCGCTCCTTTCTCTCCTTCTCTCTCTCCTTTCTGTCTCTCCTTCATCCCTCCCTCACAGGCCACCTCTCCGTTGATTTTGGCCATACAGCGCTGCATGGCCAAAATGGACTTCTTGGGATCTTTAAGTGTAGTACAGACGGCATAGCTGATTTCATCCAAACTTGCAAGTTGTGGGAGAAGCTGGAAAAAAATTTAATTAGAGCAGAGGACCACTGTTAGCCACACTCCTAAATTACTGGATTTGTTGGTCGTAAGATATTGCTGGAGCCTCCTGTTAAATCACTATCATGAGTGCTACCCCTGTGTGTCAAAGGATCTCATGTGTATACATGTCTATTATGTAGCTACAGTATGCATGTATCTAAGCATTTTTAAATAAATTACTGATTTCTGGGTGGATCTTAAGCAGATCCTCTTCTAACATGAATTCCCCGCCTGGTTAACTTCAGAAACAGATCACTGCCTGGAAACTGATCACATTGAAAGGATCACATTTATGGCTGGGATTGAATTAATTCATATTATTGCCAACCCACTAAGTAACTTACAAATAAACCTAATTAATGAAATCAATGAAACTAATGAATACATGTGGTATTCCAAGGATTCGAACCTAGGATACTCACACCAAAATTCCGCACACTAACCATTACGCTATCAAGACTTTTTAAATAATGTAAGTTACCTGTTCAGGCAAATCCTCCATATCTTCTACCTTTCCTTCATCCACCAGTTCCAACTTGGCCATCAGCTGTGATAGTTTCCCAGCTTTCCGTCGCTCGTTGGCTTCGATGATCCGACACAAATGTTCCGTCAGCAGTTCCTTCTTCTCTAACCGATTGAAGAGTTGTAGTTTGGCCTCGATGAATTCTCTTTCCGCTTTGTCATAACGTTTTCTGTTGACAGATGAATGAGATGTTAGCATGGATGAAGTACAATGATACACAATAGGGTGGCGAACCGGGACAATGTTGTTTTAAGACTGAGTAGAGTGTGAGAGGAAATACAGGAAAATGTGAATGAAGTTCCATTGTTTAGGTCATTTAATCACTTTCAAGGGCATAATGGGAACTTTGGAGCATAACATTAACTTTGTATATATGATAATAATGACACAATATAAGGAACTCCCACACTGCACAGTGTGCACACATCCTATGGTTAAAACAAAATGTTAGCCCATATACGACAACCTGTTTGGAAGA
The DNA here is from genome assembly GCA_032716605.1 of Paralithodes platypus. Taxonomy (NCBI): domain Eukaryota; kingdom Metazoa; phylum Arthropoda; class Malacostraca; order Decapoda; family Lithodidae; genus Paralithodes; species Paralithodes platypus. The sequence goes on along the minus strand of CM064493.1, from coordinate 32,854,484 downwards.
GAACCCTTGTCTGGCTTGAAGGAAAATCAAGTAAAAAGATCTCACTGGCTAAAAAGACAGTTCTGAGTTCTACACAGGTAGGCTATATATGTCTTGGTCACCTGAATCCTGATGGCCACTCTCCATACTGCACGGTCCAATATTGTTCTTGTTGGTTACTCTCTCATTGTGGCATTGCACATTTGTCTGACCATACTCATTCAGTGCAGTCAAGTCTTGGGGTGTCATCTTTGACTACTCAATCTTCTTTGACTACTCATTTTGTGTTCTTCTATTTCATAATTCTATTTTACTAAAGCATTATTTCCACATAGCGATTTTTATAAGTTCTTTTGTCTTTTTTTTTGTGTCGCCCCTGTTCTGATTTGTTTGTTTTGTAAGTTTTACATTATAATAATCTCATAACCATAAAGCAGCACACTACGATATCACACATGCAGTATAATAAATAAGGAGAGAACCAGTGTTATCAACTAAGGACTCACTGTGCCTAGGAGAAAGCAATACTGGTGATTTCAATCCAGTTTTTAAGTATGGCTACATCAATAGAAAATAGGAATTCTAACTTCCCCAAGTTTTCCATGATCTGTGATTCTGTGGTAGCTTGCTTTCTTCACTCTCTCTTTTTATCTTCTGTTTTGTCGAGGATAAGCAATATTCTGTACCGGAATTTATTTTTCTCTTTTGTATATTCATACATTCTGTCTCTCTCAGCCAACAAAAAAATAAATCTACACAATTGGCTAAAACTTACTGCGCCTCGGAGAAAACAATACTGGCCATCTCAATCTGGTCCCTCAGTATAGCCACATCAGTAGAGAGGAGGGAGTCTAACTTCCCCAATTCTGTCTTGATCTGTTGTAGCTTGTGTTCCTCACTCCGAGTTTTTTGGCTCCTGAAGTGAGTAAAAACACAATAAAATAAATACAAAATCAGGAATTAATACAATAGGCAATACAGTATAAATAAATAAAAATGCTTTGGTAGAAAGGAACACTAAATTAAGTCAAATCAGATTAATATCCCATATCTGTCTTACATATTCATACGGTATGTACTGTATGTATGTATATACTCTGGCACATACTCCATTTTTTATATATATATTTGTTTTCTTTATATTGGGGGTGGCCGACTCGAGACAGAGCCTCGATTAATACGGTACTATATTTATTAACATAACTCAACCAATTTCAAGTTGGTAGTATGTGTATTGATTCTGCATATTAACTGGAACACCGGTACTTTACTCACTCCATGAAGGAGAGAATGAACTTAATCACCCCAACTTACCTATCAGCAATGGCTTTAACCAACAACTCCCTTCTCTTCTTGTTCTGAGCTTCCATCTGCTTTTGTCGTTCCTGCAGTCGTTCCAGAGTGATGGCTTCCTTCTCTAACTTCTTCACCTCATCTTCTTCCTCTTCCTCTGGTGTTTCCTGGATGTCATCTCTGCGATCACTGGTTGGGATCACCTCGTAAGAATTGTTGTCTTTCAGGCGTAGTTTGACGTTCTTAGCTTGACTGCCTGTGAGATACCGGTGCCAATTATAGTACAATGCTCCCCCCCTAATATGTTAGTTTATGGGCAGCAAAATGTGTCGCATTTTACGAATTCACATATTGTGAAGCTAAGAATTAATGGGGAAAGAAGTAATGGTCAGACACCATTCCCGGGCTTGGTGTTCAGAACCCCATTATTGCCTACCGTACACACCCCATTTTCAGAATAACCTTTACTGGAAGAGAGGTACATTAGAATATTAAATAAAACAGCATAAAGAAGGCCATTTACCTTAGCTAAGAGGACTGCTAGATCGTCGTAGATTCGGGTGTAGTAATAATATTTAACATTAAAAATCAGTTCTTGGTCAAGCGGATGCACCAAAAATATTGTATTGGTCAGCAAATATAGAACTTTAACATAAAGATGGACTTGGCATATTACGGGGGAGCACTGTAATTATATTACGGGGGAGCACTGTAATTAGTACCGGTACTGTATGGAATGTGGGAGTTATAATAATAATAATAATAATAATAATAATAATAATAGTTGTTAAAGCTAGCGCATGCTAAGCTAGCTAAGGATAGCTCAATAAGGCCGATTAGGCGTATTTCCATTGGGGTCCTGTACTACTACCCCATCCCTTTGCTCATGAGGGATGGTAACGACTCAGTGCTTGTGAAAAATCTTTAATGCGCCGAGCGTGGGCGCGAACCCGGGCCTTCTGGGTGGAAGTCCGAGACGCTAGTCACTACACCAAGCGAGCCGCTAGTTAACTTGTTTGGCTCACAACCGAAGGTCCAGGGTTTGATTCTCTTACAGGGAGAGCTGGACCCAGATTCACTAACGGTCGTACGATCCGAAAACTCCCTTACCGTTCCCTTACGTCTCAACGCTGGTATTCACGAAGCGTCGTAGCGGCCATCTTTGATCGTAGGAAGCCCCTAAAATCCCCTTTCGCAAAGGGTGGTCCACACCACCCTTACATGAATTTGACCCGGATATAGGTACACAAATATCGATAACACAACCCGCGACCATAAAAAATTTGTCTGCAGTATAGCTCTTTATGACACACTAAGTCATTATTGAGGCAATAATAGCGAAATATGATTGTTAACTTGTGTTTACAACACCATTAAGGCATTTAATACAAAGTATGTATATATTTGGATCCTTAATGTCTTATGACAGGCCGAATTAAGCTATGAATAGCCTACATATGCCAGCCTAGACCTAGTCAAGGTTAATTGATGCACAAATTCATGTGCTGCGACAACACGTAGCCTACCATTAGTAGATTTTAACCCTCATTTATTGCGGAAATGTTTTATTCCAACTCCCCACCACCTCTGAGTTAGATTAGGGTAGCCTATTCCTCAACAAATTTGAAAGTATCACAGGAACAAAATGAGGTTTAATTCTAGTTTCGCTTTCACAGCATACTCATAAATTTCTATGGCTACTTTAGAGTTGTCATATACCATACTTAATTCCTATATATGTCCAAAGCGGCAGAAATGCATTATAAGGAATTATACCTACTGTAAAAATAAATAATATTTTCTCCCCATATGCGGCACCATAGCTATTACATAATACTAGGTTAGGTTAGGTAAGGTTGTTAGGTTTGGCTAATGTCGTTAATGTAGTTTATTATCATTATATTACGTCTTTTACCCAGCAATTTCCCTGATCTTCATAGTTGGTCGGGAAGCTATGCCTTTACAACGGCGCCTCCCTTTTGTCGCTGTGTACGTGAAACTAGAATTTTACCCAAAATGATGAAAAGAATTACCCTAGGCCTAGCCTAAAAAATGAATAAATAATAAACGCTGTGTGAATAATTTTGTTTAGCCTAGCCTAGGCTATAACCTATGTTTATTTTGAAAAAGTTAGGGCTATTTAGGCTAGACAAGTTAGGCCTATGTATGGTATTTTGGTTAGGCTAGCAATGCCTAGCTGGGTTAGATTAGGGTAGCCTATTTCCTCAACAAATTTGAAAGTATCACAGGAAAAAAAACATGAAAAGAATTACCCTAGGCATAGTCTAAACAAAAAATAAGGTAAATCTACAGTTATACTACCCCTCCCCCACTACCTCCCCCCTTCAAAACACACCTTTTAGCATCTTTTTGGATGGTTCAGCTGACGCGGAAACTGGAATAAAACGTATTTTGATAAAAATTTATCACCAACCAGATAAGAGTTTGTCAGGTAATTTGTTGTTGTTTTTTCTTTTTTCTTTGATATACAGTGTTGTTTAATACCGAGGACTGTCGCATTTTAGTATTTTTAACATTAGCCTAACCTAACCTAACCAAAAACTAACCTGTCTCGCGACCAGTCTAAACCCAGCTCACGTTCCCTATTTATGGGTGCGCGACGGTCTAAACCCAGCTCACGTTCCCTGTTTATGGGTTCGCGAAGGTTTGTAATACTACAATGTATCTATTTCAAGTCAAATATAAATTTCCGCGCATCATCAAATCATACTAAGTCTACTACTAATAATATTAACCCATTAGTACCAACAGAATAGCGACAAAATAGGGGTAGTATAACTGTAGATTTATCAAAAATAATAGGCTAGCCTATATGGTGTCGTGAATATTTTTGTTTAGCCTAGCCTAGGATATAACCTAGGTTTATTTTGAAAAAGTTAGGGCTATTTAGGCTAGAAAAGTTAGGCCTATGTATGGTATTTTGGTTAGGCTAGCAATGCCTAGCTTGGTGTAGCCTAAGCATGGTAAAGTAGAAGCCTAGCAGGTTAAGATGGTGTTTGCAGGCATACCGTCCTCATTGTTAACTAGCTGTTATTAGTCCCATGCAGGTAATATATTTGATGATGGCAATAAGTCATGGGAGGTGAGGGGGACAAAGCCCCCCTCAACCTATCATTATTTCCCATGGCCAACTGTTGGATAATAGATTTTGAGGAGGCCTATGCTAGGCCTTTTTGAAAAGGTAGATAGGCCTTGAGGTGTTGTGAATACAAAAAAAATTACCCTAGGCCTATTTTGAAAAATTAGGCCTAGGCCTAGGCTAAGTCTGGCATTTTGGCTTGGCTAGAACTGCCTGTGTAGGCATAGACATAGTAAAGTCTGGCATTTTGGTTTGGCTCGCCCTGTCTAGGTGTAGACATGGTAAAGTAGAACAATATACTGTGGTTAAGGTATAAATAATACACTCCCAACTAGCCTAACATATGATTATCAATGATCAATCCGTCGAAAATCCTTTAACTTGGGCCACTAACAGGCTTCCCTGTAGCCTAGCTAGACTAATTTCTTATCATCAATTCACAAGATACTCTATTCTTCTTCCTGCTGGCTGTGGTGGATCGAATTAGCCATGCTAAACAATGACAAGCTCATAAATTAAAGTATATTAGGTTCTTCTTGGCACTTCAGTCATGTGGGTGACATATTGTTTATTTACAAAGGCCAAGCGCCTGATTGGTCAAGAGAAGCCTCGGTGAATATAACCGAAAGGGAGCCGTAAGGGAGCTCAACGATGCGTTCGTGAATACACCTTCCGCACTCCCTTAGGAACGATCGTAGGTTGCTGTACGACATCGCACGCTACGACCGTTAGTGAATCTGGGTCCTAACCTACACCAGACGAGCCCATCTTCACAGGGGAGCGTGCCACCCCTTCGAACAGCCTGCTGCACCAACTAGAAGTGTGGCAAACACTACAATAGGTGATAACAGAATAACAGATAAGAGGCAATCTCGTCACACTTTTTTTTTTTTTCTATATTCCAACTACTCCCTCTCGGGCATAGGCTGAGAGCCTGTGCATTCCACCGCTCAACACGGTGAAGCCTGTGAGGTCTTGTTCCAGTCTGGGGAGTGAGACATGTGAAGCATCCATCATGGCTCGAAGCAGCTCCATCTCTGAAGCGGCTGACACTGCCTCTGTTAACCTAGTAATAAACAGGAACCTACAGTAAATTGACAATGTGACATCTCATCTGGGCCTGGAGAGTTAAACTATGATAACCTGGATAATATACAGTAGCTAACAACTGTGTACAAATATAACTAACCAGAGGCTCCCAAGAACAATGACATGGATATGACCTTAACTAACTTTAACTTGACTTTAATGCAGTCACGCAGTGTTGTCCTGTGAACTAGTTCAACTGTGCTGCAGTTTGTACAACAGTTTCTATAGTATATTCATTATGACAAGTATAAATATCCCGATCCTCAAACCCTCATAACTCAATAAGGACATAACAAATCAAGCTCATACTTCTACCATTTGAAATAAGAGAACCTGCATAGTACACTAGATATGGAAATGTACAGCTCTCCCTGAGTTTCATGAGGCGTGGGGTCACAATTTCCAGACTGGTCATAATAAATAGACTTTAGTATCCCCGGCTTGACATTACTGGGAGGTTAACCATATATCAGTAACCAATAACCAGGGTAGGTGGGGCTCCTCATTTTAGCTGACAGTCCACCATATTCTTGAACATAAGACTTTCAAATAAATGTTTACGACATGAAAAGCATCAAGCCGTATATAAAACCATCTTAATCCTGCACTAATCCTGCAGTTTTCATTGTACTGAACTGTCAAGGGGTCTACACAGGCTACATACATACATACCGGAACATAAAATTTTGTATGTATGTATGACAAGTTTACATTCATGTAGGCATTATACAACATTTAAATGTTACCTGAGGAAGACTTGCAAGGCGACACAGCCGGTGACTGTGATTCGGTGGAGGAACTCTCAGCTGATTCGGAAGACTGTTGACTGGAAGAATGACCGGGGCTTGACATATCTGCATCCTGAAAAGTATTATCACAAATTACATAGACTATATATACATACTGTACATACATACATAAAATGTTAAGACAGAGTGTTCCACACATAAGTGCAGTTTCAGTCTCTTGTCCTAATGGCGGCGTACCAGGCAACCCTGTTAAGGGCTGCTTCACTTGTCAAGTTCTTGGATTTGAGATCGGCGCGTATAGTCCGATCCCAGGTCTTCCTCGGTCCACCCCTTGGTGCAGCTCCCTCCACAATCACAGACCTGCATTTTTTCACCCAATTTTGTTCATCCATTCTCTCCACATGTCCATACCGGTACCATCCCAGTCTACTTGTACGCATCACCTCGCTAATACTCTTTATACCTAAACGTCTCCTCAGCTCAACATTTGTTATTCTATCCTGTAGCCTGGCCCCACACATCCATCTCACCATTCTCATCTCATTACGCTCCATTCTGTTGACATCCTCTACTTTAACGGCCCACGTTTCTGAGGCATACGTCATTGCACTTCTAACACATGAGGCATACACCTTTCCCTTCAGGGGGAGAGGCATTCTTTTCATGGTCAGGATGGTCACTCCCTTTCCACACACTGCACATGGGTATGCACCGCTCTTTTCCACATTGCCTCGTCTCAATCTACAATGCATAACCTTGGTTTTGTTAATATTGACTCTTAAACCCTTGCTCGCCATGCCCTCTCTCCACTCTCTGAATTTGGCCTCAGCATCTTGCATACTGTCAGCTATTAGGACTAAATCGTCTGCATAAAACAGTTCCAACGGGAGTCCACCTCTAAAAACTCTAGACAGTGCCTCCAAGACCATAATAAAGAGGAGGGGGCTTTACACTGAACCCTGATGGACTCCAACACGGACTGCGAACTCATCACTCAGTACACCCTTCACCCTCACCGCACTTCGCGAATCCTCATACATCTTCATTATCACACGCACCAGCCACTCTTCCACACCAAGTTTCCTCATAGCCCACTGCACAACATCCCTAGGCACCCTATCAAAGGCCTTCTCCAGGTCTACAAACACAAAGTAAAGATCCATGCCTTTTAGTAAGTATCTTTCCTGTATCTGCCTGACTATGAAGATAGCATCGGTTGTACCCCTTCCTGGCATAAAACCAAACTGCATATCATCAATAGAGATGCTTTGCCTGATCAAACCCTCAAGGACTCTCTCACAGACCTTCATGATTTGGTCAAGCATTTTCAGGCCCCTATAATTTCCTCTCTCTAGCGCATCCCCTTTTCCTTTGTACAGTATATATTTACTATCACACTTTTGAGCCAATCCTCTGGGATTTTTTCATCTTTAATGATGGTGTTTATCAACTCAGTGACTAAGTTTACACCAATCTCCCCTGAGGCTTTTATCATCTCAGCGACAATGTCGGAGCAACCTGGAGCTTTACCGTCCTTCATTTTATTGATTGCGTCGCTCACTATAGCTGGTGCTATCAAAGGATGGGGCCCAGATATTGGTTTTTCGATACTAAACTGTTCCTTATCCCATTCAAACTCTACATTTAGCAATCGTTCATAGTGTACCTTCCATGCTTCTCTGATTTCATTTTCTGCATACACAATCTTCCCATTATCATTTCTAACACACTGTTCACCTATAATATCCCTACTGTCATTTTTAACTCGCCTAGCTAGGTTGAAGATCCCATTGGGATTGTCAGTGTTACACACTTGTTCGAGGACCAGGTCCTTAATGCGATTTTTAGCATTGTAAATAACTCTTTTGGCAGTTCGTTTAGCTGCCTGGTATTCCTCCTTTCTTCCATGCTTTCTTACAGTAGATCCTCTGGAAAAAGGCAAACTAGGCCTGTGTATCCAGCTCAGTACCAGTACTTGAACTGCTGCGGTCGTTGTTGTTGTTGTTGTTGTTCCCTAAGCTGCTTGGCCGAACAGCCCCGAGTCCCTGAGGAAGGCCATGGCCACGATCGGGCTTTCCCACAGAGCTCTCATTGAGTGTAGGTTGTGTTGTTGGCGTAAGTGGTTGTGTGAAATGCAGTCTTCTATGATGTGTTTAATGGTATGGGGTGCTGTGTTACATCCCGGGCAGGCGTCGACAACGGAGTCATCCAGTCTCTTCTGATAGCTCAGGAGAGCTGGATGGTGTCCGCATCTCAGCCTGGCCAGGTGGACTCTGTCCTCGCGAGGGAGGGAGGATTCGGAAGGATGGATTTCGGGAGGTCGTGCATGCAGCTGCGTGTTGTCTGTGAGTGAGTGGATGGATTGGCGAGAGATATGAGTATGGATGTGCTTCTGGAAGTTGGTTCGGGGTGGGCAGGGAGGGAGAGAGGACAATAATTGTGTGTGATACCGTGTGCTGGGTGTTGTTTTGATATTTCTTGGTGTCTGTGGGTGTGTTGCCATGTAGTTTAGTGGGTGGTCTTGGTTCGTGGAGGCTGCTGCCAGGAATTGAGTGCCTCTCATGTCCAGATGGTCTTTGACTTTGAGGATTTTTGTTTCTTGATGTAGATGATCTGTGGGTGAAGTAGCTGTGCAGCCTGTAATGATCTTCAGGGCTTTGTTTTGAATAGTCTGTAAGGTCTTATGATGTGTTTCAGCTAGGTTAGAAGCCCAGGCTGGGCTTGCGTATTCCATTACTGATCTTATGTATTGTTTATATACTGTGGTGGTAGTTTCTTTGTTGTGTCCAAATTTTGTGTGAGCAAGTGACCTGAGGGCGTTAAGTCTGGGTGTCAGTTTCTTTTTAATGTTTGTGGTGTGCTGTTTGAATGTCATATGAGTATCATATGTTACTCCTAGGATTTTGGGTGTGTGTGTATGTGTTAGGGGTGTGTTGTTTATGGTGAGTTGAGGGATGTATTCGTGTTCACCTGTCCAGCTTGTGAGCAGGGTTGCGGTGGATTTGGCTGGGGCTAGATTAAGTCGGTTTGTAGTGCACCAGCCATGTAGTGTGTTGCGATAGGGTTGAAGGAGATCTGTTGCTCTTCTTGGGTCATGGTATTTACCTAATTGTTTACCTAATTGTGTGTGCATGTGAGTGTTATGTCATCTGCATAGGAGGCTAAGTTTATTTGGGGAGTATTGGGTGTAGTTATATCGTGCATGTACAGATTGAAGAGTGCGGGCGATAGGACGGATCCTTGTGGGACTCCGTTTGGAAAGTTTCTGATTTTAGATGACTGACCGGCAAAAGATACGTGTGCACATCTGCCTGCTAGGAAGTTGGCCAGCCACCTTTTTGTGTTGTTGTGCATGTTTGTGTTGTAGATTTTGTTTGTTAGGTTGTGGCGTGGGATGGCATCGAAGGCTTTACTAATGTCGAGTGTAGCTAATAGTGATCTGTGTGGTGGTCTAGCTGAGTTGATGCCGTCAAAAGCTCTTTGTGTAAGGTCTGTGAGAAGAGTGTTTGTGGAGTGCAGTGGCCTAAAGCCATGTTGTGTTGGAGCTAGGGGTAGGTCGGGTGTAATTAGTTGTAATACTAGGCGTTCCATGACTTTGGAGGGGGAGCAAAGGAGTGTGATGGGGCGGTGCGAGGAGGGTAGCGTGGGGTCTTTGTTGGGTTTGGGGAATGTGATGATGATACCATGCTTCCAAATGTCTGGTATTGTGTTGTGTGAATAGCTGTAGTTTGATATGTTAGTGAGTGTTTGTATGCCTTGTGGTCCCAGGTGTCTGAGGTGTATGTTGCTTATGTTGTCTAGGCCACAGGCGGGTGAGTGCTTGAGATTGTTGATGATATGCTTTGTCTGGTGAAGGGTGTATAGTCAGGGTCTGTGGGGAATTGTCTCTTACGTCGGATGACACGTCGGTCGTCTTTGTGAGGTTTTAGGTGGCTGACATGTGAGAAGTGATTGATGAGAGTGTTTGCTTGTTGTTTACATGAAGGAGTAGAGTCTGTTGTTGTGATTGCAGCATGTGATTGTGTTGTGTTGCTGTTGGAAAGTGTGATGCTGTTTAGTGTTTTGTAGAGTTTTTTGGGGTTTGTTTTATGATCAAGTGTTTGTAGGAAGTTATTCCAATTTAGTTTTTGTTGTTCTTGTATTTTGTTGTTAGTTTGGGTGTTGAGTGCTTGAATTTGTTGTGTGATGTCTTGTGTGTGGGGTGCTGGGGAGTGTTTCAGTGTGTCGCGTTGTCTGATGAGGTTTTGAATTTCTGGTGTGAAGTTGGGGTTGTGTCTTTTTCTGTTACCTCTTGGAATGTGTTTCTTGTCAGCGTTTTGGATAGTTTTATTGAGTACCGGTATGTGTACAGCATTGTTGATGTTAGTGATGGGTGTACTGTTTAGAGTTGTGAAGTGTTGTTCTGTCTCATTTGTAAATGCTTCCCAGTTAGCTCTTTTATAATTGGTGTATGTGTGTTTGTGGCTAGCTGGGGTGAGTCTGGTTTTGGTGGTGATAATGATCGGGAGGTGGTCAGAGCCTAAGGTTCTGACCACCCTCCAGGATGTTGTGGGGGCGAGTTCTGGGGAGCAAAAGGTGATGTCTGGAGATGATGGGTTATAGAGGGCTTGGTGAGGAATATGGGTATGTTGATGGATGTCGTTAAGGATGATGAGGTTATCTGTTTGGTTTTGTAGTACCAGCCCTCTGTCTGTGTCGGGGTTGTCGACAAACCAGGCCGACGTCTTGGCGTTGAAGTCACCACCCAGGATGATGTGTGGGGTGTTTGTGATGTGTTGTAAGTGTGGTCTGTATTCATTTGGTACTGTAGGGGATGTTTGGGGAGGGATGTATGTGTATGTAGTTTAGTAAAATTTGCCAGAACGTCCCGGACTTCCCAAACTTGACTACTTCCTTTAACGTGACGATAGTGCGTTGTTATATGTGCGATTAGTTTGCTTGGGAAACAGATTAACTTGCTCATGTAGTAATGTACACCCTATGTGGTGGATTGTGTTCTTTTATTTAATAATTTTCATTTTAGTAAACGTTGTTTCCACATAGCGATTTTGATAATTTAATTTGACTTTATATTGTCCTTGTCCCAATTTTGGTTTGTTTAGTTTGCAAGTTTTACATTTTAATTTATGATGGTTATGTTGGATTTGTTGCCAGTGCGTATTTGAATTGATTGTATTTCTGTTGTGTTATCATTTGGGGGGAGGAGGGATTTGGTTTGTACACTGGTTACTATGTATGATATTTCATTGTGTACCAGGGTGATGAGTCCACCGCCCCCGCCGACAGCCCGGTCTTGTCTGATGATGGTGAAATTATGAAATGTGGGTGTTTTTTGTGATGTGCGGAGTTTTGTTTCTTGTAAGATGGCAATGTGTATGTTGTGTTGTTTGATGAAGTGTGAGAGTTTGTGTTTCTTTGTGTTAATGTCATCTATGTTCAATTGGAGAATGTTAATGTTATGTGCACGATGTATGTTGGGTGCTGCTGCACGAGGATGGGGTGGGGGTGAGGGAGGGGCTGGAGGTTGGGATGGGTGAGGTGGGGATGGGGATTGGGGAGCAGGAGATGGGGGTTGGAATGGATTAGGATGGGGTGTGGTGTGTTGAGTTGAGGATGTGGATGGTATGGGAAGGTTAGGTGGGTTAGGGAGGAGAGGTGGACGGGTTTTAGGGGGGGGGAGTGGTGTGTTGAGTTGAGGATGTGGATGGTATGGGAAGGTTAGGTGGGTTAGGGAGGAGAGGTGGACGGGTTTTAGGGGGGTCGTTCACGGTGTTGGCGGCGGCGGTAGCAGACGCAACATTTTTACTATTCTGTATTTTTGCTTTATAATCAAACTTCAAATCTTGTCTTCCCCATGCTTTATCAAGATTACTTTCAAACTCCCTTATTGATTCGGAATCGACTACATACTGGGGCAGTGCGTTCCACTCATTTACCACTCTATCACAAAATGAGTTCTTTGCCTTTTCAAGCCTATTTCTTTCTTTGTAAATTTTCTTAAGAGTGTCCTCTCGTTCTTGTTCCCTCCCGCATCAAGAAGATACCTTCACACACATCCTCATCATACTTTCCTGACACTATCTTAAAAGTCTCTATCATATCCCCTCTCTTTCTCCTATATGCCAGTGTCCTCAACCTCTGCTCATAGCCCGCGTTCTTCAATATTGGTACTAGCTTGCTAGCTCTCCTCTGCTTCTATATCCTTTACCATATATGGAGCCCACACCTGGTTCGCATATTCCAGGTGCGGCCTAACCAGCGCTGTATAGAGATTCCTGAAGATTTCTTCGTCAAGTGACACAAATGTCCTCCTTATCAGCCCTACAATTCTATTGGCTTTGTTTATCTTTTCCGCTAAATGTTCTGAGAAATTTAACTTATTGTCTATCACTACTCCTATATCCTTTTCTGCATTCACTTCCTCCATCGCTTCATACATACTGTATCCTACTTTGTCTATCTTGCTTGTCCCAATCCGCATGTACTTGCATTTCTCTTTCACAGCATGTTCTACCTCATCGTTCCACCACCAGGAGGTCTTATTCCTGGGGTGACCCTTTGTTTTCCCACAGACTTTGTCAGTGGCAGCGATAAGGCTATGCTTAAGAAAGTTCCATTGACTATTTACATCATTAGGCCTAGCTTCCTTATTTCTATTAATTTCCTCCAGTTCACTATGAAACCTATCCCTAACTTCCTTGTCCTTCAGCAGCCACAATTTCCTTTTGGGTATGTAAACCTTCTTGCGCTTAGGATCTCTGTATAAGCTCATGTCGCACACAAGTAGCTTATGCTGGGGGATACATTCTTCGCTCGGGATGACCTTTACATCTCGAACTAGTTTCCAGTCTTTCCTGTTAACCAAGAAGTAATCTATCTGGCTACTGGAGACCCCAGAGTTATATGTGATCAGGTGGCTCTGTCTTTTCTTGAACTTTGTGTTACACACAATCATGTTGAGTGCAACGCAGGACTCCAATATATATTCGCCTTCTAGGTTTCTCCTTCCGTAACCATTTCCTGTACATACAGTATATACATAATATGTCCTAATTGCATCATTCGCAGCAGCCCTATTCTGGGTTGCTTCCCTTGTCAGGTTATTAAATATGGGATATAGGCTACTCTTACAACATGATCCTATGTATTTCTAGGTCTACAGAAGAAAGATAATATTATGTATGTCATTCCTGCTTGGTGAATGCAGTATACTATAACTTATCAGTATTGTATAGAATCCTTATGAGGTCTCTGGCAAAGTTGTCTATTATAAAAATACTTCATCAGCATCAGGACCGGTACATCACTCACCAACTCATATAATCAATGAATACACCAACTTCTATCTATCTACCGGGTATCTATCTATTGCCAGACGCCTTGATCCGTGAGAGAGTAGCTACAAGTTAATCATCTCCATGCTCCTCTAGCCTGGGGTGGCAGTGTAAGTGGGGTGGCAGTATAAGACTGAGACAACTTGGTTACCTTCAATCAAGTGACGTGTATAAATAATATGGTGTCGTCATTTAGTGTGGCAGAAAGGAAGCAATCAGTGCAACACCTTGAAGCTCCACTGTGACCATCTAGAGCGACAAATGAAGCACCCAACATCTTGAAGCTTCAAATTGCTAATCTCGGGGCCTCACAAGAGTTACAGGCTTCTGAACAGGTTACAGTCCCGTGGTTGAAAAATAGGAAAAAAATAAAAAAGAAAAAATATATACCGTAGCCTATAATATTCCAGGGGTTGTGTGGCTATAACTCAATACCGTACATCAACATATTTAGAAAACAATATGTATACGAATCAATAAACTAACTAATCTGTCAATTAATCACTGAACAAACAAGCCAATTAATCAACCACCAAACCATTTAATCATTTTAATGAATACCTGTATATAAACCTATCAATCAATATTATCAACTATACCGGCTTACAAATGACAAGAGGTGCATGGAGGCGACTCATTTGAAATAGAGAGACCATCAACTTACTCCAGAGTTAGATAGCCTGGCCTGGGGTGGTACTGGAGTGTATGTTTGAGGCAACTTGGTGTAACCCATTGTTCCTGATGTTCGACCTCGACCCATAACTCTACCGCCTCTCAGTCGTCGAACACTCGGTCCACTCGGACGCACATTTCCCCGCGATACTGAAATATAAAAATATCATTAACATAACATAGATGGGAAGGCTTTAGAACAGTTATAAGATAAAGTAAGAAATAATTTTTATTGAGTGGACTGACACAGTGACACACACCAGTTTCCTCGAAAATTATTGTCAGTGAGTCAGTCCCCTGCAGAAATACCAACAATAATGAGTAGGCTAGGCTAATAAGGATGTGGAAGTGCAATGAAATTATACCACTTAACTTGGGCCTAGCCTATATTTAAGCGGTCAAAATAAAAACATAAAATATTACTACTTTAGCCTAGGCTACATCAAATCAAACAATAAATGTAAGACTGAAAAGATCGATAATCTTCAAGGACACTACATCCACCTTATTAGAAACAATTTATTAGGGAAAATAGGCACCAACAGATTCGCCATATTTTTCTCCATATAGTCCGCATCGAGGATTTTCGTTATCAACAAATTGAAAAAATACCCTTTTCACAGAAAAATACACCAACAATGTCAAATAGCGGGGATGTGGGGGCGGCAGCCCCCACCCATAATAATAGGATAGGTTGTTAGGTTAGGCTAGCTAATGTCCTTTCAAAGGGGTATAGGCTAGTAAACACTAGGATAGCTTATACCCGGTCAGAGGTAAGAAGAAGAAGAAGAAGAGTCCTGGGTAGCATTCAAGAAGACTACTGCAGGACTCTTCTTCTTCTTCTTCTTACCTCTGACCGGGTATAGGCTATCCGGTAGCATTCAAGGAGACTACTGCAGGACTCTTCTTCTTCTTCTTTTTACCTCTGACCGGGTATAGGCTATCCTAGTGTTTACTAGCCTAAACCCCTTTGAAAGGACATTAGCCTAACCTAACAACCTTACCTAACCTAGTATTATAGGTGGGGGCTGCCGCCCCCACACCCCCGCTTTGACTTAGATTTTTGGTGTATTTGTCTGTGAAGTGGGTATTTTTCAATTGGTTGATAACGAAAATCGGTACGATTTTAGTTACTGGACACCTATTTGACAGGTACCACCGAGGATTTAATACATATTTGTTTTCGGTTTCCACGCATCCAACACCAAGCTACACCTTTTTCTGGTCCGGTAATAGTATTGAAAACGATATAATAACTTTTTAAATGTGGTTTTCGACGAGAATAAAACGGGGAGTTTGGGCCGAAAATCGGCGGCGGGGGGAGTCCGTCGTCGCTTCGGATCGTCGCGGTTTGTTTACCCAGGACGCTCGAGGTTACTACGGCCAGCTGTTTTACTTGCCCCCCTGCTGGCCACATAGATGACGATTATTATAATTCACGGGGGGGTGAGGGGGGCAGAGCCCCCCCTCAACCCTGTCCTGTATCCCACGCCCTATAACGCAAGTTTTTATAAAAAAATTGACCCAACAAGCTTAGCCATTTTAAGTCGACCGCCAAGGCGGCGGGACCGGGAAGTCACTCCGAGCGTAAAGTAAACAAAGCGACGCTACTTCCACGAACGCAACCGAGTTGTCTTTATATATCGTCTCATATTATCATTATTAAAGTGTCCCTATTGCTTTTTTAGTGTTTCGAACACCAGAAAAGGGTGTAGCTTGGTGTTGGATGCGTGGAAACCGAAAAAAAATATGTATTAAATAGTTGGCGGTACCTGTCCAATAGGTCTTCTTCTTCTTCTTCTTTTTGTGGAGCTGCTGTCCAGTAACTAAAATCGTACCCGAAAATCCTCCATGCGGACTAGGCTTAGGCCTATATGGAGAAAAATATGGCGAATCTATTGGTGCCTATTTTCCCTAATAAATTGTTTCTCATAACGCCGCACTAGTGTCCTTGAATATTATCGGCTATCCTATCCTAGTGTTTACTAGCCTATACCCCTTTGAAAGGACATTAGCCTAACCTAACCTATCCTAGTATTATAGGTGGGGGCTGCCGCCCCCACTTTGACTTAGATTTTTGGTGTATTTGTCTGTGAAGTGGGTATTTTTCAATTTGTTGATAACGAAAATCGGTCAATATACAGGAGGCGCTACAATATAGGTAGCAAAATTCTAATGGTAGTTTTGGGTTCCTATCATCATATGCTTCATTTCTATATACTTTTTATCTCCGGGAAAAAAACAAAAAATCTTGGGTTTTTTATGTTTTTCTTGGATTTTGTTTTTATTTTTTTTATTAACCTAACCAAAAAACCTAACCTAACCTAACCTAAATGTATTTGGGGGCTATTAGGTTAGGTTTAGGTTAGGTTTTTTGGTTAGGTTAATGACCAAAACAAAAAATCCCAAGAAAATAAATGAAAAATCCCAAGATTTTTTTTTCTTTTTCCCGGGGATAAAAAGTATATAGAAATGAAGCATATGATGATAGGAACCCAAAACTACCATTATAATTTTGCTACCTATATTGTAGCGCCTCCTGTATATTGACCCGAAAATCCTCCATGCGGACTAGGCTATATAGGCCTATGGCAAATCTATTGGTGCCTATTTTCTCTAATAAATTGTTTCTCATAACGTTGCACTAGTGTCCTTGAATATTATCGAGTCCTGCTGTAGTCTCCTTGAATGCTACCAAAAGATCCTCTTCGAAACATTCAGCAAATATAAATTTTGGAAGAAAATGGACAGTAAAAATCATAACCTTGAAAACACGCGAAATACATTTAGGCCTAGCCTACCTCAAACGATCGAAAAACTGCATAAATTTCAAAAGTTTCAACTCAAATAAAACCTTAATATATACACATTGTCTCTGTTGATACCTTTCTCATCTCTTTTTCCATTATCAGGGTGTAATTTGTTAATATCTTCGTCGGTAAAGCCAGCCCATCCTCTTGACGTCATATTGTTTACATCTGTTACAAACAGTAACCAACCTTACCTCCTAATTAAACTACTAAAACTATTTAAATAAAACTAGAATTTGAATATTTCTTTACATGTGTAACTAAATATATGAATATATAATATATATATGTGTGCAATATTTACAGTTATCTAATAATCAAAGGTATTATAATGAAAACATGATCGCACATTTCTCGCAAAGGTTGGCTGTCCTGAAAAAGTGCCAGACAGTCAGAGGGGGCGTAAATGTAACATTATTTATGTATGTAATGGACCTGCAAATTATATATATTCCTAAATATGGCCACAATATTGTAAATAAAAGCTAATTATATGTATACTGAGATACGAAGAAGAGAGAGAGAGAGAGAGAGAGAGAGAGAAGCGCCACACACACACACACATTAGGATGTTAATGGGACATTAAAAACATGTTCACCTTTTCCTCAGCCTTATACTGTTCTATTAAATGACTATTTATAATAGCTAACATGTGTAGCCTACTGTACAATCAGTTAATGAATCTACAGTAGATAGCTCTTCCAATCCTATCACAATACTTTTTTCACAATCAAACTTGCTTTCCGAGACCAACAGTCTGCAGGCTACATATGTCCCTAAGCGATATAAGCTGAACTAAAGTGGACATTACACGAGAGCTTTTGTCGTGAATTTTCGATGGTCATCATTGTTCCACCAACATTTCTGGGATATTTTGCACTGGTATCAGAAATTGGGCTGAAAATCGGTAAAATTAGGTGACTACATGGGGACAGGGGGCTAGGAATCCTCCTCTCCTTGTATAATTCTCCTACCTGATGAGACAGAGAAACGGGAGAAGGAACGCGAGATTGGTCCCAGCCCCTGAGAATAGGAACTTTAAATGTTGTTTCTGTTCAGGCTCTGTCTCGTGTCGGCTACCCCCAGCAATGGGGTATGTGCCTGAGTATATACATGCATACATAGGTGAAAACGTTATTTAAAGTTTTCTTCATAAGCTGCCAGACTAGTGTTGACGATAAATATTGAGGGGAAAGCACTGATGTAGACCTAATACCGGTCTTTATGTCTGAATTATGAATGTAATCTCCCAACAGCTGATAACAAACAGAAGCCTGATAGCAGAATACAAATTTACTGAAACTCTAGACAAAAAGGTATGAACAGCATATTAAAACAATTTATATTTGTCATTACCATATGTCTGCAATAAACATACGGACATGTTTAGGCTGGTCAAGATGATAATCTCCAAAGAAAAGACACCAACAGCTCTCAATTAATGGTAGTAGCTCAGTATTTATTACTATTTATATATCTAGTTTATATACATATACATAGAGAGCCTTTTGCTTTACAGACCTTTTCTTCCACTGTCTTAGTACATGGGAATCAATCGTTTACCAGCTAATTTTAAGGTCGGTTTACGTGGTTGAAATAAAATGGTCTGTGTATCTATGTAACTATATACCCCCCCCCCCTCTCTCTCTCTCTCACTCTATCTCTCTCTATCTGTCCACACTAACCACGGAACAAGCCACACCATCCATCACAACTAACAACTACCATTAAACAGTAGCCACTCTGTAATTAGTGCAGCTTGTATTAAGATGACAGAGAGAGAGAGAGAGTGAGAGTGAGTGCGGGTGAGAGTGAGAATGATAATGAGTGACAGAGAACAGAAATTTGTTTTGATGGGTGGGGCAGAGATAAGAGGCAAAACAATTTACTTACAGAATATAAATGAGAATGAGATAAAATCTCTCTCTCTCTCTCATATTGATAATTTTCTAATATTTCGGATGAGAGTAGGAACGTGAGAATTAATATTCTAATATTCTTGTGGTTAAAGAAAACGGAACTGTTTTTGTGTGACTGGGTTGCAATCACACACACACATATTTATACATATGTCATGTTTCCAGGGTATTTTTATTATTATTTATACTTCATTTGGCTAACTTTCTTAATTTCCTCTAAGAGACACTTACTATGAGCAACAGAGAGAGAGAGAGAGAGAGTAACTGATAGGTAGGAAAACAAAGACACTTTTAACATATTATCGGATAGAAAAGTAAATATACCGGTATTAAATACATAAACTTATTGATAAACAAAATGATACACTCGTATTTAGATATATGTATAGAAAAAAAAGAACATGAGTTTCAGATATTTTTCATGCAAACACAAATAATAATTAATACTATTATTTGATATATAGAGAACCATTCTAAAGTAATGCTCGTGGAATGCTGTACACGAAATTGTGAGAAATAACTGAGAGAGAGAGAGAGAGAGAGAGAGAGAGAGAGAGAGAGAGAGAGAGAGAGAGAGAATACTACCAGATAAAGTCTATAATAAAAGAAAATGACCCAAGAAAGCAGTTATTTAGTAAGTATTGTTCGTTCAGCTCCTGGTGATGAATAAGATAAATACATGGAAGACAGTATTTGAGAAACTCCATCAAAATGCCTTAGTAGATAAAAGTAAGTCCTGGAAGACAATGTATGTTCTTATACAAAGATACGACCAAGCTAACAAGAACATTGTGGTCTATGTAATGTCATATATATTTTTAGCAACTATATTTATGTTGCCTATAGAAAGGTCCCCATCTGCATTTTGCTGAATGGGACAATTTACCACTTGAGAGTTTCGTTCTATAAGGAAGTTGGAGCTGTAGACATCGATATTTAGCAGAATTACCAGCTAAAATATGGTCGTTGTACATTCATAAATACATCAAACCCAATTCAACATACCTTGCATCCATTAGAAACCTACATTATTATTGTATTTATGTTTTATGTCAATGTTTATGGCTCCAACTTCCTTATAGCCTGAAACTCGCAAGTGGTCAATTGCATACCCAACCCTGCAACAGTGGGGGATAAAAAAAAATTTTTTTTTTTTTTTTTTTTTTTTTGCATTTATTTTTCGAGACATCAAGCTGAACTAAGACAAATTTAGGAAGTTTCTAGTTAGTGCATAAGAAAACTGCATACTCAAACTTGCAAAAGTGCACATTGCAGATATTGCGCAGGAAGCATGCGTTTATTTTGGGAATTTTTTAACTGGGAACTATTATTTACCTTCACTTCAGAGACGATTAACCAGTTCTGTACCGGTGACGTCTTTTGTTTGATTTCAGCTACATTTAGACGATGTTTTGAAGCTTAAGAAGGATATATATGGTAGCTCAAAAGATTAATTGAGATAGTAATTGTAATTGGTAGACTTCCTTCCTAAGCTAAATAAAATCGTCTATTATTAGCCAGAATATAATGAAAAAGATGTCACCGGTACAGAAGGGGTTAACACTATAATCCATTTATTATAGGTTGGTCAGATATTGTAACCCCAAACCTCTGTAACTGTAAATTTCAACACCTATTCCCTGACTGACTCTTCCCATGAAATAGTAGTTTGATTACTGTAGTCCCTTTTGAGTTATGAGAGGTTGGAATCAAGATAGCTGGCCTACAGAATATAGTTATATATATATATATATATATATATATATATATATATATATATATATATATATATATATATATATACGATTGAATTGTACAGCATATAAAGAAAACAAGATTTCGACTCGACTTTATGGCTAAGTTAAAGATTGGGTTAAAAATAAAATGAAAAAGGTCCAAGATGTCGGAAGCTGTCCAATGTTTACTGAAGTGAAGAGGGAAATTAGGAGGATCCGGCTTAATCTTGCATGCGAGTAATTTACGACAATATGTTTACAGTAGCAGACATGTTGGATACCTTCCCTTACTATAGTCAACACGTAGGAAATATTACTCAACCAATGTCAATAACCTCTGCTTGACTCATGTTTACAAATACTTGTTACGAACAATATACAGAAAATAATTGGCAATAAATGTATACTACTCGTGCTCGTACTAATGTTAGCTAATTCTTAAGTTACAATGATTACACAGGATACATTACTAAACTAAAGTCAATAAAGTCAATAGTGAGTTCACTGCTCAATAGGTGGCGTTCTGAGAGTGAGGGTCTGAGTCTGGAGGGTGAGACGGTGAAGCACTTGAGCGAATCAACCAGCCGCTTCAGAGATGGAGCTGCTTCGAGCCATGATGGATGCTTCGCATGTCTCACTCCCCAGACTGGAACAAGACCTCACGGACTTCACCGTGTTGAGCGGTGGAATGTACAGGCTCTCAGCCTATGCCCGAGAGGGAGTAGTTGGAATATAGAAAAAAAAATAAAAATAAATAAACCTACCGAGTTCAGTCATTTTAGTTCATTCTTATGTATCGAGTCATTATAAAGGAAATACCATAGCGCTTATTGGAACGACATCAGGAGCGATCATAATTCTCTGATCGTTCTTTGCTTGTCAAACAATAGTGAACAACACGAACAGAAAATAATAGCTGCTTGGAACTGTTTGCTTAGAATACACAGTGAACTAAATCAATCTTGCGAAAATAGCTTACCAGTAGTTACGGGTGTTCAACCGTCTCTGTGGGTTCTTTACCCTCGCACAGCTTCTTGCTCTGTACAGGGCTAGTATGCGCTCAAGTCTAAAATATTGTTCGCATGTATGGGGAGGTTCCACCCATACCACACTTCTCGAAAGTACAGAGTCAAACGCATTTCGTCTCATCAACTCAATTCTGTTCAACTCTCTCACCCAAGATTGAACTGATTTCCCCAGTTTTTCTTCTACTCAACAAGTAAGCTTTGGAACTCTCTCCCTCAATCTGTCTTTCCCTCATCCTATAACTTAAAGTGCTTCAAGCTGCGTGTCTAGACATTTAGACTCTGACGTACCTTGAATTTGGCTCTCTGTCACTCTTTGAACTGGGGGGGGGGGGACTTGTTACAGTCAGCTTTGCCTTTTGTCTTCATACACATTGAAAACAAAAATAACAGAACTCCCTGAGTCCCTCTATAGATTGCAATGAGATCTTATAGCCAACCCAGGTGTTACCCATCACGAACCAAATCTGTTTTACCTTGTATGATCTTATAGCTTAAATAGAATCCTTCCTATCTCTTATTCCACCCATCATACAGCTAATCCCAAACTCTACCAATACGAACCATAACTATCATACCTTCCTTGATCTTATAGCTAACCTAGAACCCTACATACATAACACGAGGCAGAACAAAGAACTAAGAACACCCAACACCCAACCCATTTTGTCAGGTAGGTGAAGAACACAGAATACACGACAACAAAGAAGAGGGTAGCATAACTTTCCCCTATAGATGGCTATGGGATCCGGCTGCTTACCAAGAAAGTGTATTTCCTATTGAGTGTATGCAGGGCGTGACTAAGATGATGATGATGATGATGATGGGTGAGAGAGAGAAAGAGCGAGATAGAGTTAGAGTTAGAGTTAGTTTACGTTCTATGTGAGAGGATTAGTTTAGTCTAATTGTTGTGTGCAAGGTGTTTGTATATGCGTGCGTGTGTGTGCTGAAAGAGAGAGGGTGTGTGTGTGTGTGTTTGAGAGAGAGAGAGTACAAAGGAGTACAAAGACCGATAGCAGATAGAGAAGATAGTGGATATTGATGAACAGAAAGACGAGAGGAAGAAAGCAAACAAAATGGGAAGGAGGAAGAGTAAGAGAACACAATATAAATAAATAATACACTGAAGGAAAAAGAGAAAGGTAGAAAGGTTGCAACATATAGAAAGAGCGATGAACCTTGTGATTAAAGAAGGAATGGAGGGATGAAGAAAGGAAAAAGGGTAAAAGAGAAAGGAAGGAAGGAAGGAAGGAAGGGTAGAAAAGAGAAAGGAATGAAGGGAGGGAGGGATAAATGAAGGAAGGAAGGGAGGAATGAAAGAAGCTAGGAAGGAAGGATAAGAAAGAAAACCTGAAAGGATGGTGAGAAGAGAAGAAGGAAGGGAGGAAGGAAGGAAGGATTCAAGGAAGGAAGGAAGGAAGGAAGGAAAGAAGGAAGGAAGGAAGGAAGGAAGGATAAGAAGGGAAACAGAAAGGATGGTGAAAAGGTATATGGAGGAAGGGAAAGTTGGATGAATGAAGGAATGAAAGGAAGAACAAAACAATATACTAAGGAGGAAGAAAGGAAACACTAAGTGAAAATGGGAGGGAGGAAAGGAAATAACGTATTGAAGAATTGGCAAAACATAAATATGAAATCAAAACAACATAAATGAGAAGAAAGAAAGAATTAAGGAAGCAATAAACAAGGGTGAAACAGGAAGGAAGCAGGGAAAGTAAGATAAACAGGAAGAGGAAGAGAGAGCGGTGAGAGTTGCGGAGAAGAAAGAAAAAAGGAAGGAAGGAAGGAGGGAAGGAAGCCAAGGAGTAGAGTAAGGACCCGCACCTCATTCTCTCTCCAACTCTCGACCAAGACAGACACACCTATTCTCTCTCTTGCTCTCGCTCTTGCTCTCGACTCGCTCACACGGGAGAAAGAGAGACAGAGCGACCGAAAAGAGAGATAGAGACAGCAGAAGAGAGATAAGAGACACAATAATAGAAGAGACAAAAGGAGAGAGAAAAGGAATTAAATAAACAAAACTCGAGAGACAAAACCACGAAGTCTTATATTTTTTTATTAACTTGTGACAAATTCCAAAAACTTGCATACCACTAAATACTAAATTCGAGTTTAAAATGACTGAAAATTAACTAGTGACTGAAAACAGACAATTTGTGGGACGAAAAACAACATAAACAACTACAAAACAGACATTGGATCCCATTTCATATATTCGAATTTGAATATTTGAAAGAGGATCGTTGCAACTGATTTCAACGAAGAATCCTAACCGAAATAACCATCGATTTCGTTGACTGGTGGTGGCGGTTATAACGAATGCGGTACACGAACGACGCAGACCAGATGACGCAACTCTGAGACGTTGTACAAGACGTTATGAAGAAGGTAAGACTAGACGTTTTGTGAACTTAACCCTTTCACGCACATATGATGCAGAGGTTGCCAGATTAGCAATAACAAATAGAGTTCTCTCACTCTTATAATTACCTCTCCAAAATTAGTTTTCTGCCCACAGCTAACTCAAAGACAACTGCAGAGGTTGAAGTAACTAAACTAAAGGTTTCTAAATACCCCTGATGGTAACAAAGGCTTTAAAGTATCCCCAATAAGCATAACATCGCGTCATATGTCGGAGAGGGTTAAGGGAGCTCAGACGGTGTTGTGCAGCATAATTTACTGGTTCGACTCAATGGCTTAAGGAGGGGGTTTAGTTTGTTCTCTAAACCTCTATCAAACTTTTAAAAAACACCCACAAGACCCCTCTTCAATAAATTTTTTTAAATTTTTCGGTAGAAATTTTTTCCAGCCGAAGCCAAAGGCCGATTCCTCTTCAAATACAGGCTCGCTTTCGCTCGCCAGAAAAAATTGACACCTAAATGGCACGAAAGGTCTTAATATTGGCAAAGAAATGAGGCAAAAGGTCTGAAAATCGCCAAACTAATGGGGCGAATGTCTTGAAATCTCATAACTAATAGGGCTAAACATGAGGGAATAGGAAGACTCGAAAAATCAACTGCCCCCCTTAAATAATTCAGCACAAAGGCGATTTTCTTCGTTTATATTGGCTGGTACTTACCGGACGATTGTATTCAGCTTAAGAAGGATCTCTAGGAATCAAAGGGTCACAAGCTATCTCAATATACTCCTTTGACTCCAAAGATTCTTCCTAAGCTAAACAAAATTGTATAATAATAAACAGAATAAAGCTAAGAAATATAAATGGATATCAGTTATTATTAAATAAAATATAAATGGATGACAGTTATTATTAAATAAAATATAAATGGATGACAGTTATTATTAAATAAAATATAAATGGATATCAGTTATTATTAAATAAAATATAAATGGATATCAGTTATTATTAAATAAAATATAAATGGATATCAGTTATTATTAAATAAAATCGCCTAGGATCAGTCAGGGTAATATCTGTACTGAAAAAGTACTTGGCATAGAATATTTGCATTCGCTTGTTTTCACGTTAAGTCCTACAGAACAAATGTTGTTAATACGTATAATATTCTGTCTATGGTGTTAAGAAATAATGATAACATAATGCAAACTTTAAAGTTCCTTCAGTCCAGAAGCTATCATGGAGGAGCAACTTTGCAGATTTTTTTTGTTTATGTTATGAGGTGAAGCTAATGTATTTAGCTGTTGTTTGCTGTACTGTATGTAGGCGTCTATTACGTTAGTTGCTTCTCTCCTGTATCCTATGCCCCTCTCCCCCTTCCTTTTTTCCCCATTTTAGGGAATAAAGAACTAGGGCGTCCCCCCCCCCCCCCCCGCCCCTATTGTATTATCTGGTTTGTGCTAGATACAGATTCAATTGGGTGCGGAATTATTAGCGTTCACGACTGTACCTTGATTGGACCATTTAAGAGTTTCAGGCTATAAGGAAGTTGGATTTGTAGCCATTGATATTTAGCAGAAATACGATTGTAGTGCATTTATATACACTTAATATCAAATTTAACATACAGTACTTTCTATCCATAAGAAGCTTACATTATTATTGCATTTCTGTATAATATCGATGTTTACGGTTCCAACTTCCTTATAACCTGAAACTCTCAAGTGTTCAATTGGTCTATCTATCAATCTTTCAATTTGAAGGGACACTGGTTACACATAATCTTACTTTATGTTTACCTATTCATAGTGCATGCAGTTAGGTACAGCACATGATTAGATTGGTATCCAGTATTCGATAAATGGATATCAATCGTGGGCATGTACTGTACTTATAACTGTCTTGATGGTGTAATGGTTTGAGCGTTTAAGATCTGTATGTGGTAAACCAGGTTCGAATCCCGGGAGGATCACAACAAATGTCATAAACCCCGCCCGTGTGACTGTTACTCCGGAAGTTTATGAATTTTGCGGCTATGGCAGGAATTGAGTGAGTGATATGTAGGTTAGGGCGGGGTTACGGACTAGTCACAAGGCAGGTTTTCAGGCGCTTTAACTAGCTAATATCAGTCTTTAATGGCTTGTGAATGAGTCTCGGATAAATACACAATTCAGTCTCAATAATCAATTAATTCACCCAGGTATTTAGTACCTGGAGTTGATAACAGTAGTACAATTGACCACTTGAGAGTTTTGGTCTATAAGGAAGTTGGAGCCGTGGCCATCAATATTTAAGTGATTTATCAGCAAAAATACGGTCATAATACATATATAAATACATAAAACCAAACTGATCATACCTTTTATCCATCAGAAACCAACATTATAATTGCATTTCTCTATAATATCGATGTTCACGGCTCCAACTTCCTTATAGAACGAAACTCGCAAGTGGTCATTAGTGAGGAATAGAAATGTGATGTAAGTTAAAGGGATTACAGGCTTAAAGAATATATACATGTGATTAAGTCGATTAAATCTTATTAATGTGGAGTTAAGTCCGATTACAGGCTTAAAAATAAAAAGATTATAAAATATATATAAAAATGTGATGTAGAGTTCAGTCTAAGGGAATAAAAAAGTTAAAGTCGAAAATTAAAGGATGTAGAGTTAAAGTCGATTACAGGCTTAAAAGAATATATATTAAATACATAAATACACGACAAAACTGCTCGTGTTATGCCACCTTAAGAAGAGATGGGTCGTTTTTCTGGTCCCTCTTCTTCCTCATGTTTAGCCCATTAGTTTTCTGATTTTAAGACATTCGGTCCATTAGTTTGGCGATTTTAAGACCTTTCGCCCCTTTTCTTTGTCAATATTAAGACTTTTCGTGTCATTTAGGTGTCGATGTTTTCTTGGCGAGCGAAAACGAGCCTGTAAAACATAATAAATGTAAGAGGAACCGACCTTCGGCCGGAAAATGTTTCTATCAAAAAATTTACAAAATTATCTTGAAGGAGGGTCTTGGGAGGGTGTTTATTTTTGATCAACCTTGATGGAGTTCTAGGTAGAAAAATACGAAAATAATAATAAAGATATATATAAATGAGCAAATAAATAAGTCATCCCCCCCCCCCCCAACAAGGATGAGTTACACAAGCGTTCTTTAAGTTGTTGTTTTTTGTTTGTTTTTTTTGCAACTCCGATTTAGCAACCTCTGGCATACAATTTCGTAATAATTCAGTGACATAATAATCCCTCTACAGCTTAGTTGCCGATACCAGTGTAAAACATATTGAGAGAGAGAGAGAGAGAGAGAGAGAGAGAGAGAGAGAGAGAGAGAGAGAGGGGGGGGGGGGGGGAAGATCGCTACCTAGCATTTCTCCCAGACATAGTCAGACATTATAGTTTGCTACATCCTCTCTCTCTCTCTCTCTCTCTCTCTCTCTCTCTCTATATATATATATATATATATATATATATATATATATAACATAATTGTTATTATTTTTATTATTGATGTCATAAATGCTATGATACAGATGATTACTATATTTATTAAGAACAAATATTATGTAATCAATATTCGATTTCATTCCTCCCCTCACTATACCACACCTGACATTATAGCTAACCCAGAACCCTAGCTACTCTAAAGTAATTCAAAACTAATATAGATTTTATAACACAAGTCAAAGCTTCTATTCCTTAGCTGATCTTATAGCTAACCCAGAACCCTACCTACTCCATAGTAAGTCAAAGTTAATAAAACATTTAAATATGATTCATAGCTACTCTACCTTACCTGATCTTGTAGCTAACCCAGAACCCTAGCTACCCCATTGTAAGTCAAAGCTATTACAAAGTATCTAATACGAGTTATAGCTACTCTATTTACCTGATCTCATAGCTAACCCAGAACCCTACCTACTCTACCTTACCTGATCTTGTAGCTAACCCAGAACCCTAGCTACCCCATTGTAAGTCAAAGCTATTACAAAGTGTCTAATACTACTCTATTTACCTGATCTCATAGCTAACCCAGAACCCTACCTACTCTACCTTACCTGATCTCATAGCTAACCCAGAACCCTACCTACTCTACCTTACCTGATCTTGTAGCTAACCCAGAACCCTACCTACTCTACCTTACCTGATCTCATAGCTAACCCAGAACCCTACCTACTCTACCTTACCTGATCTCATAGCTAACCCAGAACCCTACCTACTCTACCTTACCTGATCTTGTAGCTAACCCAGAACCCAACCTACTCTACCTTACCTGATCTCATAGCTAACCCAGAACCCTACCTACTCTACCTTACCTGATCTTGTAGCTAACCCAGAACCCTACCTACTCTACCTTACCTGATCTCATAGCTAACCCAGAACCCTAACTACTCTACCTTACCTGATCTTGTAGCTAACCCAGAACCCTACCTACTCTACCTTACCTGATCTTGTAGCTAACCCAGAACCCTACCTACTCTACCTTACCTGATCTTGTAGCTAACCCAGAACCCTACCTACTCTACCTTACCTGATCTCATAGCTAACCCAGAACCCTACCTACCCCATTGTAAGTCAAAGCTATTACAAAGTATCTATAGCTAACCCAGAACCCTACCTACTCTACCTTACCTGATCTCATAGCTAACCCAGAACCCTACCTACTCTACCTTACCTGATCTCATAGCTAACCCAGAACCCTACCTACTCTACCTTACCTGATCTCATAGCTAACTCAGAACCCTACCTACTCTACCTTACCTGATCTTGTAGCTAACCCAGAACCCTACCTACTCTACCTTACCTGATCTCATAGCTAACCCAGAACCCTACCTACTCTACCTTACCTGATTCCATAGCTAACTCAGAACCCTACCTATATTACCTTACCTGATTCCATAGCTAACTCAGAACCCTACCTATATTACCTTACCTGATTCCATAGCTAACTCAGAACCCTACCTACTCTACCTTACCTGATCTCATAGCTAACCCAGAACCCTACCTACTCTACCTTACCTGATCTTGTAGCTAACCAAGAACCCTACCTACTCTACCTTACCTGTTCTTGTAGCTAACCCAGAACCCTACCTAATCTACCTTACCTGATCTTGTAGCTAACCCAGAACCCTAGCTACCCCATTGTAAGTCAAAGCTATTACAAAGTATCTAATACGAGTTATAGCTACTCTATTTACCTGATCTCATAGCTAACCCAGAACCCTACCTACTCTACCTTACCTGATCTCATAGCTAACCCAGAACCCTACCTATTCTACCTTACCTGATCTTGTAGCTAACCCAGAACCCTACCTACTCTACCTTACCTGATTTTGTAGCTAACCCATAACCCTACCTACTCTACCTTACCTGATCTTGTAGCTAACCCAGAACCCTACCTACTCTACCTTACCTGATCTCATAGCTAACCAGAACCCTACCTACTCTACCTTACCTGATCTTGTAGCTAACCCAGAACCCTACCTACTTTACCTTACCTGATCTTGTAGCTAACCCAGAACCCTACCTACTCTACCTTACCTGATCTCATAGCTAACCCAGAACCCTACCTACTCTACCTTACCTGATCTCATAGCTAACCCAGAACCCTACCTACTCTACCTTACCTGATCTCATAGCTAACCCAGAACCCTACCTACTCTACCTTACCTGATCTTGTAGCTAACCCAGAACCCTACCTACTCTACCTTTCCTGATCTTGTAGCTAACCCAGAACCCTACCTACTCTACCTTACCTGATCTCATAGCTAACCCAGAACCCTACCTACTCTACCTTACCTGATCTCGTAGCTAACCCAGAACCCTACCTACTCTACCTTACCTGATCTTGTAGCTAACCCAGAACCCTACCTACTCTACCTTACCTGATCTCATAGCTAACCCAGAACCCTACCTACTCTACCTTACCTGATCTTGTAGCTAACCCAGAACCCTACCTATTCTACCTTACCTGATCTCATAGCTAACCCAGAACCCTACCTACTCTACCTTACCTGATCTCACAGCTAACCCAGAACCCTACCTACTCTACCTTACCTGATCTCACAGCTAACCCAGAACCCTACCTACTCTACCTTACCTGATCTCATAGCTAACCGGGAACCCTACCTACTCTGCTTTACTTGATCTTGTAGCTAACCCAGAACCCTACCTACTCTACCTTACCTGATCTCATAGCTAACCGGGAACCCTACCTACTCTGCCTTACTTGATCTTGTAGCTAACCCAGAACCCTACCTACCCTATTGTAAGTCAAAGCTATTACTATATACATTTTCTACCACGAGTCATTACTACTCTACCTTACTTGATCTTGGAGGTAACACAGAATCCTTATTTCCTTCCCCTCCTTCAACCTCTTCCCTCCATCCTTCTCTCAGCAAGCCAACCAATCCAAAATGGTCTATTCCACTAATTTATTCCCCCCCCCCCACCCACCAAGTATCGCATTCTCTAACACTCATATTATTATTCTCATCTCTCTCTACCCTCCCACCCCCTCCATTCTCTCGCTTCCTCTTTCATATCCCCCTCCTTCCCCACCTCAGTTTCTTTCTCACTCTATTTTTTTCTTCTCATCTTTTTCTAACCCTCCTCTCTATTCTATATTTTCCTCCCCCCTCCTCCTCACCTCACTCTCTTTCTCACTCTAATTCTTTATTTTCTTCTCTCTCTCTAATCCACTCTCTTTAAATTATCTCTCTGCATCTTTTATCCCCTCCATCCTTCCCATCTTGCTCTCTCTCCCTCCTCTTCTCCTATCTCCATCTCTCTTCACCCCCCTCCCCTCTCCCTCTCTTTTCCCCTTCTCCTTCTCTCCCTCTCCCTACCCCCCCCCCTCCCCCCACCTATCATGTAACCAACCCCACCCTCGGCTTTTCTCTCTCTCTCATAACGGTGTGTTCTACTCTACCTCCTCCTCCCCCTTCTCGCAGACTCTCTCTCCCTCTCTCTCTCTCTCTCTCTCTCTCACACACACACAATAATCACAAACATATATTGTATCTTATTTCGTATGTGAGGGTTTATTAAATTGTATACAGTACAAACAAATTATACATGATTCAAACTATCTACAAATCTTAATATTCACACACACACACACACACACATTAATCACATACACACACACACACATCTTGTCTCCTATATAATTAGTGAGAGTTTATTAAATATCACCCAATACAAACAAACTATATATCACAACTATGTAGACATCTAATCTCTCTAATTTCTCTCTCTCTCTCTCTCTCTCTCTCTCTCTCTCTCTCTCTCTCTCTCTCCATATGGTTAAATAGGTCCTGTGGGTGGATAGGTGTGATTCCTGCTTTTGGTCTCTCTCTCTCTCTCTCTCTCTCTCTCTCTCTCTCTCTCTCTCTCTCTCTCTCTCTCCCTATATGGTTAAATAGGTCCTGTGGATGGATAGGACGTGTGATTCCTGCTTTTGCTCTCTCTCTCTCTCTCTCTCTCTCTCTCTCTCTCTCTCTCTCTCTCTCTCTCTCTCTCTCACACACACACACACACTCTATCTCATTCTCTCTCACTCTCACTCTCTCTCTCTCTCTCTCTAGATAGGTAGGTAGGTAAATCATTTAACTCACACGAAGCTAAAACTTATGGAATGGGCTTCCCCGAGATGTTATAGACTGCAGCACCGTTGTTTCATTTAAACTTCGCCTAGACAAATATCTCGCATCAAACCCGCGACTGACTGCGTTTGTAAATTAATAACTTTATTTTATCCTCCCCTCAGTTACTAACCCATCTGTCCCCTACTAACTTCCTAATCCTGCCACGGACATTAGTTTCAGGGCAGTAGTTCCCTCTCCAATGTTCCCTTACCCACTCTAAACCACTGTTTGGACACTTGATCCTCAGTGTTTTGGAGGACAAGCAGCCTAGAAGGGTCACTATATCTGTTGTTGCTTGATTTCCTTTATACTCCTTTGTACTCTCTCTCTCTCTCTCTCTCTCCACCAACGAACCATTAAATAGGTCACGTTTCACCCTTGTTTATTTATCTCCGTCCTTCAGTGACTATCTCAGATCAGTGTTAAAGTATTCACCCTTTCAATAACAATGACGTATTTATTTCATATTTAATTTCAGCTACCTTAGATGATTTTATGAAGCTTAGGAAGGATATATGGTAGGTACAAATATTTAATTTAGATAGTTTGTAGACTTTTGGTTGGCAGACGTCCCTCCTAAGCTGAATAAAATTGTCTAATAGTTGCCAGAATATATTGAAAAGGACGTCACCGGTACTGAAGGGTTAAGGGATTAAAAATCAATAACAATCTAATTAAAGACCAACTTATTAATATTGAAATTTGGCTTGCATTTCTATATACATGCATATATTAATGATCCAGATGTTTATATGGTCCCTTGCATATTATTATACCCAGTCGAGATATTATAGTCCTCCCTTAATTACCAAATGTTGACTTAATTTTTACCCTTATAATATCCGATGACATATTAATGTTCTGCATTCTGGCTATAAATCATAATAGCAACATTGATTTGTACTATTTAAACTTCATACTATTCATTCATAAGCTAAATATGTCTAGTTTTCCATTCACAAGTATATTTTTTTACTTTTTTGGCGATTTTATTAATATGGATGACTCAATCTATCATACCAATAAAATTACTATTTTTGATATGCCATTGCGATTCATCCATTCATCCATTGTTATTAGGATGACTAT
Organism: Paralithodes platypus; assembly: GCA_032716605.1. Classification (NCBI taxonomy): domain Eukaryota; kingdom Metazoa; phylum Arthropoda; class Malacostraca; order Decapoda; family Lithodidae; genus Paralithodes; species Paralithodes platypus. The sequence goes on along the minus strand of CM064493.1, from coordinate 32,821,669 downwards.
TCAGTTTCATTATATATGAAAATTATGTCTCTCCCTAATCCTATGACTTAAACTGCTTGAATCTCCGTATGTTCAGACAATTTTACTCTAACAGACCTTAAATTTGTCTCTTTATAACTTTTTCAGCTTTGGGGGAGACACTTGTTACAGGCAAATTTGCCTTTTGTCTACTTCACTCACATACAAAAATAATAGTTATGGTTGTGGTATTGGTGGCGGTGGTAGTTGTGGTGACAGGGTAGTGACTCCAATGAACAGTTAGATATGATGCTTAGTTACGTAATATAATAGTCCCCCCCCCCCTTCTCTCTCTCTCTCTCTCTCTCTCTCTCTCTCTCTCTCTCTCTCTCTCTCTCTCTCTCTCTCTCTCTCTCTCTCCCTGACCCAGTTTCATATAATATATCCCCAAGGAATGTCCCTACCCCCCTCCCCTACCCCACCTCCCCCTACCCTCTACCTGTGTGTATACCTGTTAGCCCTATACAATTTTCCTTTCATTTTAAATTCCTTGGAGTCCCCCCTCCCCTCCCTTCCTTCACGCACACGCACATACACAAGCACACACTCAGCTATCCATACATACATACTACTTACATGCACACCATAACACACACATAGTAACTAAATTCACAGTAACGAATACATTATAATATAGTACATACTAATTAACAGTAACGAATACATTATAATATAGTACATACTAATTAACAGTAACGAATACATTATAATATAGTACATACTAATTAACAGTAACGAATACATTATAATATAGTACATACTAATTAACAGTAACGAATACATTATAATATAGTACATACTAATTCACAGTAACGAATACATTATAATATAGTACATACTAATTTTAAAGAATAACATTAAATAAACATACACGACAGACAAAACCATACACACACATACACACACACACAGAGCCAAATGGTCTCTCAATTTTTCTCTTTCCTAAGGTAAATATAATCTATATAACAATACATAAACAAATAATTCCATCGTACGAACGAGAGAGAGAGAGAGAGAGAGAGAGAGAGAGAGAGAGAGAGAGAGAGAGAGAGAGAGAGAGAATGGGTTATGTTGAGTCACGTTGTTTTCAGATACCATGTCAAGGTCACCTACAAAACCGATAGACGTGAAACAGAAAAAAAATAGTGTGTGTGTGTGTGGGGGGGGGGGGGGGGGGGGAAGAGAAAGCTACCCAAAATATATCTAATAGTATAGAATAAATATATACAATATATATATATATATATATATATATATATATATATATATATATATATATATATATAAATTATATATATATACCGGTATATATATATAATATATATATATATATATATATATATATATATATATATATATATATATATATATATAGATAGATAGATAGGTAGCTATCCTGTACATATATAATATTTCACAGTTGCATACGAGTCGCTTTGTTTATCTAACATACCTTTCTCTTTCTCTCTCTCTCTCTCTCTCTCTCTCTCTCTCTCTCTCTCTCTCCCTACCACACACACAAATAAGTAGGTCAAGGAAGGGATGCTGCCAAGTTATCCTACACAGGCACAGGTACCGTTAGTTAGGACCATCAGGACAGAAGGAAGGAGGGAGGGGGAGGGGGAGAGAGGAGGAGGAGGAGGGTGAGAAGGAGGGGGGGGGGGAAGAAGGGGGGGGTGAGAGGAAGGTGAGAAGGAGAGGGGGGGATGGGGGGAGAGGAAAGGTAAGGGAATGAGGGATGGGAGGGAGAGGAAGGTGAGAAGGAGAGGGGTGGAGGAGGGAAGAGGGGGTAGAAGGAAAGGGGGAAGGGAGAAGGAAGACCTGGGGGAGGGAAGAAGGGGGGAATGAGGAGAATTGGAGAGGAGGGGGAGGGAGGGAAGGGAAGGGGGTAGGGAATGTAGGAGAGAGACAGGAGAGTGTAAGGGGGATATGTATTTTTAAGTCTAGGGAGGATACAAATAAAATACTAAAAAGATGCATACTGTACAGTGTACATGCGCAAATATATACGGCCATCCCCCTCATTAGCTCCATCCTTGACACCTTTAAGACTAGGATTATCACACATATCTTCCTAATCTTAATCCTCTAACTAATTTGGTCCCCAACCCATAATACCCAGCACAATATGCCGCCCGAAAGCAGCCTTCTGTGCGGCTTAAATATTATTATGTTCCTCCACCAACCGACTTTACTCCTAAACTCAATTAATGAAATCAACAAATACATGTGGCAGTCCAGGGATTCGAACCTAGGATGCTCACACCCAAATTCAGTGCATTTATCCATTGCGCTACGAAGACGGATAGAGATAATACAGGGTACGAAAAGGATAGTTAAAGTGTCCTTAATAATCTACCCATTCATAGGTAGGCCTATAATGGTAACAACAAACCCATTAAATATAAGGACAGAGAAGCAAATCACAATCTCATTATATATATATATATATATATATATCAACTGATATTATATGGTTTTTCATACCCTTTTTACACCTTTTATGATTTACAGTGAAGGGTATCAGAAAAAAAGAGGATGGAGGAAGGAGGTAGGGAGATGAGGTGGGCAAGAGAGAGAAGGAGGGAAGGGGAGGGGTGTAAGAGAAAGATTGAAAGGGTGTAGGGAGGGAGGAAAGAGAGAATGGTGGAGGGAGGGAGGGAGGGGGGAGGAGTAACAAGAAAGACATATAGGGTGTAAGGAGGGAGGAAAGAGAGAAGGGTGGAGGGAGAGGGGAGAGGTGGACAGTTGTAGGGAGGAAGGGAATAGAGATGGAGGGGGGGAGAGAAAGAGTGAGCAGAGGGAAACTAGGGGGAGGGAATGTAACCGACATAAATATAGGCTGTATTGAGAGAGAGGGAGAGAGACGACACAAAATAAGAGAAAGGTGTAGGAAGAGCAGGTGGGAGTAAAAAGGGAAGATAATAATAATAATAATAATAATAATATTTATTCAGTTAGCAATTTACAGAGTTGGTACCACATAGTATGTTACAAATATGACATGTACCAGCCTTGCATAATTCCAACTAAGGATAGCCCAATAAGGCCGTTAGGCGTATTTCCATTGGGGTCCTTGTGGGATTAGGTTAGCTGGGGAAAATGGGGAGGATAAAGAAATAGATACTTTAGAGAAAGTATTTCTAGGGGGTTATTTTAAGATACCTTACATCCTATAGTAAATATCAGTAATCCGTAATCAGTAATCATTTCAGTATGGTTTGTCTATCTCTTATGTAGCATTTAGTAGTAGACATAAGCTTGGTGCTCCCTTCTCGCAGCTGTCCGGTTCAGGTGTTCCTTCAGGCTACGTCTGAAGGAATACAGTGTTCTCTTTTCACGGACTGACTGGGGTAGGTCGTTCCAGTCTTTGATGGCGGTGAAGAAGATTTTGATGGCGGTGAAGAAGATGAAGGGGAGGAATTACATGAGGATAAAAGAGACAAATAAAATACAAATTAACTAAGGAAGGATTTGTGGGCATCAAAGTTGGTACATTTTATCTCCCTTAATACTCTGAATTACATAAACCCTTCCTCATCTGTATAAAATCGCCAAATATTACCCAGAATAAACTGTCAAAACGCGAAATAATTATCAAGAGGTTAATTGTTGAAGTTGATTGAGTAGTACCGTACGTGATTACAGGAGCAGAAAATCTATCAATGACAATGGATGAACAAATATATAAATACAGAATAATTTAATGGAATTAAGGGAGAGTGGGGGAGGGGGGAGATAGAAAAATAAAGTTATTGAGAGAGGGAGATATTTAGATTATAAAGGAAAGAAATAGTGTGTGTGTGTGTGTGTGTGTGTGTGTGTGTGTGTGTGTAAGAGAGAGAGAGAGGGGGGGGGGCGCTAAAACATAAAGGTATTCAGTTTATGACACCTCTATGGCATATAAAAGGTAAAGAGAGAGAGAGAGATTTGATTTTGCCCCGAGGGGGCGAGTTTATTGAGCAGCGCCCCCCATCCTGTGAGGGGACAACCACTAGTAAGGCGATACATACTGCTCAAAGAGCCATTATTCCACTGAAACAACAGCATCGTCGTCTGGTTACATTCATATTTGTGTTTATAAATCAGGTTGGCATTATTCAGATGTGTTATTATAGTTTCCTCATTTAATTGTCACATGGTCTGTATATACGTATCTCTAAAAAAAAAAAAAAAAAAAAAAAAAAAAAAAAAAAAAAAAAAAAAAAAAAAAAAAAAGCAAGCAAGCTTCTAGTGACTGAATTATTAATTGACAGGTTGTAAATAATAGCACTACAGAACTAGTGCAATCGTATGAGGAGACTATTCATATTTTCATTACATCAATGGTTATTGAGATCATAGTTAGCTGAATACAATTATTGTCAAGAATTGATTAAACACCGAATGAAGCTTCAAATAATGCACTCGAGAGAGAGAGAGAGAGTGTCAATTTATAGGTGGCATTATAGGAGTAAAATTATGGTGGTAAATTCCGTAGATTTATATGATATACATTTCACGCCACCTTAATCCAAAATTCGAAAAAATAAAAATAAAAATATATAATCTTTAAAGAATCCACCATATTTCAATCACTTTGCATTCAAATGTGACTCTCCGAGCTTCCGTCTCTGCATATTGATATTAACAAAGAAACGTTTAGGTATTAACAGTTTGATATAATACTGTACAGTACTGAAAACTAATTATACACCTGCTTTAGTAAAATACATATAACTAACCACTTACGTCATTTTGAACACACACCCTGTACACACACACACACAATCCGCTTGATATTATTATTATTATTATTATTATTATTATTATTAGTAGTAGTAGTAGTAGTAGTACTAGTAGTAGTAGTAGTAGTACCGGTAGTAGTAATAGCAGTTATAGTAGTACTGTATTTTTGTATTTACTATTATCTATACAGTTATTACTACACACACACACACCCACAGAGAGAGAGAGAGAGAGAGAGGTAGACATATGGATACAGTAAGGGATGGATGGTGGTAATACTATGAGGGGAGGTAACGGCATATATACCACCACCACCACCACCAGTATAAGGAGTAACCTAGGTAACGCTCTGATTATCTACCCCCCTCCCCCCCCCCCCCCTCTCTCTCTCTCTCTCTCTTCAATCGAGTTGTCAACTTAGTTAGTTAGTTAAAATAGAACTTCAGAGGCTATCAACCCTATTGGATTATTAAGCCAGCACACTGTAAGTCAAGAATAACGTCAGGA
>CM064493.1:32718916-32811416 GCA_032716605.1 Paralithodes platypus | reverse complement strand
AAGAGATATAAACAATAGAAAATAAATATACAATAATAAAATAATAAACAATGCAAATCATAAATATAAAAATATAAAAATAATAAACAATTATAATAAATATAAAAGTAATAGAATAATAATACAATAACAGTAATAGATAAACCATAAGTATAAACAATAATAGATAAACAATATATAAATTATAAAACAACGATACAACTAATAAAATAAATATATAAACAAGAAATATAGAATTAGATTGCACGAAGAGTTGATCAAAAAGTGAACTTGTAAACTAGATTTTGGTGAATAATAAATCAGACTTAACGGCTTTTCCTGGACCTCTTTCTTCCTCTTGGTTAACCCCAATTGTTTTAATATTTGGACATTATAAGACCTTTCGTCCCATTTCTTTTGTCATTTTTAAGACATTTCGTGTAATTTGTGATTTGTATAATTGATATATAGCCTAATATTGATATATAGCCTAATATTGTATATACAAATATGTTCATGTCAATAAACTGTTTGTATAATTGATATATATATATAGCCTAATATTGATATATAGCCTAATATTGATATATAGCCTAATATTGATATATAGCCTAATATTGTATATACAAATATGTTCATGTCAATAAACTGTTTCAATTGAATTGAAATATAGTTGTCGATATTTTTCCCGGCGAGCGAAAACGAGCCTATAATTTAGGAGAAACCGGTCTTTGGCCGGGAAATTTTTCTACCGAAAAATGTACACATTTACCTCGAAGTGGGGTCTTGGGGTATAATTTATTTTGTATTTGTTCATGTTTTAAGCTTGATGGAGGTCTAGGGAACAAACTTAACAAATGATATAAATATATAAGAATACTAACAAAAACTTAATATATAATAGATTCATACGGTTATTCCAGCTGAGGGTAAATTGCCATGTAATTTATTACTTTGTTATATTACGGAGATGCTGTAGCGAAATATGTTACTTGGACTTAACCCTCTCAGACATATGACGCGATTTTGAGCCTATTAGGGATCCTTTAAAGCCTTTGTTACCATCAGGGGTATTTAGAAAACTTTAGTTTAGTTACTTCAACCTCTGCAGTTGTCTTTGAGTTAGCTGTGGGCAGAAAACTAATTTTGGAGAGGTATTTATAAGAGTGAGAGAACTCTATTTCTTATTGCTAATCTGGCAACCTCTGCATCATATGAGCGTGAAAGGGTTAATATGGTGTAGATACTTAGTAATTTCATATGTTTTTCCTTTCAGTATTGAAACAACAGTTGCTAAAGGCTTCAATTTACTGCCAGCTGAAATAAACCCGACTATAGTTATATGTGAATTATATAAGAATGTGTGATAATAGATGTAATAATAAGGTGATAGATGAAAATTATATATAATAATTATATAAAAAGGAATATGAACATGTGATAATAGATGCAAATTATATGCCAATAGTTAATATGTGATTGATAAATTAAATATACGAAAACATATATGAAAAAGTGTGATTAATAATATAGCATAGTATAGGTTAAAATAGTTATGATACTAATTGATATATATGAGTGATAGGATGGATGGAGAGGTGGGGTTATTATCTTAATGTTTACATAGGAAATTACTGGCTTCTCACACTCTCTCTCTCTCTCTCTCTCTCTCTCTCTCTCTCTCTCTCCTTTTCTTTTTCTATGCCCCTTTCTTTCTATTAAAATTTTCATTTGCGAGTTCCTTGTATGACAATGATGTCTGTCTATCTATCTACATATCGATTTATCTATATATTTAACAAACTATAGAACTATTATGTATGCCTATCTGTATATTAATGTATGTATCTACCTATTTGAATATGCATAGTCGTATATACCTATAATATTGCATTTTTATATTTGTTATTATATATGTCTGTATAGGAGGAATACTAACAAAGACAAGAGAGAGAGAGAGAGAGAGAGAGAGAGAGAGAGAGAGAGAGAGAGAGAGAGAGAGAGAGAGAGAGAGAGAGGGAAAGAGCGAGAGCGAGCAGGTTACAGCAGCTATCCCGTTAGTTTACTGGTTAAGCTCTCCCACATGTATCCTATAATGCGCGCTCTCTCTCTCTCTCTCTCTCTCTCTCTCAATCTATCTATCGATCTATTTATCTATCTACTTATCTTCTTTTCATTCTTCTTTTTTTCCTTTTTCCTCAGTGCCCTCATTATTTTGTCTTTGTTCACCCTTCCTTACCTTCCTGTCTACTTCCCTTTTATCTCTTATTCTATCCTCCTTACTTTCCTTCCTTCCTTCTTTCTCTTCATCCTTAGTTTATCCTTCCCCTCTCTTTATTATATTCTTCCTCTCACTCTCTTTCACTCCCTTCCTTCCTTCCTTCCTCCTTCCCTCTCTTCGTATCTTCCTTCTTTCACCTCCTCTTTCACATCCTTCCCTGTCCAGCCCCCCCCCCCTCCCCCCCATAAAAACACAGGTCCCGCAAAACCCCAGATCCGGATTTCCCACAAAAACGTAAACAAAGAGATGAGACACAGAGATGAGAAACGAATAGTCAGTCACACCCATCCGTGTTACTGTTTCCTAGAATCACCAATTCAACCTTAAAGTTACGATTAACTTATGGCTCGAAACTCACACAACATAAAGGAAAGGAAATTATTAGGCACACATCGCCTCTAATAAGGGGGTGTATTTTTAACCTCTTCTCCCTCATGTTTAGCCCCATTAGTTTTTAGATTAAAATGTAAAACTTGCAAACAAAGTCAAACCAAAACTGGGACAAAGACAATATAAAGTCAAAACAAAATATCAAAATCGCTATGTGGACGTTCGTCCCATTAGTTTGACAATTTTAAGAATTTTCACCCAATTTCTATGTCGATTTTAAGATCTTTTGTGTCATTTAAGTGTCCCTTTTTTCATGGCAAGCGATAGCGAGCCTACACATTAGGAGACATTAGGTACATTTTTCTACCAAACTAAAAATACGAACCTCCGAAATGTAAATACTGGTAAAGATTAAATAAGGAGATTAAGATCAGCCAAAGACAGCTTCGAAAATATGTGTATTCGAATTAAAGACCGCGGCTGTACGGAACAACTCTCTCTCTCTCTCTCTCTCTCTCTCTCTCTCTCTCTGAATAGCAACACCCACGAATCTCACGGGGAAAAAATGAGATGCGATCGTTCTGGTTTTGAGGTCACATTGGATTATCATATTTCTATTTTATTTTGGTGTTTCTTTTTCCTTTTTTTTTTTTAGACCTAACGGGTAGACAGAGTTAATCAAGTGGAAATGTATAAAAAAAAAGTATTGGACTGTGAAAATATTTAAATGAGGGTCAATAATCTTGTGGCTTAGAGTTTGAGACTAAGGAAGGGATGGAGGGAGGGATGAAGGAAGGAAGGAAGGAAGGGAGGGAAGGAGGAAGGAAGAGAGGGAGGAAGAAAGGGAGGGGGAAAGGAAGGAAGGGAAGGAAAAAAAAGGATATAGCCAATTAAAGAAATTAGAATTATAGGACATTTTGTATGAAAGAAAAACTGGAGAGAAACAGAAAGATATTCGGGGTGAAGTATAACATTTGCGTAAGAATTACAATAATAATACAGCAAAGCAATTAAGAAAATATATTGGAATTTACTTAACAGATTCAGAGCTACCAGACAATTTAAGTTTCTTGAGGTAATGAAATGCTTATTAGAGTTTAAGAATGTCAAGAGAGAGAGAGAGCGAGAGCGAGAGAACGCTAACCAGACCAGGTGAACAAGAGCTCTGCCAATGCTATATATATGTTATATTTACCATGTAGGTTAGGAGGCGTAGGGTTGATTTAGGCCTTAGGGAGGTTCCCACTTCTCACAGTATCTAGGCCTGGGTATGTGGAAGGGGGGGGGGGGGGGAGTCTTGAGGTGTTTAGTATTTCTATTATGTTGCATGTGTGTGTGTGTGTGCGTGTGCGTGTGCGTGTGCGTGTGTTGCTAGTTCTATCTATTTTACTCCTATTCTTTCGTTCTCACCTCCTCCCACTCTCTAAATCTCTCTCTCTCACACACCCTCTCTCTCTCTTTCTCTCCATTTGTGAACTTTATAATTTCCGTTTATATATAATTTTAATTTTAAATAATTTGGTTGTAGGCCTACTGCATTTATTTAGTCAATAAACAACAAAACTTAAGTTAAACAGGTTGAATTGATAAAATTTTCTTTATAGATTTCCTTGTGGTTATCAACTATTGTTGTTCTCATTTACAAGATACCAATGCAGCAAGATAATAATTTAATTCCCTAATTAATTATCAGTGTAACAAAGAACCAACTTAATATTAAGTCACTTAAAGTGAGAGGTCTCTCTGTATTTGGAAATATTAGGGTGTACTGTATACCGAGATTTCAATGGCGCGAGAAATAGTGATCCAAGTCAAAAGTAGTTGATGGTGATGGGAGATGGAAGGAAGGATGGAGGGGATAGAGGAAAGAAGGGAGGGAGGAGGGAATCAAGTAAGGAGTGAGCGAAGGAAGGGAGGCAGGGAGGAAGGAAAGAATGGAAGCAATGGACAACAAACATTAACATTAAATGAAAAGGTGGAAGGATATTAAGGAGCTCCCAGAAAAGAGGACGTAATATTTTTAACGTCGTTCTTAACACCAATAACAACCCAAAGCAAGGTATTCTCCCAGGATTTGAACCTAGGATATCACATACAGAATTTACACGCTTTAACCATATTACACCATCACGACAGTATTTGAGGGGGAACATATAGAACGCAGGAAGAAGAGAGGGAATGAGAGATAAAGGAAGGAAGAAAGGAAGGAAGGAATGAGGGAGTGAAGAGGGAGCAATAGGATGGTAGAGGGGAAGGGAGGGAGGAAGTAGGGAACAAGGAGGAAAGATAGGTAGAAGAAAGAAAGAAAGAAAACAACATTTATCAACGTGGCCATTCCAATAAATATAGAATCGAAGGGAGGAGACAAGAAAAAAAAAGACAAATTGAGGTATGTGCAAGAAAAAAAGTATAAGTAAGATAAATATGAAGAAAGGAAGGTACAAAGGACAAAAACATGAAAGAAGAAAATACATATATGGAAGAACAATGAAACAACAAATACATTGAAATTATGGGATGCAGGAGACATTAGGAAGCAAAACAAACTGAAAGTGTGGAAGGAAACAAAACTAGCAATAAAAGGCAATACAAAATAAAATGAATATTAGAAAGAATATAAAACCAAACTGGGACGAGACAATATAAAGACAACAGAACTAATCCAAATAGCCATGTGGAACTAACGCAAACTAAAATTAAGGTACCATACATTGAAGACTGAGGGTTGAGCAGTAGCAGTAAGCAACAACCAAGTTTCCACTCCAGTTGTCTCTTATTATACCCTTGGAACCATCCCGGTCAACACATTGTCCGAATGGCTCAGTCCTGGCCAGGGATTGGTGCACGTGGACCTCTTGTTCGCTCTCTCATATGAATTAAACAATTATTTACTAAACATTTAGCTCTGTTAATCTATCTATATAGCAAGCTAGAAATTGACTGACGGATCAGGGTGTATACCTATTGGAAAATGTTGTTATAATAGTAACAAAGACAGCTTAGTAGAAACAGACACTGAAAAGACCTTGCGATTTGTTACTAGATAGTCCACTAAATGGTGTGTAAATACCAGAAAGGTGAGAAAGGTCTTTCTATATTACTATATTACAAGGAGTAGTTATCATAGCAAAGACCTTGTGGTCCAAGCCAGGAAGATACTCTAGTAAAAAAAAAAAAATGTGCAAAACACTATTGGCTCTCTTCTTAATCTAATATGCTGAGGAACTATTTACACAACAATGAGAGAGAGAGAGAGATGAACTAAGCCAAAGCCAATGTCCAAGCCACACGAACACCGGCCATTCATAAGGTCCAGGTGAATCACATTTTCCTATATTTTGGCGGGAGTTATGTTTGTTTGTGTCCAATTTATGTTGTTTAAGTCCGCGAAATTGTTGTTGTGTATTACCAACAGCAACCATGACAAACAGCTGTTAAATATGTACATGTCTAGACGTAGGAAAGACAGTACAGAAGGTAGATAGTTATATTTAGTTATATATGTATGTATTTATATATTTGTATCTATATGTATGTGTTTCTATTTGTTTATCTATGTACTAATCCATCAGACAATAGCTCACTATATATATCTAGCAATATTTCTGTTTCTTGTAATTATATGTATATAAAGTATATCGTGAGAATCAATTATCTGTTGCCATTTGCTTTCTTGTTATCCCCATTGATTCTCGAAGCTGACCACTAATCGATGGGGTAAACCTTTTTAATGCCATAAACTGTGCGATTAATGTGAGTATGAAACGGGTATTTGAAGTGGCCATAATAATACATCTTAAAAAAACTATATCACTAGACAAATAGTAGACGTAAACCCATCTAATAGATGAATCGAAAGGTAAAGCATTATTAGTATCTCAGTTATTTTGATATACCTTTAACACCCTTAATAATTAACACATTACACTGCTGTCATGATCTAATTAATATATCTACATAATGTTCACCCAATTTTCTTTACAATATTCAAATGTATGTTTATTTGTGTATATTTTCATTACAATCAATCATACATATTTCTTCTGTTCATTATATACTTACGAAAGAAATAATACATGAGTTTATCGTAATCTCTCTCTCTCTCTCTCTCTCTCTCTCTCTCTTCTTGACACACTTGCCTATCCATTGAAGAACACCTGTCATTTTCCTCAATAAGGTAACGCTTCGTATACACAAATCTCTCTCGCTCTCACTCTCGCTCTCTCGCTCTCGCTCTCTCTCTCTCTCTCTCTCTCTCTCTCTCTCTCTCTCTCTCTCTCTCATGTATCTATGTATTTGCCTGATGCTTTATGTTAGCCTGTATTTGAAACCTCAGAACCAAAATGGAGTGTAGTCAGTGTTAAATAACTTCTGTACTGAGAGAGAGAGAGAGAGAGAATGAAAGAAATGGAGTAGAAATAAACAGGACTTGCACACACACACACACACACATACAGAGAGAGAGAGAGAGACACACACACACATACAGAGAGAGAGAGAGAGAGAGAGAGAGGAGAATGAAAGAATAGAAGAAATAAGCAGAACAGCACACACACGCACGCACACACACACACACACACAGAGGTAGGGGGGGGGGGGGGTAGTAATGTAAGGTAGGGTAGATATGGCAGGTATGGAGGTCAGGTATGTGTAATAGGCCTCAGGATACCCACTTAACAACTACTGTTCCACGACCAATAGCCTATTTCCGCAATTATTTTCAGGTAAAATGTTGAAAATATTTTGAACTATTATCGTTAACTAGATTAAAAAGCTCTTGTTTAAATCGACACTTGTACATAAAATTGGATTCCCGTTTTCCATAGGTTTCAGCGAAATTACGTCACATATTGATGAGTTCATTTGTTTTGGGTGGCCTGCAGGGGAGATCTGCTTAGCATGCGTTTTTGTATACATGCAGATATACATACATATACATGCAGATATACACACATATACATGCAGATATACATACATATACATGCAGATATACATACATATACATGCAGATATACATACATATACATGCAGAGATACATACATATACATGCAGATATACATACATATACATGCAGATATACATACATATACATGCAGATATACATACATATACATACATATATAGTACATGCAGATATACATACATATACATGCAGATATACATACATATACATGCAGATATACATACATATACATGCAGATATACATACATATACAATTATACATGCATATAATCAGATATACATACATATACTGTACATGCAGATATACATACATATACATGCAGATATACATACATATACATGCAGATATACATACATATACATGCAGATATACATACATATATGAAGATGTCTTGTGATAATAGTACAGTACACAAGTTGATTTTTAATGTCTTTCATTTTTCTTACTAGTTTCCACGACGTATTTTATTCATACATATTTGTGATAAAATGTTCACAGTACCTGTGTGTGTGTTACTCAGTTACTTGTTCGTCAAGGGGAATCCACGCAATGCGAGCTAAGCTCATTATTATCGCGCCTCCTTAACTGGGAATGTATTGCGTGAAATGCATGTTAAGTGTTTTATGTACTGTTGGAATGGCTGTGGATGTGTGTGTAGTCTGTATTTGAGCCAATTGGCGACATCGGAAACGAAGGCTTAGGATGGATCTGTATGGTACCATTCTCACTATAGACGGTACCGTCTCGCCCGAAGGCTTAGGTAGCCATCAGCTTAGGTGAACCATATGATACCCATCTCGCCTTGTACCAATTTTGCCAACCCCAGATGGGACGTCACAACGTCGTCCACTTATTCCAGGTACCTATTTACAGCTAGGTGAACTGAGGCTAACACATGAAAGGAGACAAGCCCAATTTGTCTCCGCCCGGCCGGGGATTGAACCCCCGACCCCTCGTGTGTGAGACGAGGGCTCTACCTACTAGGCTACGGACTGTGTGTGTGTGTGTGTGTGTGTGTGTGTGTGTGTGTGGTCGAAATTATTGGTCGAAAATAGTATATATTTATCTAGACCTGAAACCACACTGACAGAGAGAGAGAGAGAGAAAGACATTCCACGTTCAAAATATAGGATACGAATCAATCAAGTTGTCGGATAAAGGGTCTAAATCCATTATAGGGTCTTATTGATGACGCCTATTATATCATCCCTCCCCCCCCTCTTTCTCTCTGTCTTTCGCTCGCTCTAGCTCTCTCTCTCTCTCTCTCTATATATATATATATATATATATATATATATATATCTATCTCTATGTTTGTATGTGTCTCTCTCGCTCTCGCTCTCGCTCTCTCTCTCTCTCGCCTTGCATGCTTGAATGGAGAAAATTACCACATGACAGCAAATTATAATCGTTTTCTGGCAAGTGGGTGTATTTCTCATAAGTATCATAATACTTGTATAATGTTATAAGAAGATAATTATAATGATCAATAAGAAACCACGAAGGAGGAACTTAGGAGGGTGGCTTGGTTCCGTTAGTTTGGCGATTTTGAGACCTTTCATCCCATTTCTTTGGCAATATAAGACCTTTCGTGCCATTTACTGTAGGTGTCGATTATTTCCTGGCGAGCGATAGCAAGCCTGTATTTGTATAAGGAACCGGCCCTAACGAAAAATGTACAAAATAATCTTGAAAGGGGGTCTACGGGGTGTATTTTTAAAGTTTGATGGAGGTCTAGTGAGGAAACTCAAAAATATAATTATATATACTGTATATATATATATATATATATATATATATATATATATAGGAGAGAGAGAGAGAGAGAGAGAGAGAGAGAGAGAGAGAGACTAAAAAAACAAGCACTAGGACAAGAACTTAGGAAGGTGGTTTGATATTGTGGCCATAACATAGGATTCCATAGCTTGGAGGTGCATTTAACCCCTTGAGGATTATGACGCCTTTTGACAGTATATTCTGGCTATTATTAGACGATTGTATTCAGATTAGGAAGGGTATACGGACATCAGAGGGTTAATTGAGACAGTCTTTACCCTTTAAATTCCCACACATCCTTCCTAAGCTGTATAAAATAGTTTAATGATAGCCAGAAAAAATTGTCAAAATTCGAGAACTTATCCCGGCCGAAGGCCGGTTTTCCTAAATTGCAGGTTCGACAGGAAAACAACTGACACCTAATTGGCACGAAATACCTTATAATTGGCACGAAATACCTTATAATTGACACGAAATACCTTATAATTGGCACGAAATACCTTATAATTGACACGAAATACCTTATAATTGACACGAAATACCTTATAATTGGCACGAAATACCTTATAATTGACAAAATTGGAGCGAAGGGTCTTTAAACTAACAAAGAAATGGGACGAACATCTTAAGATCTTAAAAATAATGGGTAAACATGAGGGAGAAGGAGGTCCAGAAAAGTACCCCATAAGTGTAAATCTCCCCTTAACCCCTTGAGGTTTATGATGCGTTTTGACAGCTTATTTTGGCTATCATTAGGCGATTGTATTCAGTTTTGGAAGGCCCTCTACCAATCAAAGGGGTTTAAACTATCTCGATCATCCCTCTGACTCCCACAAGTCCTTCCTAAGCTGAAGAAAATCATCTACTGATAGCCAGAATAAGCTGTCAAATTTCACAGAGATAGATAAATAGAGAGAGAGAGAGAGAGAGAGAGAGAGAGAGGAAGGGTCTGTTCCGGAAGTTAGCGATTGCAAAGCTAAACTATGAGAACCTAACGCACACACACACGTACGTACATACATACATACACACACGGTACACAGATACACACATACACGTACATACGTACACACAGTACATACACACACGATACACATATATATATACGGTACACATACACACACACACGTACAAATCCACGTACACAAATCCAAAGACGTTATCCTAACCCTTTACAATTCCTTAGTCCGCCCTCTTCTGGAATACTGCGTTCAATGCTGGTGCCCTTATTACCAAAAAGACATAAACAAGCTAGAACGAGTTCAACGTAGAGTTACCAAAATGATACCTAGCCTAAAGAACAAACCATACGAAGAGCGTCTTAGAGAATTAAATATATTTCCTTTAACCCAGCGCAGATTAAGAGGTGACTTAATTCAAGTGTTCAAAATCATCAAAGGCATCGACAATATGAACTGTAGTAAGTACTTCACTATCGACCAATCTAATTACACGCGGGAAAACGGTTGCAAAATTATTGGTAAATCTTTTAACTCACACGAATCTAAGAATTTCTTCTTCAATCGAGTTGTCAACTTGTGGAATGGGCTTCCCCGAGACGGTATAGACTGCAGCACCGTTGATTTATTTAAACTCCGCCTAGACAAATATCTCGCATCAAACCCGGACTGACTGCGTTTGTAAATGAATAACTTTATTTTATCCTCCCCTCAGTTACTAACCCATATGTCCCCTACTAACTTCCTAGTCCTGCCACGGACATTAGTTCCAGGGCAGTAGTTCCCTTTCCAATGTTCCCTTACCCACTCTAAACCACTGTTTGGACACTTGATCCTCAGTGTTTTGGAGGACAAGCAGCCTAGAAGGGTCACTAGACTGTTGTTGCTTGATTTCCTTTGTACTCCTTTGTACTCCTTTGTACATACACACACGGTACACAGATGCACACATACAAACGGTACACACACACACACACACATGGTACAAACTATACATACATATATTGTGATACATAAACACACATACACACAATTCACCTTCGTACGCGTGTAAACAAACTCATCTATTCATACACGACCCCCCCCCTTCTCTCTCTCTCTCTCTCTCTCTCTCTCTCTCTCTCTCTCTCTCTCTCTCTCTCTCTCTCAAACTAACACTTAGATCCACTAAACTGTGAGAAAGTGAGTTTAGTGCACTCACCCCTTTCATTATCTCACTCTCTCTCACTCTCTCTGTCTCTATCTCTTGATTAAGTTTATTTCCTTTAATTAAGTTAATTTCCTTTAACCCAGCGCTGATTAAGAGGTGACCTAATTCAAGTCTTCAAAATGATCAAAGGCATCGTCAACATGCATTGTAAGAAGTACTTTACGATCGATCAATCAAACTACACATTGGGAAATGGTTGCAAAATGATTGGTAAATCTTTTAGCTTGCACGAGTATAAGAATTTTTTCTTCAATCGAGTTGTGAACTTGTGGAATGGTCTTCCTCGAGATGTTATAGACTGCAGCACCGTTGATTTATTTAAACATCGCCTAGACAAACGCCTCGCCTTAAACCCACAACTGATTGCATTTGTAAATGAATTACCATTTTCTCAGATACATCGTGTTGTTACTAACCCAAATTGTTCCCTACTAACATCTGATAACCCTGCCAAGGACATTGGTCTTAAGGCAGTGCTTCCCTTTCCAATTGTCCCTTACCCACTCTGAACCACGTTGAACAGCAGTGATTTAGAGGGCAAGCAACCTCGAGAGGTCGCTAGATCTGTTGTTGCTTGACTTCCTTTGTACTCCTTTGTACTCTCCCTCCCTCTCTCGAATTAAGTCCTGACCACCTCGCTAGGATTGTAAGGTTTGTGTGGCCAGCGTATATATATATATATATAGATCTACGTAAATCCCTCTCTCTTTCTCTTTCAAACTAACACTTAACCACTAAACTGTGAGAAAGTTAGTTTAGTGCACTCACCCCCTTATTCTCTCTCTCTCTCTCTCTCTCTCTCCACACCCCAATAACCTGAACACTATACAGAGCATAAAAGGATCCATGTGTGCTAATTATATGCTAATTATACACTATCCATACTTAACGACTGAAACAAGGATCATTAGCCATAAAAGGATCCATGTGTGCTAATTATATGCTAATTATACACTATCCATACTTAACGACTGAAACAAGGATCATTAGCCATAAATTACGCTCATACTTAGCCCCATTGTTTTTGAGATTGTAAGACGTTCGCCCCATTAGTTTGATTTTATTAATAACTTTCGCCCGATTCTGCCAATTTTAAGACCTTTTGTGCAATATAAGTGTCGATTTTTTTCCTGGCGAGCGATAGCGAGCCTGTAATTTAAGAGGAATCGGCCTTTGGTTGTGAATGTTTTCTACCGAAAAATGTAAATTTATCTTGAAAGGGGGTCTAGGGGTGTAATTTTATGCTTAATGGAGGTCCAGGGAACAAACTAAAAACCTCTCCTTAAAATTTTCCATTCTAGTTAAGCCAGTATCACACAAATGCTTTTTCCCTCAACATTTATCCTCAACACTGGTCTGGCAGCTTATGAGGTCAATATTTGTTTGTTTGTCTGTGTTCCTCTAGCCCCAAAACCCTTGGGACTATTTGGTTTGCTAGAGTTTATCTTGGGGCCCTCTGAGTACCACAGTGAAATTTCATCTCCATAGTCCCTGGATTTGGAGGTTATGTGGACACAAACATACTGTAGAACTTTTTGAACTTTCTTGATGGTGTAATGGTTAGAGTGTTTATAAGATCTGTATGTGGTAACCCAGGTTCGAATCCCGGTAGGATCACATGCTTTAATTAATTTCATTGGGAGGTGTTTGGTGTTGGGAGTGAAAATAATAAATCAGAGTATATAGATTTATTTGTTTATCTTTCCCCACAGATGCGAGAACCAAGAAGAACGATGTGTGGGCTACCCAGACTCCTATGTGCAGCCCTAGTTATAGCCTCCCTGGGCGGGGCTTGGGCGGAAAATGGCCCAGCAACCAGCCTAACACCGCCAAAACCCGCCCAAGGAGAAGTAGCCCAAGAGGAATTACTAGCCCAAGAATCCGCCCAAGAAGTAGCCCATGAACACGCCCAAGAGGAACTACTAGCCCAAGAATCCGTCCCAAAACTAGCCCAGTTACTAGCCCCACATCCTCTGTATAATCCACAAAGACGGGTGCTTAATCTGGGAGACGACGCTAGTAGCAACCCTTCTAATGATGTCGGCCATCTTGAAAATGTGAAAGAAGGAGAAGAGAAAGAGGAGGAGATCGAATATGGAGATTCTGTTGCTGTAAGTCTGAAATTATGATTATACTCGATTGTTTTTAACCTGGCGGGTAGTTTAGTCCCTTAAAACCTTTAACACTAGATTAGCGGGCTAGCGGTTTATTTATATGTACCGCCCAGCGGGGTGTTTTTAGCCAAAATAGGGCTGTTTACGTGATCATTTTCATGCCTAAATAAGACCCAGAGCGTAAAACAAGTATCTATCCCTGAAAGGGCATAAACAGAGCTTTCCAATGACACCATAACGATCCTTTTATGATGGCTAGTTTTCTTGCAACAACCGCGCAACGCGAGTGCAAAAAGCATGTAATTCGGCACTTTCCCCATACAATTCCGTATATAGCGAGTGAGAGAGGGAGGGAGGAGGTGGGATTCGTGTCAGTAGGTTCGCCGCGGTGGTCTGGAGCAGTCATACGCTCGCTACTCTCCTGCCACCACTTGTCTCTCTCTCTCAGCAACATTACGTGCTGAAATTGCCACACGACCTATGTCGAGCGCCGCCAGATAGTCCAGAGTTATTATACTCGACTTATGGTGCGCCCCGACAGTTAGGGGGTTAAACGGCGAACCTATGGTATTTGAAAGTGCTCGCCAGGTGAGGATATTTTGATACATTCCCGACTAAAATTGTCATTATCTGATAAATATCGTTATTACTTATTCATATGCGCCTATTTTACGTTTAATATGAAGATATTAACATGTAACAGCAATAACAAAAGTGGGAATAGTATTTGGGGGGTGAAAAAGACGAAATATTGCTGACCGGTTCATTAATGAGAGCAAAGCCGGCGCAGCACACACCCTCCCTCTCTCACTTATCGACCAACACTGACTTCTTGTAAGTGAAGTCTCTCTCTTGCCACGATCTCTATATGCATCCCTTTCGACCTTGAAACTGGGTGGGGGATATTGGCGCAGAAAATAAACCGATAAACAAGGGAATAAGAGGGAAAAATAGGTGATACTTGAAGGGGGGGGGGGGGGGGGGGGACACATTTGGATGAGTAATTGGAGGTGTGGAGGGGAATTATCTCACTTACTTACATATTCCTTTGTGTTGAGTGCCACTGGGGTCTTTTAAAAGGCCCTTTTTAAGCCTTGGATCTTAAGAGTCCCGTCGCCTTTACCCAGTAAAACCTCTTAAGAGTCTCGGTGCCATTCCCGGGTTAACTGTTAATATCTTAACAATTTATGTACAATAGGAAACTTCTATATCTCTGCATCATATTTATGCCAAGTTTTCATAATTAATCAAATGTTTGGCTATAGAAGAATTATGTTAAATATGAGTAATTAAGATGAGGTCAAGTAGTTTCCCGTCAGCTAAGAAAAAATAGATTATAGAAGTAGGCGTGAGAAAAAAAAATACATACATAAATAGCTACCTTGAATATATCTACAGTTGATAGGCCATAATAACTCATACTAGGTAAGAGTTATTGATAGATATGAAAAAATAAATAAAACTGAATACATACACACACACACACACACACACACTTACAGTACCATCATCATCACCTCTCATAACACACACCCATAATTAACATAGCCTACTAAACCTTACTATTAATAATAGAGAGAGAGAGAGAGAGCGGGATATCAGACGGCACACTTTCTAATTACATTGCGAACTTTAACATAAATTTTCTTCATAAATTGTTATTAGATGAGTTTGTGATTGGAAGTTCCTGTTGCGTTGCTAAATTAACGAACGTAAAGTTATATAAATTTTTAAATTCCTGCAGAAATCAATTTAATATTCTTGTTAAAAAATACATATACAGTATATGCCAAAGCCCACCTAATACATATACAGTATATGCCAAAGCCCACCTAATATTAATTTTATCTTTTTCTTATTTAATATATAAGCTTAACCACACCACTAAGTTACAATTTAAAACTCTGACAGGGCTGGCCTTGGCTAACACTAAGGATTTCGTAATATCGGTTACGTATCATAAACATACAGCACATGGAATCAAATCGGTGAGATGAGAATAATCAGATTTACAAGGGGAATCAAATCGGTTTAAGATGATAAGAATCAGATTTACAAGGAGAAAAAACCGGTTTGAGACGAGAATAATCATCTCAAGAACATAATGTAACGTAGCCTTCGCATTATAACATTTATTGGGGCCTAAACAAATATTACAAACACAATTGATTAGAGTGTCAGTAAATATACAGTGTCAAAGTTGAGTTCATTTGAATGCCTTGTAACTCGACTTCCATGTGTAAATGTGATATTTATACCGATGTTCATATACTGTATATAGAGTATATCTTAGCTAATCGAACCTGGAACAATGCATACTTAATGCTGTCACCTATTAATTCAATCTAAGCTTCTCAGTTTCAAATTAGTTTACTACATTCCTTCTTATATGTAATCCAGAGTTATCTTGGTGGTATTTGTATGAAGGAGACACAAGGCAAAGCTGCCTGTAACAAGTGCCCCTCCCCCTCCCTCCCTTCCCCCATTTGAAACATATGTTGTACCAACATTGTAAATTGCTTGTTGATCACATGGTCCAGGGTTCGAATCCCGGGTGGCTTGTATGAAGAAGATTATTATTATTATTATTGTTATTATCATTACTATACATTTAAAACATAATAATTACCTTTAGATAATATATCGTTACCACAGAAACTTTCCTATCATAAGTCTAAAGCTATTCTAATCATGGATTCTAACAAATAATTGGTTTGTCTCCACAGGGATTCGATCTCCTACCATCCTACTCCTCCGCTCCTTCCTATGCTGATCCTGCATTGTTGTCAGCGGTTATGAAGCAGGCAGAACAGGCCAACTTCAGGTGAGAGAGAGAGAGAGAGTGTGAGAGTCAGTGAAAGTGAGCGTGTGTGTGTGAGAGAGAGAGAGAGAGAGAGAGAGAAGGGGAAAGAGAACGAGTGAGAGTGCGTTTTCGTGTGTGTGTGTGTGACGTATTCTTGTACAGTATTCTTCTACATATTTGCACATACCATAGTGTGTAAAATTTTGAAATTTGTCATATTTACAATGCTGATTCATGTTATTTTACTTTTGTTTTGAAATCCCATGGTATAACTACTTTTGTTCATGCACTACATTAACAGATATATATTTTACTGACTCTATCCACACACTTGCAGATACCCCATAGCGACAACCAAACCTCCGAGGAAAGCTAACGAAGACGGCACCGAATCCGAAGTGGGCACCAATGAAATCAACCCCTACGAGCTCTTCCCCCATCAGTTCCACCAGCTTCTAAACATTCCGCTCCACACCTACGAGAACGGAACCATCTATAATCCTCATGGGCACCATGATCGGCCGCACACTCCGCTCATCTCAAAGGGCTATGCAAACATGAAAATCCAGGGGCATAACACCAAAGTTCGAACCCAGACTAGACAGGATACCCCACAGGTTGCATATAAACCAAAACCTGTCTTTGACCTATCAAAGAAGGGTAAGACGACAGAAGAGCCGACTACAATTGAACAGACAACAACGGAAACAACAACCCCGACGACAACTGAGCCAACCACTCATCCGACCAAACGGCCATATACGAGGCCCCCTACAACAAGGATTCC
Organism: Paralithodes platypus; assembly: GCA_032716605.1. Classification (NCBI taxonomy): domain Eukaryota; kingdom Metazoa; phylum Arthropoda; class Malacostraca; order Decapoda; family Lithodidae; genus Paralithodes; species Paralithodes platypus. The sequence goes on along the minus strand of CM064493.1, from coordinate 32,794,212 downwards.
CCATGGTCGGCCAACACAACGGACCCCTATCCAAAGCTCATCTGGAAATCGTATCACCTTTCCACCTTACTCTTCCCCTCCATCTCGCCGACCAGTCCAACCCCTTAACTCGAACTCTCAGAATGATGCAGTGCCATCTCATGATTTTGATTCAATTCCAATTCTAACTACTATTGATCCCAACTATTCTGATTCTGATTTGTCCTATGATTCTACCCTAACTCGTTTTCATCTCCCACCTCCTTATTCTGAGTCTGATCTGGATTATGATTCTGAAACCTCAGACTATGATGCAATCTCACCTCGTGATTCTAATCCAATTCGTCGCCCAATACCACCACATACTTTCACCCCACCACGTGATTCCAATTCTCCCTACGATTCAATAGGTGATTCCAGCAAACCAGATCATTATATTCATTCCACCCACCTGCCTTTCCGACCTCCTCCTAAACCCACCCAAACCCATTCACTTTCCCGCCCAGATCCACCCACACACACTCCATCCCGCCCAAGTATCCCTACAAACCGGCCCAATCTCCCCGCCAATCGTCCATTCTCCCGCCCGACTCTCCCACCAAGCATCCCGCCTCTGAGATACACCAGACGCCCCTCTGAAAAACCCACAGGGAATACTAGAAGGCCCTCAGAGACTACCACGTCTTTCTCGCCCACGCCGATGACTCCCACACAAACCCATGGCACCCATGGAGAGACCCAACTGAACCCCAGACCAATTCATGAGATCCCAAATAGACTCCTAGGACTGGAAAGCACTCGTCCCGTCAGACCTCAAGCTGAATCATCTCATCCGTTCAGACCAGAAATTAATGTTGATACTACTCGCCCAGACCAGGAATATTCAAGCAGTTCAAACAAACCATCAATCAAACTTCAAAAAACTATTGCTGAAGAGCCATCATCTAATTTTGAACAGAACTCGGAGACAAGACGAAAGGACGAATCGCTCTTCCGACCCTCCAAGCTGGATCCCTTCTTACCACCTTTCCGTCCTGCCCGACCTCAACCTCCCCCGAAGATAGTTACTCAGAACATTCCACACATCCGCCCCCAAGGTGTACCCCAACAGCTGCCCCCAGTGATCAATACCCCACCTCCACCTCCTCCTTCTCTCCCTCCTCACAATCCAGATGTTCCCCCTCCACCACCTCTCACCCGTCCTGGTTTCCTTCCACCCCCCCCAGTCCGCCCAAAGACCCCTGCCTCCCCACCACGGCTACAGCCACCCTTGGATAATCTCCCAGTCCCTCCCCAGCTGTCAGACCAGCCCCCTGCCCCTCTCCTAGGCCCCCAGAATAATCGCCCTTTGTTGCCCCCATCTGGGTTTGGTCCTCCACCCAGGCAGCAACGCCCTCCTAGGCCTCGTCCCGGTTTGCGCCCACCTTTCCGACCACCGGGTGTGACAGGGCAGCCTGAGCCTGGCTTTACTCTTCCTGCTGAGGCTGGCAATTTACCCCGCCGTCCAGGCCCATCTCGAGGTAAGCTATCCCCACCCCGACGTCCGGTTCTGCCACAGTTCCGCCCCAACGCCCCACCTCAACAAGAGACCTTTGGGATTGATGACGGCCCTGCTAGGGTCTTCAACACTCGTCCTGGGCCATCTAGAAGACCAGCACCTCCCTCTCGGACCTCCTTCCTCGACAACTTTAACTTTTTCAGCCGCAGTCCTATCACTCGCAGGCGAGGTGAAACTGGGACAGGGCAGCTCAATGACTTTGGGCCCAAGGTACCTAGTAAACCCGTACCAGGGAGATACCAGCTGACCCATGGCCCTGCTCCAACGTACGCACAGAAGATTGTTGTGTTGGGACCCTTTGATAAGCCCCCACCTGGAGCTCCCGTCATCCCGGTCCCTGACTCAGATCTGTCTCCACCACCTGTCATCAATAAGCCTAGTCTACCCTCTATGCCACATCTCCCTCCTGTCCCACTCAGCCATGATGACATCGTACCCAGTCCTCAGCAGCCCTCACTCAACACACCCCCTCCATCTTATTTGATGTCTCTTGGTGGTGCTGAAAGCAAAGTCGTACTCCCGGAATCAATTCACGTTCTCCCTGACTCACCCCGCATTCCTCTCCCAGTAGTGAATCATGGCCTCCCTCCTCCTCCCCCTGTCTACCCAGGGCCAAATGTATCCCCTCCGCCTCCCCCCCGTGATGTTGAATCCCTAGATTCCAGCGATGCAGACACCATCTACAATTATGACTCCACTCTCAGTGATACCCATGAAGCCGATTTAATCATCACCGAAAATGCCCCCTCCATTACACGTCGCATACATGCTGCTCCCGCTCACAGTGACCAAACCTCTGAGTCCACCCACAGCCCGCCCTCACCTAAGAAGAACCGGAAAAAAGTGGGAACAGTGGTCTACGGGCGACCCTTCCAGCCGTCCGACACCCGGACTCACATCTCTGACCCCTCACATTCTACCCTTGTTGGTGCCTCATACAGTGTAGGCTCGACGCTGCGCAATCTAAACCGCCCTCATGTCACGGATAATCTATCCACCCCTTACCGCTCAATCTTCGAGGAGTCATTGCGTCGTCAACCCTCCAGGGATCTACCAAGCTCTCATCAGTTACCCCCACCCTTAGCACAATCATTGAAACTGCCCTCACCATCAAACAGCCTGGAACTAATCGATGAAGTCAGAGAGGAGGACAAGGAAGCCATCATAGCTGCCAGGATCAGGTTTCCAGCGACAGTAGACCGATCAGGGCCAGCAGGTGAGCGGATCATCCCAGTTCCGGTGCCGATCTTCAATCCTCGTCCGCAAATACAGAAACGCATGCAGCTGACTTCATCACACCAACCACAACTAAAATCTTCCATGCAACGAAAGCCACATCCCCATACTCTGACCCGAAGAGTATTGCCAGCTAAATCTTCATCCAACTCCTTCTGGTCACTGTTGGGTTTGGGTGAGACGAAACCCACACCCACTCCCACTCCAGCCAGAGAGAACCCATCCCACCCACTCCCACACCCAACACGAGTGGACCGACCCAGTTTTATTCCTCCCCCACCTTCGCCCATCCGCCGACCGATTATTTCCGATCTTCCAAGGCCAGTTCAGATTACTCGACTGCATCATCCAGCCACTCCCCCAATTATCCTCACTTCTCCTATGCCTACTACCACTACCACTACCAACCCTACTCCTATAACAACTACCACAACCACTACCTCCTCCCCCTCTACCAAAACTGTAGATCTGAGACCGGTATACAGACATACCACCACCAAGAAACCAACTACCACAACTACTAACAAGCCCACCACTACCACCATCACAACCAGATCAAGACCTACTACAATTACAACAACTACCAGCACACCGCCAGTCGTCATCACTGGAATAAGCCCACGGAATATTCATGGACAGTTCCCGTACGATCCTTCCCCCAGTGATTCGTTCTCGGAGCAAGACCGTGGAAATTTCAAGGCTCCTGTTATTGATGAATCTTCCTATGAAGGTTGGAAGGTTGTAGGTGTGCCCCCTACTCCCGCAGAAGGACTTGGGGCGCCTCTAAGCCCCATTATTTCCTACGTCAGGGAAAACACACCAGAGATCATCATCCGACCGACAACGGAGGCGCTAAATCGGGAGACGGCTAAAACCGACGAACTAGATGAACCGGCCAAAACAACAACGGAGGAGAAAACAGATTTTAACAGACAACCAGCGGCCTTATGGGATAGACAAGACAGGAAAGACGAGACAAAGAGACAGAAGCAAGGAGGCGTAGGGGATGTAGTGACGGGTACGGTGCGAGAAAGAGTTGCTCCGCTACGTCAGGGACATTCATCGATGGTTCAATTCTCCTCAAAACTGAACATCGAGACTCCCGGTGTTGTAAAGAGTTACTGGGTCCCTCCACCGGTACTAGCGTGAGCGAAGAGAGTACTGGGAGATACAACGATACATTAAATGGGAAATACAAAGATAAATGGGACATGCTTGGAAGGGAGAACTGGTAGATACCACTAGAAATGTATTTGGAAATGGCAAAAGAAATCACATAGTAAATACCCCTATGCATGAATTGGGAGACACTATACAAAATTATCTGGGAAATAAAGGACCTTGAAGCATGAATTTGGTGAATACCGAAAAGCTCAAATACGAAATTAATTAAGGATACCCTAAAAAAAACGTACCATGCCGTAATTACTCTCCGTAAACGAATTTAAGAACGCCCCACAGAAGCTTTATTTACATAGAAATACACGACTCAGGACTTACGGTGGAACTAAAACTGATTTCCTATATACAGTACATGATGACTAAATTAAGCACATTAAAATGTGAAAGATTTACATAGAAAAAACCAGTCGCTTCTAGAAATATAGTAAATTTACTAAGCAAGGAAATTACTTAACTTACAGACACAAACAAATATATGGACATCAAGTAAATATATTTGCTCTAAAAAACAATTACTTTGGCTTACCTAGAAATTAACAGGAAGGCTGATCGACCTAGAAAAGAAGAAAAGAATAATGGGCATTTAAAATACATAGGCAATGGAGAAAGAAGCATGTTTTCCTCTATTATTGATTTTATGAATGTGGGCTCGACCTCCTGATCCTTGTAGGGGCATTGTAACTGATTATGTGACTGACTAATTAACTAATTAGGCAAAGACAATTATTTAAACTAGTCGGTTATATTTCAGCTGACGGTAAACAGAATCTCTTAGCAGCTGATTTTTGTATAGTTAGTGGAAAAAATTAAACTGCTGTGTCTATGCATCATATACAGTATATATACCAAACTTTCAAAATTAATAACATATCTCGCTATAAAATCTTCGTAATACCTGAATATTTAAGGTGAGGGCATTTCAATTTACCTTCAGTTGCAAATAAACAGACTTTAGCAATGCATCTAAATTCATAATGTGAGAGCTAGAGAGGGTTAATCCGAGGCAGTTGGAAACCCCTTGTGACGTCATCTCTAATATATTCAACATCTAACTGTTAACCTCCTTGGCAATCTGACTGGCAGATATTGTAAACGTGTCTTGGTTTTTTGTTGTGTTCTTCAAATCCACGGGAAAAAATATGCTAAAAAAATGGTATGACGAATCTCGGAGTTATTTATATGAGACACGATTTCAATTCATTCTGTTCTGTGTTTTATATATATATATATATATATATATATATATATATATATATATATATATATATATATACAAAAAAATCATGCGCGAAAGTGCATATAACATGATAGGGAATTAGCATGCGTCCTTGTTTATATTCAGAAAATAACTTAATTCAAAATATTACGTGAACAATCTAATGGATTCTCAAAATATATATATTGATTAAAATATAATATTGCCAAGTTGCTAATAACATTTCACGGAGCGAAATCATCTTAAAAATCATATATTTTCCGTGTCAGAAATATTGTCGACTCATGTTATTGTAGCCTACCATTATAATTATTTTATTTATTTAGATTATTTTTTCTAGCAGGGATTTTTTTTTTTTTTTATGGAGGAACGCATCATGTTTGGAGAGCCATGTCGAGTATTGTTCTGTCGATATACTGTACAGTATAAGTGTATTAACCTGGTATCACACGAGCATTTTTATAGTCAACATTCGGTGATCAAAAAAATTCTGGGAACATTTCTGGAATACTTTGCACTGATATCGGAAACTAAACTGGTGAGAGATGAATTAGGTAACCGAAATATTTTAAATTTTGACCTCATAAGCTGCCAGTCCAGTGTTGAGGATAAATGATGAGGGAAAAAGCGCTCGTGTGATACCGGCTTTAACTGTAACTAATTTACGTATCTTTGTGTTCGTATTATTTATATTATGTTGAGGAACGTAGAGTAATTCAGGGTTAACTCCTTGAGGATTATGACGCATTTTGACTGTTTATTCTGGCTATCATTAGACGATTGTATACAGCTTTGGATGGCCCTGTGGGCATCGAAAGGGTAAATAATATTTCTGATGTCCATATACCCTTCTCAATATAAAGAAAATCGTCCAATAATAGCCAGAATAAACTGTCAAACCACGTCATAATCTTCAAGGGGTTAATATAAACTATACATATATACGTGTAATTTCCAAAGGGTCCAGTTTATGGGATATATTTTGGAGCATATCCGACAATAAAATATAATGCTTTATAACTAATACATTATACACTTGTATGGATACAAACTTTAACCCCTTCCGTTGACGTTCTTTTAACTTTATTCTGGCTACTATTAGACTATTTTAGTCAGTTAAAAAAGAGCCTCCAGCAATAAACAGGCTTCGAACTATCTTACTTAGCCCTTTTTACTGTCACAGATCCTTCTTAAACTATTCAAAATCGTCTAAATATAGCAAGAATAAAATAATAAAAAAAACGTCGCCGTTACAGAAGGGGTTAACGATACAACAACCCAGTATACAATTAAAAATATGTTAAATGCAATACAACATACCCATCAAAAGACTGGAGTTCTCGAAAAGGAGCTCTAGTATTGACGCTATTCTTGACAGTGTGCTGGCTTAATAATCCAGAAGGGTTGATAGCCTCTGAAGTCTTATTTTAACTAACTAACTACACACTTTATGTGTTTCTTCAGTTAGTGAGTACACCATAAACATATTCTAAATATTTCTCCATTTCTACATAATACAATTTATTATCGAAACATGATAATACACCATTAATTTAAACTGTGAATTTTAGTAGGTAATTAATATAACATGTACTGTACACTCACAAGCCATAATATGTACGCACCCATTTGAGTCTTTGAGCCATTAACCCCTTCAGCACGATGACCCCTTCTCACCTTTGATTCTGGCTAAAACTAGACGACTTTATGTAGTTTAAGAAAGACCAACGTTATTCTGATGCTTTATTGAGATCGTATGTTTTAGCTTATAATCTACCTCCAGGACTCAAAAGGATGAGTCTTGGAGGTAGATTATAAGCTAAAGAAAATCGTATAATGATAACTTGAATAATATGAAAAATACCCTATCGTGCTGAAGGGGTTAAAGCCAAACTCTAAAGCATTCGAGATATAACAAAGGACTGTCTTATCACCCTTGAGTTCGCTACAGCTTCAAATGGGTGCATAGTATAATTATAGTTGTTATGGCTAGTGAGTGCTCAGTCACTGAACAAAGTTCGTGGACCTCAGCTATTTCTAATTATGGAAGTATATTATAATGTAAGACCCCCCCCCCCAAAAAAAAAATAATAATAAGAGGGTAAGTGGGGATTGGGTCTGAGTATATAGATAGATAGAAAACTTGCAAAACAAACAAACTATACATAAGTATATCTCTGGAAACGCACAAGGGACTGGAGTTCTCGCTAAGGGGCTCTAGTCCTGATATTTTTTACTTACAGTGTGCTGGCTTAATAAATAATAATACAATAGGGTCGATAGCCTCTGAAGTCCTCTTTTAACAAAATTCGGAAACGAATTTATGAATATAATTGTCAATACATCAACTACAAAATTGTATAGCCTACATTATTTATTGAAAAGCAAGTTAAACCCCCAAAAAATCAATCCAGATACTTATAATTCATATGTTTTTAACCAACCAACCTTATTTCTAAACTCAATTAACGAAATCAACAAATACATGTGGCACTCGAAGGATAATTCCATAAAGAAAAACATAAGGGGTCCACGATTTGTAAGTGACTGTACAGTGAACCAAGGCTGAAGTGGCATTCGTAAGCTCTCTTTACATAGTGCATCATAGGTGTGCATTATGGGAGGGAGACAGTAGGCTAAGTCATTATTGTTAAGGATTATTTATTATGGGAGGTTGGTTGTACTTCTGTGTATTGGGTCTAGAGTACTCTAGACTGATGTGTTTTGTATGATATTAATAGTGAAATTTGGAATATCATTATTATTATTGTGACATTGATTAGTTTATGGTAATAATGATGATGTTGGATATACAGTATATATATATATATATATATATATATATATATATATATATATATATATACGGTATATATATATATTCTATATGTCCCTCAGTATACGATTACATTAAAATTTATTATAATTCAATTTAAATATAGAGTACGCAAACAATTCGTATTTAAAATGATCTTGGATTCAATATGGCAGAACTAAACCATCCTCTCTTATACACACAAACCTCTGAACGAAAAAAAACCATGAGATTATCTTACATACCATTGTGACGTCATTACTACATTTCTATTGGGATAATTCAGATATTTTACATACAAATATCGGGTCATTATTACACTGGAATAGGTATGGTATGGTACTTGAGATGAGGCTGACATGTGCTATTGGGATATATTATAAGGGAGGGAAATGTACGGATGACGACATAACAATATTTTTCTTGTCATTCAATTTTAGGTTTGTGGTGACTGAGTGAAACGCTGTTTACTTTTTTTGGAAGAGTGATTTTTATTTTTTATTTTTACTAACTTAAATTACTGTATGTTCTTTACTTCTTTAATTCTCTCTCTCTCTCTCTCTCTTTCATAATAACTCTGAATAATGATACAATTATATCTAGTACCAGTACTTTGAAACTAGTTAACTTCTCTCTCTATCTCTCTCTCTTATAAATCAATAAACCCAATCTCTTGAACACAAAACCGAAATGGAATAACAAGAACAAAATAACCTGTCGTATAATCATGTGAATTAATGTTCGTGACGATAAAGTTTAGAGGAATTATTTGCACCCTATGTTAATGCTGTTATTATAAGTTATTTCAATATTTATATGTACCTTCTATGTGGTAAAGCAGGAGTTATAGGATACAAATTATGAAGATGATGATGAATTAAGAATAGTATACAATTTAAACACTTACAGTAGATGAAGGTGAATATACTGATGATAAAACTAGAATCAAATGGATGATGGTGATTGGCATTATTATTATTATTATTATTATTATTATTATAACTATTATTATTATAATGATTATATTTCATTATAATGCTGATGAGCAAGACTACAAGAAACAGATGATGATAATGTAATGATAATAGGATACATTATATGAAGATGGTGATATGATAATTCTGTATTATGATAAAATGGTAATGGAAATTGGCAAGTATTATATAATTGTGATTATGATGATGATGATTTGGATCGAGTTGAAAGAAACTGCATATTACAAAATGTCCAAAATACACGAGGTTGTCCTGTACTTTACCCATTTTCTGTAATTATATATCTTTCCTGTATAAATGTTGTTATGAATGATGTGTATAATTATCCTTTACTAAGATAAAATATGGGCCGTCTAGATTAGGCTATCAAAGCATTCTTGAATTGTCATATGCCTAACCCTTACCATAGCCGGTAGCCTAAATATGCATAAAACTTCTGCATTGCCAGTATGGACGATTTTGGTGTATCATACATTAATTCCTAGTCTATGGCTAATTTACTGTTTTCATAAATCTGCAAATAGCCTAGTTTCCATTGGCACAAAAAATTGCCCAAAACAAAAATGCCATAGCCTAGGCCTATAGCCTAAAAAAAATCCATTTTGTTAACTGGCAAGGCACACAATTAATTTTCGCCCACAATTACGCCATTGGGAGTCCATAGGTGTAAGGCAAAGTCATTTTTTGCCTATACCTTAGGGTACAGGTGCATTTAAATATCCCAAAACAGCCTATTTCCAGCCGTTTTGACAAGTGGAACCAATAAGCGGGAACGCGGCCAAATAAAAGGTCCATTTTATAGGTTAGGCATAATGTACTGAAAGCATATACTAATGATCATATTGAAGTAATATAGATCATAGAAAACCTCATAAAACCATGAAAATATAGTTAAAACTTACTTCAGTTCAGTTGGAATTCGGGAAGTTTAGCCTTAACGTCGGCACTTCCCTAAGAGGTTTTGTTATTTTTCTTTTTGTGACTGTGACGTGCTCATTTGTCTAAAAATAAACATATCTCATTTTTCATCCCTTTTTCTGAAATCTTCTTTCTTCTCTCTTCAGTCTTGTTTCTTCTCTCGTCTTCCTTCATTCTTGTTTCTTCTCTCTTCAGTCTTCTTATTTCAGTTCTTGCAAGCCCAATGTTGACAACTCGACTTTCCCGCTCGGCTTCTCAAATAGACCATCTATATTTTGATTGTTTGGAAATATATTACTTCATATGACTGTTTTAATATTTGTATAATTAGTCAGTTTTATTCATATTTACAATTATTTCATGTGGCGTTGTCTTTATTTTTTAAACACATGATTATTTGAGTATTTGTCCTAAACTTGAGACAAGCAATGATGTTCCTTGAACTTCCTTCAAACTACAGTTTGGTGTCAAGTTTGACAAGTATTATGTAAACTAGGCTTTTCTTATGGTTAATTCGATCGTGATATGCATTGCTATCGGAAATAACTTATTAGCCAAGTTAGTCTAACTAATGCCTACCAGTAACCGGTCAAAACACCTTGATTTACCTATCCAAATTTAGCCTTGAATGGATGAAATACTTGGCAAATAATTGTTGGGAATGGAATCAAGATGGTCTCCAGATACCCTATAAGCCATCTTGAAAATTATGAGAAACTAGTAAAATAATAGGCTACCCAAACTATGATAGCTTAACAGTAGGCTACAATATCATTAGAGATGACAAATCAAATAATAGGCTACCCAAACTATAATCGCTTAACAGTACAATACAGTAGGCTATCATTAAAGATAGGTCTTCTAGATTCCTTATAATTACTGTAGCATACTGTAGGTTACCCTAACTGAATTAAAGTGAATTTAGTTAGGTCTACTATCTAACAAGAATGATAATTTGGCCTGTAGCCTACAGTACAGTATACCTCAACAAATCTTATCGATGTCAATGGTAATTGTAGCCTGCCTATGTATGTATATACTGAACACAGGCGTATACCCCATAGATGATGGTGTCCGACTCGAGACAGAGCCCGAACATGGACAACACAACTCAACATAAAGACACAAAATGTATACATTCACACACATTTAGGTCGCTCAAAAGACCCAGAGACCCAGGATCACTATGGTGCCTCCAGCATTTCCCCGGCCCCAGACCTCCCGGTGAGGTTCCGTTTTCAGCAAGCAGACACGCAGCAAAGCACACCACAATGCCCACTCACCTCACATCAAGGCATGATCCTTCATATATACCGGCTCCCCGGGGCAGGCGCCTGACTGGCACCTGACCCCATCTCCCCAACGACCGCGTTTTCACTCGTCTATTCACAAGCATTTTCCATTCATTACCACTTTTCTTGCCTGTTCTAGTCATCTGTCTTCCAACGCTTGTACTACACAATCTTTCCATCTCAACGGAGGTCTTCCTACCCCTCTACCTCCCCTTGTATCTGACTCATATACTCTCTATTTAAGCCTTTCATCTCCCATTCACTCAACATGTCCATACCAGCACAGCATTCTTCTGTCCACTCTGGCCGACAAAGGTTTCTGCTGTCCCAATCTCTTACGTATGTCAGTATCTCTTTATTCCTCAATCTGACTCTACGAGTCACTTCACATATAGGCCTACTCCTCAAGCAGCTCATCTCCATCACATCCAGCTTTCTTTTCTCTTTTGCCTTCAGAGCCCATGTCTCGGCCCCATACATCACTGTTGGTACAATCCCTCGATACATTGCACTTTTAACTTTCATTTCGAAATTTCTCACCTTCCACATACTTCCCATTGCTCCATGTACTGCCGTACACAACATTAATCTTATTGCTGAGATTTTATTTTGATGTAATAACCTTGGGGAATGAGTTCCCTTAATCACTTAATGGCCATTTATTGAAGAGCTTGCTGTAAGTTTGGCCCGCTACCGATTCGTGTGATCTCGAGATCTGGCCGATCGACTATTAAAGCAGTTAACTATCTGCAGTTGTCCTGGCAGCGGACTACTGGTACCCTTGTATTCCTTGATTCTCTAGTTAAGCTTCCAATACTGTCAAGACTAATTGAAACTTTTAAGATCTTGTCACATTTTACCAAGATGCAATGACTTACAACATAGTGCCAAACTGGGGCACTTGTTTTGAATTATTTTTAACATTGTTCTGAACACCAAACACCCCAAATGAAATTACTGAACGCATGTGATTATCCTAGGATACCACATACAGAACTTACACGCTCTAACCGTTACACCATCAAGACAGTTATAAGTGCAGCGCATGAATTTGTTTTTGTTTTTTCTATGTGGATGAGGGAGACAAAAGGCAAAACTGCCTGTAACAAGTACCTCCCCCAGAGTTGAAAGAGTAACAGGGCCAAAATCAAGGAATGTTCGAGCCAAAATGTCTGGACACACAGAGTTTGAAGCAATTTAAGTCATAGGATGAGGGAAAGATGGATTCAGGGAGAGAGTTCCAGAGCTCAGCTGTTGAGTAGAAAAAAGATTGGGAGTATCGTTTCACTCTTGAGTTGGAGAGTTGCACAGAGTAGGGGTGGGATCGTGTTGCAAGACGGTACTACGTACCACATGTAGAGGTGGTGGTATACACTGGGAGAGCTCTGAGGAACACTGATTATTTTAGTAGCGATAGAATAACGAGAGATGCAACATTGCGGCGGAGAGAGAGATTGCAAAGTTGGGTAGTGGACGGGAGTTAATGATACGAAAGGCTTTCCTTTCTACTTTGTCTAGGAGTGCTGTGTGAGATATCCATTGATTGATTGATATCCATTTATCGAATACTGGATATTAATCTAATCATCACCAATGTGGCTGATTTAGGACTCTGGTTTAGTACTGGTTCTGTAAATTCTCTTGTTTGCGAGTCTCTCCCAATATTGTTAAACACTTACTAGAAGCTGTTTGTGTTCCTCACTTTATACAAAGCTGCAATGGCTTACAGGGCACCACTAAAATACAATCAACAGTGATTTTTTGTTTATAAAAAAGGATTGAACAAGAATAAAATACATCTTAAATTTGAGTGTATTTTATTATCAACACAAATTATAATAAACTATATACTCTTCTGTAATTTCAAAGTTACAGGATGATAAAATATGTAATTATCATATATTTGGTCAGGGTCATCTTGATTACTTCTTGAATTTATTTTTCTTGTTGTGATTGTGGTTGTTCTTGTTATTGTTCTTGTTATTGTTATTGTTCAGGTTCTTATTCTTGTTGATTCGGTTCCTGAAGCCCTTACTTTCATCATCGTCGTCATCTGCGTCTCTCTTCCTCCCGCGCCTCCCTTGTCTCTCGTCAAGTCGGGACATTTCCTATAACACAAAGGTAAATATTAAAACAAGCAGGCCTCAAAATGCTCTTTCTTACTTCCAAAGACTAAATATTCTAGGTCTGCATTTTCCTTTCCTACCTATACTTTCATCTTGTACGCTACCAACCTCTACCTCTACATACATACATACCTGTACATACATCTATCTATTCATATTTTTTCATCAACCAACTTTACTTCTAAACTCGATAACTTAAATCAACAAATACACGTGGCACTCCAAGGACTCGAACCTACAGTAGGATACTCACACCGAAATTCCGCGCATTTATGCATTACGCTATCAAGACACCATGATCCCGAAGGAGTGGCCACGAATGAATCGCACCCATGCATATCTGTCCCCCGTCAGCCGACGCCAATCTTCCCTTTCAACACCGCTTTCACGTATCACCTAAATTCCTATGAGCAACTGTAGCTATCATGAGTTGAGTTGTTCTATCTTACCTATACTTATACTTAATTATAATGTAAAACTTGCAAAATAAACAAACCAAAACTGGGACAACACAAGATAAACCAGAACTATACTTATAATGATTCAGAGCTTTATACCTTACCTAATCTAAAGTTAATCCATGACTTTACCTACCATAAGTCTTATATATTGTACACCTGATCTTATCCCAAACCCCGAACCTTACCTATCAAAAGTCAAGAGCGTCTACAATCAAATATATTGCCTCTAAAACAAAGATACAAATGCTTGGTAATAAGTGCCACACTCACGCACTTAACCCCTTCAGTACCGGGGCCATCCTTTTATTGCTGAGGGGCACAGGGCCCTGGGTGGGGCTTTAGTTTCCCGGGCGTTTCCGCACCCTCCTCAGCTCCCCGCCATGGAGTGGCTTCGGTCGCCCAGGCTTTATTGTGGTCGGCAGGGAGAGTTCTGTGGGGGCGCTCGGTTATGGCCTTGGCCATGCTCGGGGCCTTGGGGCTGTTCGGCCAGGCAGCTTGGGCGGCAACAACAACAACAACAACTATATTCTGGCTACTATTAGACAATTTAGTTCAGTTTAAAAAGGGCCTACAGTAATAAACAGGCTTCGAACTATATCACTTGACCCTTTTTACTACCACACAGCCTTCCTAAACTGCACAAAATTGTCTAAATATAGCAAGAAGAAAATGAAAAAGATGTCGCCGGTACAGAAGGGGTTAATGTGTTTAACTCTGCTTCAAAGGCTAACATAATGACCACTGATTTTACCCACAATGGAGTAATTAGTAAAGTCACAGTATTTGTACTTCTGGTTGTACAGTCAGGCTAATAAGTGATGTCTCGGCAGTGACGGTCGGCACCAAGTATGCTTTGAACAATAATTGGTATCGGCAATCTCTAAAACTTGATTTATTCGTTTCGAGTGAGATATACAAACACGATCCTACACTTATCCACGCTATTCAACATTTGACATACATTAATACAGCACAAAGCAAGCCAAACGTAAGGACAGCTGAGACATGACTTATTAACTCCACTGTACATAAACAAAGACTTATCTAAACTATTGTATCACATAATATTAACATACCATTTTAGCGAACCTCTCCGCCTCAGCCAGCCTTTCCTCCAATACGAGAGCTTCCTCTTTGACTGTTGGGTAGACATCCAGTTTGGTGTCCAACATGGCTTCAATCCTCTGGTACACCTCCACTTCATACTGGAAAGATTTTTTTTTTTTTTTTACCCAGACCACTGACCTCCATAAAAGAACTCTCATAGGGCTGGCCCGAAGGATTCGATCAAGATATATAACTAAACGAGTCAAGATAGAGAGGGAAGGGCAGTAGGGGAACAAATCGAGGAAGGCGAAGACACGCAGACATTTCTCACTAATTCACCAGTTCAGCCGGACCACATGAGCTCCACATCAGAGCTCTTATAGGGCATGGCCGAAGGATGAGGCAAGAACTGGTACACTGCAACACCAACCAAGAAGTGATCAGGGCGAAGAATGAGAGATCAGGTCGAAGGTAGAAAAAATCAGATCGAGAAGCAAAAAATGCATTACCGAAGGGAATCAAGTCAGTCCGGCCACAACAGCAACCGAAGAGACAAATCAGGTCAGAAGTCTGCTACCTAGCCAGGCCAGGGAGACATGAGATATAGGTTGCCCGAGGACAACCGAATGGGACAGAATAAGAATAGAAGGGGGAAAACATAGAAAGAGAAATGGAAAAACTACTCAAAATTAGTCAACTAACGACGAAAGCTCGAGGGGAGATAGGAAGGGAAATTATACAACCATCCCCCATCAAGCCCCAGTCGCGCCCCCCCCCCCCCCCCCCCCCAACCGTGCCAAGGAGAGTAGTAACTGGGGGGTAATTGAAGTTAATATCATATTTTGACTAATAATTCAAGTTATGGCTTTGACATATTTTAACCCATTCAGTACCGGGGACATCCTATTTATTGTGTTCTGGTAATAATTCTCCTACTCAACAAGGCAGAGAAACAGGCGAGGGAACGCATAAGTGGTCCCGGACCCTGAGAATAGGAACTTTAAATATTGTTTCTGTTCGGGGTCTGTCTCGTGTCGGCCACCCCCAGCAATGGGGTATGTGTCTGAGTATATACATATATACATACATACATACATACAACTATTACACGATTGTATTCAGCTTAGGAAGGACCTCTAGCAATAATAAGGCTTCAAACTATCTCAACCAACCCTTTTAGCTTCCACAGATCCCTCCTAAGCTGCATATCGTCTAAAATATAGCGAGAATAAAATATAACACACGTCGCTGGTATTGTACGGGTTAAGTTATGGCTAAGCAAGATAAGCAAATAGAAGAAATACATCCACAAATTCAATAGTCTGCATAAATAAAATTATAGAAGCTTTCAACAAGCAAGTTTTTTCTTTTCTTATCAAATAGCCTACCGTATTCCTTCTGTTTAATAATAGATTACACCTCAGTGTTGTACTAAACATAATAAAAGATATGAGGGCAATTCAGAAAGAGGATGAACAGAGACTTTGTGCAAGTTAGGAATAAGCTACCACAATATTAAATACCGGGTATGTTGATACCGTATCGTCATTCCAATAAAGATAAATTTATGCAATCTAACCCTCATCCTAATCTTCATAACTCAGAAAGTCAAGGGGGAAAAAATAAAAGATGTACAAACCGGTGTACAATATGTGCTACCTTTTCCTTATAACTACAAACAAGCATCCTTGTTACATAGATTGTCTGTCTATTCCTGTTCCTATTCCTTTGCTAATTTTGATAAGTTCTTTTGCCTTTATATAATGTCATCCCAGTTTTGGTTTGTTTATTTTGCAAGTTTTACATTTTAATGTACCATACTTATAAGTGTCTTGATAGTGTAATGGTTAGAGCGTGTAAGTTCTGTATGAGATATCCTAGGTTCGAATCCTGGGAGAATGACATGTATGTATGTATATACTCAGGCACTTATCCTATAGCTGGGGGTGGCCAACTCGAGACAGAGCCTGAACAAAAACAACACTTAATGTTCCAATTCTTAGGGTCCGGGACCACTTTTGCGTTCCCTCGCCCATTTCTCTGTCTCGTCTAGTAGGTGAATTTTACAAGGGGAGGAGGATTCCTAGCCTCATAAATTTAATTTGGGGTTTATTGGTGTTAAGAACTATTTTAATATAAAATATATAAAAACATATACAGTACAGTACACCCAAATACACACAAACCAAAGGACCCACCTGAGAAACATATACAGTACAGTACACCCAAATACACACAAACCAAAGGACCCACCTGAGAAACATATACAGTACAGTACACCCAAATACACACAAACCAAAGGACCCACCTGAGAAACATATACAGTACAGTACACCCAAATACACAAACCAAAGGACCCACCTGAGAAACATATACAGTACAGTACACCCAAATACACACAAACCAAAGGACCCACCTGAGAGACATATACAGTACAGTACACCCAAATACACACAAACATATACAGTACAGTACACCCAAATACACACAAACCAAAGGACCCACCTGAGAGACAAATGTGATAGCCATCCCAGACTTGCCAGCACGAGCCGTCCGACCCACACGATGGATGTAGTCCTTGCTGTGCATCGGAACGTCAAAGTTGATCACATAATCCACGTTCGGAATGTCCAGACCTCTGCAGAAAACATACTATAGTTAGAAGCTGTAAGAGAAGAGGATACAGTTGCCTTCACTTCCACGTTTCCATTAGCTATAATTGTTTGCTATAATTGGGTGAGGGCTGGTCCTATCCAGAGTGAGGTTTGGCATCCTCGACCTCTACCCAACCTTAGCTGTTTCTGTCTGTCTCTTTTACTGCCCTACTTTTCCTTCTGGGGGCAGGGGGTTAGGAATCCTCCTCCCCTTGTATAATTCTCCTACTCGACGAGACAGAGAAACGGGCGAGCGAACGCGAAAGTGGTCCCAGCCCCTGTCTCGTGTAGGCCATCCCCCCCAATGGGGTATGTGCCAGAGTATATACATACATACATACATAATTTGAAGAACAGGCAAGTGAAGTGGTAATTAATAGGAATGAATGGAGAATGCTAGTGAATAGATGAATGATAACGCGGTCGTAGAGAGTGGGGTGTCAGGAGCCTGTTAGACTAGATAATAGTCCGTCAGGTGCCTGGCCCGGGGAGCCGGTGTATAATATGAAGGGTCATTCCTGGAAGTAATGTGGGCGGACATTGTGGTGTTGTTCTGCTGTGTGTCTGCCTGTTGAAACCGCAACCTCTCCGCGAGATCTGGGACCTGGGGATCTTTTGCTGGAAACCCCAAATGGGCCTAGGTCTCTGGGTCTTCTCCTAGGTGACCTAGATGTGTGTGTGTGTTTTTTGTTTTAATGTTATCCCTGTTCAGGCTCTGTCTCGAGTCAGCCACCCCCAGCTAAGGGGTATGTGCCTGAGTATATACATATATACATACATCTTGCCATAGAGTGGGACTGTGGTGATGCCTAGGTTTATCAACATTAAGGCCATCATGAGATAAAGTGCTACCTCCTACATTAAGAGCCTATGTCATAGAACAGTGCTGTCCATAATCATCCCAATTCGAGTTGCTAAGTAGGGAGTTTGATCTGTATTATTCTGCATTCCTCCAGTCTAATAGTACCATTGACACAACAAAGCACACATTGAATATTATTTTGCAAGTTGTCTCGAGTCGGCCACCCCCAATAAAAAAACAAAAAACAAAAAACAAAAAAAACAAAAAGGGGGTATGTGCCAGAGTATATAGATAAATTGACATTATAATTACTATCAAGAAAGGAATACAATATCTACAGTAGTCTGTATACACAGTATGATTTTGGGATAACTTTAAACCCAACTGCATGGACGGTGGTAGGTGAACAGAAAGTTAAGGATTTGGAGGAAATTGTGAAAGAACAAAGGAGGAAATGAACAAGACAAAAAAAAAAAATTGAGAGTGCAGTCGTAGGAGTCATGAAGAACAAGGAGAGTGTCGTGAGGGAGGCCATGGACATGGATAGAGGTGTGATCATGCATGGAGATATAGAGGCTCATATGAATGATAATGGAGTGAGAAAAGTGAGAGATATGGAGAAAGTGAAGGAGGTCATGAAAGCTGTTGATGTAGATGGATGTGGATGGGATGGGCAGGTGGAGGAAGTCAGTAGGATAGGTAGATATAGAAGGGGGGAGATGAGACCTATAAGGGTACAGTTTAAAACCAGGGCAGTGGCAGAGACAGTGAAATTTTTTAGTTGGAGACTAAACACAAATGAAGAACTTAAACACTAACTTGACTACTTCCTTTAACGTGACGATAGTGCGTTGTTATATGTGCGATTAGTTTGCTTGGGAAACAGATTAACTTGCTCATGTAGTAATGTACACCCTATGTGGTGGATTGTGTTCTTTTATTTAATAATTTTCATTTTAGTAAGCGTTGTTTCCACATAGCGATTTTGATAATTTAATTTGACTTTATATTGTCCTTGTCCCAATTTTGGTTTGTTTAGTTTGCAAGTTTTACATTTTAATTAATATAAGATTAAAGAAGGATTTGAGCATAGAACAAAGAAAAAAAATAAAGGAACTACAGGAAAAGGCTGATGAGGAAAATGGAAAGTTGGGTGAGGAGGATAAGAAGTTTTTCTGGAGAGTGAGGGACGGGAAATTGAAGAAGTGGTTTATACGAATAGAAGGGAGGAGATCTGGGAGGGAAGAGAATGTGATAGAAGTTGTGGCGGAGGTGGAGAGCAGGGTGGAAGCGTCTCGGGGAGAGACAGGAGAAGAAGCTCTAGACACAGTACCGGTAGTGTGAGGGGGGGAGTAGGGCACGGACAGGAGGAGCGGGATGATGTAGCTGCTGAAGGAATGGTAGCAGGGTGGAAGCGTCTCGGGGAGAGACAGGAGAAGAAGAAGCTCTAGACACAGTACCGGTAGTGTGAGGGGGGGAGTAGGGCACGGACAGGAGGAGCGGGATGCTGTAGCTGCTGAAGGAATGGTAGAAAGATTAAGGATTATGTTTAGCAATGTTGATGTGTTTACCCAGGACAAGAAAAGAGAACTGATATTTAGGTTGCAGGATGAAGAGGAAAAACCTGATGTCATAGCCTTACAGGAAGTAAGACCAAAAAATGCTAGAATTGAAAGGGAACTGGTGGAGTATAGCTTGGAGGGTTTCGAGTTGTATGAGAGGAATGCTATTAGAGCAGAGGTTGGAAGAGGACTGTTTATTTATGAAAGAAAAGAGCTCAAGGTAAATGAGGTGGATATGAGACAGCAGTATTGTGAGTATTTGTGTATTGAAGTAAAATGTGCAAGAGGGTCAATTCTAATTGCCTCTATATATAGAAGCCCAAATAATAGTAGTAACCTACTGAAAGCAATGGAGGAAATATATAATAGAGAGAACACATATAAGATTTTGATTGGAGATTTCAATTTGCCAAGGATCAACTGGGCAAATTGTACTACTCCAGCGGGACAGTGTAGCCTGGAAAACAAGTTTATAGAGAAAGTGAGAGATTGTTTTTTAACGCAACATATTACAGAGATGACAAGATATAGAGATGGGATGCAGGGGAGTGTACTTGATTTGATTTTTACCAATGAGGAGGATATAGTAGAACATGTCAATGTGGATAGCCCTATAGGTCGTAGTGACATTGCCTGTATAAGATTTAGTTGCAATATTAAAACAGAGAGGGATAATAGAAGCAATACAAAAATATATATGTACAGTGGGCCCCACAAGGGTGCGGTTACCTAAGTCCGAGACATGCGCGCACCCTTGTAAAACGCACCCTTGGAGCTTAAGAACCTATGGGAAATTCACTATGTAGTCCGGGGACTCTTCAAACTTACCCTTTTTTCGCCCAATAACCCCTGAAAAACATGAACTAAGGAAAGAATACCTGCACAGTATAGAAATGTGATTAGATATTAGATAGAATAGGGGTATTACACTCACTTTGGATGGTTTATGTATGCATGGAGGTTGGGATGTTGGTCTTACTGAGGAGCCTCGGACCCTCAGTAAGACCAACATCCCAACCTCCACGCATACATAAACCATCCAAAGTGAGTGTAATACCCATATTCTATCTAATATCTAATCACATTTCTATACTGTACAGTAGTCCCTCGTTATCGACGGCTTTTTTATAGACGGATTTGATTATAGACGGATTTTTTTTTTTTTTTTTTTTTTTTTTTAAAGAGACAATGAACGGAGGAAGGAAAAACACAGATAAAACAAAAAGGTCCATGTGCCTAAAGGCATCCTCCATTCATAAAATGTTTGTAACAACTGGATTTAAACATTTGTAGATTGTAAGTTTGTGGAAAGCAATTCGAGGGAAGTGAATTCCAAAGAGTAGTAGCTCTGGGGATAAATGAATTCTGATAAGCAGAAGTTCTGCATTGTGGAGGAGAAAGTGTAAATTCATGGGCGCTCTCAGCTGCCCTAGTTCTACGGGGAAAGATGTGGAGAGGCGGCACAATTGAAGCAAGTTCCTCGGAACAATTGCTGTGAAAATATCTGTAGAATAATGCAAGGGATGCAACGTTTCTTCGTATGGATAATGTAGGAAGGTCCTGTGTGATTGCAGGGTTATTGATTAATCTAATAGCTTTATTTTGAATTTTGTCCAACTGCCTCAATGCAACCACTCCACTTCCACCCCACAGAGGTGAACAGTAATCCATCTGAGAACGCACATGACTTTTATATATCACGGCCAACTGCTCGTCAGTGAAGAATTCTCGAACTCTGTACTGGAGTCCCAGTTTTTTAGAGGCATTCTTAGCAATGCTTCTAACATAATGTGTCCAGCTCAAGTTAGTAGTTAATGTTACACCGAGAATGTCAATACTAGGGGAAGTGGGAATATTTAGATCATTAAAAAATATATGGGAGTCAGTGAGATTCTGTCAGTTAGAAAATTGAATGTACTTGGTTTTCTGTGCATTAAAGGAAACTAGATTCTTTTGTCCCCATCCATTAATTCTAGAAAGGTCCTGGTTCAGAGAAATTGCAGTGTTTATTTTTGAATTTATAAGATCGGGTTGGGTGACAGAATTGGATTGCTTTATCATAGACGGATTCGACTATCGACTGACTTTAGACTGATTCGAGTATCGACTGATATATCGACGGATTAATTGTTTATTTATATTACTCTAATATACCAACCAAAAGTGGATTAAATGATGAACAATAAGACATACATTAAGCCTTTAATTACTTTAGAAACATCAGAAATCATGCCAAAATTGTATTAAACCTAACTAAATCAAACTTTCTCCACAAGCAGGCAAATAAACTTCTAAATAATCCAAATGATAACAAAATATTTTGGTCTACTCTTAACTCATTTAAATCCAACTTCACTACTGCTTCATCCATTCCACCATTAAAATCTCCGACTGGCAATCTTGTAAGTGACCCACGAGGTAAAGCTAACCTTCTTGCGGATATTTTCTCCGCCAACTCAACCTTAGATGAAATAAATCAAGATGTCCCTGTACTTAATTTTAATTCGCCTGAGATTCCCTCACTTAAGATCCACACCAGACATGTCAAAACTATTTTGCAGAATCTCTCAGTAGATAAGGCTCCTGGTCCAGATGAAATTCCTCCAATAGTACTTAAGAATTGCTCCTTGGTGCTCGCTCCTGTATTGGCAAAATTTTTCCGTCTGTGTACTCATACCTCATGTTTCCCAGTACCCTGGAAAGAAGCAAACATCCATCCAGTTCCTAAAAAAGGTGCCTCTTCAGATCCATCAAACTACAGACCAATAGCTATAACTTCCACTCTTGGTAAAGTCTTTGAAATTATATTAAATAATCACATAATTAAGCATCTTGAGAATAATAAATTAATCAGTGATAGGCAATATGGTTTTAGACGATGTCGATCAACTGCAGACATGCTTTGCCTTCTTACGCATCAAATCAACCAAGCTACAGACCAACGTGGTGAAACACATACAATAGCACTGGATATATCAAAGGCATTTGATAGAGTCTGGCATCAATCCTTATTGTCGAAGATGTCACACTACGGCCTTGCATCATTAGTTCCACTAATTTCTTCTTATCTTCATAACAGAAAAATACGTGTAATGGTAGATGGTCTTTATTCTCAATTTCACTCAATAAATGCTGGTGTTCCCCAGGGATCAGTTTTGGCCCCAATTTGTTCCTCATTCATATCAATGATCTCATATCTACCACTCATAATCCAATACATTCCTACGCAGATGATTCAACACTCCACAGTTCCTTCACATTTACCAATTCTTTCACCCAACCCGATCTTACAAATTCAAAAATAAACACTGCAATTTCTCTGAACCAGGACCTTTCTAGAATTAATGGATGGGGACAAAAGAATCTAGTTTCCTTTAATGCACAGAAAACCAAGTACATTCAATTTTCTAACCGACAGAATCTCACTGACTCACTTATATTTTTTAATGATGTAAATATTCCCACTTCCCCTAGTATTGACATTCTCGGTGTAACATTAACTACTAACTTGAGCTGGACACATTATGTTAGAAGCATTGCTAAGAATGCCTCTAAAAAACTGGGACTCCTGTACAGAGTTCGAGAATTCTTCACTGACGAGCGGTTGGCCGTAATATATAAAAGTCATGTGCGTTCTCAGATGGATTACTGTTCACCTCTGTGGGGTGGAAGTGGAGTGGTTGCATTGAGGCAGTTGGACAAAATTCAAAATAAAGCTATTAGATTAATCAATAACCCTGCAATCACACAGGACCTTCCTACATTATCCATACGAAGAAACGTTGCATCCCTTGCATTATTCTACAGATATTTTCACAGTAATTGTTCCGAGGAACTTGCTTCAATTGTGCCGCCTCTCCACATCTTTCCCCGTAAAACTAGGGCAGCTGAGAGCGCCCATGAATTTACACTTTCTCCTCCACAATGCAGAACTTCTGCATATCAGAATTCATTTATCCCCAGAGCTACTACTCTTTGGAATTCACTTCCCTCGAATTGCTTTCCACAAACTTACAATCTACAAATGTTTAAATCCAGTTGTTACAAACATTTTATGAATGGAGGATGCCTTTAGGCACATGGACCTTTTTGTTTTATCTGTGTTTTTCCTTCCTCCGTTCATTGTCTCTTTAAAAAAAAAAAAAAAATACAATAATAAGAAAATACACCGAAAACGAGAGCAAAAATAATTAGCCTAAAGACTTTAGGTTTTGAGTGAATCCGGATTCACCGACGATCGGAGCGTCACTTTCGACCTCCATTTTTAATGTTGTCAAAACAAGGCAGAAGCTCTAAGTCCACCCGCCTTTTACTTGCTTATTTGTGCCTGAACCTTGTATCTCTTGCGTTTATTATGGCCTCTAATGTATTCAGTGATAGATATTTGCAATATACTCTAATATGTAAGGTTATGTGTAAAGGAAACACTTAAAAGTACATAGGATAGAGACCACGGATACTGTACGTGTATGTACGGTAATGCGGTATCGACGGTTTTTGCTATCGACGGCAGTCTTAAGAACGTAACCCCCGTCGATAACGAGGGACTACTTACAGGTATTCTTTCCTTAGTTCATGTTTTTCAGGGGTTATTGGGCGAAAAAAACGCACGCTTTGCTTTTTTCGCGCTTTTTTCGCACCACACGGACATCTGCCGCACGGTTGGGGAATCGCACCCTTGCGGGGCCGACTGTATGATAGAGCAGGTTATGAGATGCTGAGAAGGTGTTTGGACATTGACTGGGGGGAATACTTGAACGGTGAAGACGCTGAAGGAATGTGGAGGAAGATTAGAGTCAAACTGGAGAACGCTATATCCAAATGTGTACCAGTAAGGGAATATAAGGATAACACAAAATTGAGGAAAAGAACGAACCCAGAATTACCAATGAAAAGAAAGCTTTGGACACTGATAAGAAGAAAGAAACGATTGTGGGATAGACTAAAAGTGTTAAAAAAGAACAGGGGGTCTAGTATAGAAGCTAAAGAAGTGGATTTGGAAAGTAGACAAATAAACAATAAAATAAGGTGGGAGACAAGGAGGGGGGTGAAGGAGAGGGAGAGAGAGATTGCAAGAAACGTGAAGGATAATCCAAAAATATTCTGGAAGTACATTCAGGAAAAGTTAACAAGAAGAGTAGGTATTCCAGAACTAATAGGAGAATTGGATGGTAGGAATAGAGCAGAAACTGATAAGGAGAAAGCAGAGGTGCTGGGGAAATACTTTGGGGAGGTACTAACAGTGGAGTCGGATGATGCAGTGCCTACTATTCCCACCAAACAGGCACCGGCACTAGAACTAATAGAGTTTTCCCATGCTAGAATAAGAAGGGCTATAGAAAAAATGAACAGAAGTAAGTCCCGGGACCGCATGGGATACATCCAAGAATCATAAAGGAAGGAGGTGAGATGTTAGTAGTGCCATTACATTTTTTATTTGAGGTATCTTTTAATACAGGACAAATCCCAACGGACTGGAGAGAGGCGAACATAACAGCTATTTTTAAGAAGGGAAAGAGAAATGACCCAGGAAATTATAGACCAGTCAGTTTGACAAGTGTTGTGTGTAAACTAATGGAAACGGTAATTAGAGAAGGAATAATGGAGCATATAAAATCAAACCAACTTTTCAGTGGGAGACAGTTCAGATTCTTGCCGGGGAGGTCGACAGTACTACAGCTAATTACGGTGGTAGATGATTGGATGCAAATTCTGGAGGATGGTGATGTTATAGACGTGGTATATTGCGATTTTATGAAGGCCTACGATAAGGTCCCACATAAAAGGTTAATAGAGAAAGTTAGAAGCGATAATATAGGGGAGAAATGTGTAATGGATAGAAGCCTTCCTGAAAGATCGGAGACAGAGGGTACTGGTGAATGGAATAGGCTCGGGGTGGAGGGAAATTACAAGTGGGGTACCTCAGGGATCTATGTTGGGACCACTACTGTTCGTTATATTTATCAATGACTTACCTGAAGTTATAACTAATGGAAGTGAGATATACCTGTATGCGGATGACACTAAGCTGTATAGAAGAGTGAGGAGTAAGGAAGATGTGGAGGGCATGAAGGGATGGTCTGAGCATTGGTTAATGTCTTTTCATCCAAAAAAAATGCAAGTACATGCGGACTGGGACAAGCAAGATAGACAAGGTAGGATACAGTATGTATGAAGCGATGGAGGAAGTTAATGCAGAAAAGGATATAGGAGTAGTGATAGACAATAAGTTAAATTTCTCAGAACATTTAGCGGAAAAGATAAACAAAGCCAATAGAATTGTAGGGCTGATAAGGAGGACATTTGTGTCACTTGACGAAGAAATATTCAGGAATCTCTATACAGCGCTGGTTAGGCCGCACCTGGAATATGCGAACCAGGTGTGGGCTCCATATATGGTAAAGGATATAGAAGCAGTGGAGAAAGTGCAGAGGAGAGCTAGCAAGCTAGTACCAACGTTGAAGAACGCGGGCTATGAGCAGAGGTTGAGGACACTGGGGCTTCCGACACTGGCATATAGGAGAAAGAGAGGGGATATGATAGAGACTTTTAAGATAGTGTGAGGAATGTATGATGAGGATGTGTGTGAAGGTATCTTCTTGATGCGGGAGGGAACAAGAACGAGAGGACACTCTAAGAAAATTTGCAAAGAAAGAAATAGGCTTGAAAAGGCAAAGAACTCATTTTGTGATAGAGTGGTAAATGAGTGGAACGCACTGCCCCAGTATGTAGTCGATTCCGAATCAATAAGGAAGTTTGAAAGTAATCTTGATAAAGTATGGGGAAGACAAGATTTGAAGTTTGATTATAAAGCAAAAATACAGAATAGTAAACATTTTGCGTCTGGTACCGCCGCCGCCAACACTGTGAACGACCGCAGCAGTGCAAGTGCTGGCATTGAGCTGGATACACAGGCCTAGTTTGCCTTTTTCCAGAGGATCTATTGTAAGAAACTGTAAGAATACTGTACCTTGAAGCCACATCTGTCGCAAGGAGTATGGAACGCTCCTTGCCCTTGAACTTATTAAGCGACCCCAGACGTTTATTCTGGGACATCTTGCCATAGAGGGGGACTGCGGTGAAGCCCAGGTTCCGTAACATGAGGGCTGTCTTGAGGGTGGTCTGTTGGGTGGCACAGAAGATGATCACAGACTGGTTGCCGATCTCGTTCAGGATGTATGTCAGGTAGATGTGCTGGAAAAAATAAAATAACTATAAACCATCAGCTAAATATATAAACACAAATTTAAGTCCTGTATGTAGATAATCAAATATAGCCTACACGTATAACAATTTAGTCTCTCCAAACCTATTCCAAATCTTTACCCATAACTGTCACACATCCCCTTGATCCCTCAACGGATCGCACCCAACCGAATAGCAGGATGTCAAACCTGAACAACTTGGTAATATTAAGACTGGAATGAATAAAAGAAGGAATACAGTCAAATTAACATTAATTTACATAGCTTAAGCCATTTTATCAATTCCACAATACATAATATGAACTGTGAAGCATTATATACATTTCACTTGGTATCTTTATAATCAAAACTAAAATGGAGGAACTCAGTTTTAGGACTGGGTTTGACCTCGATAGCCCTTTGACAACATCAGTAATTATGCTATATCATGTGATGAATACAACTAACCCTATGTTTACAAAGGATGAAGAGCATAAACTGTTGTAGCTTCCTTATGATTTGATACTTGGAGAAGAGTTCCACTTTAACAATATGTAATATAGCACTAAACTCTCTTATTTGGGTTCAATACAGATTCAATTAAGCACTAAACTCTCTTGTTTGGGTTCAATACAGATTCAATTAGGTGTACAGTATACTTATTAGATCAGACTACAATACTACCTTCCCTTTGACGGGATTCAATAAAGCATTGTATTGTATTAGGTGTACAGTATACAGTACTTATTAGATCAGACTACAATACTACCTTCCCTTTGACGGGATTCAATAAAGCATTGTATTGTATTAGGTGTACAGTATACAGTACTTATTAGATCAGACTACAATACTACCTTCCCTTTGACGGGATTCAATAAAGCATTGTATTGTATTAGGTGTACAGTATACTTATTAGATCAGACTACAATACTACCTTCCCTTTGACGGGATTCAATAAAGCATTGTATTGTATTAGGTGTACAGTATACTTATTAGATCAGACTACAATACTACCTTCCCTTTGACGGGATTCGATAAAGCATTGTATTGTTTCATTTGAGTTTGATACAGATTCAAATGAGTACATATCTATTAACCCCTTCAGTACCGGTGCCGTCCTTTTCACTTTATTCTGGCTACTATTACACGATTGTATTCAGTTTAACCCACCAGACCCGGTTGGGCTCTGAGGCACCCATAACAAATACCCCCCGCAGAACCCGGTAGGGCTCTGAGGCTCCGGCAGCTTGAAAGCCTGTAAGCTTGGTGTGCGAGGCATCCGTCCGACGCATGTAAACAACAGCCGGTTGGACCGACGCCGCACATCTCCGACCACAAGAAGGAGAGGCGTCCTTGTTCGTGTGTGGCTGTGTGTTATTGTTAAGTAGTGAAAAGTAGTGATAAGTGGCTGATATCGCCACAAAGTTCTCTTCACGGAAATCATCATCACAACTGAACCAGTTGACTTAGAGAGCTCTACTTAATGCCATTCTACAGGTACGAAACACATCTACGCTTGGGGATGCTCGGGAATGCGGAAGCAGTCAAAATAAGAAAGATACGGTAGCCTAGGCGTAGACGTTTTTCGGCCAAAACCCCCGGGTTTCGAGGAAATTATAGAATACAATAGCCGGGGCTGGAGGGTTAAAAAGGGCTTCCAGCAATCAACAGGCTTCCAGCTATCTCACCTAACCCATTTTACTACCACAAATCCTTCATCAACTGCATAAAATTGTCTAAATATAGCTAGAACAAGATTAAAAATATGTCGTCGGTACAGAAGGGGTTAATGCTGACAACTGTATGACTCACCTTATGTTTACAAGGGATGAAGAGCATGGACTGTTGTAGCTTGCTGACGGTCTGATATTTACATGACACCTCCACTTTGACAGGGTCCCTCAGATGAGCCCTTTGTAGTTTGTTTACCTGTTCAAAGAAAGAAGAATTAGAACTAGATAAATGTTTGAAAATACAACACATACAGTACTGGAGGCATATTTGTATTAATTATACTGTATTATCTTACTAGTTCTCATACCCTTCATTTCATACTTCTCCCTCTCTCTTTCATATATCCATTATCTAATATTTATTATATTTGTTTGGCAAGTTTTACATTTTAATTCCACATCACACATGTAAAGAATTACAGTATAAAGAATTATTATTTTGCTTAATTAAGCGTTGTTTTCACAAAGCGATTTTGATTAGTTGTTTTGTCTTTTTACTGTGTTCGTCAAAGTTTTGCTTTGTTTATTTTGCAAGTTTTACATTATTATAATAATATATTCTTATTTATGTGGTGGTCCCCTTGTGTGTCTCTCACACACTCTCTCTCTCTCTCTCTGATACTTGGGGGGCCCGAACATCTGGATGGCTTCGGTCTACCAGACTTAGGACTACTCGGCCAAACAGTCTGGGGAACTACAACAACAACTGGGTCCTCTAGATGATCTTTCTGTAGTTTATTCATCTGTTCACGTAAGATAAATTCATAAGGAGACTTTAAGAGAGGAATACCAGTACATTAACTCTCCATCATAGCCTGGATACTCAGGCAATACAACGAGAATTAATCTCTCTCTCTCACACACACTAACCTTGCTGGTCATGGTAGCAGAGAACAACATGGTCCTTCTGTCACGGGGCAACTCCTTCAGGATCTTGTCAACCTCCTCCTCAAAATCTAAGTTCAAGATTCGGTCAGCCTCGTCCATGATCTGGAAAAAAAATAATCATAAAGTCTATAGTTTTCTTATATTCCTAGTCAGTCAAAATTATAAGTTAGTTGTAATTGCATTGAGAAGAACATAAACTATAGTATATCTATCTATCTATCTATCTATTTACTCTTGCCCATTCCCCATTTTTTTTTTTTTTTTTAGGGGTGGCCGACTGGACACACAGCCCGAACAGGGACAACACAACACAAACAGAAAAACAATGAACACACAAAAATAAAACACAAATTCACACATATCTAGTAATTATCAATGACAATGATTGGATTTGTCTAATGATGAAGCAGTTCTTAACACTGTCCACTCCCTTGATGAACAGGGCTACGGCATGCCCTTGTTACAAGGACTTTACTGGACATTTCCCACAAATTGCTAGACCTGAGTGTTCACAAACTTTATGTCTACCAGTGGCACGAGGTTGGATTGAACTGCAGACCCTTCGATCACCAGTCAGGTTTTGTCTAACATCATCATCATCATCAAATATGACGCCTCGCTTCCAGAGCAAGCGCCCCAAAAGGGATGGCCATGGCAGAAACTGCCTCCAGGCTCCCAGACATGCCCCGACTGACCCACTCCACAGTGCCATTTCCACTAAGTGGATTATAACCATGAACACTGAAGGAGCAGACCCAGAGCAGTCCCTCACCCGGATGGCAGTTCCACCACTGTTTTGCCATTTTATTTACCCCAGTGGGGCCCTGGCTGGAAACATACCAAGCACAGGAATTTTCTGGAAATAGGAACCAGTGGTCCACTGCTCCAGTCTGATTGCACCACCAAAGTGGCGGGCGGTGGGGTCGCCACATCCCTACGCCAAAACTAACAAACACTAGAAATATATAATATCAATAATACATACAGTACATACAAATTTAAAGACTATTTCGGCCAGAGAATGTGGCTTCAGTCTTACGTCCCAAATGGCGGCAATATAGGCGACTCTATTTTGGGCTGCACCTGATGTCAAGTTCTTTATTTAGAGATCGGGCCGAAGTATCTGATCCCACGTCTTTCTAGGTCTACCCCTTGACATAATAAATAATAAATAGTAACATAATGTACTATTTATTTTTTATTATACGTAGGGTAGACCTAGAGAGACGTGAGATCAGGTACTTCGGCTCAATCTCAAAACAGATTAACTTGCTCATGTAGTAATGTAGCCTACAGCCTATGTGGTGGATTGTGTTCTTTTAATTCACAAATCTTATTTTAGTAAGCATTATTTCCACATAGCGATTTTGTTAGTAAGCGTTATTTCCATACCGGTAGCGATTTTGATAGGCTAAGTTATTTTACCTTTATCTTGTATTATCCCAGTTTTGGTTTGTTTAGTTTGCAAGTTTTACATTTTAATAAAGAACTTGTCTGTAGGCCTACCAATGATAAATACTTACCAAATATTTAAGAGCCTTCATATTGAATCCTTTAGTTTTCTCCAAGTGATCCACCAATCGTCCAGGTGTGGCCACAATAATATGAGGCCTCTTACCCAACTCCAGGGCCTGTTGGGTCATGTCCATGCCTCCCACGATAACAACGCAGCTGACGCCTACCGCCTTGCCTGCAAAAACAATAACAGTTTATCAGTAAGTTATTAATTCTCATAGTACAGGTTTCCCTCTATTTACAATTGGGTTACATTCCTGAAAACCCGCCTTGCCTGCAATTGGGCCAATTGGAGCTCTGTAAACCCCAGTTTCGGTGAGGTCAGTCCTAATGGTGTTAGTGAGCTGGGCTTTATAAGCCCAGCTTATAAGGCCTTATAATTAGGGTTAGGTGTGAGAGGGATCTTCCTTGTTTGGGCCAATCGGCTTTTGGCAGACTCCCATTTTCTTATGTTCTTAAAAACAACAACAGTTCATCAGTAGGAAATAGAGTTGCTTATATTTTGCTAAAGCGGTTTCCACATAGCGATTTTGATAAGTTCTTTTGTCTCTTTACTATGTTCGTCTAAATTTTGGTTTGTTTATTTTGCAAGTTTTACATTATAATTTA
This sequence comes from Paralithodes platypus, assembly GCA_032716605.1. NCBI lineage: Eukaryota > Metazoa > Arthropoda > Malacostraca > Decapoda > Lithodidae > Paralithodes > Paralithodes platypus. The sequence goes on along the minus strand of CM064493.1, from coordinate 32,762,440 downwards.
TTTATTTATATTTATTATATATATTTTTCTTAGTTTCCTGGATAAAGATCAAGCTTAAAAATAGCCCACATAACCCCCCTTCAAGATAAATATGTATATTTTTTAGTAGAAAGAATTACTCCGTCTTCCTCCTACGCTACAGGCTACCTATTGTTCGCCAAGAACAAAATAAATATCTAAATGGCACGAAAGGTCTTAAAATTGGCAGAGAAATGGGGCAAAATATCTTAAAATTACCAAACTAATGGGGCCAACATCTTAAAATCTCCAAATTAATGGGGCTAAACATGAGGGATATAGGGGTCCATAAAAAACCCTCCCTTTATGGCAACCCTAGGCAACCAGTACATGCATGGACTATAACCTCCAGGGGGTGACCGGACAACTCAACCAGTTGACCAATTCAATCAGTAGCTTTCAACCAGTACCAATGCAACAAATACTGTTATACTGTACATACATACAATGGTTTAACATTGTTTACCATTACATACATTGTAACAGCTCAAGACGTGGTTGCCTTTCCACAACTGGAATATAATACAATAAAGTCCAGTCACAACACCACCCAATCATGTCATCACTTTGGCTGATGTTGGCATAGTACTAACCGTGCCGTAGCAAGACTCAACTAAGTCCAACTGCAGCACTTGCACCTGCAGTATCTGCAAACCACACCACCCTCAACAGAGCTACAAGTCCGTACCATACAAAGACTTCACTGTACATTAGGCAACTTTTAGGTTAGGCTAGGTAGAGTTAGTTTAGTTCTTTAAAATGATACTGGTTTGCTTCACCCAGTGGTTGAGATCTACTGGTTGACTTGTCCGGGAACCCCTCCAGGGTGGTAAAGCTATCCAATGAGGAACTGTCATAGGGTATAAAGGGCCGAGTACAAAGGAAAACAAGCAACAACAGAGCTATTGATATAGCCAACCTATATTGTTATTTACAGTATAATTATTTTGTTATTATATGTACTTTACCTGATCTTAAAAGACAAACTAGAAGATTTCCTAGATCATAAGTTATGGTAGCTGTTATACCGTATCTAATTTTAACATTACAGTAACTCTTTCACGCTTTTATGATGCAGAGGTTGCCAGATTAGCAATAGGAAATAGAGTTCTCTCACTCTTATAATTATCTCTCCAAAATTAGTTTTCTGCCCACAGCTAACTCAAAGACAACTGCAGAGGTTGAAGTAACTAAACTAAAGGTTTTAAAGTATCCCTAATAGGCTCAAAATTGCGTCATAAGCGTGAAAGGGTTAAAAGTACTGTGCATCATACATGTATAGATTCTTATGAATTAGCTGTTATAACTTATCTTATCATAGAGCTAACTTAAAATGAATGATAATGTTACCTAAAGCCTCAAACTGTTCCTTGATCTGGAAGGCCAACTCCCTGGTGGGTGTGAGGACGAGGGCAAACAGTCTCTGGGGTCGGTTGATGAGTGCTTGTAAGACGGGCAGGCCAAACGCTCCTGTCTTCCCCGATCCCGTCTCGGCCAAACCAATCACGTCTTTGTCTAGAGGGGAACGAAAGATTAATAAAAGAGGCACAATCACAAATGTGGGCACTGTGTTCGAGTGATGTGATAAATGGATTTAAATGAGGCATGGGTGTTTATCGAGCCCATTCAAATGTTTATATTAGCTTAACGAGGCCATCGAAGATTAATAGGTAGAAACAGTAAGGCAGGGTGTCAAACCGGGACAAATTTTTATAAGATAGGAATGAATATGAGAAAAATATACAGTAAACCCTCGCTATCTCGGACCTCTAGAAGTCGGAAACCCGGACTACTCGGACTGGCATCGGCCTCTCGGAAAGTTCGCCGTATATCTCGGAAAATTCCGAGATGTAAGGGGAATACTCCGAGGCCCCACATGGTCTGTCGGACAGGTGTCATATATCTCGGAAAATTCCGAGATCTAAGGGCAAATTCCGAGATCTAAGGCTACAGTGAGGTGGAGAAGGACAGTGAAATGGAGAAGGAAAGTGATATATATAATATATGTCTGCTGGATACTGTACAGGTACTGTAATTTATCTTGAATCAAAGTTGTTAGTGATAGGGAAGTCTCCGTTTTCTCTGGTGGCTCGGACTCCCTCTTCCAATTCGGACATTTTCCTCTCTTAAGTCGGACATAAGTCGGACTTCGGACATCTAGGATTTTCGGTCATCTCGGACTGGGTCTCCCCCCCAATTAGTCCGAGATAGCGAGGGTTTACTGTATAGGAAAATTTACATGAAGTTTCATTGTTTTGGCCATTTAATAATTTCCGAGGACATAATAAGAACTGTGAAGTATAGATTTATCTCTGATTATTTAGTAGGCCTAATGATGACTATAAGGATAAGTAACACCCCATTCTTAACATTAATCATCAATTACAAACCCCAATAAACTAATGAAAGCATATGGTCCTCCCGGGATTCGAACTCGGGACACCACACCCAGAACATAAGCATCTAAACCATTACACCACCAACACAGAAATAATGTTAGCTCGATTATAGATACAGTACATATATAAATTTAAAAACCGAGTGTTCCACACCAAGTGCGGCTCCAGTCAGACCGTAAAGTCTGATCCCACATCTTTCTTGGTCTACCTCTTGGTGCAGTTCCCTCCACGTTCAAGGACTAATATCTTTTCACCCAACTTAATTTGTTAATCCTCTCCAAATGTCCAACCAGTTTTTGTTTTAGTTAGGCCTATAGAGGTTAGTGGTCAAATTTTTTTATCTAATTACAGTATAATGAATAGACTATAAATATCAATACAGTACAACACTTTTGGATATGTTGTCTCTCTCTCGTGTTACCTTTAAGAGCCAAAGGAATAGCCTCCCTCTGGATAGCGGTGGGAGACTTCCATCCCATCCGTTCACATGCCTCACACAGTTCATCAATCACTCCCTGGAACAAACAAAGTAACACATGAATAAAATAGATCAGCCAGGTAACCACTTGCAATTTCCAGGCTATAAGGAAGTTGGGGCTGTAAATAGCCTATTGCTATTAAACAGAAATGCAAAAGTAACGTAAGTTTCTAATGGGTAAAAATTATGTTGAATTGGGTTTCAAGTGTTTATAAATGTACTAGGCCCTACAACTTTCGACCTTCATAAAACTTAAAATGATTAATCTAACATGACAACCTAACTTAACTTGGGGGCTCCCAGCTTCCTGAATATGGCAAGACTAAAAAAAAAAAAAAAAAAAAAAAATTGGTTTCAAAAGGAAAATAATGAAAAAATAGGGGGAGTATAAACCGCAGATTTACCGATATCATTAGACGTCTTTCGCCGCAATATTAGAAACAATTTATTAGGGAAAATTGGGACCTAGGCCTATAGACTCGCCATATTTTTCTCATTAGGTTATAGTCCGCATGGAGGAATTTCGTTATCGACACTTAAAAAAACTCGATTACACCGAAAAATAACACGAAAATAATAAGTCCCGACCGTAAACAAAGCATTGCGTCCAATGAATCCTTCGACTTGACTCCACTTCTTTTTGTTTTGAATGATGAGGTGGGTGCGATTCACCCAATAAATGGCGTGAGCGTTACTCACAAAAAAAAAATACCGGCATCCTGATTTTTCCCCCTTACAGATCTACATATATGAGGATGACAATAAATCAAGGGGGGGGGGGTGATTGCTTACCGTACCTTAGTGATAAGTGATAGTTTAAGAGGGGGGCAACGCCCCCTCTCAACCCGTCGTGTACCGTATCCAATTTACCCCACAATTTCCCTTACCTACTGTAAAATTGCCAATCACCCGATAAATGGCGCCATTTGACGCCATATCTTCAGATTAATGAATAATGGGTAAGTTAATGCAAATCCTCCACTCAAACCATGAAAAACAACAATAAAACACTAGGCCTATATATTCCTTGAAAAAAATATAAAGAAAACTTGGTAAATAAGGCGGCTCTAGCTGTCTTGAATGTTACCGATTTACCCTAATAGCAAAGCGGTAAAATTCTAGATCTAGTTTCACAGCAAATTTAGCGTTTTGTGTTTGTGTTTTTCTCAGTTTTCTTTAATATACGGTGTTGTTTTATACTAAGGACTGGCGGAAATGAGTATTTAGGATGGAGTACGTTTGAGGAGAGAGTGGCGAAGGCAAAGTTGAGGTACAAGAGTAGGTTGGAGGAGATGGAGGATCATAGGTGGCCAAGGAGAGTGAATGAATGGGGGGAGGGGAAGAGTAGATGGGCAAAAGAGTGTAAGAGAAAACTGAAAAAAATAGGAGTGAAACAAAGAAGGGTGGGAGAGGAGTGGAGAGATGTAGGGAGTAATACAGGATTAGGTCAGGGAAGGAGACTAGAGAAAGAGATAGGAACGAGAGTGAAGGAAGTAGGAAGACAGGAATGGAAGAGAAATATGGAGAAGAAAAGTACACTGATAAGATATAGAAGCAAGGGGAGACCGAGAAAAGAGGAGTTCTATGACGGAAGTTGGGGAGCTGAACTACTGTTTAAGGCTAGGGCAGGAGCATTAGAGACAAATAGGAGAACATGGAGGTGGAATGGGGGGGTGAAAGAGTGTCTACAGTGTGAGGTGGGAGGGAGGAGAGTGGAGGAGACAATAGAACATATAGTGACAGAGTGCCAGGGGTATGCAGAGGAGAGAGAGGGGTTGGAAAATGAGTTGAAACGGGTGGTAGGGGAGAGGGAATGGGAAGAGCAGAAAGAGGAGGAGGATGAGGGTGTAAAATTTGTGTTAGGTCTCGAGACAGAAGAGGGGGTAGATGGGGAAATGGGGAAAAGAATGAAGGTAGTGAAAAGATTCCTGGAGCAGGTGTGGCAGAAGAGAAAACGGAATAGGATAGAATAGGATGAGGGGGGAGAAGGGGACCAGAGCGGGGGAGGAAGAAAAATGAGATTAAATAGTAGAGAGGGGAAAAGATAAATTAAGATAAGGAGAGAACAAGATATTGGGGGGTGGAGGAGGGGGTAAAATAAGGAGAGGAGAGTTCTGCTTAAGCTATATACTTCAATTCTTTGTCTTTAACTATCCTTTCTACGACTACATAATTTCTAAACTAATTCTTAAATCTAGCTCTATCTGTTTCTGGAGAAGTCACCGGTGCATAGGTGAGCTGGCTTTGAGAGGGGACAGCAACTCCACAAAAAGAAGAAGAAGAAGAAGAAGAAGGCCTACTCATTATCCAACAATCTAAAAACACGGCCCCTACTAGTGGGGAGGGCTATGAAGAACAGGGAAATTGCAGGGTAGCCTAAAAGACGAAAATAAGGGGTAATATTAGCCTAACCTAACCTAGTATATTAGGTGGGGGCTGCCGCCCCCGGCCCCACACCCCTGCTGGCTTCGTTATCAACAAATTGAAAAATACCCACTTCACAGAGAAATAGGCTAGGCCTAGGCCTACACCATAAATCTAAGTCAAAGCGGGGGTGTGAGGGCAGCAGCCCCCACCTATAATACTAGGATAGGTTAGGTAAGGTTGTTAGGTTAGGCTAATGTCCTTTCAAAGGGGTATAGGCGTAGGCTAGTAAACACTAGGATAGCCTATACCCAGTCAGAGGTAAGAAGAAAAAGAAGAGTCCCGCACTCCCGCAGTAGTCTCCTTGAATGCTACCAATTATAATTCCATTTGCGCCGCTACTGACCGATATAGGAATGAAGTATGGTATAGCCTAGGCCTTTGAGTCAATATGACACATTTAGGTCAATTTAAAGATGATGTACAGTAATTAAATTGCTAAAAAATAGTTTCGATTGTTTTTATGTAGTTTAGAGTTGTGTAAGGGTGTTTTGATGTGTGAAAATAGGCGTAAATGCATATTTACCCATTATACAACAATCTAAAAACACGTCCCTTCACTCGCGAAAAATAACTATTTGGCCATAACCGTTTGCCGTTGGATACAAAATATATAGAAGGGGGGCAAACACCCCCCCCCAAGATTTATTGAAATCGTCATATATTTAAACAGTAGGGGGCAAAAACCAAATTTTCCCCAACGCTTCTTCTTCTTCTTCTTCGCGGCGGATGTAAACAAAGCCACCCGCCTCTTGCGACGTAGGCGATATAGAGGATATTTTGTGTTTTTCAGGATCAGTAATACATTTTTACGCGCATTTAGACACATATAGGAATGAAATACATGGTATAAGAAACCTGTAGGCCACGATTAAATCGATGTATGAATTTAATTACGGTAGCATTCAAGGAGACTACTGCAGGACTCTTCTTCTTCTTCTTCTTACCTCTGACCAGGTAGGCTATCCTAGTGTTTACTAGCCTAGGCCTATACCCCTTTGAAAGGACATTAGCCTAACCTAACAACCTTACCTAACCTATCCTAGTATTATAGGTGGGGGCTGCTGCCCCCACACCCCCGCTTTGACTTAGATTTTTGGTGTATTTGTCTGTGAAGTGGGTATTTTTCAATTTGTTGATAACGAAAATCCTCCATGCGGACTAGGTGGAGAAAAATATGGCGAATCTATTGGTGCCTATTTTCCCTAATAAATTGTTTCTCATAACGTCGCACTAGTGTCCTTGAATATTATCTAGAATAATACCAGCAAAGCCTATGCTATGTAGGCAGCTAGGCTAGGCCTAGGCTATCCTAGGCTGAAAGAAAAGAAAAAAAAATCAATTTCCGGTAGGCCTAATTTTATTAGGCAAAATAATGTAAAATAAGATGGTTAGGCCTATGGTCACAAAGATTTCACCAGCCCATTCCGAACGCCAAATTTCACCTTAGGCCTCTAGGCTAGGCCTATTTGCCAAACAATAAGAACTATGCGACCCAAATACTTACCAAATCTTTAAATGTTACTTTCTTCTCTTCCTCCACGACCTTTTCCTCCATATTCACTCCGAATAACTCCAAAAAATGCAAAAATGCTAAATAATTAACGCAGAGTTGGGGGATTTGTTTACAACCAACATGTGTTCGGGCGTCTATGGGGAGAGTAAAAACAAATCAGAGGGCACCACTTTCTCTCTTTTGTCATTTAAGTGAGTTTTACATACATTCTGAGATACAAAACATCAATATATGATAGATAATGGAGTATATCAAGTGCATGGTAACAATATTTATTACAGATAATTATCAAATTATGCAACTTCATGAAAACATGGCGATAACTGTAAACCTAATGTCATGAAGTATCTATAGACGGCTCAGTCTGTGCCGTCACAAGTACCTTCTATAGGGATTCTTTGAAGAACCCATTTAGGTTTTACAATCGCCATGTTGCAAAAGTTTAGGTGACCTTTATTTGCCATTTATATATATATATATATCCTTCAATTATGTTAGTCGTTTTATAACCATTAATTAAAATCGTTTATATATCCTAAAATTGATTTATTTAACATCTACGGATTGGAAATAAGGAATAATAACACCATGAGGTAACATAATGGCGGATAATGTGATCACGCTACTATTACTACACTACACACGATATCCACAAACACAATAAACATTATACAAGTAATTTATTTTGAGTTTTAATTACTGAATGTCGGTGAATAATCTTTTACATATTTTAGTGGTGAATTATTTAAATAAATGGGCCCTATCGGGGTACCAGAAATATTACCAATGCCAGATGGGATAGGGGAGATGGGGAGGGGGAGACGATTTTATGATGAGGGTGAATTATGTGCCCTCAGGCTTAACCCTCAATACCTTCATGGTTAGGGAAGCAGGGTGAAACATTGAAATTCAAGGTAATAATGAAGGGGCCCCATGGGTAATAATGGAGGGGGCTCCAGGGGTAATAATGGAAGGGGCCCCAGGGTAATAATGGAGGAAGCCCATGGGTAATAATGGAGGGGGCCCCAGGGGTAATAATGGAGGGGGGTCCAGGGTTAATAATGGAAGGGTCCCCAGGGGTAATAATGGAAGGGGTCCAGGGGTAATAATGAAGAATGCTAGACTACTCGGCCCACGGGACAGCTCGGCCCACGGCGAGACAGCTCAGCCCAGTAAAACCGAGACAGCTCGGCCCAGTGTTAATTGCGAGACAACACGGCCTTTCACAACCCGTATTTGCTTCGACAACATGAAAACAATATAGATGGCTATATTGATCATTTTGGAATCACTACGTCCCTATCTATTTATGTATCTATCTTTTCGTTTCATCAAACTGTGACAATTCATTAACTTTTATTTCTCGTATTGATCATTTTGGAATCACTATGTCCCTATCTAACCTAACCTAACCTAACTTAACTTAACCTAACCTAACCAATTAAAGCATACCATGGGGCCGAGCTGTCTCAAATAATGGGCCGAGCTGTCTCGCCGTCGTGGCCGAGTTGTCCAAAAGTGGGCCGAGCTGTCCGAGCCGAGTTGTCCCATGGGCCGAGTCGTCCAGTCACCATAATGAAGGGGGTCCAGGGGTATTAATGAAGGGGGTCCAGGGGTAATACTGGAAGGGGCCCAGGGGTAATAATGGAGCGGGCTCAGGGGTAATAATGGAGGGGCCCAGGGGTAATAATGGGGGGGGGGGTTCCAGGGGTAATAATGGAAGGAGCCCCAGGGGTAATAATGGAGGGGGTCCAGGGTTAATAATGGAGGGGTCCAGGGGTAATAATGGATGGGGTCCAGGGGTAATAATGGTAGGGGCCCCAGGGTAATAATGAAGGGGGGTCCAGGGATAATAATGGAAGGAACCCCAGGGGTAATAATGGAAGGGGGCCCAGGGGAAATAATGGAAGGGGCCCTAGGGGTAATAATGGAGGGGGGTCCAGGATAATAATGGAAGGGGCACAGGGGTAATAATGGAGGGGACCCCAGGGGTAATAATGGAAGGGGCCCAGGGGTAATAATGGAAGGGGCCCAGGGCTAATAATGGAGAAGGGCCCAGGGGTAATAATGGAGGGGGGCCCAGGGGTTAATGTAAGGGGCCAAGGGGTAATAATGGAGGGGGTCCAGGGGTAATAATGAAGGGGGCCCCAGAGGTAATAATGGAGGGGGGAGGGGAGTCCCAGGAGATATACTATAGTTACCCCAATGTAAGCAGCTGATCGCCGTTTTTTATAATACCGCCAGGCCAGCTGATTCATTCATTACCCGCTTGTCAAACTCGATTTAAATTTAAGAGACAGGAACAGGCATGTAGGAGGAGATATAAAATGCTTACTATGTAATGCTGAGATAGAGGACATCAAACACTTTATTTTAAGGTGCCCTATATATATAGAGAGAGGAGAGAGTAAAGGAAACAGCGCTACAACAACCTTACGTTGAGGAGGAAAATCAAGTGATAGGAAATCTACTGTTCAAAGAAGAAAACCAGGAACGAGTGAAGAAGATGTTATATGGAGAACAAGAACCAAGAAAATGAAGGAGCTGGAATAAGAAGAAATAGATTATAATGCAAAATATAGAAAAAAGAAAAAGAAATACAATATAATATAACAGAGCACGTCACAAAAGGAAAATTACAAGAACCTCTCAGGGAAGTGCCGTTGTTAAGGCATTACTTCCCGATTCCCGAACCACATCTGATCTGATCTGACTCGAAGATCGTGTGTAATAGTCTAGAGGCTAATAGCAATTGTGCTTATTTATCACGTAATTTGTGATACAAACGACGGCTTTAAATACTCCAGCAGGTGTTATTCCAATAGTTAAGGTCTGACACGAGAAGTTTAATAATGATATACATAGGTGTATCTTCACTAACCTGCCACGTTTGCTCGAAATTTAAATGCCACCTTGGGTAAACTTTCAAGAGGTCACCAACCTTTATAACGAGGATAGCCTAATTGTATAAGGTAGTTTAATTTAGTTTAAGCCATCATCCCTAACCTATCTATGAATATCATAACTAAACTTCCTAGCTTCAAAGGATGGTGACCATGTCTTAAGGTTTCCTTGTAGTTCATAGGCTAGTAAGGGTTTTACCGTTTACGTAAGTTTTTGGTTTACATGGTAAACCTGAAGAAGAGGTGACCACCCTTTGGAAACTATGATAGGAAAGGTTACGTTAGTTTTGGCCAATCCTAACTTATCAAACCTCAAGCCAAGTGGCTCGCTTGGTGTAGTGACTAGCGTCTCGGACTTCCACCAGAAGGCCCGGGTTCGCGCCCACGCTCGGCGCATTAAAGATTTTTCACAAGCACCGAGTCGTTACCATCCCTCATGAGCAAAGGGATGGGATACTAGGTAGTAGTACAGGACCCCAATGGAAATACGCCTAATCGGCCTTATTGAGCTATCCTTAGCTAGCTTAGCATGCGCTAGCTTTAAGAATATTATTATTATTATTATTATTATTACCTAATTATCCTAACCTTCCTAGCTTACGTAACCTAACTGGCAAGAATGTAGTTACCGGGTGTACCGCCCGTCTTGTTCACACTACGCGGACGCTCATCATCACATTCCCGTCTATTTTGACTGCCTTTGGATACAAAAATACATTACCCTAACCAAACAACCTAACCTAGTACTGTATTATAGCTTTATAAGTATTTATAGATGATTTGATAAATCTACAGTTATACTACCCCTATTTTATCGCTATTCTGTTGGTACTAATGGGTTAATATTATTAGTAGTAGACTTAGTATGGTTTGATGATGCGCGGAAATGTATATTTGACTTGAAATAGATACATTGAAGTATTACAAACTTTCGCAAACCCATAAACAGGGAACGTGAGCAGGGTTTAGACCGTCGCGCACCCATAAACAGGGAACGTGAGGGAGAGTTTAGACCGTCGCGGAGACAGGTTACTTTTCGGTTAGGTTAGGTTAGGCTAATGTTAAAAATACTAAAATGAGACAGTCCTCGGTATTAAACAACACTGTATATCAAAGAAAAAATTAAAAACAACAACAAATTACCTGAAAAACTTGTATCTGGTTGGTGATAATTTGTTATCAAAATACGTTTTTTGTCCAGTTTCCGCATCTGCTGAACCATCCAAAAACACGCTAAAAGGCGTGTTTTGAAGGGGGGAGGTAGTGGGGGAGGGGTAGTATAACTGTAGATTTACCGATGATTTATGTTGTATGTCGGTAGTTGTACACCCGGTAACTACATCCATGCCACCTAACTTAAACAGCCCATCCTATCATAGCTTTCAAAGGGTGGTATACTCTTTCTTTCAGTGCAGAAATCTTGGATGAATACGGCACCCTAGGGCCTAGCTTTTACCATGATTATTAGGATTTTTAGAACATGTCGACTGTTTGTTTAGTTTATCGTACGTTTGCATATTTATTTCATCTTTCAGCGCAGCAATGTTGGAGAAAAGTTTTGACGGGGAAGAAAGATTATCACTATCGTATGGCCCACAAGACTTCCACCTCACCACGCCTTCAACCCCCGACCACTGCATGAAATCTGAATTCGACAAGCTGTTCCTGGACCAATGGGAGCAAGCAAGAGAGGCTGGAGCATTTAACTATTTGGTTGATGAGGTGGAGGACAAAATTCTGGAGGGAAAATATCACATTGTTGCACAGGTACCCTAAACTTTATTTCAACTCATGAGCATCATAATGGGACAATTTGGTTGTAAGTTTTTCTTGTTCCCCAAGCTGTATGACCGAACAGTCTCAAGGTCATGAGGGCCAAGACCATAACCATAACGCGCCCCCATAGAACCCTCCCAGTTTTACCACTAAGAAAGCCCAGGTGACCGAAGCCGCTCCCAGGCGAGGAGCTGAGGAGGGTGCAGAAATGCTCAGGACACCAAAGCCCCACCCAGAGCCTTGTGCCCCTTAACAATTATGAAGGGGAAGTTGGGGAGCAAAGTTGTAAGTTTATCTGTCTATTGCCAGATGCTTTGATCCCCAAAGGGGGTGGCCACGAATCAATCGCCTTCATGCTCCCCACTTTCACTCATATAGGCTACAGTAGGCCTACCTCTCAACTCCATCTCCCTTTCTATTACTGTATCCTGATTTGCTGTACCTGTATTATAGAAATGTATTCAATACCCATCATACTTATTTTATATACTGTAGGCTGTATACCTATCTCTAAAGCTAAAATGATACAATAGTAAGATGAGCACCCTGTGAATACCCCCCCTGGGGGTAAGGGGATAGAATAGGCCCCACGTGCCTTCTGCGTGTCGTAAGAGGCGACTCAAGAGGTTGGGTCGGTGGGCTTGCGACCCCCACCCGGAAAAAATACCTAAGCAAAGACAAACGAACGAACAGCCTCGGATGGGGGCGGTTCGTTCGTGGCCACCCCTTCGGGGATCACGGCATCAGGCAATAGATAGATAGATAGATTATGGCAACATTTCACTGTTTCACATTCCTTTTTCTATTTATCACCCAACACAGCTACTGTACTTAACTATTATATATATTTCTTCCAGATGAACGCACTTCGTAAGACTAAGAGAAGAACCCCCGAGGAGATCTTCCACGTAGAGCAGCCCTTCAATCCTGACAAGTTCAATTTTACCAAGATTAAAACGGCGGAACATTTGATGCACCTCAAGTATATAGCCAACTCTTCTAAGGTGCATTGGTGATTTGTTATTAATTGTGTAGTTAACCCCTTCTGTACCGGAGACGTCTTTTTAATTTTAATCTAGCTATATGTAGATGATTTCATGCAGCTTGAGAAGGATCTGTGGTATTAAAAAGGGTTAATTTTGATAGTTCAAAGCATGTTAATTGGTGGAAGCCCTATTTTAACTGAATAAAATTGTATAATATTTTTTATTTTATTTTTTTCTATGTGATTGAGGGAGGCAAAAGGCATAACTGCCTATAGCGAGTGCCTCCCCCATAGTTGAAAGAGTGACAGGGCCAAAATCAAGGGACGTTCGAGCCAAAATGCCTGGACACACGGAGTTTGAAGCAATTTAAGTCATAGGAAGATTCTGGGAGAGAGTTCCAGAGCTCAGCTGTTGAGTAGAAGAAAGTTTGAGAGTAACGTTTCACTCTTGGGTTGGAGAGTTGCACAGAGTAGGGGTGGGATTGAGTTGCAAGACGGGTACCACGTGCCCTACGTAAAGGAGGTGGTATACACTGGGAAAGCTCTCAGGAACACTGATTATTATAGTAGCGATAGAATAGCGAGAGAGATGCAACATTGCGGCGCAGAGAGTTGGTGAGTGGACGGGAGTTAATGATACGAAAGGCCTTCCTTTCAACTTTGTCTAGGAGAGCGGTGTGAGAGGAACCTCCCCACACATGTGAACAATACTCAATACAAGGACGCACTATGCCCCTGTACAGAGCAAGAAGCTGTGCAGGGGAAAAGAACCCCCTAAGGTGGTTGAGCACACCCAGCTTCTGGGAGGCTGCCTTAGCAAGACTGGTAATATGGTCCTTCCAACTGAGAGCAGAAGAAAAAGAGACACCAAGAATATTGAGAGAAGATGAAGGATTGATTTTTGTATTGTTGAAGAATAAGGGATAGTCCGCTGTGAGTTCCTTACGGGTAGATAGATGGAGAAATTGGGTTTTGGAAGCATTAAAGGTAACAAGGTTTTCTCTGCCCCAATTGGAGATAGTATTTAGATCAAAATTTAAGAGTTCTATGGCTTCATTACGTTTGTCGTTGAGGGATTGCTGGCTGGGGCGTTCTGAAAAACTAATGGAGTAGTGTAAGGTTGAGTCATCTGCGTATGAATGGATGGGAATTGAGGTACAGTTGAGGAGATCATTTATAAAAATTAGAAAGAGAATAGGAGATAGGACAGAGCCCTGAGGAACACCGGAGTTTATAGGGTGAGGAAGTGAACATTGGCCGTCCACAACCGTGGCTATGGAACGGCCGGAAAGGAAATTAGAGACAAAGGCGAGAATGAAGTTAAAAAGAACTCACCGGTACTGAAAGGATTAATCTCCAATTTGCCACCCCAGTGAGCCCTACAACTATAATGTGTTCATCTTAAATTGGCAATAAACTGTACACCCTATGTGGTGGTTTTGTGCTCTTTTATTTCATAATTTCATTTGGTTAAAGCATTATTTCCACATAGCCATTTTGGTAAGTTCTTTTGTCTTTATATTGGTTCGTCCCTATGTGCAAGTTTTACAATTTGTAATGTACAACTTGCAAAATAAACAAACCAAAACGTATACGAACACAGTAAAAAGACAAAACAACGAATCAAAATCGCTATGTGGAAACAACGCTTAAGTAAAATAATTATTTATAAATAAAAGAACACAATCCACCACATAGGGTGTACATCACTACATGAGCAAGTTAATCTGGTTCCCAAGCAAACTAATCGCACACATACCAACGCACTGTAGTCACGTTCAAGGAATTAGTCAATTTGGGAAGTCGGGGACGTTCTGGTAAATTTTACTAAACTCTGCATGAATAAAGAAACTACATTAAGTGTCAAATGTTATATTAAAATCAAATTTGCAACTTGACAAGATAATTAGTTAGTTAGTTATGTAGAGCAGATTAACCAGACAAGATAATAACAATAGTACAAAATACAAATATAACTCACTAACGATAGTGCTATTGGGTAGGTACCTGTAAGCATAGCATGCTTCAAGTGACCCCTAACAATTACTACCCTACAAATAACCTACATTTATTGTACAAATAAACTAAGGAAATCTTAAAAGCAAGCAATTAATCCTATCGACAATGATTATATATACTGTAATATAATAAATATAAATATTATAAAATTTTGAAGAAGGCACAATAGATTTAAACAAAAGAGTACTCTTTTAACAATTACAATCAATTATAAAAATAATAAATAATAATAATAATAACAATAGAAAATGATAAACAATTAATATATACAGACAAAAAGTAAGCAGAGGATTTAAGCAAAACTTCAAGTTAATAATGCTTGATTAAAATTATTGATATCAAATTTTAAAATACAGTCACAATAATTGACCTTAAAAAGATTAAATTTATGCAACAATTTACTTGCAACAAAACCTCTATCTACTATGAGTGTATTGTAACCTAGCTCTATAATAAAGTGTCATGTCCCTATCTTTACTACTGAGATGTGATTTGATTATGATAATGAAACAATGTCTTTTATGAAACACTGTATAACTATTGATACGTAGAGATTTAGTTCTCTCTTCTGCAATTGAAGCCAGTATCACTCGCCTAGGCTAGATATGGCTGAAGTATGAACAAAAATATATATACAGTATACAGTATACAGTATATATTTTACCATTAACCCTTCGAGTACCTGCGACGTGCGTTATATTTTATTCTAGCCATATTTAAGTGATATGCAGCTTAGGAAGGATCTGTGGTAGTTAGAAGGGTTGATTGAGATAATTTGAAGCCTTATTATTGCTAGAGGTCCTTCCTAAGCTCAATAAAATCTGCTTATGGTTGCCAGAATAAAATGAAAATGATGTCGCCGGTACAGAAGGAGTTACTGTATATAATGAGTTGGTAGACAATTCTCTCTCTCTCAGACTAACCATGTGAGCAGCAATGACAGACACCCCTCGTTACAAGGCAGCCTGGTGATCAACACAGCTCCCATCTGTCGTTCTCACGGTCTACTGGTCCCATCATTAGAGCAGAGACTGAAACAAGTGGCTACGCTCGAAGGTGTTGCCATGGCCGTACATTCTATACTGCTATCTTCTGCACCGTTAGTAAATTTTGTTTATTATAAGTAGCGCCAAGAAACTTGACAAAAATCTTGATCACTGACCGCATTTTTACTTAAAGAGGGCCTAAAGCAAACTGGCTGTAAGTATCCACACCTATTTCCTAGTGGACTCTTCGTAAATGATAGAAACGTCAGCCAGATTGCTTTCATTCATTTTCAGTTAAAATGTAAAACTTGCAAACAAAGCAAACCAAAACTGGGACAAAGACAATATAAAGTCAAATTAACTTATCAAAATCGCTATGTGGGAACAACGCTTACTAAAATAAAATTGATGAAATAAAAGAACACAATCCACCACATAGGGTGTACATTATTACATGAGCAAGTTAATCTGGGCCCCAAGCAAACTAATCGCACACATAACAACGCACTATCGTCACGTTCAAGGAATTAGTCAATTTGAGAAGTCCGGGACGTTCCGGCAAATTTTACTAAACTCTGCATGAATAAAGAAACTACATGAGTTATAAGATGTTAAGGGATCAAGATTATTGTCAAGTTCGCTGGCGCTACCTATAGTAGTTCCTTGTTTTGTACAGGTATGGGAACCCGTTAATAGTTCTTAGTGTGAACTTAGGTAGCTCCAATCTCCATAAAACCGTTCCCTTCCCGAGTTGCTATGTGACTCTGCTCTCACTGTGGCATTACACTTCTATCTATCCATAATTGTTTCAGTATGCTCAAGACTATGGGTATCTTCCTCATTAATTGCCTTCATTTCAGTACCATACTTTGCTTAGTTCTCAGACATGCAGCAGACAGCCACCCCTCAGTGCTCAGGGAGAGACCCTTCATTGCCAATAGTACTGTACTGTACAGTACTAATTTTAAGGTTTGCTTTTTCTATTAATAAATGTTGTGCCCCATGAAATGTTCTTTCCTTTCACTTAAGGATTAAACATTAAGCTATTCAGTGTGCAGTTGGGTCTGAGTACGTACATGATTAGATTGATATCCAGTATTCGATAAATGGATATATAATCGTAGTCATATACTTAACCTTTAACTGTGTTGATGGTGTAATGATCTGTATGTGGTAACCCAGGTTCGAATCCCGAGTGGAGCACATACTTTCATTAATTTCATTGGGAGGTGTTTGGTGTTGGGAGTGAAATTAATGTTATGTGTTATGTATGTAGAGCAGATTAACCAGACCACTGAGCTCCATACGGAACTCTCTGTACAGCAGGCCTACTTTACAGTATTAGAATACTGTATGGAAGATATTTGTATTCATATAACTAGCTCTTTGTCATGTGCAATCATACTATCTTACTGCAATTCAGTAAAACATACAGTATAAGGCAAACAAAATTATATATATTTAACATAAAATTACTTTTCAGAGACTTACGAGTGGCGTTCAACTCCCTGGGAGGCTATGCGTCGGTCAACCATCTCCACTTCCACCTGTATTACTTCCCACAAACCCTCTATATTGAAACAGCGGTGAGTTGATTGTACAGTTTGATTGAATAAGAGTGTAGTTTAAGGGGAGATCGGTAATTTTTCTAGACCCACTTCTCCTTCATGTTCAGCCCCATTAGTTTTCAGATTTTAAGAAGTTTGCCCTATTAGTTTGTAGATTTTAAGACCTTTTCATCCCATTTCTTTGTCAATATTCAGACCTTTTGTGCTATGTAGATGTCAATTATTTTCCTGGCGAACGATAGTGAGCCTGTAATTTTGGAAGAACCGGGACAACTGAAATAATTGACCAAAAAATATACCCTTCCCCCTTAACAGTAAAGTAGTTGATTCATATGATATATTAACAGCTAAAAATAATGACACTAACGTATTACAAAGATTCACTTATTTCTTTCTCCTCCTCAAGATGTGTGATCAGCTGGCCGGACCATGTTACATCTTTAAAGATTATTATGCACCAGGGTTTGTCTTCCAGATAGAAAATGGGAATGTTGACCAGCTTGCGAGGTAGGGGAAACTAATTTCTCTGCTGGTACAGTTTCCCAAAAAACTTTGTATCCACTCTGTGATTTTGTGTATATACTGTAAATAATAAAAACTTAAAAAGAAAATTTAATTAAATCCGAGATACAGTAGCTTCGAAAACTTAAGGCCACTTTTCTTGAAGAGTACAGTACATATACATGCCACTGACACCATAAACTTTTTTCAGGAACATATTGAAGGTGATCGATCTATTCGTGAAGGAAGGCATTGCTCACAACCTGTACATGACGCGAGGGGCTGACCTGCGAGGGGGGGAGGAGCCGGGGAAGGACCACTCCACTGTTAGAGTTATTGTTTGGGCCCGCAAGTTCTGCTCAGGTTAGATTGTTTAAATGATAACGCTTACATTATGGTATTTCAATCAGAATTTTCTGTTTGTTTTTTATTTGGGGAACAAAAGCAAATAGCCCCTAGATACTGCATAGTTGGACCAAACCAAAAGCTAACCAAACCTAGCCAAAAAATGTGTTTGCTCCTCGGCGACGTTCCAAAATGTGCTATGCAGTATGGTTTTACATTATTCAATTGTACAATACAATGCAACTAAATAGACTTAAAGGACCTTCCTAAGTCCCCACTGTTACTAAGTTCCTTTCGATGTTCATAGTGTTAATGTGTCAAATACAGATTCTTTGGTACACAGCTTATAATTGAACTGTTGAGGGAGAGACGGGTGGAGAGGTCCATCATATTGGCAATTAAAGGGCTTAGTATGCCTTACTTATTTTACAAAAAAAATCTGCAGGCAGCAACTCGGGGCAATCCTTGGTAGGAAGAATTATGCCAGGATTATAGTTAAATTTAAGCTGATATCACCCTTTCGGTTTTACCTTAACTTTCTTTGTCAACTCTGTTCTGGCAGCTTATGAGGACAAATATATAAATCATTTTCTCTATTACAGTACATTAAACTAGCTTCAATCTAGTTTTCAACAGCAGTGCAAAAGATTCCAGAAATAATGCTAGAAATATATTGAGCATTAAAAGTTGACACTAAAAGCTCTTGTGTGATATGCCCTTTTTGCTTTATTTCTCACTCAGGTGTCAAGGACGTGACCTATTTTGCGACAGCTGCATGTGAGTTGGCTGGCCACGTTCCAGTATATTGTAAGTTAAAAGTTTCTGTTTTAATATTTAGCTATCCGTTCTGCATTTTCTTTACTTCTTTTCCTTTTGCTGCATTTTTTTTTTTTTTTCATTTATCATCCTTATATTATAATTACTTATCTTTCTTGGGATCTTTGGATTGGCTACTGGCTACATATTATCGATGGGCAAGATCCTGAAATCACACAATTGGTCCCATCATAAGGGGTCAAACTTTTTACATATTCTCCTATAAATGGCTATTAACCCTTGTCTAGCAGGGTGTTTTGGGCTCATTTGGGCATATTCAGGCCCTCCTGCATGATAAATCAAGCATCTGCATGACAAAAAAAATTATTTAGCAAAAAACTAGGCATTAAAAGCTTCAAAATGAGACCAGAACGAGCTACGTAGCACTCGTGGTTCTCTTGCAGTGGTGCCACGAACATAGAAGTTTAGCATATATCGGTATATTTTTCCCAGCTATTCTCACTACTGGCTACACTGCCGGCCTCTCGAGAACACAGGGAACATGAGTTAATGGGCGGCGGTAAGCCCTGGGAGTCGGCTGTCTGTCCCGCTGCTCTCCCGGCCATTTGCACTCTATTTTAACCCTTTAAAAGCCTTAATAATGCTCCTAACTTGCTGCAAATTGGTGCACGACTTAAGTCGAGCGCCGCTCTTTAAGGGTTAACCCAATTACTGTGGCGCCCGTCACCTGACGGACACAGAAATCCGTCTATTATATAGCCTGGGAGCGAGGCAAGCTATTGCAGGCAGCGCGGGACGGCTTCATCCATCACCCAGCAAGTCTGGGCATGCACTGAAGGCAAGTGAGAAGAAAATGATACAAAATATCGGAGAAGACTGCTACTTGGTGGAAGTACTTTGCAGTAAAAAGAAAAGAAAATTACTGTTGAGTACTATGCATGTTTCTTATATTCTCTGTTCTTCTACTCCACAGCACCCGAAGATTGGGACACATTGAATGAGGAAGACATCGTTCGTCAGACCAGCGCCATGTGTCAACAATATTACCAAGACATTAAACCAAAGGTTGCAACACTCTTCGCTCAAGATGCTGTTAATTCTGACTTGTGAAACCTAGCGATAATAAGAGTACCGGTATAGATCTTTTGAATGCATTAATTTTATTGCAACAACGTTAAACAAAACATTGCAGCACTGTTAATTCTGATTTATGAATCCTAGTGAGAATTAATTCTTAAATCAAGCAATGCCGTTTGAGAAAAATCACACACAACTCACTCTGGATCTACTATCATGATCACTACCCTGATAGAGAATTGGGTAGCATGTCTATTTGTTGATTTAAGTGTTCAATTCCAGGTGGGTTGTGTAGGACTAGTGAGATGTCTTTTGTATTGGAGGTACATTTTAATCTATACAGTACAGTACAGTACTGTATATAACATGCCTGTGTTCTTTCTTTCTTTGTATTGAAACGTTCAACCAAAAGCTGCAGTGATCTTTCATACTGTACAGTACCGGTATGTGAAAATCAATCGGTGAGTGTAATTTTTAGAAATTTGCCTTTTAATCTATTATAATATATAGTATTTATTCAATATTTTACCTTAAATTATTTATATTTTATATGTATAAATCCCTTCCCTGGAGGAAAGAAAGTGTTAATGATAATAATGATTAATTTATTCTTGACAAATATAATGGAAGAAGGGCATTTAAGGGCAAAGTGTTTGATAGGGCCACACTGAATTTGTATATGTGTTTGAGCAATAAATAATATAATACTCTGGCTGTCTTGTTTTGATGATATAGGCTACTGTACTGGACAAAGGAAGTAGTAATGGTGTGAAAGATAAATTGACAAGTACTAATGGAAAAGAAAGACAGTAAAGAGATGAAGATAGCACTTTAATGAATCTACAAATGTGAATGAAATAGCTACGCTAAATGGAGGTCTTGAATTAGAATAACGTACCTTATGGGCGGCCGTACCCTTGGAAAAATGTAAGTGGTTGTGGAACATATTAACATCCTAACAGTTATACAAAATGGAAAATGAATTAAAGGATACCATATTCACCTAAAGTGAAGAGTAAGAAAGCTTGATTGGCTTGAATGGGCGGTTCCTAGGCAGAGTGAGGCGATCAAGGTGCCCCGGCTACTCACGTGAATGAGGGGGGGGTGGAAGTTTTTATCGTATTTCCTTCACTTTCCATCCCCGCTTAGTGTAAATGGGACCACCTCACACCACCACCGTCTTGGTGGTGTAATGATTAAGGTGTCTAAAAATCTGTGTGTGATAACCCAGGTTCGAATCCCGGTAGATCACATATATGCTTTCATTAATTTCATTGGAGGTGTTTGGTGGTGTGGTGAAATTAATACAAAATAGAATACAGTATATGGAATCTGTCCTGTTCTGGGCTGCCCCCCTTCGTATAACTGGAGGATCGCGCGTAAATGGATCACGCATAAGCAGAGAATTGACTGTACCTCAACTTGAATGTGGCCACTGTCACTGCTGTCACTACTTTATCCGGGAGTGAATTCCAGGCACTTATGGTACAGATGGCAAACCAATTACCCTTCATTGCTGTCCTGCAGCGGTCTGGCGTGGCAGTCTTGAGGCTATGTCCCTGTAGATTTGTAGTGCATAGGGTGAAAAATTTGTTGTAGGGGACGTCCTCGAAACCGTGCAGTCATTTATAGACCTTGATCATGTCACCCATTTTCCTTCGATCCTCAAGTGTCTGCAGCGGTCTTCGTATCTTTGTTATAAAAAAAAAAAGAGAAGCAGTGTGGGAGGAGGGAATGAGGAGAGGTCTGATTGTGTGAGGTATTGTAAAGGGTGGAGGTGGGATAGATGGTGTGTGGCGAGATGATAAAATATGGAGATGAGGATCTGGAAAATGTACACAAGCATGGGAGAAGGAAAGCACGTTCAATTGGAAATTAACTATAATAGTGTCAAGTATAAAGTCTAGTCTAAAGGGAGAGAGTTACCATAGTATGTTGTAATCACATGGGGATATTTCAGATGTATTGCAGGATAATGAAGAGAGAGATGGCATACCGAGAAACTAGTAGGTGTGTTCAAGAATGATCAAAGAGGTTATGTAGAACCTTATTTTTCATTGAGATATATTGTGGAGAAATAAATAGAAGGGAAGGAAGTTATATGTTGCCTTCATTAACTTGAAGAGGAGTGTGTGGTAACCACTGAGGAATATGTCTTCTAAGCGTAGTAGGGAAGGTATACAGTAGGGTAGTGAATGAGAGAGTGAGAGTGAGAACGGAGAAATGGATAGGCGACGAGCAGGGAGGTTTTAGGAAGGGAAGAGGATGTGTAGATCAGATTTTTATCCTGAATTGTGTTGTGGAGAAGTATCTGGAGAAGAAACAAAAGGTGTATGTTGCCTTTATGGACTTGGAGAAGGCCTATGACAGAGTGGATAGAGAAGGTTTGTGGAAAGTACTTAGAATATACGGAGTAGAGGGCAAGTTGCTGAAAGCAGTGCAGAGCATGTATGAGGGTGCAAAGGCGGCAGTACGTGTGGAGAGTGAGCAGAGCGAGTTCTTTGACCTGAATGTTGGTTTGAAACAGGGGTGTGTGATGTCCCCGTGGTTGTTACTGTATATATGGATGGAGTCATGAAAGAAATACTATCAAGAGCAGTGGATGTTGGTGTATCACTGAAAAGGGAGGGAATTGAGTGGAAGCTACCTATACTGCTGTTTGCGGATGATTCAGTTCTGATGAGTGATAATGAATGGGAGTTGCAGGGTCTGGTAAATGAGTTTGGAACAGTGTGCGAAAAACGGAATTTGAAGGTAAATGCGGGGAAGAGCAAGGTTATGGTCTTCGAAAGGGGTGAAGTCACAGAGTGTGAGGTGAAGCTGAACGGTCAGGCTATGGAGATCGTCAACTCTTTTAAGTACTTGGGCAGTGTGTTGAGTAAAGATGGGACTATGGATGAAGAAGTGCGAGAGAGGGTACAACAGGGGAAGAGGGTTGTAGGAACGCTAAAAGCAGTAACAAGAAATAGGGTGGTCAGTATGGAAGTGAAGAAGTCCTTGCATGACAGTGTGGTAATCCCGACACTGACTTACGGAAACGAAGCATGGACGATGGTTGAGAGACTCAGACCAAGAGTGAGAGCAGTGGAAATGAATTAATTTAAAAGGAGTGCGTGCGGAGTTACATGGAGGGATAGACAGACTAATGAGGAAGTAAGAAGGAGGTGTGGTGTGGAGGTAGATGTGCTGGAAATTGTGAAAAGGAACAACTTGAGATGGTTCGGCCATATGGAACGTATGGAAAGCGAGAGAATGACTAAGAGGGTGTACGAGAGCGAGGTGGAGGGACAGAGGGAGAGGTAGACCGAATGAGAGGTGGAAGGATGGAGTGAGGAAGTACATGAACGAAGGCGGTGCTGGTTGGGGGGAGGGGCGTCGACTGACTGGGGACAGAGGTGCATGGGGGCGGTTCGTTCGTGGCCACCCCTTCGGGCATCACAGCGTCAGGCAATAGATAGATAGATAGATTAACTTGGAGAAAGGCTATGACAGAGTTGATAGATGGTCATCCAGACTCATAATCTTTTTTTGATCTGAACTAGCCAACACATAGTAAATATCGTCCTAAGCAAACATAGTGAAAAGATGATGTAAAGTTCTGATTTTGCCAGTCTTTCTTCTATCCTACTCAACAATTAATCTTTGGAACTCTCCCTCCATCTGTCTTTCCCTCGTCTTATGAGTTTGACTGCTTCAAGCTCCGTGTGTCCAAACATTTTGACTCTAACGTACCTTGAGTTTGGCTCTTTCACTCTTTCAACTTTTGGGGAGCCACTTGTTACAGGTAAGTTTGCCTTTGACTCTTTCCTTCACACATAAATTAAAATCTCAAATTTGGCGCGCTATCTTCGATGTCGATAAATATTAGAAGCCCGTACACGTAAAAACAATAAAGCACCAACAAACTGAATAATTAGTTTATATTACATCTATATACGATTAATTCAACCCAATAGATAGAATATATTGGAGTATGGGGATTATTTAAGAGTTGAAAATTTCCGAAACCGAAGGCGCATATTTATTCCACATACAATCCAAGATGGCGGAACGACGAAGACGGAGAAAGCTTGGAGAAGGAGACGATTCTGAAGCGGGTTCTGAGGATTCCGAGGACGAACCGACCAGAGTTCGAAAAACTGTAACGGTAAGGGAATCCATGTGCCAAAAACCAGCCCAAAATTCCTTGGGGTTTGTGAAATATTAGGGTGTAAAAATCGTAGGCGGGGCCGGTCTCATTTTGTAAACAATGTCGGAATTTTCTCCAATAAAAACATGAATTCCGCCTATTTTAAATTAATTGCCGAGTAAATAATGATATATACACTTTATTTATAAATTTATTGGGTTTGTGAATGTGTAAAATTGGTGATATATGCATGATTTATTGGAGAAAATAGGGAGAAATTGTCATGTGCGTTTCTTGTCATGTGGGTTCGGGTTTATTTTTGTTTTGATGTTATTTGGCTACACGGGGATTTAAATAGCCATGTGCGTTTTTGTGTACGAGTGTGTATGTTCAGTTTGTGGTGTAGCCTACGCACAGTACGCATATATAGAGGTTTAGGGTAGTTGCTCTATTTTGGCATGTCATAGCCTATGCTGTTAGGCTATTCTGGTAAAGTTGAAGTTTGGAATTTTAGGGCTAGCCAAATTTTAAAAAATATCTAGAATTAGCCTAGCTTTATCAGTCGACGTGGCACATCTCATTTGAACAATGTTTTACCTAGATTATCCCATGGCCAGCTGTTATTTGCCCCCAGCTGGCAATAGGCTAGATACGATCATACGATGATAATAAAGCGGTCAAATTAGAAGTGAACATAGCGGTCGTGACCCAAAGCGTAAGAATCGCCGTAAAAGATTGCTTGAAAAATACCTTTTTGCACACTAGGCCTAGCCGCCTAGGCCTATCCTACACTTGGCATCTGAATTATGTTTTGCTTAGTTTTTGGTAACTAGGCCTAGACTTGTCTATTTTTTAGTATTTTATTGTCTATGCTTTGTTCATGTGTAGGCCTATATAGCCTATATACCGGTATATAAATAAGAGAGAGACAGATTATTTTACTAGACTGTTAACCCGTACAGCCCCAGCGACGCGCCTGACGCGTCGGCGATGTATGTAACGCACAGCCCCAGAGACGCGCCTGGCGCGTCACCCTAATTGCGCCGACCGTAACCTCAGGTGTAGCCACTCAAGAGGGCTCAGATTTGTATGGGAACTGTGTACGTATCCCACGCAACCGTGCCGATGGTTGAAAACTCTCAAAGTCCACGTGCGTGAGCGCGCAATAACCTGGTTTTTTGGGGTAATTGCCTTCAATTTTTTACTCTTGTAAAATACGTTTTTGGGGGCTCTGTAGGACCATTCTTTAAGCTTTTTGAGCGGTTTTTTTCATGGTTTTTCCTTCATTCCTAACCCATTCGCTATTGTTTCTGCAATAAAACCATTTTTTGAAAACCGGCCGGGTTCTGGTGAACAAACATTACAAAACTAGCCGGGGCTGGACGGGTTAATTGCAAGTTGTCACCAATTCACCATATCCTACAGTTCTAATTAATTTTGTGGAAGATAAAATGGTATAGGTCTATAATTGCACCTATACAAGCTAAACAAATTATTATTGTATTTAACCCTCTCACCACGGAAGGCCTCTTGAACGCAGGCTGGCAAAACAGAAATTATCCAGTTCTGGATCATTTTTCTAAGCTTACAAGTATCAACTTTGCGCGGCGTCTGCGGGGGGCGCAGCCCCCCGCTTCATAACAGGGGGTCCGCCCCGGCCGCCGGAGAAATTTTGAGATGTGAAGGTAAATATATGCACAATACATGCTCAAAATTTATTAAAAGGAATGAATAATATTGTAAGTAAAAGGGTGTTATGTATGTTTACTGGTGTTTAATCAGGATACTAGGGGAGCTGGCTGCCTGTACTTCAGTCTCAAAGAGATGCACTTCAGGTCCACTAATATAGGCATTGAAAACAGGTTTTTAAATTATTCTTAGCAGTCCCTGTTTTAGTTTTGTAACTTTTGTCCAATAAAGATTTCATGTATATTTGTTGTTGCATTCCAAGAACTATTACATACTTAATTTATATCCTTTCATATGATACATGAGTTACTATAGAGTACTGGTTAAAATACATACCGGTACAAAGTTTCAAGAATAAACTTTGATTAGAACATTTGTTTGTCTATTATTTTCCCTGGGCCGAGTAAAAAATACCTGGGTAGGCTATTCCCATCTCGGGTTAAGTACAATCAGTAGGAACGTAGAAACTTACTTTAATTTTCACAACTTTAAAAGACTCAAGATTCTGCGAGGCTAATTCCGAAAATATTCAATCAAGTCTCCGTTACCCCCATGAAGTCAGGTTATAGTAATGACAAGACATACCAATAATATATGTTAGTTAGCGGGTGTGTGGACTGTGGGGATAGTGGCAGCCCCCACTTTGGACACTAAGACTAAGTAAAGTTAGGTTAGGGTAAGGTAATGCAAATTATCTACTCATAACATGATAAACAATTGAACAATAAACTACTGTACTATATTCCTTGAAGAAATAAAAACAAACAATTGTACATAAGGCTGCGGAAAGATTCTTTAGTGATACCCAAGTCATGGCCGGGATTCCGGGAAATCTATAAATGCACTGTAGGCGGTAGGCCTAGCTGCTGGCTGTACACTTATTAAATTGTACCGGTAATCTGGCTAAAAAGTTACCGGTATACAAAATGAGAACATAGAGGCAGGGTGCAGATCCCACTTTGGACACTAAGTTTGGACTTTGGTTAGGGTAAGTTATTGCAAATCTTCCACTCATAATATAAACTACAATAAAATAAGATACCAGTAGATAAGATACTACTGTAGCCTATTCTGCCTATAGCCTATACCTTGAAAACAAAAACAAACGGTAAGACTGCGAAAGTATTCTTCAGTGACAGGTCTACCCCTATAGGCCTAATCCCACGGCATGACGGCAAACTGTTATTGTCATAGGCTATAGCCTAGCCAGGGTGTCGAATGACGCTGTTTTTTTGAGTGATACAACTTTCTGTATAATGATAAAAAAAAATTAATCCTAGCCTAGGCCTAGCCTACGTATTTTTATATTATTATTTTAAAAGTTAGACATCTAAAATAGGCCTACTGTGTTCCAAAACTCAAGAGTAGCCTAGCCTAGCCTTAGCTACAAAAAAAAAAAAAAAAAAAAACAGGAATGTTGGTCTAGGCTAAGTTTAATATACACTTCCCAGGTCATTTTAACAGTTCTATTGCTTCTATATATCATATAATACACCATAGAGTAAGTTTTTAATAACTAGAAAAAAAGGTCATCTTCTAAATAATTACCATAATTGAGGACCTTTGCCATTCCCGGGTTAAGAGTGGGCTCTGAGTCTTAGCCTACCAGAACCAGATTCCCAGCTGCCTAGCTAACCTTATTTTTTACTGTCTTTAACCTCAAATCTTCCTTGATCTTCATTAGCCTATCAATACATTATACATAGCCCCACTAGTGGGGGCAGTCCTAAGATTGTTGGATAATGGGTTATCCTAAGCCTAATATGCCTAGCCTCAGCCTAGGCTACTCATTTCTGCTTCAAATCATCATTATCATCATAGGCCTAGGCTAATACAAGTAGGCCTAGGCTTATCTGACAAAATAATATGCTTGGCTACTTACAAAATCGCTGTTTGGTGCTTGCTAGAAGTCAGGTTTATCCAAAGTATCACCTTGAACTTATACCTTATATATAATGAGTTCCCCAAGATTAATATGCACAATTTTAGAATGTGTAGGGCACTCGCACTTCACATGAAGTCAATGTTATATTCCAGCCCCTTAATTCACTCTATTTTTCCACAAATATATCGGTAAATAACAGCTAACACATTTCCAAGTGTTCCACAGTTGATTGGCGGCAAGCTAATTTGACGGCATCATTGGATTATTCTCGGAAACACCACAATGGAAAACAGTGCTGATATTCGTTCGTTGTTTTCCATTAATCCAACCACATATATACCCCTGAAAACCAATAATTCATCATAAAATCGTACTAATTTATAGCTTACCTTATGCCTCAAGGTCTTGCGCTCTTTGTCAAACACATAAAATTTATATTCATTCACTATTTTTAAGAAATTAGAGACCCCATAAAATTAGCACATACGAAACAATATCTGTATTTTGTAGGAGTTTAATTAAGATGAAATCTGATCAGAAAATTAACATTCAAACTTAAATTAATATTTTACATTATTCATTTCAGTGAAATTTAGTCAATATATTAAACACATGGAGTAGTTTAGTTAATATATACATAGTTTTAGATAAATACCTATTATTATCCTTTAATCTACATATTATTGAGCATTCGAGTGCCAATAAAATTACGGTAGTTGTGTTCGTCTTGACTCAGCCTTCGGCGCAATATAACATCGGAGTGTAGGGGTACATTGGTTGTTTGTTTGTTTGTTTTAGCGGACTCTCCCATCCAGGAGTTCGTTCTATGAACGATGGCTGTTTCCTTATTGTAATATATATTTGTTATATTGGTGCTAAAGTCAGTCACCTCATCCGAACCGAACAAGTTGTGTTTTCACAGTGTAAACAAATCGCTCTCATGACTCGAGCTCTGGATTTATCCGTCTATATTTACATTAGTAGCTGCATTTGGACTTCAATACAGGTGATATATAATAGTTCTAAGATCATAGCCAATGTAGAGTACAGTGTAGAGCAGAGCAACTATCGTTTGATGAGTGTAATGTAGAAATAGAATGGCAGGTTTAGCGGGGCTCCCGGCCGCCCCGGGACAGTCACAGGCTCTTAGCCTATTTCAGTATCAATATTTTTTCAATGTTAGGTTCGGGATCACAAAGAAAATGGGCGAATTTTGGCACACTGCTTGAACGCCCATAAAAAAGCATATAACAGCTGCCCGGAAGGCCTCTTGAACGCCCAGTGGTTGAAAGCCTGTGAGCTTCGTGTGCGAGGTGTCGGTCCGACGCATGTAAACAACAGCCGGCTGGACCGACGCCCCGCATCTCCGGCCACAAGAAGGAGAGCGTCGCTTGTTCGTGTGTGCCTGTATGTTGTTGTTAAGTATCGAAAAGTGGTGTAAAGTGGCTGTTTTGGCCATAAAGTTATCTCCAATGAAATCATCATCACAGCTCAACCAGTTGACTTAGAGAGCTCTACTTAATGCCATTCTACAGGTAAATAACACAGCTACGCTTGGGGATGTGCGGGAATGCAGGAAGCAGTCTGATTAACGAATATACGGTAGCCTAGCCTAGACGTTTTTCGGCCAAAATACCCGGGTTTCGAGGAATATATATATAATACATAGCCGGGGCTGGAGGGTTAACAGGAAGGTATGATGAGGTAAGTGATGTGGTATAGGTGGCAATATGCGGAAATGGATTATAAGGGCATTCCGCCCCCTCTGACAAAAGTCTATCAATCTAGTGTGACACGGATTTTACATTGTTTCAGAGAGACACTTACCTCGTCGTACCTTCCTGTTAAATAAAATAATATATTTTTTAGCTCGTATAGGTGCAATTATAGAAATTTACCGATAAAATAATTTGTCAGTGATGCAAACCAAGTTCTTTACCTTGACATAGGCTATAATTTTGAATATTTAATAATAATAATAATAATAAGCATGTTACTTATTTCTCATAAGCGCCAATTTTTCCGAAGAATTCACTAGCGCTCGGAAAGAGGAAGAAAAAAGAACAAAATCAATGCATCAAAAGAAGGCTTATATACAACACACATTTAACAATCACTAGCAGTGGCAAAATAGCCTAAACTCTATAGCCATCTGTCATGACACCTCTCTCAAGATCATAGCTTCTCTCAAAGAGAAAAGTTTAAGTTGTCTCTTGAAGCATTCAACAGAACTCGGTTGTCTCATGGACAGCGGCAACCTGTTATACAACCTCGGAGCCATGTAGGAGAATGACCTCTCAAAGAAAGAAGACTGCTGGAAAGCCCTTGGTTCATAAAGACGAAAAGGGTCATTGTCATGACGCACAACTACACCATGGTGTGCCGGTGGGCGCCTGAGCAGCTCCGCAAGGTACCTAGGCTCACCAAATTTGAGAACCTTAAAAGTCACCAAACACAACTTAAATTCTATTCTTGCTCTTACTGGCAGCCAGTGCAGTTCTATGTGAAGAGATGTAGTAGGAGTTCTAGGTGGAACACCAAAAATTAGTCTTGCGGCCCTGTTAAGAACAGACTGAACTTTCTTCAAAATATAATTTGGAAGACCCACCAACAGGGCATTGCAATAATCAACACGAGAGAAGACCAATGAGTGAACCAACGTCAGGAGGCAACGTCTGGTTATAAACGGCTTCACCAAATAGAGATTTCTGATGTGCAAGTAACAACTTTTAACTATCTGGTTTACATGCTCTTTGAAATCTAATCGGGAGTTCACATATACACCCAGATTTCGAACAGAGTTGGCCGGTCGCAGCTGAGATCCACCCACATTGATGGAGAGGGCACCTACTATATCATCAGCTCTTCTATTTCCTCGGATGATGAGAATATCAGTTTTACCATCATTTAGTTTTAAGTTTTCTCGCTCTCATCCACTTCTTGATATCAGACATCAACAATTCCATCTTACTCCGTATATCAACTATATTTGTGATTCTCACATAAATCTGGGTGTCATCTGCATAAAAGTGAAAGGTGACATTATGTGCACGAAGCAGAAGAGACAAACTGCTAATATAAATTATAAATAGGATAGGACCCAAAACTGATCCCTGCGGAACACCATACTGCAGGGGTGTCGAGTCCGAGACCACTTGATTTACCATCACACTCTGGGATCTACCTGACAAGTACGACCCAAGAAGCAAGAGAGCGGAGTCACGCACACCACAATCATAAAGATCACTCAATAACAACTCGTGATCCACTGTGTCAAAAGCCGCAGAGAGATCAAGCAAGACCAATAGTGAGGCCACACCATTGCAAATGTTCTCAACTAGATCATTATGTACTCTAATCAATGCTGTTTCAGTTGAATGATGCTGTCGGTAAGCAGACTGAAAAATTGGGATAGTTTCATTCTGCTGAAGTAGTGGTTGTAATTGGTCAAGTATTGCACGCTCTAATATCTTTGATATGAAGGACAGGTTGGAGACAGGACGATAGTTCAACATGTTCTCAACATCAAGTCCAGGTTTCTTTAGAGTAGGTCGGAGTAGTGCATGCTTTTCAGAATGTGGGAAGCTACCTTCAGAGAAGCACTTCTTAATTATTTTGGAAATAAACTCAACTGTGTGATCATAGACTCTTGGTAGCTTGGAAACATTTATGGGATCCAACGGGCAAAATGTTTTATTGAGGTTTCTTATGTAGGACGAGATCATGTCCACCTCTACTGAGTGAAAGGATGAGAGGACATTATTAGGAATGTGTCGGGGTTGGAGTACAACTGAAAGTTCTTCACCAACAGAAGCATCATCCAGTTCCTGTCTTATGCGAGTTATCTTGCCAGCAAAAAATGCCACAAAGTTGGCAGCCAACTCGGCATCGGGTACAGAAGGTCTTAAGCGGACTTGTTTTTCCAAGTAAACTGTTTACAATTGAAGCCAACCTCCTCTGGTTGAGTCAACTTTTCCCTGATAATACACTTTCTTTTCATCTTTGATTGTGTGGACCACAGCTCTTCTGGCTGACAGATATTGCAACCATGTAGAGTCTGTTTTATTTTTCCGCCATTCACGTTCAGCTCTTCTACGCGCTCTTCTAAGAAATTTAACTCTAGTGCTATACCAGGGTGAATCATCTCGTACTATGATTTTCTTCTCTACTTCTGGACAGTGATGATCGAACACTAATTTAAGTGCATTTCCATGTACCTCCACCAGCTCATCTGAAGTAAGGTTGGAAGTATCAATACTTCCCAAGTACTGTTTTACTTCACTGCTAGCCAAATTTTGGTCTGTATTTTTATAATTTCTAAATCTGATTA
Source organism: Paralithodes platypus (assembly GCA_032716605.1). Taxonomy (NCBI): domain Eukaryota; kingdom Metazoa; phylum Arthropoda; class Malacostraca; order Decapoda; family Lithodidae; genus Paralithodes; species Paralithodes platypus. Next base: position 32,730,635 of record CM064493.1, on the reverse strand, counting down.
CTTTTTCATGTGTGAGTGGCTTAGGGAAATCAAAGCTGAAAGTAATCAAAGCATGATCAGAGGTATTAGGGTCAGCATTCTCAACATCAACATCCAGAACACCACCACAACCCACAGGAGAGAAAACCAAGTCAAGGGTGTGTCCTAAGATATGAGTTGGGTGGGAGACATGGTTTACAAAATTGTTCTGATCAGTCAACTCAAGGAACTCAGGAGAGAATGGCTTCAGATGAGGGCTGTCAACCCAGTAATTAAAATCTCCACACATCAAAAGTCTTCCGGTTTTAGCAGAAAATTCCTCGAGAAACTGCCCAAACTCTTCCATAAAACCCCCATCTGTGCCACGATGGCCAGGCCTATAGACAACTGCCATTCTTAGAATTTGTTGATGGAGTTTTATTTCCACTTCCAACAGTTCATAATAAAGAGGGGCTGGGTTATGGCTTATTTGCAAGATATTCACCAGACATGTGGAGTAGACAACTGCCACTCCACCACCCGGATGATCTCCCCTAGGTCTAGGAACATTTATTATGGAATGGGTTTTAGGCAATGCCGCCTGGATAATATTCAGATCTGACTCGAACAACCAGGTCTCAGTGAGACATAATACATCAAGGTTACGTTCATCCAAGATCTCGCAAATATGATCCATTTTGTTACGCAAGGAACGAACATTCAACAGACCCAGTTTCAACCGGCTCCCATGTGCATTTTTCAGTTTTTTGAACCTACAAAATTGGTGTTTTCAATAATTTTATTTCTCTGTGCTGTCATTAGAGGACAATTTCTACTTGAGGCGAAATGATTTGGCAGCTCTGTAACTGATGTGGAGCTCATACAATTTATACATTTGGGGGAAGTCTTGTTACAGTTTCTTACAGTAGATCCTCTGGAAAAAGGCAAACTAGGCCTGTGTATCCAGCTCAGTACCAGTACTTGCACTGCTGCGGTCGTTCACGGTGTTGGCGGCGGCGGTAGCAGACGCAAAATTTGTACTATTCTGTATTTTTGCTTTATAATCAAACTTCAAATCTTGTCTTCCCCATGCTTTATCAAGATTACTTTCAAACTCCCTTATTGATTCGGAATCGACTACATACTGGGGCTGTGCGTTCCACTCATTTACCACTCTTATCACAAAATAAGTTCTTTGCCTTCTCAAGCCTATTTCTTTCTTTGTAAATTTTCTTAGAGTGTCCTCTCGTTCTTGTTCCCTCCCGCATCAAGAAGATACCTTCACACACATCCTCATCATACTTTCCTGACACTATCTTAAAATACATATATCTGTTGATTTAAATAAAATTATTAAAGTACTTATAAGAACATAAGAACATAAGAAAATGGGAGTCTGAAGAAAGCCGATTTGCCTAAGCAAGGCAGATCCCTGTCCCACACAACCCCAATTACAAGCCCAATTATAGGCTCAACACTCTAATACCCTGAGGATCATCTTACCAAAACGGTTAGAGATTAACGCAGGATTACGGGGGTCTGCAGAGCGCTGATTGGCCCAACCCGGCTGATCCCCCTTCACACCCAACCCTTCTCGTCCATATGCTTATCCAATTTTATCTTAAAGCTCCCTACCGTTTGTAATCCCACTATAGCACTTGGTAGTCCATTCCACCCATCTACAACTCTGTTACCAAACCAATATTTGCCTATATCTTTTCTGAAACAAAATTTATCTAATTTGAAACCATTGGTACGAGTTCTTTCGCTATCACTGAACTTTAGTACATTTATCATGTCCCCTTTGTTAATCCCACTAACCCACTTGAACACCTCTATCATATCCCCTCTAACTCTGCGTCTCTCTAACGAATGTAAACCTAATTTCTTCAACCTTTCTTCATACGGAAGATTTCTAATATTATGGATCATTTTTGTCATTCTACGCTGAACTCTCCAATGAATCTATGTCCATTCTGCAATAAGGACACCAAAATTGGACAGCATAATCCATATGGGGTCTCACTAATGACAAGTAAAGTTTTAAGATAACATCAGCAGTTCTGTTACTCACACTCCTAGAGATGAACCTGAGAATCCTGTTTGCCTTATTACGAACGCTTATACACTGTTTTCTAGGCTTCAAATCATTGCTAACAAACACACCTAGATCTTTCTCGCAGTCTGAATTTTCTAATTCTAAATTAGCTAGTTTATATTTAACATTTGTTTGCATCTTCCCTATCTTTAATACCTTGCATTTGTCAATGTTAAACTTCATCTGCCAATTTACTGACCATTAATGTAAGGTATCTAAATCCCTTTGGAGGCACACTATATCGCTATCTGAATCAATTGATCTCCCCATTTTAGTATCGTCTGCGAATTTACTTATCCTACTAGTTATACCTAAATCTAGGTCATTTATGTATATAAGAAACAACAGGGGACCTAATACCGATCCCTGGGGGACACCACTTTTGACTGCTCCCCACTCTGACTTGGTACCATTTATGCTGACTCTCTGTTTCCTACCAATTAGCCATGACCTAATCCATCCCAACAACGACCCTCCTATTCCATGTGCCTCAACCTTTCTCATCAATCTCTCATGAGGGACTCTGTCGAAAGCTTTACTGAAATCTAAATATATAATATCATATGACTTGTCACTATCTACTGCTTCATATACCTCTGAGAAAAAGCTAAGCAAATTAGTAAGGCAAGAACGTCCCTGAGTGAATCCATGCTGAGAAGAATTTATTAAGTTAAATTTTACTAAGTGGCTTCTAATTTTCCTAGCAATAATAGACTTTAGCAACTTTCCTATGATTGATGTGAGACTAATGGGACGGTAATTGGATGCTATCGATTTATCACCTTTTTTGAAGATCGGAACTACATTTGCAAGCTTCCAAGCTTCTGGAACTAAACCTGTTTCTAATGACTTGTTAAATATAAATGGTAATGGTCTACTTAACTCATCTCTGCATTCTTTTAATACTCTAGCATATACCTTGTCAGGACCAGGCGATTTTTGAGGTTTCAGTCTGTCAATTTCCTTAAGCACATCATTTCTACTTATACGAACTGTACTTAACATATTTTCTATACTATCACTATATACCATATTGACTTCTGGAATCTGTGCCAAATTTTCATTAGTGAAAACGGAAAGAAACTGACTATTTAATGTACTGCACATTTCTAAATCATTTTCTGTTATTTCTCCTATTGAAGTTTTTAGGGGGCCTATTACATCTCTAACTTTAGATTTATATAATTGGTAAAAAGCTTTAGGGTTATTTTTTGAGTCACTGGCTATCCTTATTTCATAATTTCTTTTTGCTTTCCTGATTTCCTTTTTGACCTGTCATGATAGAGTCTGATAGTATACTGTATATGTAAATTATTTTCGCCTTTCTTTATTTTTCGATATATTCCTTTCTTTTTTCCTATAAGATCTATTAGCTTATTAGTCATCCATTTTGGTTGGTTCTGCGTCGATCTAAATCTTCTTTTAGGGATATATTTATTTTGAGCATTGTGGAGTGAAGCAATAAACTGGTTATATGTAGGTGGCAAGTTTAACTCTGGCATATCCTGACTTAATTGCTTAACAATAGGGTCCACCTATAACTTATAGGCTAGGTACAGGTACGAAATAGAGAGTAGTCCTTAGATACAAGTACCGGTATTTAATATAGGTAGGCTAACCTAAATTGATAAGATAAATAGGAACAAATATATGATTAGGTATATACAGTAGATAAAGGAATTAATATCTATAAAAGACCCTTGATCTTTTTCACTGATTTGATGGAGTTGACTTACTTGGTGTTGCTGACTGACTGACTTGGTGGTGTTGACTGACTAACTTGGTGGTGTTGACTGACTGACTTGTGATATTGACTGACTAACTTGGTGGTGTTGACTGACTAACTTGGTGGTGTTGACTGACTAACTTGGTGGTGTTGACTGACTAACTTGGTGGTGTTGACTGACTGACTTGTGATATTGACTGACTAACTTGGTGGTGTTGACTGACTAACTTGGTGGTGTTGAATTATTTAATGGATTGAGTTTGGTAAATTTAGAGGTATATTTAAAGCGACTGACTAACTTGGTGGTCACCGTCAGGTGGTGTTCAATTATTTAATGGATTGAGTTTGGTAAATTTAGAAGTGTATTTAAAGCCAAATTATATATATTGTCTTTTCTTTACCAAATGAGAGGAGAGGAATAAACAAATTAGAAATGAAAGACAAAATAGAAGGAAATAGTAAAACAAGAAAATGAAGAAAATAATTGAAGGGTGAAGAAGCTACAAAATTGGGAGATAGAAAAAGCGAACAATTTGGTTGAGGAAGAACAAGACATAGAATATAATAATGAGAGAGAAAGGAGAAATAGAAACAAGAGCAAGAAGTGGAAGAAATATAGTGGGAACAGATTAAAATAAGAGAGAGAGAGAAAAAGCTGGAGAAATAGAGCCATAAAAGAGGAATGGTAAGAATTTGAAGAACATAGAGCAAGGACAGAATAAAATAAAGGAGAGAGAGAGAGAGAAGGAGAAATAGAGAACAATAAAGGTGGAAGCAAATAACATGAGGCACTGTATACAAATGAGAGAGAAAGAGAAAGAGGAGAAATAGAGCAATAACAGTGGAAGCAAATACCATGAGGCACTGTATACAAATTAAAGAGAGAGAGAGAGGAGAAATAGAGCAATGAATGTGGAAGCAAATAAAGTGAGGCACTATTCAAATAAGAGAGAGAGAGCGAGATACGGAATAATATAGCAATAAAAGTGGAGGCAAATAAAGTGAAGCACTATACAATTAAGAGAGAGGGATAGGGAATAATATAGCAATAAAGGTGGAGGCAAATAAAGTGAGGCACTATACAAATAAGAGTGAGAGAGAGAGAGAGAGAGAGCAAATGAAGTTATGCACCGTATGCAAATGAGAGAGAGATAAGGAATAATATAGCAATAAAAGTGAGGCACTATACAAATAAGAGAGAGGGAGAGAAAGAGAGAACACTATCTGTAGACCTGAGAGAGAGAGAATGAAGAACAAGCCATTATCTAGGCCAAGGTAGCTTCCTCATCCACAGTACCTCTCCGGGCTGACTTTTTGAGAGGGTTGGAAGTTTAAAGTTCAGTTTGGGTATAAATAAGATTATTTGCTTGATATAATGTTTATTTACTGAATTCTTGACTGACTATTGTATTTTTGATAAATTGCTTGATTATATGGCTGACACTGGTGTTTAAGTTTAATTTCATATTAGGTAACCAAGTTTATGTTAACCAGTATTTGTTTGATATGGCTGGTACTTACTGATCAGAAACTACTTGCTTTTATGGCTGACTGAGTTTGGTGTTAAGTTCAAGTTTATATTCGGTAAAGTGAAGTGTATGTTTACCAGTATATGCTTGATATGGCTGGTACTTACTGATGAGAAACTGTTTGCAGATTCTGGTGTTTAGTTTAAGTTCATATTAGTTACCGGTAATCATGGGTAATGTCAAATTTATGTTTACTAGTATTTGTTTGATAAGAAACTGTTTGCTTATATGGCTGACTGAGCTTGGTGTTAAGTTCAAGTTCATATTAGGTAGTGTCAAGTTTATGTTTACCAGTATATTTGAGTTAGTGGTGGCTTAATCCTTTTTGTATACCAGGATCCATTCATTTTATGCTAGCTATTACTAGATTATTTTCTTATGTTTAGGAATGATCTAAAGGAGTTAATATAGATTGAGTTTACCCCATAGATTTTTTGAGCTCCTTCTTAACCCGAGTACAATCGTCTAATGTTAACTAAATATAAAATGCATAAACGTGTCCATGAACAGTACAGTATAAACGGTACCGGTACTTAATTTAAATGATCAAACATCAGAGTGATATTTAATTTTGATCATGTAGAATATACCATGTAGATTTTATACCCAAAGATCAAACTATTCTGTACCAATAGTGCCGGATGTTAATTATAGGTGTGGACAAATTCAGGGTGTCAAACAAAAACCAAGCCACCTTTTTTTAGTCTTAATTATTGTCTATGCAAAGTTGAAAATATAATTACAGCTCTTTATTATGACTAAGAGGGTATACGAGAGCGAGGTGGAAGGACAGAGAGGGAGAGGTAAACCGAGAGAGAGGTGGAAGGATGGAATGAAGAAGTATATGAATGAAGGCGGTGCTGGTTGGGAGGAGGGGCGTCGACTGTCTGGGGACAGAGGTTCATGGGGGCGTTTCGTTCGTGGCCACCCCTTCGAGGATCACGGCGTCAGGCAATATATAGCTCTTTATTATGTCTGTGGAAATGATAAATTGGCCAAGACAATGGAATCTGATGTTAATTTTCATGTATTCCTTCTCATACTCATTCAAGTATAATAACAAAATTGTCCTGGTTTGACACCATGGACACATTAGACTGTAAAGTGAGGTTAATAGCACCATGGCGGAGGTTGGCCAATGTTTGTTATTATAGGGTCTGTGGGGTGGGGTGGTGTCAAGTGAAAGTTTACAGTGTCAGTGTTGCCAGTCACTACTTTAAAAACTCTCACACAGTTGCCCCATCTTACAATTAGACCCCTACTGTACAAAGGTTTTGTACTATTTGTTCATAAAGGAGTTCATGTATTTAAATTTTAAGACATTTAATGGAATTGATTTGATCAATTTTACAAGTGAAGTATTATTTACTGTATTTGAGAATAGATCCACTAACTAATCAGCATACAAATTATCATTATAGTACTTTCATTTTTGTTACTGCCATTGAAAAGTAGGAATTAATTGTACAGAAAATGTATATATTGGTCAAGTAATAGCTTTTAATTGAGAAAAGTATTGTATTACAGGTACAGTACTGGAAATTAGCTAAAGATTATTAACTACAGTATTATACTCCAAGTAGATATTAAACTATTCATTTATAATGTAATGTTGTTAGTGCTCTATTGTACAGTACATGCAAAATATATACTTTATAATGTAAAACTTAAATAAACAAACCAAAACTTAGACGAACACAGTAAAAAGACAAAACAACTTATCAAAATCACTATTTGGAAACCGTGCAAAATAATAATTTATAAATAAAAGAACACAATCCACCACATAAGGTGTACATTACTAATAGAAGTGCAAAATTGGAAAATCTAAATCATAAAAAGTGATTCCTGGTGTAGAAAGTTGTAAGATCGGTGAGCAGTTAGCCCTGACAGAAGGCCATGAGAGACTTGCTGTGTCAGTCTGGTCTTGAAGGTGGTGGTGGTCACAGTGCTGCCTAAAACATATGGGACTCATTTATTAACTTATTATTTATTTATTGAACCCTTTAATTTATTGGGAGACTCTTAATCATGGTTGTGACGGCTGTTCCCGACGTATTGCAGCAGAATTCGCATTCTCCAGGAAGTCTGCAAATACAGGTACATGTTCGTCATTGAGTATTGGTATTTATATAAAGCTCTATGCAATGCATACAGTATCCATTCAATCATCATATTACTGTAGGATTGGGTAAGGTATATACTGTATAAGAAATTCCAACATTTAACTCTTTACCTCTGAGCTTTCAGCCTTGACAGGAGACTTGTTGTGTCTTTCTGGTAGTGAGAGTGCTGGGGAAACATATGGATTACTATTAACTCATTGATTATATATTTATTGGACCCTTATATCATGCTATGCCAAATTTATTGCAGCATGATTCACATTTTGGAAATGAGTCTTTGGAGCTGGTGAACAAGTTTTGTTACCTAGGAGATACCATCTCTGCCGGTGGTGGGGCCGAGGCTGCCACTGTTGCTAGAATTAGGTGTGGCTGGGGGAAGTTCAGAGAATTGATGCCAATCCTGACCATGAAAAGAATGCCTCTCCCCCTGAAGGGAAAGGTGTATGCCTCCTGTGTTAGAAGTGCAATGACGTATGCCTCAGAAACATGGGCTGTTAAAGTAGAGGATGTCAACAGAATGGAGTGTAATGAGATGAGAATGGTGAGATGGATGTGTGGGGCCAGGCTACAGGATAGAATAACAAATGTTGAGCTGAGGAGACGTTTAGGTATAAAGAGTATTAGCGAGGTGATGTGTACAAGTAGACTGGGATGGTATGGACATGTGGAGAGAATGGATGAACAAAATTGGGTGAAAAAATGCAGGTCTGTGATTGTGGAGGGAGCTGCACCAAGGGGTGGACCGAGGAAGACCTGGGATCGGACTATACGCGCCGATCTCAAATCCAAGAACTTGACAAATGAAGCAGCCCTTAACAGGGTTGCCTGGAACGCCGCCATTAGGACAAGAGTCTGAAACTGAACTTATGTGTGGAACACTCAGTCTTAAAATGTTATGTATGTATGTATGTATCCTGCAGGTTCTATGCAAATACAGGTAGATTATTGTTACTGTCTACTTTGACAGTACAATACTGTATTCATGTAAAATTGTGATCTATGTATGGTCAACTTTTCTGTAGGATAGAGTCAGCATGCTAAGAGCCTAGAGTTGCCATGAGACAATAGGGTTGGTGTTGTTAAAGGTTGTACACTTAATCTTCGGTCTCTTATTAAGCTGCGTTCTTCCCCATTCAAGTAGTTCATTAGGACTGGAAGCACTTTACCACAGGCTAATACCACAGGCTAATACCACACATGGGATGTCATAAATATCCGCTAACTCCAGGTTCCTATTTACTCCCAAGCGAACAGAGACGTAAGGTGTTAAGATTGCCCTGGATTAATAACTGGGTCCACTTGGTTGCGAGCCAAGCACGCTACCAATTACACTTCATGCCATCCTACCATTAATTACACTGGGTTGTATAAAGGTAACGGGCACCACCAACACATGTTTAGTTTCAGGGTTTGCATCCCCGAGACTCAATTCCTTTCAGTGGTGCCGTAATCAAGTCCTATTCACCCGCCCAGTTTTAGTCCATTTATTCGGAATTGATCGAAAGACTATTCATATGTTATAAGGCCATGGGTATGCCTTTTCATTTTGCTATTACCTGTACTAAGGAGAAGCTGTATGCTACGTAAGTGAGAAGTGGTAGTGAGACATAGGCACTTGAGAAGGAAGGCACCCATACACTTGAGCCTACTGATTTGAGTATGAGTATATGTATGTGTATTACCAACAAGAGCAGAGTTAAGAGAATATTTTAAAAGTACCGTACAGTAGAATTACACAAGATACCAGTAGAATTATTTTTTTATATTTCATGGCAACATGAATAATCTATCTATTGCCAGATACCTTGATCCCCCAGAAGATGGCCATGAATATTATCTCCATTGAAGCTATTCATTAGGTTCTCTAGTTTGTTTTTTGGGGGAAGGTTGCTAGCCCAACCACCTTTTGTTGTTGTTGTTGTTGTTGTTGTTGTTGTTGTTGTTGTTGTTGTTCCTTAGGCTGGCTGGCCGAACAGTCCCGAGGCCCTAAGGAAGGCCATGGCCGCGATTGGGCTTGCCCACAGGGCTCTCAAGGATAGTAGATTATGTTGTTGGTGTAAGTCATTGTGTGGAATGCAGTGTTCTATGATATGTTTAATAGTATTTGTTCTATATAGTTTATGAGGTGTATGTGGAGTGTTTTCATATTGTTGGAATGGCTGTTGATGTGAATGTAGTCTGTATAGAAAGAATATAAGCAGATTTACATGAGTGCTTCTTTCTGCAACCCTGATCTGGCACCTTGTAATAATAATAATAATAAGCATGTTACTTACTTCTCATAAGCGCCAATTTTTCCGAAGAATTCACTAGCGCTTGGAAAGAGAAAGAAAAAAGAACAAAATCAATGCATCAAAAGAAGGCTTATATACAACACACATTTAACAATTACTAGCAGTGGCAAAATAGCCTAAACTCTATAGCCATCTGTCATGACACCTCTAAAAGATACTCTCTAAAAGATACTCTTATAAGAATTCCACCTTTTATGATAATCTACCTTCAGTCTAGTTACCGATACTAGTGTGAAATAATCTCAAATGTTGCAAGACTATAGGTCAGGTGAGGTGAGGTGAATGTCAGGGATTAATGCCTATTGCAACGGCTCCCGTTGTATGTGTGAAGTGAATGCTGAATGTTATGTGTAGGCCTACTGATGGAGTGGCTATGGTTGTGAGTGTTGTCTGTAACCGGCATAATCAGCTCGCCCATGCTAATCAGGTTCTAGCATATACATGAGTATACATGAGCAGCTACGAGGATGATCCCAGGTTTGGAAAATTTGGAGTACCAAGAGAGGCTCGAGAGATTGAATCTACCTACACTGGAGCATCCGAGATGGGCTGGTCTATTAGAGTGAGACCTGAGCGATCTCTGCCATACCCATAGCTTACTCTGACTGTTCCTTTTACTTATATATTTTCACGGCGTCTCTTCCGTGGATTGACCTCCCAATCTACCAAGATTGGAAGCCAAAGCGTCACATTTTTCCTTTGCCCGTCAACTTTCTCTTCATAATTGCTGAGGGGCACAGGGCCCTGGGTGGGGCTGGTTTCCCGGGCGTTTCCGCACCCTCCTCAGCTCCCTGCCATGGAGTGGCTTCGGTCACCCAGGCTTTATTGTGGTCGGCAGGGAGGGTTCTGTGGGGGCGCTCTGTTATGGCCTTGCTCGGGGCCTTGGGACTGTTCGGCCAGGCAGCTTGGGGAACAACAACAACACCAACAACACTGGAGCAGAGAAGGAAATGAGGACAGCAAATTCAGATATACAAATGTGTTAGAGGTATTGACAAAATCGACCAAGAAAACTTCATAGAGAGGGATGGAGGTGAGAGAACAAGAGGTCACAGCTACAAACTGAAAGTGCCTAATAGTAAATCTGATCTGAAAAGTAAAAGATTTCCTACCAACTCGATTAGTGGGTGGAACAAATTGCCAGCTGAAGTAGTGTCTGCACCATCAGTGCATAGTTTCAAAGCACGGTATGACAAACATATCTTAGGAGGCGGGAATTAACGAGCATGCTCACTCCCGCAAATACAACTAGTGTAAGTACATAGTTGTTGGAAAAAGCTCTCATGTACAGTTGCCCACATAACTTCTGTTCCTCGTTGCGATCTTATGTATGAAAGAAAAATTGTATGAATAAACTGTGAGTGTGGTTTCTTTTAATTATCAGTTGACTAAATCAGACAAGTTAACCTTTGCATAAGAAATTACACTCATAATTAAATCATGCACATTATATTTCTATGTATAAAATCATAGAGATGAACAGAACTTATGTGGGCAACTGGATATTAACTTTTAGGGAAAATACCACGTTAGTTTCAGTGTACTGTACTTGGAGGGAAAAACATGCATTTCTCTTTAATGGCTGGTGGAAAATTAATGGAGCAGAGCATGATTGTGAAACTTTTCCCAAAAGATCACTATCCAATGATTGGACTCGTGACAGTGGAGAGGCAACTTTCTCTTACAATAACTTTTATATTTATCTACAGTATCTACCTATTTATCTACTTTATTTTTGCGTCGTTCATTTATTTTGTACCTTAAATATCTATCTATGTCATTCATTATTTTGTACCTTAAGTTTGTTGAAGTAATATTTTGTTGCCCCAATACTTCTGTTTTCTTCTCTCTCTCAACCCTACCTACCTGACTTTCTATATAGGTTTATCTGTCTCTACATTGTACTGTAAGATTGTTGAAATAGCTGTTCTTCCCCAATTTCTTCTGTACATTAACACTATTTATCTACATCTATCAATCTATCTATC
>CM064493.1:32644101-32718816 GCA_032716605.1 Paralithodes platypus | reverse complement strand
CTCTCTCTCTCTCCCCCATAACCTTGTCTCAGCCTCCCTAGGAGAGTCAATACTTTCTGTTTTACTTTCTTGCCTCAGTCAAGATGTTATCATTCGCCCCGTAATTCCTTGCTAGAGGTCAACTTCAACTTTCTGTTTTCTTGTCTTGCTCAGTTCTGCAAGATGTTTAATTAATTCGGATAATTCCTATTAAATTTATTAGTGTTAGAATTAGAGAGAGAGACGAGGAAGAGCAGTGAAAAGGAATAAAAAGAAGAATTAATACGGTTAGAAGATTACAGAGAAGCGGTATATTTATATTTAATTTGAGGGTGTTGGAAGAGGAATGGGAATAGGAGAATTAATAAAATAGTATAAAAGTGAAAGAAAGTGTGTGTGTGGTGGGTGTGTGATGGTAGGGGTATCAAACTATATACAGTAGTTTTTTCCACTTTCAACCCTACAAAACTCTCTCTCTTATGACTGTCAGCCTCTTATGCTCAACTATTAACTTTGCCCCCACACCTCTTCCTGCTACAATACTTATTACCACTTGGAAGGTTTAACGTCGAATTTATTAATAATATATCTCCCTCCCATTGTAACATTTTATAGAGGGAATAAGAAGAGATGGTAGTAATTAACAAATTGGAAGAATTTTATTTCTTACTTTTAAAAGTGTATTTTGACTTTACTAATTGTAGGTCTTTCTGAGAGAGAGAGAGAGAGAGAGAGAGAGGAGAGAGAAGAGAGTGGAGGAGAGGAGGAGCGAGAGCGAGAGAGAGGGACGAAGGAGAGAGCCGAGAGAGAAGAGAGGCGAGAGAGAGAGAGAGAGAGATGAGAGAGAGAGAGGGAGAGGAGGAGAGAGAGAGAGAGAGAGAGAGAGAGAGAGAGAGAGAGAGAGAGAGAGAGAGAGAGAGAGAGAGAGAGAGAGAGAGAGAGAGAGAGAGAGAGCAGAAAAGGATAAAAAGGAAGTACTGTACAGTAGGTAGAAGAGTGAGAAGAGAACATATGAGCAGTATAGGAGAGAGAGAAGAGAACATAAATGGGAGGACAGAAAGAATATTGGAAGAAAATACATTTTATGGAGAGGAATGGGAATAGGAAATATAAATAGTATAAAAGTGAAAGAAAGTGTGTGTGTGTGTGTGTGTGTTGGTAGGGTAGTCAAGTCAGTTTCACTTTCAACCCTACAACAACTCTCTCTCTCTCCATGTAACCAACCAACTGTCAGCCTCTTGGTAAACACAGGTTGCTCAACTACCTTTGCCCACACCCTTCCATATTGCTCAATACTTACCACTACTGGACTTTTTATTGTAATTTTTTTAAACTCTACTTTATTCTAATCTTTATTCTTTCCTCCCTCCCACTCTTCTCCATTCCCCTTCCTCTTCATGAAGAACTTAATATATATACTGTATATACAGTATATAGAGTCCTTAAGAAAAACTTGAAGACCTTTATGTTTCGGAGATGTTATGATCTGAAAAATGGTGTTGTGACAGATGATTATCGAGTTTAGTACAGTAGTCATAATTACTTCATCAATATCCATGTACCGGTAAATTGCTGTACAGATTATGTTAATGCAGTTTTATTGAGTTTTTAGTGTTCAAGTGCTCGTGAGTTAATTTTGAAGATTGAGTGCTCTTGTTTATCACCTAACATCCAATTTTTGTTTCCCCAGGGCAGCGATGGAGGCGAGAGTGAATATGAGAGTGCTGATGAGGAGGAGTTGGAGGAGGAGGAAGAAGAGGAAGATATTTTGATCCTCCCTGATGGTGTTCAAGAGGTTAGAAGTTTATTTTGGAGTATTTTGATAAATATTTATGCTCTTATTCATAATATACTCCATTTATTACAATTAGGCCAAATATCTTGACCACTAACAGCTATAACTCATAAACAACTAGAGTAATCGAGCTAAGAGTGACTCGGGGAATAGCTGAGAACATTTACAGCTCATTTGCTCTAGCTCCTTGTGAGTTACAGAGGGTATGTGATTAGGATTTCTGGCCTACCTATAATGAACAGAATATAGGTTGTGTAGGTCTTTCACCCGGTACATCTCTTCTAGTGTAATAATCCTGGGCCATCTCCCTATTCAACCCTCTGGAGGTCATCCCACTGTACTTATCTCACTATAATAATATTAATTGATTGTACAGTAACTACCATAAATTTAGTATATAATAATTCTGATAATTCAATAATTTAGATCTAGACGGTATTATAAGAGGAACACTTTATTCACAATAATTGCTAGAAAAATTATCCTGTCTTAAATCTAACCGTCTCCTTCCCCTTGGCTGTACAGGATAATAAACCGTTGGACGATGATGAAGATCGTAAGAACCCCCAATACATCCCCAAGAAAGGTACTTTCTACGAACACGACGACAGAACCGCCGCTGAGGAAGAAGGAGAGAAGCCGTAAGTTGTAATTATATTTTTTCACCAACCAACTCTACTTCTAAACTCAATTAATGAAATCAACAAATACATGTGGCAATCCAAGGACTCGAACCTAGGATACTCACACCGAAATTCCGCGCATTTATGCATTACGCCATCAAGATAGTTAAAGAATTATGCACAAGACTACAATTTATTATGCAGTTTCAAATCCTGCATATTAATCTGAGCATGTACATACATTCCAACTGCTATGGTAGCCTATTGTATAGACGAATGGAATGAGTAATTAATGGGGCAGTTAACCCTAGGGAAGATACCATAGATATATATATTATATCATACCATAGATACAATATATAGCATTTTTTCCCTAGTATCGGTACCTACTCAGAGCATTCAAGATAGATTTTAGTAGGGAGGCATTTTTGTCCACAATTGCATGCAGTACTTAATTGTAATGTAAAATTTTGCAAAATATACAAACCAAAACAGGGGCGACACAATATAATGACAAAAGAACTAATCAAAATCACTGTGGAAATAATGGTTTAGTAAAATAAGAACTCAAAACCACCAGATAGGTAATTTTATACGCATTGCCATTGAATCACTAGATGTTGCAGTTCCTTACTTTCAACATAAATTTAAATATAATTGAGGTATTGTTCTATGTATAATCTTAGGTTATATTTTTCAATTTTCCAGTCGAACGCCCGAGGAACCCCAAACAGCCAAGAAGGAAGTAACCAAGAAGAAAGTGTGGAAGGAGGACGACCGCTGGAAGCACGATAAGTTCAGTGAGTTCGACCAGTCTCCCAAGTCTCGCGAGGAGTTGATCACCACTTATGGCTATGATATCCGTAATGAAGAAGGTCCACCCCGCGCCAGGCGTAGGAGACGATATGGGTATGTTCATTTGATGTTTGTGTATGAGACTTTGGTTACATTTTTAGTATAACCAAGAAAAATACAGTACCGGTATGGAAATAGATACTGTAGATATACACAGTAGATAGAAAGTATGGAAGGAGGATGATTGCTACTTTGACTATAATAGCATAAGAATAAATATATAGATAGAATACAAGAAAAGAATGAAAGAAGCACGATAAGTTGAAAGAATTCGATCAAAATCCAAAATCTGGCAAGGAGTTGATCAGTATATAGTGATATACTGTCAAAAGATACAAATAGATGAAGACATTATGGTTAAGTGGAAAGGATGGATGATGTTATTTGCATGAAGAGAAGCACATGTACAATTAGATTTAAATAAGCCATTTTAATGTAATAGAAATGGACTTTCAACCATTGTATGTGTGCCCATTAGTGAATATTTTTTTATATTTTTCAGTCGAGGCCCCAACAAATACACACGGAACTGGGAAGATCTGGACGCCTACGCCAAGCCCACTCGCGGCAGCTTAGGTGGAGCTGGGTCACCCGGACTAAGAGGTCGCGGAAGTCAGAGGTCGCTCGGAGGGTCACGCAAGACACTGGAGAGTGACGAGGAATTCCCCGCCCTGGGTAAAAATTCAAGACAGATGCGACCCGAGATAGGTGAACAAGATGTTAGGAAGATAGATATGCAGAGTCCTAAGATCGACCACCAGATTATGGACACACCTTACAGAGGTTAGTACTTATTTACTGTACTATATCATACAGTTTAATGCCTCTCTTGCAGAGTAATTGGGGGAGACCTAATTAGATTAGTTTTGAAAAGTTTTGTAGGCTTTTATTTCAGTCTTTCATTGAAAGTGTTATATTGTATATCTGCACTGAATACTATTGCTTATACAGTACCTTCACGATTCCTAAATCTTTTGGACTTTCAAATGAGAGGTAAGATTTAAACCAGATATCTAGTGCAAAATTTGCGTGTTTCTGGAAATATTGGTTCTTCAAGAGAAGGGTTTTACTGTAACCAGTTAGGAAACATTGTTGAAATAATCATGATCTATCATCACCAACACCCTGCTAATGAATAACCATTGTAATTTGTTGATGACTTTACTAATACTTTCTCATTTTGTGTTTCAGGTGAGATGAACAACAAGAAACAACAGACACCTCCCCCACAACACTACCAACAACAACAACAACAACAACCACCACCACCAATACTACAATCACCAATCCAGACCCCAACCAGTCCTCCTCCACAACACCACCAGAAGACCAGCTCTGGGCCTGGACTAATACAACAACACCAACAACAACAACAACAACAACAACAACAACAACAACAACAACAACAACACCATCATCAACAACAAAATCTTGGTGATGATAATAATTACCAGCGTAGAGGAGGAGCTCGTGGTCGTGGGCTGAGGACTCGAGGTGGCTGGAGAGGTGGACCCCCTAGTGGACCCCCAGGAAGGTGAGAGTAATTACCTAATTTGTATGTATGTATTTATATACTTGGGCACATACCCCATAGCTGGGGGTGGCCGACACGAAACAGAAACAACATTTAAAGTTCCTATTCTAAGGGTCCGGGACCACTTTCGGCTTCTCTCGCTTGTTTCTCTGTCTCGTCGAGTTGGAGAATTATACAAGAGGAGGAGGATTCCTAGCGCCCTGCCTCCAGAAGGAAAAGTAGGACAATAAAAGAGACAGACAGAAACAGCTAAGGTTGGGTAGAGGATGCCAAACCCTTACTCTGGATAGGACCAGCCCTCACCCAATTCCCTACTTTACTGGTATCTATTTTGTAACTCCTTGGGATTTTTCCAGTACTTTTTTATGCACAACTTTATTTCTGGCAACATTTTGAGAGGTGACAGGATTCTGTAAAAAGTATAAATCAGAGTTGTGGATAAAAGCTGGAGAAAGTGCTTGGTCTAAATCTACTGTAAGGAAGCTTTTATAAGACGTCTTTAGAATACAAGTTAACAATCATAGTGAGTGTGTGAACCCAGAGGTGTATCCCTGGAGTCTGCGGCAAAGATACTCCAAATATTAACAACATTCAACCCTGCAAAATTCACACTTCTTATCCTAACAACATACCATTCTATCTGGTTCCATGAATGAGATAAGATAAGATGGTGATTCTATGTTGGCTAAATCTCTCTTCCTCTCCCTCCCTAGATTCCTTGACGAACGTGATTATAACGAAGCCCCCAAGAGAGGCCGCGGTCGTGGTTTGGCGTCCCTCCAGCGCGCCATGCATAACAACCCTGCTGCTACTCACAACGTTGGTGGGAGAGATATGGATGAACTCACCGCTGAAATGAAGACAATTACCGTTAGTCCACAGAACCGGGATGATGGATACAGGGGTAAGAATCGTAAGTACTGTATAATAATGCAACTTTAAATGAAAGTTTTTTTTAATCACTATTCTTAGATAAAATTATGCATAATATTTGTCTCATTTACAACTTGATAATGTAGCATATCTTTAAATCAATTTTGTTACCTATTTAAGTTAATGAGGAGTATGAACATGTAACTATTGAAATTATATCCTCATCCAGTCTATATTATTATTAATTGACAGACTATTCCTCAACACACCCCTAACACATACACACACACCCAAAATCCTAGGAGTAACATATGATACTCATATGACATTCAAACAGCACACCACAAACATTAAAAAGAAACTGACACCCAGACTTCACGCCCTCAGGTCACTTGCTCACACAAAATTTGGACACAACAAAGAAACTACCACCACAGTATATAAACAATACATAAGATCAGTGATGGAATATGCAAGCCCAGCCTGGGCTTCTAACCTAGCTGAAACACATCATAAGACCTTACAGACTATTCAAAACAAAGCCCTGAAGATCATTACAGGCTGCACAGCTACTTCACCCACAGATCACCTACATCAAGAAACCAAAATCCTCAAAGTCAAAGACCATCTGGACATGAGAGGCACTCAATTCCTGGCAGCAGCCTCCACGAACCAAGACCACCCACTAAACTACATGGCAACACACCCACAGACACCAAGAAATATCAAAACAACACCCAGCACACGGTATCACCCACAATTATTGTCCTCTCTCCCTCCCTGCCCACCCCGAACCAACTTCCAGAAGCACATCCATACTCATATCTCTCACGATCCATCCACTCACTCACAGACAACACGCAGCTGCATGCACGACCTCCCGAAATCCATCCTTCCGAATCCTCCCTTCCTCGCGAGGACAGAGTCCACCTGGCCAGGCTGAGATGCGGACACCATCCAGCTCTCCTGAGCTATCAGAAGAGACTGGATGACTCCGTTGTCGACGCCTGCCCGGGATGTAACACAGCACCCCATACCATTAAACACATCATAGAAGACTGCATTTCACACAACCACTTACGCCAACAACACAATCTACACTCAGAGCTCTATGGGAAAGCCCGATCGTGGCCATGGCCTTTCTCAGGGACTCGGGGCTGTTCGGCCAGGCAGCTTAGGGAA
Organism: Paralithodes platypus; assembly: GCA_032716605.1. Lineage (NCBI taxonomy): Eukaryota > Metazoa > Arthropoda > Malacostraca > Decapoda > Lithodidae > Paralithodes > Paralithodes platypus. Next base: position 32,711,975 of record CM064493.1, on the reverse strand, counting down.
CAACAACAACAACAACCTACCTAGTATTTTTATCAGCTTAGAAACGTAAATTGTATTATCATATGAATGTCACGGGTTGAGTTTGAAAAGAATCTGGCTTATGTGGGCTTGTCGGGCTTTTGCAAATTTCTCTATTTTAATCTTTTGTTAACTTGTTTCAGGCAATAATAATCAAGACAATCGCCGCAACACCATCCCTCCTCGACTCCAAGATGCAGCCAGTCGAGCAGCCAACAACCTTAACAATAATAACAACGTCAACAACAGCCCCGGTGGAACGGACAATCAGTCATCACGTCCCAAGCGGTACTCCTCACAGAGGCAGAGGTCTATCCCTGAACAAGCCGTCCCGCCCTTCTCACAGACTCACGGCTTTATCGACTCCTCCGTTGAACAAGGTGAGTTACTTTGGGCATTTACGTATTACAGATTTGTTTCCATTTGACTGGTTCAGGATCACATTTTAGTTCATATTTTAAAAACAATTTTATTGAATGCATGTTTGTGAGTTTTCAATACAGTACATGCACACATTAACAAATATGGTCTACACGTTAATAGGTCAGTTTTTTTGTTCACCATATAGCAAGATTTAAATTTATATGATTACAAATTGTTGAATATATTCTGATGCTAATATTGATTTAACTTTACTTTGTCGGCAGGTTACCAAGGAGGAGTGAATGATGTAGTGATCCCCACCTCCTCCCCCCACTCTGTCCCTCCTCCCCCACACACCCAACTACCCCCTCCCCCTCCTTCCTTTGTAGCCCCTCCCTTCACTACCTCCCCTCCCACTACCTACCCCCCACCAGATCCCTCATATCTGGGACGGGCCCCGGCTCCCAGAATGTTCCCCCCGGTGACCCAGGCCCCACATATCTTTGCTGCCCCACCACAGTTAGGGGCCCCTACAGCGATCCCACAGCAGTTAGGACCAGCGGCGGCTATCCCGCAACAACTTGGCCCCGTGGCAACCATCCCACAACAATTGGGGCCAGCACAAGCCATCTCTCAGCAGCTAGGACCGGCACCAACAATCCCTACAGCTATCCCACAGGCCCTAGGTGTACCCCCAACCAATGTGCCCCCACCCCTGGGAGCCCCCCCAACTGTGCCCCCTGTGACTGGGCCCCCACCCTTCCTGCCCCCAGAGAATATGATCAACTTTGGAGCACACCCGGGTCCCCCCCTACCACCCCCCGGGGCTGCACCCCCACACCCACCACAGTTCCCACCCTTCCAAGGATACAACCCTGGACCTGTGGTGAGTGGATAGCTTATTTTCATGTAGAATTTACAATGAAAAACTTGCAAAATAAACAAACCAAAACAGAAATGACACAATTAAAATGTAAAACTTGCAAACAAAGCAAACCAAAACTGGGACAAAGACAATATAAAGTCAAATTAACTGATCAAAATCGCTATGTGGAAACATAGACAAAAGAACTAGGGCCTAATCAATATCACTATGTGGAAATAACGATTTAGCAAACAATGATGAAAAGATATTTTCTCTTAGTATATTTTCATGTTGATATAGGCTATACCTTAACTTTTGAAATTCTGCTTCTTACTAGACTGCCATGAATTAATCATTAGCGTATGATGTACTCTATAGGCATTATGTAAACTAACGCTCTCTTAATTTTCAGTCTCAGCCGGGTGAGATCTACAGCAACGGTGTGACTTACTACAACACTGAGACACAACATCATATCCCTCGTCACATCCCTATACTACAGAAGAGACCCAAGGCTGCTATACCCATCGTCCCACCTCCGGAGAGAGAGAGGAAGGGGCAACGCAGGATGGCCCAGTATACGGTCAGTTATATTGAATTCCTTGTCAACTATTCATATTTGTTTTCACCAACTCACCAATTAATTTACAAATAAACCCAACTAATGAAATCAATGAAAGTAATGAATACATGTGGTACTCCAAGGACTCCAACTATACCAGTCTGCTAGTCTCACAGTTTAGGTTCTTGTTTTTGTAGTTCCCCAGACTTTGGCTGAACAGCCCGAGTCCAGTAGACTGAAGCCGCTCTAGATGCTTTGGGGGGCAAGGTGAGAATAGATCTGTCTTTGAGAGGGCAGCGAGGGAGGGGATCATCAGCCCACTGGCTTACACCCCCAGGCCAATGTCCCCACCGTCCACCGGCTAGGGCGTGTCCTATTTACAGGGACTTAACTGGACATTTTGTCACTGCCTTTACAACTGATAATAAATATTGGTAAAATGCATGTTGCAGTTCTGTGGTTCTGTTTACCACCTCATCCAGGTGGGATATGACGAGTGTATAAAACAAAATTCTATAATAATATGAAAATACTGTTATTTATATGAAGAAATATGTACTAATACTGTCAATTTAACTTTAAAGGAAGGCGACATGAGCCACGATGACCTAGAAAGAAGCTTGTCCGAACATCGGGAATATTCCGACGACCCCGAGTACGAATCCACCACGGAAGATTCTGACGTTCTGATTGAGAGCGACCAGCGATCGTCTGGGCTACCTGGAGATTATTATGACTCTAGCTCTACCACGGCAGACATGGAACTACAGGTAAAAATATATAATTACGAAATCATTAATTTTATGTGTTACTGGTTATGTTAGGGGAATATTACATTAGGGACACTGAAATGGTGAATACAGGGATCCCTCGATTGAGTTACGTTGCTGAAAACCCGATCTTAAATAGAAAAATCATATAGCAAACCCTAAAATTATATAGCAAACCCTAAAATTATATAGCAAACCCTAAAATTAATGGGGTAAATGGGATTGCGTTCTTGGACCAGCCAAAACCCAAACCCCTAAAAACCTATAATAATATCGTAAATCAGGGCCTCAGATAATGAGGGACACCTGTATGTACCTTGAAAGTTGTACATAAAGATCTTATATTTAGTGTTACTTTGAGGAGAATATTACAATTAGAACATTAAATAGTACATAATAATGGTTGTAAGACACTTATGTACACTTTAAAGACTGAGTGATCAATAAGAAATGCTGACTTTTTAATATTCATACAGTATATAAATATATTTTAGTCTTGTGTCCTAATGGAGGCTTATATTGGCAGCTTTATAAATAGGGAAGTTTCACTCTCAAAAAGGCTCAGCCATTGTTGTTCCCCAGGCTGTCTGGCCGAACAGCCCCAAGGTCCCGAGCAAGGCCAAGGCCATAAACGAGCGCCCCCATTGTAATGTAATGAAGAAATAATAAATAATATAATGTAATGAACTAATGAAAAATTAAACTAATAACCTATCCACAACTTGGCTAATATGTGTTCAATTTCAATATATATTTTAAATTTCAGGTGGAACAGGAACGAGCGCTGGAGCAGGTGAGACTGGCGGAACAAGAACGTGAGAAGGAACAGCTGGCGGAACAAGAACGTGAGAAGGATCAGCTGGCGGAAGAACAAGCTGAACAAAAACAACAGGTGGAGGAATCTGAAATTATGGCCAAGTCAGTAGAAATAGAGGCCCAAACTACAGAAATTAATGACAAAAATACAGAAATCGAGGTCAATACAGCGGAAATTGAGGCCAAAATCGAAGCTCCGCCCCCCGTTGAAAGTAAATCCGAAATTCCCAACCCTGAGGAGGCTAAACCAACAGATGTTTCCAATGAGAGTTCGGAAAATTCGTCAGTCGTCCAGAATACGCCGCCGGATACCACGGATAAGTCTGCTCCGGCGATTGTCCCGGAGGAGAACCTGCATAAGGCCGAGATTGTCCAACCCCAAGCAAATATTTCCGAAAACCAGACTGATTCGGAAGCAAGCAGAGAAGAAAAGTCGGAATCGGCGCCGGAGCCCTCGGAAACGACCGCGGACACGGGCGTAGTGTTGTCATAATATATGTTGTTTATATAAAAGCCTCTAATAGAAGAGATATTTATTATTTCTAGTATTAACCCTCCGGATCCGGGGGCCCTTGTATGAGGCGGTTCGCTGTGTCCGGGGCCATTTTCGTACAGTCAAGCTTCATAATTCAGTAGCTACTGATTGAGACCACCTAGAGCAGTCAGGTTTTTTGCAAATTGTAGAACATCTTGTTGTCTGTAGACTGCCATTGAGATAACATCGCTACGACGCGTGGTTGCCGAGTTATGATTATTTTAGCGGCGATTTTTACCTCGTATGAGGCCTCCCGGACTCCTAACCAAAATAAGTTTTGCCTCATATGAGGCCTCCCGGATCCCAAGGGTTAATGTGTTTTGTTTACGATCTTGGTGGCATGTTAGATATATTTAGCATTGGTTCAAGTCATATAGATTACCATTTAATAGGTCAATTCTTCCAATACCATTATGGTTTGGTTAAGAGGCCCGTATTCCTAGAAAAAAAACATCATTGTTGTTGTTGGTTTTCCCCAAGCTGCCTGGCCGAACAGCCCCAAGGCTCCGAGCAAGGCCAAGGCCATAACCGAGCGCCCCCACAGAACCCTCCCTGCCGACCACAATAAAGCCTGGGTGACCGAAGCCACTCCATGGCGGGGAGCTGAGGAGGGTGCGGAAACGCCCGGGAAACCAAAGCCCCACCCAGGGCCCTGTGCCCCTCAGCAATTATGAAGAGAAAGTTGAGGGGCAAAGGAAAGATGTGACGCTTTGGCTTCCAATCTTGGTAGATTAGGAGGTCAATCCACGCAAGAGACGCCGTCACTTGAGATCTAGAAAATATATAAGTAAAAGGAACAGTCAGAGTAAGCTATGGGTATGGCAGAGATCGCTCCGTTCTCACTCTGATAGACCAGCCCATCACCACATGACTAGAACCCAATCCTCTAAGCATCAGCTAGGAAAGGCCCTAGAAAGCCGCCTTTGGCGGGGGGATAGCTCCCCTATTTCAACCCTTTTCGGGGTTGGGCACCCGCCCATTGTTGGTGATAATTATTTTAGTTTTTAATTAAATTGTAACAAAATAAGGAAACCAAAACTGGGACGACACAAGATAAATGCAAAGGAACTAATAAAAGTCGCTATGTGGAAATAACACTTAATGCCCCAGCAGTGGGGCATGTGCCTGAGTATATACATAGGAATATGGTAAAAGTATAGTACAGTAATTACCAACGCCAATGATGTGGTTTGTTTAGGAATACGGGCGTATAACCGAGAGAATGACACAGAGATAGGGTAGACTTGAGACAATTTGTTCTTCGGTCCATTTGCCAACTATCCTAAACAAAAATATACACAGTAGTAGGAAATTGCAAAGAGTAGGAGGGGAATAAAAGTAGGTTATGTTTGGAAAATCCTATGTACTCGTGGAACTAAATATCAATGTCGTACGCTTGATAATTTTTTTTTTTTTTTATATAAGTTTGATCCATGCAGCTATGCAATAGAAAATGGGAATAGTCAGTTAGCTTGGACAAATGTATAGTCCATTTATGATGTCCAGTCTAGAAATTATGACCCCATTTTAATATCTCAAAACTAATGGGGCTAAACATGAGAGAGAAAGAGGTCCAGAAAAAGCGAGTACTACCCCCTTAATAACGCTGTATCAGGGTTTTTGTATTAACATCCTGAACATTGTAATCTTGTTTTATTGTACCAGGTCGTTGGTTGGTTTCCAGAATTCCTGCCGTTTCTCTCCCTAAGCATTTGCACTTCGTTTAGCTTTGGTTCCGTGTTTGATTCCCGACATCGCTAAGTCAAGTTTGTAATTGTGGTCATTGTGTGTTGTATGAATTTAAGTTCATGCAGTTTAAATGTAAATAGAAAGTTAAAAGTGAAGTAAAAAGTTGTTATATGAATAAAAGCTTACACAATTTAATTGGGCTCTAGTTAAAATGAGAGGTGGAAGGATGGAGTGAGGAAGTACTGTACATGAACGAAGGCGGTGCTGGTTGGGGGGAGGGGCGTCGACTGACTGTGGACAGAGGTGCATGGGGGCGGTTCGTTCGTGGCCACCCCTTCGGGGATCACGGCGTCAGGCAATAGATAGATAGAGATAATGAATGTACGTCAGTTGAGTTGACCCAATATATATATTAAAGTTAAAAAAATCAAAGTTTGATTGAATGTGGAGTGGTTGGGTGGATAATGAGAAGTACTTTGAGTCATGTTCAGAGAATTGATGAAGACAGAATGACAAGAAAGATATATGGGAGTCAGGTGAGAGGAGCAGCTAGTAGTGGAAGACCGTCTATGGTATGGAAAAATGCATTTTTTAACCACCATGCATTCCCTGCTCAAGAGCGGGGCTAGGGTGGGTGCCCTGATGTGTCAGGGACTTCAATGGACAGTTGCCACAGATTGCTAGACGCGCGCACCGTCCACCAACAGCACTGGCGTCTGCCAATAACGCACACTGGTTGGCCCGAGCCTCAAACTCTCTAAATCTTGGTTTGCAGGCGAGTGCTCTACCAACCATGCTATGGCCTGTGGCAGAAAGTGGAAAAACTTCCACATAGTGGAAGGGGCATTGTGGCACGGGGAAAAGAAGCATGTCTTGACAAAGTAGCCTGGAGGCATTTCTGTTATGACCATCATTTAGTGGGGGTTTCCCAGGGGGAAATAAGGTGTCGGAGATGATGATGATGGATAAAGTTTGATGAAAATTTGAAATTACTGTATGTTCATTAGGCATTATTTTGTGAAGTTGACGTAATCTTGATATGTTATCGTGAACACAAAAGTTTCGACCATGTGGTATCCACCAGCCAGAATTCATACTGCAAATAGAGAACCTTGAGAAATAATTTTGAATTATAATTACAATATAATTTTTACTATATAACATTTAGCAGCCAGATTATAAACTTTATATACTGTAGTGATAAGAGGAATTAACGTGAACAAGAGAAATACTGTATCTATGAATTTATGTATGAATTACATTTAGGCGCTGGTAGCTGTAGTTTGGTATGAACAGATTGATTTAGTCCCTCTTTATTTCAGTCACCTTATCTCTCCCTCTCCCTCACTTTCCTCTCTCCTCTATCTGTCTTCATACTCTCATACAATTATTTTTGTATATTTAAAACCATTGGCTTCGGAGAGTTTGTTTCCTATGCAATTTGTGTAGTACAGTACCGGTATGTCCTTTTTTTCCCCCTATATGTTGAATTTATTGGTGTGATTTTTCTACTATTGAATAACACTCGTGTATTGTGTATGTCATTAACCTATGATGTTTGTTTTGGGTTATCATACAATTGAATAACTTAAATAACTTCTCATATGTTATTTTTTAGTAATGTTAAATTTACTATATTTATTTTATTCTTAATTTTTTGTACTGAGTTTCAGTAACTTTACATATATATATATATATTTTTTTTTGGTTATCCAATTTAACCTCTTGAGAACTGGGGATGTACAGTTTGATGCACATATTCTATTCCGTTGGGGTCGTGATTAGGCAGCGCTGCACCCCCTTCCCCAACCCCCATCCCTCGCTCCACCTCCTACCTTCCACCTATTGGTAGGAGGTGGAGTAAGGGAGGGGGGTTGGGGAAGTGGGTGCGGCTCTGCCAAGTTACGATTTGCTGGGATGGTTGAGAAATGGAATATGTGTGGCAAACTGTACATTTATCTCCATCTAGTTACATATGGACAGTCTTATGCAGTTTAGGAAGGATCTGTGGTAGTTAAAAGAGTTGCTTGAGATAGTATGCAGTCTTTTAAATGCTACAGGTGCTTCTTAAACTAAATATAATCATTTCATGCTAGCCAGAATACAATGAAAAGGACACTGAAGGGTTTAATAACTTATATAATATTTGGTATGGTAATGTTAATGTGACTTTATTTTCTTTTTTCTTTTTTTATTAAGTATATCTGCTATGAAAATATTGGGTTATTACATATTTCAACAACTCTCGTGTTTTATTTTGGTAATTTTACTACTCTGACTTAATTTCTTATTAATTTTGAACACACATTTTGGCTAATTATTAATTTCTGGATAATTTATTAACAATTCAACAGAGCAGCAGATGTGCACACGTATCTTTTGCCGGTCAGTCATCTAAAATCAGAAACTTTCCAAACGGAGTCCCACAAGGATCCGTCCTATCGCCCGCACTCTTCAATCTGTACATGCACGATATAACTACACCCAATACGCCCCAAATAAACTTAGCCTCCTATGCAGATGACATAACACTCACATGCACACACCATGACCCAAAAAGAGCAACAGATCTCCTTCAACCCTATCTCAACACACTACATGGCTGGTGCACTACAAACAGACTTAATCTAGCCCCAGCCAAATCCACCGCAACCCTGCTCACAAGTTGTACAGGAGAACACGAATACATCCCTCAACTCACCATAAACAACACACCCCTAACACATACAGACACACCCAAAATCCTAGGAGTAACATGTGATACTCATATGACATTCAAACAGCACACCACAAACATTAAAAAGAAACTAACGCCCTCAGGTCACTTCCTCACACAAAATTTGGACACAACAAAGAAACTACCACCACAGTATATAAACAATACATAAGATCAGTGATGGAATACGCAAGCCCAGCCTGGGCTTCTAACCTAGCTGAAACACATCATAAGACCTTACAGACTATTCAAAACAAAGCCCTGAAGATCATTACAGGCTGCACAGCTACTGCATCCACAGATCACCTACATCAAGAAACCAAAATCCTCAAAGTCAAAGACCATCTGGACATGAGAGGCACTCAATTCCTGGCAGCAGCCTCCACGAACCAAGACCACCCACTAAACTACATGGCAACACACCCACAGACACCAAGAAATATCAAAACAACACCCAGCACACGGTATCACACACAATTATTGTCCTCTCTCCCTCCCTGCCCACCCCGAACCAACTTCCAGAAGCACATCCATACTCCTATCTCTCACCGATCCATCCACTCACTCACAGACAACACGCAGCTGCATGCACGACCTCCCGAAATCCATCCTTCCGAATCCTCCCTTCCTCGCGAGGTCAGAGTCCACCTGGCCAGGCTGAGATGCGGACACCATCCAGCTCTCCTGAGCTATCAGAAGAGACTGGATGACTCCGTTGTCGACGCCTGCCCGGGATGTAACACAGCACCCCATACCATTAAACACATCATAGAAGACTGCATTTCACACAACCACTTATGCCAATAACACAATCTACACTCAATGAGAGCTCTGTGGGAAAGCCCGATCGTGGCCATGGCCTTTCTCAGGGACTCGGGGCTGTTCGGCCAGGCAGCTTAGGGAACAACAACAACAAACAACAATTCAACAGGGAATTCATTTATTCATTCATTCAGTGACATTTTATGTATTTATTTTGTCTTTACTGTGTTCGTATACGTTTTGGTTTGTTTATTTTGCAAGTTTTACATTATAATTAAGCGCATACAAATATTTTGCCTTTATTTGAACTTTTAACAATATCATAACTTTGATTTGATAACATGTATTTGTTGATTTCATTGAGTTTAGATGTAAAGTTGGTTGGTGTAAAAAACAATAATTCTAAAGAACAAGTCTTCTCAAATGTTTATTCGTGTAAACCAATTACATATTTATGAAGGCTACTGATAAAATTAGCTAACTTCAGACAGGGAATTACCTTTGCACATTTCTGAATAAAATGCAAAAAGCTACAGTTATGAGAACAAAATATGTATACAATATTTTTCATTATACTGAATCCCTTCTCCGTAAGTTTGGCTCTTACATTATATCCACAAGTTGCCTCCCAAGTCCCTTTCCGATGTTAGTCCATTTTACGACAGCATTTTTTTTATACAGTAATTAAAGTCCAGATTGTTTATCCTTTTTAAACAAAGTTATCTGTAGTTGATATGTATTATAATATAAAACTTGAAAAATAAACAAACCAAAACTTGGACGAACACAGTAAAAAGACAAAACAACGTACTTACGAGGTGTGTAGAAATAATAATGGTAGAACAGCGCGATATTGTCATTAGTAATATCTGTTCTGCAGATTAACCAGCCTTATGAGGGCTGCAGCCCAGTAGGCTGTTGAAAAATAGCTCATTCTCTCTCTCTAGAACAGCGCGAAGACGGAAAGTCAAATTTTCTAGTTTTATAATATAGATACTCACGGTAGTTGAGAGAAGGGTCGAGTTGTGATGGAAAGGAGATTTGGCTGTAATATAGATAGGGCAAATTTGTGTTTTGAGCTGTAATAAAATCGTAGTCATGTATTTAACTTTTAGCGGTCTTGATGGTGTATTGTTTGAGTGTTTAAGATCTGTATGTGGTGACCCAGGTTCGAATCCCGGGAAGATCACATGCTTTCATTAATTTCATTGGGAGGTGTTTGGTGTTGGGAGTGAAATTAATAAATTAGATTATTATACAGTAATGTTAAACTTGCAAAACAAACAAACCAAAACCATGAAGCAGTGTTAATAAACGTAGTAAAACTTAAACAAACATTTACATTACAACTTCACATCTTGTGAATATTGTTTTTCTGATTACGGTTAAATTATGTCGCAGGCCGTGCATGATCGGTAGCGTATCGGACTGCTGATCGAAAGGTCTGCAGTTCGATGCAACCCTGTGCCACTGGTAGACGTCAGAATTTTGGACGTTCAGGTTTAGCGATGCGTGGCAAATGTCCAGTCAAGTCCCTGTAACAAGGGCACCCCTAGACCCTGTTAATCAAGGGAGTGCAGGGCGTTAACCCTTTCACTGTGGGACACATTCAGGAACGCCATGGCAATTTACTGCAATTTAAAGCCCATTAAAGCCTGTAGAGGCGAGTGAGCGGGAGCGTGACAGGCCCCCGTCCGCTCTCCAGCACGTCTGCCATGACACTGAAACTCTCACTACATCTTTTCGCAAGATTTATGCAACGCTGCCAAAGGCAAATGTAGCGCGAAATTACTAAAAAATTGGCGAATGTAGCCGATGGCTGTGGTAGCGCTGTGGGTAAACCCCTCCCACTATGAAGTTCATTCTGGTGTCATTTTAAGAACATAAGAAAATGGGAGTCTGCAGAAAGCCGATTAGCCCACACAAGGCAGATCCTCACACCAACCCCGATTACAAGGTCTAATTATAGGCCCAGCTCACTAATACCGTGAGGACCGACCTCACCAAAACGGTCAGAGGTAAAAAAACGGGGGTCTGCAGAGTGCCGATTGGCTGTAAACTCTTAATTTTATTCATGCACTTGCTTAAGCAATCAGGAGTGCCTGAATGAGCTCAATTATAGAGGGAATAAGCCCACACTGAAAGGGTTATAAACGGCTTTATCATCAAGTGTAAAGTATCTGTACATCTTTATAATATATAACTATCTTTGTATCCAGGCTATGATATTTAAACATTACTAACAAATAGGGAGATATGACCCAAAAGTTTGTCCCATCTATAGCATTAGTCTAGTCTCCTTTGGGATAGTAGATAACCAGCATATGTATATTTGTGTACAGTTGGCATAGATACATCACATCATTATTATCTAGCATTGTTGGTAGGGTGGCAGTCAGTATACAGGCTAAAGCTTAACTTCCATCCTACCTTTTCTCTGAGTAAAAAATATCTATATTTATTCAGGCCCATTCCCATTTTTTTTTTTTTTTTTTTTTACGGGGGGTGGCCGACTCGAGACAGAGCCCGAATAGGGACAACATAAAAAGTAAAATATATGTATAAAGGTTATTGAGTGCCTGAACAACTATATCCCAGCTGGGGCGACTTTTAGCAAACAACAAATAGGTGCGTGCTTGACTGAAATAAAAAATTAAACTATATTGACTTTAGCTATAAAATCTTTTATTTCTTTTTGAAAAGGTCGCTCAGGTTATTTGTGAATGTTTGCATATATAGGGTGAACATCTTTCACCGAAAGTTAGAATTATTTTTATCATTATGATTGTTTAGCAACAGTTTGAGTTTATCTTGATAGCGTAATGGTTAGTGCGCGGGATTTCGGTGGGAGTATCCTAGGTTCGAATCCTTGAAGTGCCACATGTATTCCTTTATTCATTAGTTTCATTGATTTCATTAATTAGGTTTATTTGTAAGTTAATTGGTGAATTGGTGAGAATTAAAATGTAAAACTTGCAAACTAAACAAACCAAAATTGGGACAAAGACAATATAAAGTCAAATTAAATTATCAAAATCGCTATGTGGAAACAACGCTTACTAAAATGAAAATTATTAAATAAAAGAACACAATCCACCACATAGGGTGTACATTACTACATGAGCAAGTTAATCTGTTTCCCAAGCAAACTAATCGCACATATAACAACGCACTATTGTCACGTTAAAGGAAGTAGTCAAGTTTGGGAAGTCCGGGACGTTCTGGCAAATTTTACTAATATGAATTCAATGGAACCCAGGCGGGATAGTTTTGTTTTTGACCGAGACAAAAGGTATGTGTATGGTTTTAGACTGTACAATAATTTAGGAGTTGGTACCTAGAACTCTATACAGGCTATATTACTCATAATTGGTTCCTTATATAGTTATAACTTTATTATACATTTTTATAGATGATGCTTAATGGAGTATTAATAACCTCTTTATTAGACATATTATAGATGATGTTCAATAGTTTATCATTATTATTCACATGACTATTACAGTGTAATGTATTTCATATTTTTTTAATGTAACCTATAAAGCAAAATATGTTTTCAGTGTTAAGAAATAATTTGGGTATTGCATTGAAGTTATTTTTTAGTTTGTGTAATATAACGAGCAGAATTATTTATATACATTTTTTTAGGATAATGTCGGTCATCATTATAAGCGCGTACAATTAACATCCAGAACGCTTTTCACATCCAATTGTTATTACTATTTTTTCAGCAGATTCCACAGCAAATAACATATCCACATCATTAGTCTACAACTTTTTTCATATCCAGTTATTATTATTCCCCGGTATAATATATTATTTCCCCTTCCCCTAGTAGGTGAATATAATGGCTTGGTCTTGATATACTCTGTGCAGATTTTGTTAATACTATGTCCAAATATTTTCTTTAGTTTATAAGTCCATTATAATGCCATAAAATGAAAGAACTCCCTTCTTTGAGGTCTGTTAAAAAAAGTATACAGTATATACAGTACAATATATATTTATGTTCATTTTTGAAAATAAATTAATAACTCATGTTAGTTTGTTTTTATGAGGGTATCCTTTAGTGCGTTTGGCTTATAATAATAATGTAAAACTTGCAAAATAAAACAAATCATGAACTGCACAATATAAAGGCAAAATAACTTACCAAAAACACACTGTGGATATAATGCATCAAAGATTTAGCAGAACAATACTGTACTATGAAGTAAAAAAACATCTGGATGCGTGTGATTTTTTGTTTTGTCTTGAAAATGTAAAACTTGCAAACTAAAAAAAACAAAACTGGGACAAAGACAATATAAAGGCAAAATAACTGATCAAAATCACTATGTGGAAACAACGCTTACTAAAATAAAAAAAACAAATTCTGATGTGTGTGATATCCATGTTCGAGCTCTGTCTCGAGTCGGCCACCCTCATAAAAAAAAGGAAAACGGGGGTAAGTGCCAGTGTATACAGGTTAGTTATTTATGTAGAGCAGATTAACCAGACCACTGAGCTCCATACAGAACTCTCATAGGTCTGGCCTACAGGTGTACACAGGTGTATACTTTACTGTACATACATACAAAAAACACAAAACTCAGATGGCCACTTAAGCATTTCAGTCTATATAGAAGTACTGTAAGATAAGTTTATAAATAACCTGTGGGAGTAAAGGGTTAAGAGCATAGTTACCTATTTGATTCCTCCAGGTCCTTCCTAAGCTGAGCAAAATTATCTAATGTCAAAAGAAATTAAGTAAAAATACATAGAAAATATTTTAATTTTATTTGAAATGAATGGTTGTGGAAAAATACTCTAGCTGTACAGTTTGTTGGTATGAAAACACTCTAGCTGTACAGTTTGTTGGTATGAAAATACTCTAGCTGTACAGTTTGTTGGTATGAAAATACTCTAGCTGTACAGTTTGTTGGTATGAAAATACTCTAGCTGTACAGTTTGTTGGTATGAAAATACTCTAGCTGTACAGTTTGTTGGTATGAAAACACTTGACAACTATACTGTACTCTGTTTCTTTCCAGCTGATGGTAAATTGGCATGTCCATCTCGTGATTACTCGGCTTGTATGTTGATTTTATAGTGAAATATGTTGATAATTATGAAACCTTGGCATTAATATGATGCAAAGATATGTCGGTTTTCTAGTTTTCCATCAAGTATCAAGAAATCAGCTGCCAAGGGATTCATTTCACCGTCAGCTGGAAATACAGACTACTGTATAATGAACAGTTGGGTGAAATTATTTATCATTTACAAAAATACTATGTCTAGCTTAACCCTTTGAAGATTATGAAGCATTTTGACAGTATATTTTGGTTATCATTAGATGACTTTATACAAGTAAAGAAGGATCTGTGGGAATAATGAGGGTAATGACGAACCTCAATCAACCCTCAGATTTCCATATACTAATCTGAATAAAATCTTCTGATAAGAGAGAACTGAAGAAATGTGTTATCGGATCTTCTAAGGGTTAAGACAACCGTACACTCTAAGACATCAATTCTGGCTCAATATGAACCCTTAAACAGCATATACGTACAGTAAAACCCCGCACAACCGGACTAATCGGGGGGAAACCCTGTCCGGATCTGGCGGGGTCCGAATAGGTCCCATACGAACCGGACAATACCAGATGTCAGAGATGATTATGTCCGGTTCTGCAACTCGGACTACTCTGGATGTCACAGATAATGATGTCTGGATTGCTAACTTTGTACTATCCAGTACCTTCCTAATCTAAATAAACTGGATCTGAAAGATTTTTTTTTAGTGTAATATACATAAAAACCTATCCCTTACATACCTAACCTATCTCATCCATATGCCTACTGTATCTACATTTTATATCTACAACTGATACATTACAAAGCAATACAGTGTCCTTTTCTTACTGACCTGTACAGTAAGTAGAGTGGACAGTGAAGGTGGAATAGAGTGTAGGGTGGTGTGGAGTGGGTGGTAGTGGCGGTTCCATACAAAAACAATGATTGCAACTGTAGCATATTGTTCATGTACTGTACACATTAGAACACTGAACACTTTTTGCCACTTAAAAAAAGAACTGAACTTTTTATTTTCTTACCACAGTAAATCAACATTTACTACCACCTTCTTTCCTCTTCTCGCCTCTCAGCATTTCCTGGGTGAGACGAGGCTGGGTAGTAGTGGTAATAGGGCGAGTATTAATGCCACTAGGGCCAGCAACTACTCTGTGCAACTTTCCAACCCAAGAATGAAACGTTACTCTCAAACTTTCTTCTACTCAACAGCTGAGCTCTGGAACTCTCTCCCAGAATCAGTCTTTCCCTCTTCCTATGACTTAAATTGCTTCAAACTCCGTGTGTCCAGGCATTTTGGCTCGAACGTCCCTTTATTTTGGCCCTGTCACTCTTTCAACTATGGGGGAGGCACTCGCTATAGGCAGTAATGCCTTTTGCCTCCCTCAATCACATAGAAAAAAAAAAAAATGCAGGTGGAGGTGGAGGTGGCGAGGCTATGAGAGCCACCATGGCACCCGTCTCGACCATCGACAGCCTTCTCACGAGCCTCACCAGCCTTCTCTCCACTCTCTGCTTCCTTGGAAGTCATCACAACATCACTATCCATTTTGGTGGGGCAGGCGAGTAGAAATAATAGCACAAACACAGGGATAATGTCCAGATCGGCGCACGACGCTTGGGTCGGACCACCTGACTGGACGTAAACAATACTTTTGGCGCGAATAGAAACTTACCCACAATGCTGTTCGGTCCGAAATCGATGTTTTTTCCCCCTGCCATTCGGCCTAGTCTGAATGGCTTGGGTATATGTCCGAACCCGAATGCCTGTCCGAAAGTCTTGGGTTTCCGGATCTGAGAGCACCAGATCGGCGGGATTCTACTGTATATAAATTAATAGACCAAAAAACTAGCCACTGTCACAAATTTCCTTATCAAATCAAATATTAATTCTCAAATAAAACACAAACTCTTGACAAATTTATCCATAGAATCTTACTGCACATAAATGACTGATGAGAATACTAGATTCACATTTCTGAAAAATACCTAAATAAAGCTGTAGTTATCAACAATACCTCACTCAGAATCATTAAACTAGTTCCATCAATAGAATCAATTATATTTTCCAAGAATATATGAATAATACATAAATATATTATAAAATAAACAATAAATGAATAAAACTATATAATAAATAATGCATAACATCTCTCATAAAGGACCACACTTCACAAACACCTGTTGAATAAATTAAGTTCCCTGCGACGTAAATTAAATCAAAACCCACAACTCGCGTCCACAACCATGGCTTCAAATTTCTCTCCGGGTTTAAAACGTATTCACTCCTTAACCTTTTTGAGTATAATGATGCCTTTTCCCTCTTATTCTGGTTACCATTAGACAATGTTATGCAGTTTCCACATATTTAATCTAACAATACAAAACCCTTCAATAAAATATATGAACCTCGACAACTTAACTGATATCTATAAGAAAAATAAATATACTAAATCCTCTAAATTAATGAAGTGTTAAACTATTTCAGAATGGGGAACGTCTCTTTTTAATTTATTCTAGCTATATTATGGTGTTTTCTGCAGCTTAGGAAAGATCTGTGGTAGTTAACCCATTGAGCCCCATCCAAAAAGAAACTTAATGTAACACTCAGTCCCAGGTTTGTTTATTTTGCAATTTTACATTATAATTATTCATATTTAATCTTTTTATTACAATATTGAACTAATGGAGTGGCCCAAGGTGATCTCTGTAAGCTGCCACCTTTGCCACACATCCTAACTACCATTTATAATGTAAACTTTCAAAATAAACAAGCCAAAACAGGAACGACACAATATAAAGGCAAATTTCGAGACCACTAAGAGTCTTTTGGAAGGCCTTAAAATTAATTTAAAAAGGCGAAAATAGCCAACGACCAATGGACGACTCTGGGGCTGGACGGGTTAAAAGGTTGAGATAGTGTGTTGTTATTTAATTGCTAGAAATCCTTCTTAATGCTGACTAAAATCATCTAATGGTAGCCCGAATAAATTAATAAGATGTCCCCTGCACTGAAATGGTTAATGCACTTTCCTCTTGATCCTGCGGTGAGTGTAAACACCGTAGAGATATTTGCCCCAGCAGTACGTCACCCCCGCGGCACAATACACAGAGGTCAACATCAGCGGCAGGAACGGTAGTCTAGCGTCCAGCCCCAGTAGCTTGTGGCCGATCTCCAGGTACACTAACAGCGGAAATAGACCAAGGAGGTAGATGGTTTCCGCTGGATTGCACATGGGGATGCAAGGGAGAATGGACTGAGGGGTGGTTGGTGGTCCGGATCTGGCCACACCTTCCCAGTGTTCGTTTAGCAGGTCTGTGGTGTACACCGCGTGCAGCACCAACGCACACACCTGGAAATGTACATATATGATTTATCAATAGTAAAAAGTTACTACAGTACCTTCAGCAACAGTATTCTCACACTACAGTATCTGTTTTATAACTCATCAATGCAAACTTAAAATTTAGCCTTGCATATCATTTGTGACTAGGAGTGGGACTGTGTTGAAAGGCGGGTGCCTCGCACTCGCCGCAAGGGAGGAGGTATGCACCGAGAGAGCTCTGAAGAATATTGATTATTGTAATAGCAATAGAAGAGTGAAAGAGATGCAACATTGCGGCGTGTAGAAAGAGATTGTAGGGAACTAGTAAGAGGAAGTGAGTTGATGAGCGAAATACTTTTGAATCTACTCGTTCGAAAAGTGCGGTATGGGTGGAGCCTCCTGATAGATATTTAATAATAGTGACTAAAAAGAAGGGACTGTGTTTCTTTACTCCATAATACTGTTTGGTAAATCTTCAATGCGTTATTTCCACACAGTGATTTTGATGAGATCTTTTGTCTTTATATTGTGCGGTTCTGTTTTGGTTTGTTTGTTTAACAAGTTTTATATTTTAATTAATCTCTGGTTTGCCAGCCTTCAGGGGATTAGGCCTAAATAGAGAGATGGCCCAATATCATGAGCTGCTATCCGGTGCAAGAGCTATACTGCATATGCTAACATGAATATGGGTCCTGTAACGTCCCGGACAATATCATGAGCTGCTATCCGGTGCAAGAGCTATACTGCATATGCTAACATGAATATGGGTCCTGTAACGTCCCGGACAATATCATGAGCTGCTATCCGGTGCAAGAGCTATACTGCATATGCTAACATGAATATGGTTCTTGTAACGTCCCGGACAATATCATGAGCTGCTATCCGGTGCAAGAGCTATACTGCATATGCTAACATGAATATGGGTCTTGTAACATCCCGGACAATATCATGAGCTGCTATCCGGTGCAAGAGCTATACTGCATATGCTAACATGAATATGGGTCCTGTAACGTCCCGGACAATATCATGAGCTGCTATCCGGTGCAAGAGCTATACTGCATATGCTAACATGAATATGGTTCTTGTAACGTCCCGGACAATATCATGAGCTGCTATCCGGTGCAAGAGCTATACTGCATATGCTAACATGAATATGGTTCTTGTAACGTCCCGGACAATATCATGAACTGCTATCCGGTGCAAGAGCTATACTGCATATGCTAACATGAATATGGATCTTGTAACGTTCCGGACAATATCATGAGCTGCTATCCGGTGCAAGAGCTATACTGCATATGCTAACATGAATATGGGTCTTGTAACGTCCCGGACAATATCATGAGCTGCTATCCGGTGCAAGAGCTATACTGCATATGCTAACATGAATATGGGTCTTGTAACGTCCCGGACAATATCATGAGCTGCTATCCGGTGCAAGAGCTATACTGCATATGCTAACATGAATATGGTTCTTGTAACGTCCCGGACAATATCATGAGCTGCTATCCGGTGCAAGAGCTATACTGCATATGCTAACATGAATATGGTTCTTGTAACGTCCCGGACAATATCATGAGCTGCTATCCGGTGCAAGAGCTATACTGCATATGCTAACATGAATATGGGTCTTGTAACGTCCCGGACAATATCATGAGCTGCTATCCGGTGCAAGAGCTATACTGCATATGCTAACATGAATATGGTTCTTGTAACGTCCCGGACAATATCATGAGCTGCTATCCGGTGCAAGAGCTATACTGCATATGCATATGCATATTATTATTATTATTATGCTAACATGAATATGGGTCTTGTAACGTCCTGGACTTCCCAAATTGACTAATTCCTTGAACGGGACGATAGTGCAATGTTATATGTGCGATTAGTTTGCTTGGGAAACAGATTAACTTGCTCATGTAGTAATGTACACCCTATGTGTTGTCTTTTTACTGTGTTTGTCCAAGTTTTGGTTTGTTTATTTTGCAAGTTTTACATTATAATGTATGTATGTACTGTATATACTCAGGCATATAACCCATAGATGAGGGTGGCCAACTCAAGACAGAGCCCGAACACGGCGAACAGAAATAACATTTAAAGTTCCAATTCTTAGGGTTCGGGACCACTTTCGCGTTCCCTTGCCCTTTTCTCTGTTTCGTCTAGTAGGTGAATTTTACAAGGGGAGGGTCTTAATAAATATAAGTTGTTTTGTTTTTTTACTGTGTTCGTCCAAGTTTTGATTTGTTTATTTTGCAAGTTTTACATTATAATTATTTGAGCAGAACAAACCTTGATGGGTGTCTCATGTGGAGTGAAGAACAAAGGTAGTATAGAGAAGTGTCCAATAATGCTCATCATCACAAACACTCCAGCCTCAGCCTTCCTCTGTAGACCCAACAAACTGAAAAATAATATAACATAATACAAATAAACCTCATGCAGGCATACATTGTTTACTGTGTTAAGTTGTTGAGTTTAGTTTCATAAACTTATTGTACGGTATCAAAATAAACTATAATACTGGATGTGCCACAGAGAAGCTTGTAATTGGACATCGACTCCATGTTTGTTTACAATATCGAAGGGTCAATATCCCCAGAACAACTTTGAGTAATCTTGAATACCATGTTGACTTTCATACTTACTCAGACATTCCACCCAAAATTCAAGTTTATTGTCTAGATTAATCAAGGTTCTTTGACATTTTTCCTCTTAAAAATGCAGTTTTAAGTCTATGGTGGTGGTGTAATGGTTTAGATGCTTATGTTCTGGGTGTGGTGTCCCGAGTTTGAATCCCGGGAGGAACATATGCTTTCATTAGTTTATGCAAGTGCATTAAGGTTTGTAATTGATGATTAATGTTAAGAACGGGGTGTTACTTAAAAAGTAAACACAAAATCATTGAAACGTGTACAAACCCCAGTGGGAGGATGACCAGCAGTATTGCTTTCTCATGTACGTGCCAACCAAACATGTAGGAGCCAAACGCACACAGGACCAACGCGCGCACAAACTGCCAGGGGTTGTGTGGTGTGCGCCAGAGGTTGATCAGACATGGCTGAAATGTAGGCAACAAATTAGATACCTATTTTACTCTAAACCTATACATATCAAGTCACAAATTTATGTATCATTCTTGGCTTCTTTCCATTTATCTTATTATTATTTACTGTACTCTTCAGATGTCTACTACCGGTATTATACCATCATTGCCAATTAAGAAGTGATCAAGTTGGAAAGAAATGTAGGCTATAGTACATACATACATACATATCTCCCAGTCAAATCCCTCGCCTAAAACCCGTCCACCTCTCCTCCCCAACCCACCTAGCCTTCCCATATCATCCACTCCCCCCCCTAAAACCCGTCCACCTCTCCTCCCTAACCCACCTAACCTTCCCATACCATCCACATCCTCAACTCAACACACCACACCCCATCCTAATCCATTCCAACCCCCATCTCCTGCTCCCCAATCCCCACCCCCACCTCACCCATCCCAACCCCCAGCCCCTCCCTTACCCCCACCCCCACCTCATCCTCGTGCAGCAGCACCCAACATACATCGTGCACATAACATTAACATTCTTCAATTGAACATAGATGGCATCAACACAAAGAAAGACAAACTCTCACACTTCATCAAACAACACAACATACACATTGCCATCTTACAAGAAACAAAACTCTGCACAACACAAAAAACACCCACATTTCATAATTTCACCACCATCAGACAAGACCGGGCTGTCGGCGGGGGCGGTGGACTCATCACCCTGGTACACAAAGAAATATCATACATAGTAACCAGTGTACAAACCAAATCCCTCCTCCCCACAAATGATAACACAACAGAAATACAATCAATTAAAATGCGCACTGGCAACAACTCCAACATAACCATCATAAACACCATCCAGACACCATCCAGCTCTCCTGAGCTATCAGAAGAGACTGGATGACTCCGTTGTCGACGCCTGCCCGGGATGTAACACAGCACCCCATACCATTAAACACATCATAGAAGACTGCATTTCACACAACCACTTACGCCAACAACACAATCTACACTCAATGAGAGCTCTGTGGGAAAGCCCGATCGTGGCCATGGCCTTTCTCAGGGACTCGGGGCTGTTCGGCCAGGCAGCTTAGGGAACAACAACAACAACAACAACCATCATAAACACATACATCCCTCCCCAAACATCCCCTACAGTACCAAATGAATACAGACCACACTTACAACACATCACAAACACCCCACACATCATCCTGGGTGGTGACTTCAACGCCAAGACGTCGGCCTGGTTTGTCGACAACCCCGACACAGACAGAGGGCTGGTACTACAAAACCAAACCGATAACCTCATCATCCTTAACGACATCCATCAACATACCCATATTCCTCACCAAGCCCTCTATAACCCATCATCTCCAGACATCACCTTTTGCTCCCCAGAACTCGCCCCCACAACATCTCGGAGGGTGGTCAGAACCTTAGGCTCTGACCACCTCCCGATCATTATCACCACCAAAACCAGACTCACCCCAGCTAGCCACAAACACACATACACCAATTATAAAAGAGCTAACTGGGAAGCATTCACAAATGAGACAGAACAACACTTCACAACTCTAAACAGTACACCCATCACTAACATCAACAATGCTGTACACATACTCAATAAAACTATCCAAAACGCTGACAAGAAACACATTCCAAGAGGTAACAGAAAAAGACACAACCCCAACTTCACACCAGAAATTCAAAACCTCATCAGACAACGCGACATACTGAAACACTCCCCAGCACCCCACACACAAGACATCACACAACAAATTCAAGCACTCAACACCCAAACTAACAACAAAATACAAGAACAACAAAAACTAAATTGGAATAACTTCCTACAAACACTTGATCACAAAACAAACCCCAATAAACTCTACAAAACACTAAACAGCATCACACTTTCTAACAGCAACACAACACAATCACATGCTGCAATCACAACAGACTCTACTCCTTCATGTAAACAACAAGCAAACACTCTCATCAATCACTTCTCACATGTCAGCCACCTAAAAACCTCACAAAGACGACCGACGTGTCATCCGACGTAAGAGACAATTCCCCACAGACCCTGACTATACACCCTTCACCAATCACCAGACAAAGCATATCATCAACAATCACAAGCACTCACCCACTTGTGGCCTAGACAACATAAGCAACATACACCTCAGACACCTGGGACCACAAGGCATACAAGCACTCACTAACATATCAAACTACAGCTATTCACACAACACAATACCAGACATTTGGAAGCATGGTATCATCATCACATTCCCCAAACCCAACAAAGACCCCACGCTACCCTCCTCGCACCGCCCCATCACACTCCTTTGCTCCCCCTCCAAAGTCATGGAACGCCTAGTATTACAACTAATTACACCTGACCTACCCCTAGCTCCAACACAACATGGCTTTAGGCCACTGCACTCCACAAACACTCTTCTCACAGACCTTACACAAAGAGCTTTTGACGGCATCAACTCAGCTAGACCACCATACAGATCACTATTAGCCACACTCGAAATTAGTAAAGCCTTCGATGCCATCCCCCGCCACAACCTAACAAACAAAATCTACAACACAAACATGCACAACAACACAAAAAGGTGGCTGGCCAACTTCCTAGCAGGCAGATGTGCACACGTATCTTTTGCCGGTCAGTCATCTAAAATCAGAAACTTTCCAAACGGAGTCCCACAAGGATCCGTCCTATCGCCCGCACTCTTCAATCTGTACATGCACGATATAACTACACCCAATACGCCCCAAATAAACTTAGCCTCCTATGCAGATGACATAACACTCACATGCACACACCATGACCCAAAAAGAGCAACAGATCTCCTTCAACCCTATCTCAACACACTACAGTACATGGCTGGTGCACTACAAACAGACTTAATCTAGCCCCAGCCAAATCCACCGCAACCCTGCTCACAAGCTGGACAGGAGAACACGAATACATCCCTCAACTCACCATAAACAACACACCCCTAACACATACACACACACATAAAATCCTAGGAGTAACATATGATACTCATATGACATTTCAGCACACCACAAACATTAAAAAGAAACTGACACCCAGACTTAACGCCCTCAGGTCACTTGCTCACACAAAATTTGGACACAACAAAGAAACTACCACCACAGTATATAAACAATACATAAGATCAGTGATGGAATACGCAAGCCCAGCCTGGGCTTCTAACCTAGCTGAAACACATCATAAGACCTTACAGACTATTCAAAACAAAGCCCTGAAGATCATTACAAGGCTGCACAGCTACTGCACCCACAGATCACCTACATCAAGAAACCAAAATCCTCAAAGTCAAAGACCATCTGGACATGAGAGGCACTCAATTCCTGGCAGCAGCCTCCACGAACCAAGACCACCCACTAAACTACATGGCAACACACCCACAGACACCAAGAAATATCAAAACAACACCCAGCACACGGTATCACACACAATTATTGTCCTCTCTCCCTCCCTGCCCACCCCGAACCAACTTCCAGAAGCACATCCATACTCATATCTCTTGCCAATCCATCCACTCACTCACAGACAACACGCAGCTGCATGCACGACCTCCCGAAATCCATCCTTCCGAATCCTCCCTTCCTCGCGAGGACAGAGTCCACCTGGCCAGGCTGAGATGCGGACACCATCCAGCTCTCCTGAGCTATCAGAAGAGACTGGATGACTCCGTTGTCGACGCCTGCCCGGGATGTAACACAGCACCCCATACCATTAAACACATCATAGAAGACTGTATTTCACACAACCACTTGCGCCAACAACACAATCTACACTCAATGAGAGCTCTGTGGGAAAGCCCGATCATGGCCATGGCCTTCCTCAGGGACTCGGGGGCTGTTCGGCCAGGCAGCTTAGGGAACAACAACAACAACAACAACAACAACAACATACATACATACATACATACATACAATTTTAAGACAGAGTGCTCCACACATACGTGCAGTTTCAGTCTCTTGTCCTAATGGCGGCGTTCCAGGCAACCCTGTTAGGGCTGCTTCACTTGTCAAGTTTTTGGATTTGAGATCGGCACGTATAGTCCGATCCCAGGTCTTCCTCGGTCCACCCCTTGGTGCAGCTCCCTCCACAATCACAGACCTGCATTTTTTCACCCAACAGAGGTGTGATTCATTCTCTCCACATGTCCATACCATCCCAGTCTACTTGTATGAATCACCTCGCTAATACTCTTTATATCAGAGAATATATTAAATTAAGAGATACTAAAGTCTGTTTGTTTTCAGCAGATGGTAAATTGGATCCCTTAGCAACAGACTTATGGAACAATATGAAACTACAACATCATAGAAGACTGCATTTCACACAACCACATACGCCAACAACACAATCTACACTCCTTGAGAGATCTGTGGGAAAGCCCGACCGTGGCCATGGCCTTCCTTAGGGACTCGAGGCTGTTTGGCCAGGCAGCTTAGGGGAACGACAACAATATCTCTATGTCCTAATTGTGCCAACTCTTCATAATTAACACAATTTGCTACAAAAAGTTTGTAATACAGTAGCCGAGTATTCAAGATGGAGACTTGCCACTTTATCACCAGCTGGAAAAAAACAGAATTGTTTTGCTAAATCTTCAATACTGTATTTCCATATTTTGATAAAGATGAGTTATTTTTATTTTGTCTTTATTAATATAACCTAGGTTAGGTTAGATATTGTTGTTGTTGTTGTTGTTGTTGTTCCCCAGGCTGTCTGGCCGAACAGCCCCAAGGTCTCGAGCAAGGCCAAGGCCATAAACGAGCGCCCCCACAAAATCCTCCCTGCTTACCACTAACAAAGCCCGGGTGACCGAAACCACTCCAAGGCAGGGAGCTGAGGAGGGTGCAGAAACGCCCGGGAAACCAAAGCCCCACCCAAGGCCCTGTGCCCCTCAGCAATTATGAAGGGAAAGTTGAGGGGTAAGGGAAAAATGTGACGCTTTGGCTCCCAATCTGCCAACTTCTAGGTTGGCAGTAGGGAGGTCAATCCACGGAAAAGACGCCGCCACTTGAGATCTAGAAGATATATAAGTAAAAGGAACAGTCAGAGTAAGCTATGGGTATGGCAGAGATCGCTCAGTTCTCACTCGGATAGACCAGCCCATCACCACATGACTAGAACCCAATCCTCTCAGCATCAGCTAGGAAAGGCCCTAGAAAGCCGCCTTTGGCGGGGGGATAGCTCCCCTATTTCAACTCCTTTCAGGGTTGGGCACCCGCCCAAGATATTGTTGTTGTTGTTGTTGTTGTCGTTCCCTAAGCTGCCTTGCCAAACAGCCCCGAGTCCCTAAGGAAGGCCATGGCCACGGTCGGGCTTTCCCACAGATCTCTCAAGGAGTGTAGATTGTGTTGTTGGCGTATGTGGTTGTGTGAAATGCAGTCTTCTATGATGTTGTAGTTTCATATTGTTCCATAAGTCTGTTGCTAAGGGATCCAATGGATGAAGGGAGTAGAGCGGAGACTGATAAGGAGAAAGCAGAGGTGCTGGGGAAATACTTTGGGGGGTACTAACAGTGGAGTCGGATGATGCAGTGCCTACTATTCCCATCAAACAGGCACCGGCACTAGAACTAATAGAGTTTTCCCATGCTAGAATAAGAAGGGCTATAGAAAAAATGAACAGAAGTAAGTCACCAGGACCGGATGGGATACACCCAAGAATCATAAAAGAAGGAGGTGAGATGTTAGTAGAGCCATTGAAAATTTTATTGAGGTATCGTATTTGTTTCCACATAGCGATTTTGATAATTTAATTTGACTTTATATTGTCCTTGTCCCAATTTTGGTTTGTTTAGTTTGCAAGTTTTACATTTTAATATAGGACAAATCCCAATGGACTGGAGAGAGGCAAACATAATAGCTATTTTTAAGAAGAGAAAGAGAAATGACCCAGGAAATTATAGACCAGTCAGTTTGACAAGTGTTGTGTGTAAACTATTGGAAACGGTAATTAGAGAAGGAATAATGGAGCATATGAAATCAAACCAACTTTTCAGTGGGAGACAGTTCGGATTCTTGCCGGGGAGGTCGACGGTACTACAGCTAATTAAGGTGGTAGATGATTGGATGCAAATTCTAGAGGATGGTGATGTAATAGACGTGGTATATTGCGATTTTATGAAGGCCTTCAATAAGGTCCCACATAAAAGGTTAATAGAGAAAGTTAGAAGCTATAATATAGGGGAGAAATGTGTGAAATGGATAGAAGCCTTCCTGAAAGATCGGAGACAGAGGGTACTGGTGAATGGAATAGGCTCGGGGTGGAGGGAAATTACAAGTGGGGTACCGGTACCTCAGGGATCTGTGTTGGGACCACTACTGTTCGTTATATTTATCAACGACTTACCTGAAGTTATAACTAATGGAAGTGAGGTATACCTGTATGCGGATGACACTAAGCTGTATAGAAGAGTGAGGAGTAAGGAAGATGTGGGTTTGTTTCAAGGAGATGTGGAGGGCATGAAGGGATGGTCGGAGCATTAGTTAATGCCTTTTCATCCAAAAAAATGCAAGTACAGGCGGATTGGGACAAGCAAGATATACAAGGTAGGATACAGTATGTATGAAGCGATGGAGGAAGTGAATGCAGAAAAGGATATAGGAGTAGTGATAGACAATAAGTTAAATTTCTCAGAACATTTAGCGGAAAAGATAAACAAAGCCAATAGAATTGTAGGGCTGATAAGGAGGACATTTGTGTCACTTGACGAAGAAATCTTCAGGAATCTCTATACAGCGCTGGTTAGGCCGCATCTGGAATATGCGAACCAGGCGTGGGCTCCATATATGGTAAAGGATATAGAAGCAGTGGAGAAGGTGCAGAGGAGAGCTAGCAAGCTAGTACCAACGTTGAAGAACGCGGGCTATGAGCAGAGGTTGAGGACACTGGGGCTTCCGACACTGGCATATAGGAGAAAGAGAGTGGATATGATAGAGACTTTTAAGATAGTGTCAGGAAAGTATGATGAGGATGTGTGTGAAGGTATCTTCTTGATGCGGGAGGGAACAAGAACGAGAGGACACTCTAAGAAAATTTACAAAGAAAGAAATAGGCTTGAAAAGGCAAAGAACTCATTTTGTGATAGAGTGGTAAATGAGTGGAACGCACTGCCCCAGTATGTAGTCGATTCCGAATCAATAAGGGAGTTTGAAAGTAATCTTGATAGAGCATGGGGAAGACAAGATTTGAAGTTTGATTATAAAGCAAAAATACAGAATAGTAAAAATTTTGCGTCTGCTACTGCCGCCGCCAACACCATGAACGACCGCAGCAGTGCAAGTACAGTACTGGTATTGAGCTGGATACACAGGCCTAGTTTGCCTTTTTCCAGAGGATCTACTGTAAGAAACTGTAAGAATCTGCTGAAAACAAACAGACTGCTGAAAACAAACAGACTTTAGTATCTCTTATTTTAATGTATTTTCTGATATAAAGAGTATTAGCGAGGTGATTCCTGTTTTGATTTGTTTGCTTTGCAAGTTTAACATAATTATTTTAATTAAAAAAAAATCTGTTCGGGCTCTGTCTTATGTCGGCCACCTCCAGCAATGGGGTATGTGTCTGAGTATATACTATACTATATTTCAATTAATAACTGTGTGAGGGCTGATCCTATCCAGAGTGAGGTTTGGTATCCTCTACCCAACCGTAGCCGTTTCTGTCTGTCTCTTTTACCGTCCTACTTTTCCTTCTGGGGGCGGGAGGCTAGGAATCCTCCTCCCCTTGTAGACTTAACCTACTAGACAAGAGAGAGAAAGGGGCGAGGGAACGCGAAAGTGCTCCCGGACCATAGGAATTGGAACTGTAAATGTTGTTTCTGTTCGGTCTCTGTCTCGAGTCAGCCACCCCCAGCTATGGCGTATGTGCCTGAGTATACAGTACATACATACATATAATAACTAACATTATTGAACGTACCACTATAGCCAAGATGGTAGCAATAAGAGCCACAATGGGTGACACAGAAGGTAGAACACTGTGCTCAAACTCCTGGACCAAACCTCCCGTCATGGATGCTCCCTGCGTCACGTTCACATACCCATACTTGCTGCCTGTTGGGAAAGGTACGATAGTTTGGTTATACAGTATTAATATTTTTGTATTCTTTTTTTTTGTATGCTTTTAAATTTCATAATATTAACTAAACCTAATTTTGTTTTTGTATTGCCATACGCCGTAATTCCCGAGAAGGGGTGGCCATGAAAATTAGGCGTCTGTTACGAATTGCTAGGTCAAGTTGCCCGGGCTTGACATCTAGCAATAACATTTTGACAGTGAGGATTCGATCCGCCGACCCTTTGATCAGCAGCCAAAGCTCTACTGACTATGCCACGGCTCGCGACAACACTAATACTAATCTAATACTGTACTACTGTAATACTAAATCGTCAATGTGTTATTTCCACATAGTGATTATGGTAAGTTCTTCTGTCTTTATATAAGTTCCTTTGTCCTTATATTGTGTCGTCCCTGTTTTGGTTTGTTTGTTTTACAAATTTAATTTAAATTTTGAATAATTTCTAGTTGGTTTAGCGTTGGACTGCTGCACTACTGACCCGGGTATAAGGCCCGGCTAGGTCATCTCACAAATAATATTGATGTATGCATGTTTGTATATACTCAGGCACATACCCCCATTGCTGGGGGTGATCGACTCGAGACGGAGCCCGAAGAGAAACAGCATTTAAAGTTCCAATTCTTAGGGTCTGGTACCACTTTCGCGTTCCCTTGCCCCTATCTCTATCTCGTTCCTGGACCCTAAGAATTGGAACTTTAAATTATGTTTCTGTTTGGGCTCTGAAAATGGGTTCATAACTTTGTGAGATATCTTGCTTACAGACAAACAGAGGCGGAAACATAACCTGTAACTAAACAAGTCTTACATTTATATTTGAACGGACACACTATCTCTCTCTCTTTCTCTTTCTCAATATTTATCTCTCCCTCCCTCTCTCTCTCTCTCTGTACTCACCAACATGTAGAAGAACTTTATCACCAAAGTTATATAAGGCCCAGAAGTTTGGAGCCCAGTAGGCGTGACTCAGCCCTCTCTTGAACGGGAACAGGCGAGACAACACCTGAACAATACACAAAATATATTAGTTTATCATAATTAAAATTTAAAATTGCAAAATAAACAAACCAAAACTAGGACGAGACAATATTTAAGGCAAATGAGCTAATCAAAATTGTAAAAATAAAAATAAAAACAAGGACGAGACAATATAAATGCAAAAGAACTAATCAAAATTGATGTGGAAACAATGCTTTAACAAAATACAAAATAGCTACATATTTATAATAGTCAATTAAAATACAAGTAGATTTTCAATGCTATAATTTACCCATTTTAAGGTGAGGTTTTTAGTTTGCTCCCTAGACTGCCATCAAGCTTGACAAAATTCCCCCAAGACCCCCCTTCGAGATAAATGTGAACATTTTTTGCTAATCTATAGCTCGGCAGGAAAAATTGACAACTACAGGTATATGGCACGAAAGGTTATATAATCAGCAAACTAATGGGGCAATCGTCATAAAATCTCAGAATTAATGAGGCAAATGTCATAAAATCTCAGAACTAATGAGGCTAAGCATGAGGGAGAAGGGAGTCCAAAAAAAAACTCTTTAAGTGTCAGAGTACAAAATACAGTAAAACAATGAGCCAGTAGATAATATATTATAACGTAAAACTTGCAAAATAAACACACATAAACTTGGACGAACACAGTAAAAAGACAAAACAACTTATCAAAATCGCTATGTGAAAACAACGCTTAAGCAAAATAATAATTAACTGTATAAATAAAAAAACACAATCCACCACATGGGTATACATTACTACATGAGCAAGTTAGGCTAATCTGTTTCCAAAACAAACTAATCGCACATATAACAATGCACTAGCGTCACGTTCAAAGAATTAGTCAATTTGGGATAATAAATACCTGGAAGAGTTGACCATTAGCAATAAACGGGCCGAAGGAGAGTGCGGTCACCCCTAAGACAGTCACTCCCAGCTTGACCAGACACACCCCAGCGTCTATGAGCGTCCGTGTGCGTAAGCGGGCCTCTATGAGCGGCGCCAGTGTGTAAGTGCGCAGTAGGTAGACTAGATAGGCGGGGGCGATGTACAGGTAGATGTGCTTCAGGTTCAAAAGGATGGAAAACCAGAAAGCCGACTCTACCTCACGTTTCTGGAAAAGGAGATTGGGTGGGATACAATTTTATCTAACCCTTTCTAGATTCAATTACTTACAGTACAGTTTCTTACAGTAGATCCTCTGGAAAAAGGCAAACTATGCCTGTGTATCCAGCTCAGTACCAGTACTTGCACTGCTGCGGTCGTTCACGGTGTTGGCGGCGGCGGTAGCAGACGCAACATTTTTACTATTCTGTATTTTTGTTTTATAATCAAACTTCAAATCTTGTCTTCCCCATGCTTTATCAAGATTACTTTCAAACTCCCTTATTGATTCGGAATCGACTACATACTGGGGCAGTGCGTTCCACTCATTTACCACTCTATCACAAAATGAGTTCTTTGCCTTCTCAAGCCTATTTCTTTCTTTGTAAATTTTCTTAGAGTGTCCTCTCGTTCTTGTTCCCTCCCGCATCAAGAAGATACCTTCACACACACCCAAGGCCTTGGCCTTGCTCGGGACCTTGGGGCTGTTCGGCCAGGCAGCCTGGGGAACAACAACAACAACCTTCACACACATCCTCATCGTACTTTCCTGACACTATCTTAAAAGTCTCTATCATATCCCCTCTCTTTCTCCTATATGCCAGTGTCGGAAGCCCCAGTGTCCTCAACCTCTGCTCATAGCCCGCGTTCTTCAACGGTGGTACCAGCTTGCTAGCTCTCCTCTGCACTTTCTCCACTGCTTCTATATCCTTTACCATATATGGAGCCCACACCTGGTTCGCATATTCCAGGTGCGGCCTAACCAGCGCTGTATAGAGATTCCTGAAGATTTCTTCGTCAAGTGACACAAATGTCCTCCTTATCAGCCCTACAATTCTATTGGCTTTGTTTATCTTTTCTGCTAAATGTTCTGAGAAATTTAACTTATTGTCTATCACTACTCCTATATCCTTTTCTGCATTCACTTCATCCATCGCTTCATACATACTGTATCCTACCTTGTCTATCTTGCTGGTCCCAATCCGCATGTACTTGAATTTTTTTGGATGAAAAGGCATTAACCAATGCTCAGACCATCCCTTCATGCCCTCCACATCTCCTTGAAGCAAACCCATATATTCCTTACTCCTCACTCTTCTATACAGCTTAGTGTCATCCGCATACAGGTATACCTCACTTCCATTAGTTATAACTTCAGGTAAGTCGTTGATAACGGCGGGTGCCCAACCCCGAAAAGGGTTGAAATAGGGGAGCTATCCCCCCGCCAAAGGCGGCTTTCTAGGGCCTTTCCTAGCTGATGCAGAGAGGATTGGGTTCTAGTCATGTGGTGATGGGCTGGTCTATCAGAGTGAGAACTGAGCAAATCTCTGCCATACCCATAGCTTACTCTGACTGCTCCTTTTACTTATATATTTTCTAGATCTCAAGTGACGGCATCTCTAACGTGGATTGACCTCCCAATCTACCAAGATTGGAAGCCAAAGCGTCACATTTTTCCCTTTCCCCTCAACTTTCTCTTCATAATTGCTGAGGGACACAGGGCCCTGGGTGGGGCTTTGGTTTCCCGGGCATTTCCGCACCCTCCTCAGCTCCCCGCCATGGAGTGGCTTCGGTCACCCAGGCTTTATTGTGGTCGGCGGGGAGGGTTCTGTGGGGGCGCTCGGTTATGGCCTTGGCCTTGCTCGGGGCCTTGGGGCTGTTCGGCCAGGCAGCTTGGGGAACAACAACAACAACAACAACAAAGTCGTTGATAAATATAACGAACAGCAGTGGTCCCAACACAGATCCCTGAGGTACCCCACTTGTAATTTCCCTCCACCCCGAGCCTATTCCATTCACCAGTACCCTCTGTCTCCGATCTTTCAGGAAGGCTTCTATCCATTTCACACATTTCTCCCCTATATTATAGCTTCTAACTTTCTCTATTAACCTTTTATGTGGGACTTTATCGAAGGCCTTCATAAAATCGCAATATACCACGTCTATTACATCACCATCTTCTAGAATTTGCATCCAATCATCTACCACCTTAATTAGCTGTAGTACCGTCGACCTCCCCGGCTAGAATCCGAACTGTCTCCCACTGAAAAGTTGGTTTGACTTCATATGATCCATTATTCCTTCTCTAATTACCGTTTCCATTAGTTTACACACAACACTTCCTACCTACCTATCCTACGTATTTTTTTTCTTCTGTTTTCTGGCTATTATTTGATTGTAATATTCAGATTAGGAAGAGTACTGTATATGGAAGTATATGGGTTAATTGAGATAGTCTTTACCCTTATATTTCCCATAGATCCTTATTAACTGTATAAAATTATCTAATGATAGCCAAAATTAACTGTCAAAATGTGTCATAATCTTCAAAGGGTTAATATGATTGCACTCAATTTCTTGCCAAAATTCAGTGCCAAAGTTTCTGGTACCCAATTTCACGAACCACATTATTTAACCCTTTCTGTACCAGCGACGTCTTTTCAATTTCACTCTAGTTATATTTATAAGCTTGTATGCAGTTTAAGAAGTATCTGTGGTAGTAAAAAGGGTTAAGTGAGATCATTTGAAGCCTTTTAATTGTTGGAGGCTCTTTTTAAACTGAATAAAATTGTCTAAAAGTAGCCTGAATAAAATGCAAAAGACGTCACCGGTAAAGAAGAGGTTAAACCCTACATACTCCAGACAGTGGCGTGTCTATACTAGATTTTGCTTAACCTGGCAGAAAGTTAAATTCCCCAAAACTTATTTTCTCGATACTTAAGGCGAAATATGAAACTGCCACGTCTCTGCATCATATCATAGACAGGTTTTCACAATTAACACCATATTTGGCTATAAAAACTTTGTCATAGCTGAGTAATTAAGGGGGCAGGGGGCTAGGAATCCTCCTCCCCTTGTAAAATTCACCTACTAGACGAGACAGAGTAAGGGGCGACGGAACGTGAAAGTGGTCGCGAACCCTTAGAATTGGAACTCTAAATGTTCGGGGTTATGTCTCGAGTCGCCCCACCCCCAACTAGGGGTACGGTACATGTATATGCCTGAGTATACATACATACAATACATACAATACTGAGTAATTAAGATGGGGAAAAGTATGCGTATGTGAGCTCTAACTCTCTCTGACCTGTAACATTCTGGCAATAGATATGAAGAGTATGCCCGAGAGGAAGCCGTTATACTGGAAGTGAATGTGATCCACCAAGAGTAACCCAGCGTTGCCCACCAACACGAGGAAGACGGGGTGGGCCAGTTCCCGGCGACCACAATTCTTGGCTACCTGTTCGCTGCATCTGGAAAACGGGAGGATAAATTTATGTTGGGATGATAATTTCTGGGAGATGGGGCTAAACATGAGGGAGAAGGGGATAATAAATGTTGCCTTCTACCCTTCCAGAGCTCAGAGTGTATTGTAACTATTAAATTAATAAAGAAAACTATTCATTTATTTTCTTAGGTGATTTTGTACTGTCTTGATGGTGTAATGGTTAGTATGTTTATGATCTGTGTGTGGTAACCCAGGTTCGAATCCTGGTGGATCATATGCTTTCATTAATTTAATTGGAAGGTGTTTGGTGTTGGGAGTGAAATTACTATACTGTATTAGATTATTTTATGGGTCACCTAGCTCAGTTGGGAAGCAGATATGGTACCGAAAAATATATAAATTAAAATGTAAAACTTGCAAACCAAACAAACCAAAACTGGGACAAGGACAATATAAAGTCAAATTAAATTATCAAAATCGCTATGTGGAAACAACGCTTACTAAAATGAAAATTATTAAATAAAAGAACACAATCCACCACATAGGGTGTACATTACTACACAAGCAAGTTAATCTGTTTCCCAAGCAAACTAATCGCACATATAACAACGCACTATCGTCACGTTAAAGGAATTAGTCAAGTTTGGGAAGTCCGGGACGTTCTGGTAAATTTTTTACTAAACTCTGCATGAATAAAGAAACTACACGTTAAATGTCAAAATATTATTTAAAATCAAATTTGCAACATGACAAGACATTAACAATACTGTAGTACAAAATACAAATATTGATAAGATATCTATACTATTACAAATTTAGTTAGTTAGTTATGTAGAGCAGATTAACCAGACCACTGAGCTCCATACGGAACTCTCATAGGTCTGGCCCGAAGGATTGGATCAGATTACTGAAAGGAGCTTAAGGCGACGCAAAAATCGGACGATAGGGGGGAAGGAAAATGACGGAGAATCGGATAAAAGGTCAGTGAATGATTTAGTACCAAAACAAACCGTACGCAGACGGGCAGTATCTGGGCAGTCAAAGACGTGGCGAACAGTTAGAGGGGAATGACAGGAGGAGCAGGTAGGGGGCGGAGTGCGGGGAGTGGACATCAAATAACCGTGAGTCAGCCAGGAATGGCCTATCCTAAGTCTAGTTAGTAAAACTTCCTCACACCTGTGAGACCTGGAAGACGAGGGCCAAGGACGGACAGAAGGTTTGATTGCACAGAGTTTATTATTGCAGGGTAGAGCATCCCAATGAGATTGCCACGTGCAAAGAATAGAAGGCTTGAGTAAGGACAGCCAATCACCTAACGGAAGGTGGGGCTGGCGAGGGATCATTAAAATAGCATTCTTAGCCGCAGCATCGGCGTCTTCATTGCCACGGACACCGATGTGAGCAGGAATCCAACATAACTGGACCTGGAATCCACGTAGGCTCATCTCGTGGAGAGCGTGTTTTATGGCTAAAACTATTACGTGGGAGGACGAATAAGCACGGAGCGCTTCGAGGGCACTACGAGAGTCACTGTAAATTATAAAGGGCTGTCACGTATAATGTCAATAGCGGATTGGATAGCTAAAAGTTCAGCAGTAAAGATAGAGGCTTGGGGCGGGAGAGAAAACTGAAGGAGCTTAGTAGAGGACACAGCAGCGAGGCCCACCCCAGAGTCAGTCTTAGACCCGTCAGTGAAGATGGCAAAATGGGGGCCTTTACGACGTATGTGTTCGAGTGCGTGTTGGCAGTGATGGCTAGGGACAAAAGGATATCTCTTACAGAGGAAGGAGAGGTGAGTGCAAACATTGGGGAGAGAGATAACCCATGGGGGGGAAGGGGAGACAACAGGCGGCGAAACAGCAATGTGAAAGTCAAGAGAGTTGAGGAGAATTGTAGCACGAATCGGAAAGGAGGGGGAAGATGGACACGGATCGGGAATGAAGATATCACTGAAAAGGGAATTAGTGGGAGAGTCACTATGTTTAATTTTTAATGCACGGCGCATAGTAACTAAATCGCGATGGAGGGAGAGCGGGGGATCGCCACTCTCAGCTAAGACGGAGGTATTTGGGGAGAAACGGAAAGCTCCAGTTCAGAGACGCATACCCTGCGTATGAACAGGGTCCAACATCTTCAAAACGGAAGCAGAGTACTATTACAAAATAATATATAAAAGTAGGGTAGTTATTGATAGGGGTCACTTGAGGCATGCTATGCTTACAGGTACCTACCCGATAGCACTATCGTTAGTGAGTGCTGTACTGAATTTTATACTATTACAAAATAATATATAAAATACAGTACAGCACTCGCTAACGATAGTGCTATCGGGTAGGTACCTGTAAGCATAGCATGCCTCAAGTGACCCCTATCAATAACTACCCTACAAATAACCTACATTTATCGCACAAATAAACTAAGGAAATCGCAAAAGCAAGCAATTGATACTATCGACAATGAATACATATAATATAAAGATAAATAATTGCAAAATATGAAGTAACAACAGATTTAAACAAAGAGTACTCTTTTAACAAGAACAATCAATTTAAAAAATCATCAATATTAATATTAATAATTGAAAAAGAAAAAGATAAACAATAAATACAGACAAAAAATAATAAATACAGACAAAAAGTGAGCAGAGGTTATACAAGAAACTTCCAAGTTAAAAATGCTTGATTAAAATTATTGATGTCAAATTTTAGAATACAGTCACAATAATTGACCCTAAAAAGATTAAATTTATGGAACAATTTACTTGCCTCAAAACCTCTGTCTACTAAGAGTCTGTATAGTAACCTAGCTCTAGCCCAAAAGTCATCTACTTTAGTGCAAATTTTACAAAATCTTATTAACTGGGAATAAAAACAATTACTGTATAAGTTATTTTACTATCGATATTACTACTAGGGAAAGGAAAGTTTATTACGTTAAAATTAAAATCATCAACTTTGTGATATACTTTAAGTATGCACTGTTCATTAACAATCTCTATATTTATATCAAGAAAATTTTCAACTTTATAATTTACGTTACATTGTGTGAGGGGAATAGAATTAGGGTAAATAAGTTTAGCAACTTGATTAAAATTTAACAAATTGCAAATGAGAATATCATCAATATAGCTACTATTATCACTTAACAATTTAGCAAGTGCTAATTTTTCTGGGATTTTATTTTTCTTGCTACTGTTAACTAAGTCTTTTATATATTTAAATTCTAAAGCAAGCAAGAATAAATCTGCAATTAAAGGGCTAGCATTTCCACCCATAGGAATTCCTAATATTTGTTTGAAAATGTAAGGCCCGAATCTAACATAAGTATTGAAAAGGAGGAATTTAAGGGCATCTTTAAGTTTAGTTCTATCAAAATATACAGAACTAGTGGGAGTAGAGCTAAGTGATGCATTATTAAAATATGTATAAACATTTATGAAATAATTACCATCCCTAACGAACCTGTCAAAGTGCAAATCTATAATAAAGCAAAGCTCTGAATATACTAAATCTAAAGGCAAATTGGTATACAAAGTTGAAAAGTCGAAGCTATGTACCGAGGTAACTTTCGGCATGGTATTTATTTTATCAATAACTTCTAACGAATTGTCAACACTCCAATAATAGTTAATGCCAGTTCTTCTCATGATGGTATTACAATATCTTTTATGAGTACTTTTAATGTATTTTAAGCAATTTACAACTTGTTCTGATAGAGTTTTAGTGGTAGCAAATTTTGCTCCGGCAATAAAGCGATATTTATAAGGTCTTTTATGAAATTTAGGTAACATGTATAATTTTGCAATGCACTTGTTCTTATCAGAAAGTTTAATATCAAATGTTATATTTTCTTGGTATGTTCATCGATTAAGTTATCAATATTCAGATTATTTTGAATTTCATAAACAGAATTACCGCAAATATTTTTACGTAATATGTTACCTTTAATGCCTAATTCTTTTTTCATGTTTTCAAGATAAAATTTCTTACATGTGAAGCTATAATTATTGCTGGCTTTATCTACTGTAGTGATTACAAAATGTTTATGTAAATTTATTAAATCAGCTTTAACCCTCCAGCCCCGGCTATGTATTATATATATATTCCCCGAAACCCGGGTGTTTTGGCTGAAAAACTTCTAGCCTAGGCTACCGTATCTTTGTTATTCTGACTGCTTCCGCATTCCCGTGCATCCCCAAGCGTAGCTGTGTTTCTTACCTGTAGAATGGCATTAAGTAGAGCTCTCTAAGTCAACTGGTTCAGTTGTGATGATGATTTCATTGGAGATAACTTTATGGCAAAAACAGCCACTTTACACTACTTTTCGATACTTAACAACAACATACAGGCACACACGAACAAGCGACGCTCTCCTTCTTGTGGCCGGAGATGCGGGGCGTCGGTCCAGCCGGCTGTTGTTTACATGCGTCGGACCGACGCCTCGCACACCAAGCTCTCAGGCTTTCAACAACCACTGGGCGTTAAAGAGCCCTTCCGGGCAGCTCTGGTATGCTTTTTTATGGGCGTTCAAGAGCCCTTCTGGGAACGAAGAGTTAAGCTTATTATAATTATAGTCTATAAAATCTGAAAGATTAAATTCATTTTTAAGCGAGAAAATTTTATTTCTAATTAACTTAATTAATAATTTAGACCATGCTTCTAGTTCTCTCGCATCGCAGCACACAATTTTTAACAATTTATCTTTTAATTTATTAACTGAAAGAACAATATCTTTTAAAATTATGTCCCATGTTACTTTATTATTCCCTATTCTAAATTTAAACCCTTTACGACATAGCTCCGCTAATTTGTTGTTTGCAAAATGTTTAACTAGTTCTACATCACCTGTTAATATGTGACATATCGGACTATAAATTAACTTTGCTAGTGCATCACGTCTGCTAGCTGGCATATCCATGACTCTTTCACATACGGTACGCATTTATTATTATTGAAAATATCATTATCTGAAAGATTTCCTAAAACTTTATTATAATTACAAATAATAGACCCAACAGGTCGTTCATATGAATACACTATTAATGGTTTGAAATCTTTACAACCATCTGGTAACATGGACTTAACTTTCTTTGAATTAATAAGACTGTTAACATTAATTTTGTCTAAAATTTTAGAGGAATAATTTAAAGTGGACATGACTTTATCTTTAATACGGTTATCTTTGGATTTCTTAGAATTAGCTCTAATATATCCCATAAAAGCAGACTATATTCTTAAATTTATTTGTGAAATTATGTTTATTGTTTAGAATATTTTCTATAAAAGGAGCAAAACTTTTCTTTTGTATGCCTTTCAATGAATCTTTTAATTTTTTAATTCCGAAATTTCGATATAATGAATATAAATTATTAACAATAATTTTAATATCAGACCTGTTTTTCTTTTTATTAAATTAATTTAGTCTTCTATTACTGTGTCTACCAGGTCTTCTGTTTAAAACAGGGAAGTTAAAATATGGGTTATTAAAATAGCATAAATCTTTATACAAAATGTTGCCTACATTTTTTATTTGATTGTTAAGTCCAAATAGATAGATGGTCATTAATTTTCCAATCCAATAATTTTCTCTATCTAAAACATTTTGATTACTTTGAACAATTTCTATAATTTTGTATTTACAATCAAATTTAGTACAATCTGTGTTAAAATGCTTATACAGTATAGAAGAATCTTGGAGTCGATGCCGTTCTTAATTCCTGATCTATGCCCGTAGGCTCTTTCTCTTAAACATTGCTCCGTCTTTCCAACATATTGTATACCAGTATACAGTATACAGTACCGGTACGGTAATAGCAACAAAAATATTACCGGACTTACAATTTGCATCCATAAGCGTAGACCAGGTCAGTGATGATGACAGACAGGCGTT
The DNA here is from genome assembly GCA_032716605.1 of Paralithodes platypus. Taxonomy (NCBI): domain Eukaryota; kingdom Metazoa; phylum Arthropoda; class Malacostraca; order Decapoda; family Lithodidae; genus Paralithodes; species Paralithodes platypus. Next base: position 32,672,052 of record CM064493.1, on the reverse strand, counting down.
GGAATAGAATGGTCAACTCAGAGGCATAGTTGAGGTTGCCAACTCTCAACATCTCCGGGTCAAAGTACAGAGCCATCTGGAATTAATGGGATTTTCAGCTTGTGTTATAGAGCAACTGCATTAATCTCTGCAACCCGATAACATATGGTATATACTTCATGTTGTTAAATATAATAAACTCAGGAAAGATCTGGTGTCATGAATAGGGTTGAACAACAATCTTATCTACCGCTTTCAAACTTTACACAACTATTCTTTGATTTCAGCTACCTTCAAGTGATTTAATTTAATTTGGGGGGAAAGGCTTATCATAGTGAAGGAGTTTAAAGTGAGTGGCACTGTAGATAATGGACTCCCACCCCCCATTGCTGGTACTATGTTGGGTACTGGTATAACCTATGAGAGTTCCGTATGGAGCTCAGTGGTCTGGTTAATCTGCTCTACATAACTAACTAACTGGTATAACACTGAAGAAGGTAATGAATTATACTGCCACAGGCCATGGCGCGTTTGGTAAATCACTCGCCTGCAAACTGTGAGGTTGATGGTTCAAGTCTCAGGCCGGCCAGTGTGTGTTATTGGCAGACGATAGTGCTGTTGGTGGATGGTGTGGTCTAGCAATCTGTTCACTGAAGTCCCTGATCATCAGGGCACGCACCCTAGCCCAGCTCTTGAGTAGGGAGTGCATGGTGGTAAAAACCGCATCATATCAAATCAGGTAAGACAGCATAAACTCTATGGATTTTTGACAACTTTGATAAACCCCAAGTACCGGTATCTGAACTTATGTTGAGTTATGTTTAGCCTAGCTCATAAGCTGTGCATCTTAATACGAACCTTAGCCAGCAGCCATTCGAACCAGGCAAAGAGTGGAGGGTAGTCCAAGGTCCATTCTGATGTTGTGTCAGTGTACCATTGGTCCAACGGTAGGCTGTGGGTCACTGCCAACCAGTTGCGATGAACCTCAAAGTCAGTGGACCGGCTGAAATATGTACATGAGGAACTTAGTTACAGTGAGACCTTTCTCTTTCAAATTAAGGGCCAGGTGCTTAGTTTTGGGTCTATTTATTTACTTATTTATCTATGTTATAGTAACCTCGCTAGACCTCTATCAAGCTTTAATAAACACAACCTAGACCCCCCTTCAATATAAACTTGGTGCAGCTCCTTCCACATTCATGTACAGTACTTGCATCTTTTCACCCAGCTTAGTTCATCCATCCTCTCCAAACCATCCAAGCCTGCTAGTAGCCATCTCATCACTGATACTCTTGATACCTAACCTTCTCCTTAGCTCTACACTTGATATCCTATCTTGCAGTTTGGCACCACACATCCATCTCACCATCCTCATCTCATTGCGTTCCATTCTGTTGGTATCATCCGCTTTTATAGGCCACGTTTCTGAAGCATATGTTATTGTGCTTCTAACACATGAAGCGTACACCTTTCCCTTCAAGGAGAGAGGGAGTCTTCTTATGGTGAGTAGTGGCAAAAGTTCTCTAAACTTTCCCCAGCCGCATCTTATTCTGGCATTAATGGCAGCCTCGGCCCCACCACCAGCAGAGATGATATCTCCCAAGTAGCAAATTTTGTCTACCATCTCCAGTGTTTCATTGCCAAAGTTAACACTCTCGAGCCAGTCATTGAATCATACTTAGGCTGTATTCTTGAACAATCCCCATCATTCTCAGTGTTACTGGTACAATAGTTTTATGGTATTTCTAGCCAGTCAATATCATATTTCAGTTGTTGTAATTGCAATCAGAGTACCGTACTATATTGATGTTCCATTATTTTTCATATGTAATTACAACAACTAGTTCAGTTCAGTTCAGTTGATCTGCGGGAAGCTGTAGGCCTTTTCAACGGTGCCTCCCTTATTTTATTTCTTTAGTTATTTAGTTGTGTCATGCTTTAACTTAAATAGACCATTTTCAACATCGTCTGTGTTCTTCTTTCTTCTGGCGTCTCCTTGATTTCCTTCTTCTATGTGGCTGTATTCTCCTTCATGGTTTATTCTTGCATGATGTGTGGGTTTTACTTATCATTAGTCTAGCAATCCTATTTCCTACACTTATTTAACTACAGCTGCATTGTTCCAATTTATATGTCTCTTTCTCCAAAACAATTTTGTAGCGTATTATAATGACTGGCTAGCAATACGGCAAAGCTTCAGTAATTTCCACCGATAATGATGGGTATTGGGGTTTGTCTAGGAATACAAGCCTCGATCCGAAAGTTGCAAGTTTTAACAATCGCAAGGTCTGAAAAAGTTTTACAATAACTATAGTAGGTACCGATACATACACAAATTTAAAAAAAAAATCCTACCGTAAATAAATTCATAACCATAGGCTATAAAAAAAAGTTAGAAAAAGTATAGGGTAATTAAATTTGTCTGCTTAGGCTATAGGAGTATAGGCCTACTAAAATCAAAGAAACAATTAATAGGCCTAGTCCAATTATATCTCATTCACTGTGACTAATTTGTTTTGGCCTAGGCTAAAGGATTAATTTATTTATATATTATATCATAGGCCTATATAATTTTCTTTAACTCAAGCAAACAGTAGCCCTAAATGTTGGTAATACTCACTAGGCCGGCATCAGTAGTAGCTTGAGACAGGACAGACCAAGTACTGTTAGGGCAAACATCTTGGTGGTTTAGGCCTAGGTGGTAAGCTCTAAATTGTATTCTTGATAATCGCCAAATTTCAACGGCCTCTGAAAACAAAATTAACCATTAATTCATAAATTTAGTTATAGCCTAGCCCAGCGGACTCGCGGAGGCCCACCTCAACTGCGCCAGTAGAGGGCGAGATTCTTCAAAGTAATCAAAGTTGTTGTTGTTGTTGTTGTTCCCCAAGCTGCCTGGCCGAACAGCCCCAAGGCCCCAAGCAAGGCCAAGGCCATAACCAAGCGCCCCAACAGAACCCTCCCTGCCGACCACAATAAAGCCTGGGTGACCGAAGCCACTCCATGGCGGGGAGCTGAGGAGGATGCGGAAACGCCCAGGAAACCAAAGCCCAACCCAGGGCCCTGTGCCCCTCAGCAATTATGAAGAGAAAGTTGAGGGGCAAAGGAAAAATGTGATGCTTTAGCTTCCAATCTTGGTAGATTGGGAGGTCAATCCACGGAAGAGACGCCGTCACTTGAGATCTAGAAAATATATAAGTAAAAGGAACAGTCAGAGTAAGCTATGGGTATGGCAGAGATCGCTCAGCTCTCACTCTGATAGACCAGCCCATCACCACATGTCTAGAACCCAATCCTCTCGGCATCAGCTAGGAAAGGCCCTAGAAAGCCGCCTTTGGCGGGGGGATATCTCCCCTATTTGAACCCCTTTCGGGATTGGTCACCCGCCCAATCAAAGTAATAGCCTATGGCCCTATGCTCTATTTATTAAATAAAGTAGACGTGCCGTTTTGCCCAAAATCAAAACGGCATACCCAACTCTGCGATGGGTTACCATCATCACTACTAATACCATCATCAATCACAATCACCATAATCACTACTACTGCCATCATCACTACAATTGCCACAATCATCACGAGTATTGTCATCATCACCATTACTATGATCATCATCACTACTACAATTACAATTATCACTACTACTCTCACCATCATCACTGTCCATTGTCACTAGCATCTTAATCACTACTATCATCATTGATACTACAACTATCAACCATCATTACTAATATCATCACCCCCATCTTACAATCATCATTACTACTGTTAACATCATCACTACTACTATAACCATCATCATTACTACTGTCACAAATATTACCATAATTTATTCTACTGTTACTATCATCACTACTACTGCCATCATCACCATTACTATGAACTTCATCACCACAACTATCGTCATCATCACTACAAATTTCACCATCCTCACTACTACTCACCATCATCACTAATACTCAAACCATCGCCACTACCATCATCACTACTGTCATTATTTGTAGGTAGTAGGGGTAGGCAGCCCCGCCCAGGAAAGTACTACCGCCAAGGTTTCGGGAGACTCAGGGAATAGCCTGAATTCCATTTTCTCTCCCAGGCCTTGGTAGCTGGATACATATCTTTCTGCCTCACACATCAGGGGTATCAGGAAAACCTTCTTTATATAACATACACATCCAACTTCACAACATTGCCCTACATCGCTATCCTCTATCCATAAAACACTACTCTTCCCACTACATATCATACATGCAACACCATACACTTACTTAATAAATATGGCAGTACAATTGTTAAGAGCAAACCTGGTGGTCCCTCGGATATCCACCCCCGGCAGGGTTGGGTCATTGACACAGGGCCCTCCCGGTCGTCATCATGCGACTGTGTCAAGAGCATTGCAACGTCCCAAAGCTGCTCGTCGGTGCAGCTTTTTCTTTAGTAATATAAGGGGACTTCACTCTAACATCAATTCTGTACACCAATTTCTTCAAGCAGAATCCCCTACTCTCCTTTTTTTGACAGAGACTCAAGTAACATCCACATCTGACACGTCTAGATTTAATTTTCCAGGTTATCAACTGCTCCAAAATTTCAGACCTAAAGGAGGTGTATGTTGCTTCGCAAAATCTGAAATTGCCCTGGAGGAGGTTACTAGTTTCAATTGTCCCTATTTTGATTATTCTATATACAAATTAATTTCAGCTGGTAAATTTAAATACATATGTTGCATCTACCGTTCCCCAAATACTCCTCCAGAGCAGTCTTTTTGATTCTCTGTCCTCACAACTCAGTGTCCTCAACGTAAATGCTTCTTCTGAAATCACTGTGTTGGGTGATTTTAATGTCCATAATGTTGAATGGCTCACTCATTCAGCCAGGACTGATGATGCTGGTCTTGAATGTGAGCTATTTGCAGACTCATTTAATCTCACTCAACTAGTCAACCAACCCACCCGTGTACCAGATAATCCTAATCATAATTCCCACCTACTGGACTTATTTTTAACAACCAATTCAGAAAATTATGATGTTACAGTGAGGTCCCCGCTTGGATCTTCTGATCACTGTCTGATACAGGCCACCTGTCTATCACCTACCACACCTTCCCACTCTGAACCTGTTTTGGTGACTAAATGGCATTACAATAGGGCAGACTGGGAGGGTCTTCAAGGTTTCTTTATTGATATTCCCTGGACCTCTTTCTTTTCTAATGATGCACACTCCACCTTGAGCCACATACAAGATTTTGTAAAAATTGGAATGGAAACTTTTATTCCTCATCAAAAGTACAGTAAAAGATCTAATTCACCTAAATGGTTTGACCATAATTGTGCTAGAGTAACTGAACAAAAAGCAATAGCCTACAATGCATACTCAAGATCAAAAACACATGAAGCCTTTAATTACTTTAGAAACATCAGAAATCATGCCAAAACTGTATTAAACCTAACTAAATCAAACTTTCTCCACAAGCAGGCAAATAAACTTCTAAATAATCCAAATGATAACAAAATATTTTGGTCTACTCTTAACTCATTTAAATCCAACTTCAGTACTGCTTCATCCATTCCACCATTAAAATCTCCGACTGGCAATCTTGTAAGTGACCCACGAGGTAAAGCTAACCTTCTTGCGGATATTTTCTCCACCAACTCAACCTTAGATGAAATAAATCAAGATGTCCCTGTACTTAATTTTAATTCGCCTGAAATTCCCTCACTTAAGATCCACACCAGACATGTCAAAACTATTTTGCAGAATCTCTCAGTAGATAAGGCTCCTGGTCCAGATGAAATTCCTCCAATAGTACTTAAGAATTGCTCCTTGGTGCTCGCTCCTGTATTGGCAAATTTTGTCCGTCTATGTACTCATACCTCATGCTTCCCAGTGCCCTGGAAAGAAGCAAACATCCATCCAGTTCCTAAAAAAGGTGCCTCTTCAGATCCATCAAACTACAGACCAATAGCTATAACTTGCACTCTTGGTAAAGTCTTTGAAATTATATTAAATAATCACATAATTAAGCATCTTGAGAATAATAAATTAATCAGTGATAGGCAATATGGTTTTAGACGATGTCGATCAACTGCAGACATGCTTTGCCTTCTTACGCATCAAATCAACCAAGCTACAGACCAACATGGTGAAACACATACAATAGCACTGGATATATCAAAGGCATTTGATAGAGTCTGGCATCAATCCTTATTGTCGAAGATGTCACACTACGGCCTTGCATCATTAGTTCCACTAATTTCTTCTTATCTTCATAACAGAAAAATACGTGTAATGGTAGATGGCCTTTATTCTCAATTTCACTCAATAAATGCTGGTGTTCCCCAGGGATCAGTTTTGGCCCCAATTCTGTTCCTCATTCATATCAATGATCTCATATCTACCACTCATAATCCAATACATTCCTACGCAGATGACTCAACACTCCACAGTTCCTTCACATTTACCAATTCTTTCACCCAACCCGATCTTATAAATTCAAAAATAAACACTGCAATTTCTCTGAACCAGGACCTTTCTAGAATTAATGGATGGGGACAAAAGAATCTAGTTTCCTTTAATGCACAGAAAACCAAGTACATTCAATTTTCTAACCGACAGAATCTCACTGACTCCCATATATTTTTTAATGATGTAAATATTCCCACTTCCCCTAGTATTGACATTCTCGGTGTAACATTAACTACTAACTTGAGCTGGACACATTATGTTAGAAGCATTGCTAAGAATGCCTCTAAAAAACTGGGACTCCTGTACAGAGTTCGAGAATTCTTCACTGACGAGCAGTTGGCCGTAATATATAAAAGTCATGTGCGTTCTCAGATGGATTACTGTTCACCTCTGTGGGGTGGAAGTGGAGTGGTTGCATTGAGGCAGTTGGACAAAATTCAAAATAAAGCTATTAGATTAATCAATAACCCTGCAATCACACAGAGCCTTCCTACATTATCCATACGAAGAAACGTTGCATCCCTTGCATTATTCTACAGATATTTTCACAGCAATTGTTCCGAGGAACTTGCTTCAATTGTGCCGCCTCTCCACATCTTTCCCCGTAGAACTAGGGCAGCTGAGAGCGCCCATGAATTTACACTTTCTCCTCCACAATGCAGAACTTCTGCTTATCAGAATTAATTTATCCCCAGAGCTACTACTCTTTGGAATTCACTTCCCTCGAATTGCTTTCCACAAACTTACAATCTACAAATGTTTAAATCCAGTTGTTACAAACATTTTATGAATGGAGGATGCCTTTAGGCACATGGACCTTTTTCTTTTATCTGTGTTTTTCCTTCCTCCGTTCATTGTCTCTTTAAAAAAAAAAAAAATATATCACTACAACTATCATCATTACTTGTCACCATCATCACTACTATTATGACCATCATTACTACTACTGTCACCATCATATCTACTACTGTCATCATCATCACTACTGTCATCATCATCACTACTGTCATCATCATCAATACAACTACAACCATCATCACTACAATTATCACCATTATCACTACTATCACCATAAATCCAAATATTACTACCATCACTTCTAATGCCAACTAAACTAACTTAACCTAGCAAATGCATAGCGAGATGTTTTCGCTCCCAGAACGAATGCGTTCTTAGTGTGTGGGCGCATTCACGCAACAAATGTTTGTGCGAAATTTGGTGAAAATCCGTCCAACGGTCTAGGAGGAGTTCCGAGACAGACGGACAACAACGATAACGACGACGACGACAGACATTTTTTTTGTGTGGTACCCTTCTTCTTCTTCTTTAGAACCCGCCCGCAGACCGTGCAGATCCACAGGGCTGACCTTTGTATCGGTACTGGCTCAGAAACGTTAGTAGGAGGGAAAGTTTAGAGTAGAAGGATAGTTTAAGTGACAGTTTTGTTTGTTTGTATAAACCCCCCCTCACTTCCTCCTCCCTCCCCCCCGCTCCCTCACCCACTTCTCTTCCTCCACATTTTCTCCAATATCCTCTTCATCATCTCCATGTCTTGTGGACACAAGACACTACAAGACACGCCCCCACTATACGGGGGGGGGCGATACCAAACTCTGCTTACACAGAGTTGATAAATCTATAATACTAGGTTATGTTAGGTTAGGTTGTTTGGTTAGGGTAATGTATTTTTGTATCCAAAGGCAGTCAAAATAGACGGGAACATGATGGTGAGCGTCCGCATAGTGTAAACAAAACAGGCGGCACACCCGGTAACTACATTCTTGCTAAAAGTATTACTGTAGGCCCATTAGGGGTCAATATACAGGAGGCGCTACAATATAGGTAGCAAAATTCTAATGGTAGTTTTGGGTTCCTATCATCATATGCTTCATTTCTATATACTTTTTATCCCCGGGGAAAAAAACAAAAAATCTTGAGTTTTTTACTTTTTTTCTTGGATTTTTTTTTTTTTTTTTTATTAACCTAACCAAAAAACCTAACCTAACCTAACCTAAATGTATTTGGGGGCTATTAGGTTAGGTTAGGTTAGGTTAGGTTTTTTGGTTAGGTTAATGACCAAAACACAAAATCCCAAAAAAATTAATGAAAAATCCCAAGATTTTTGTTTTTTTGGTAAACCTGACTTTTTGGACCGACAGCGATTTCAGTAAGTTTTATTTTGTTTTTTGTAATTTTTTCTTCAGATATAGGCCTAGTGTTGTTTTATACTGAAGAGGAGCGGAAATGAGTATTTACCCATTATCCAACAATCTAAAAACACGCCCCCCACTAGTGGGGAGGGCTATGAAGTTCAGGGAAAATGAGGGGTTAAAAGCGTAAAAATACAATAATATAGCGTTTTGTATCAAAACTTGGCTCGGGTTTTCCCAAATTGCAAACCCATACAACCCAATTTTGTGAATACCCGAGCCAACTTTTGACGAAAGCTGGCTCGGATTTCACGGGGTGGAGTGGGTAGCCTAATATTTCATGTTATAAAAATAGTCAACTCTGGGAAGACATTAGCCTAACCTAAAAACCTTACCTAACCTATCCTAGTATTATGGGTGGGGGCTGCCGCCCCCACACCCCCGCTGGTTGGGTTAGATTTTTTTTTTTTTTTGTAATGTTCTAGGCTATTAGCCTAACCTAACAACCTTACCTAACCTAACCTAGTATATGGGTGGGGGCTGCTGCCCCCACACCCACGGTGGTTGGGTTTTTTTTTTTTTTTTTTTTTTTTTTTATGTGCTAGGCTATTAGCCTAACTTAACAACCTAACCTAACCTAACCTAGTATATGGGTGGGGGCTGCCGCCCCCACAGGGTACTGGCTGAAAAACTTATTGTTTTACAGTAGCCTAGGCCTATACATGTATTTTAGAGTTTTTGTTTTTTCTCCTATTATAATACATTTCAGCTCTTAATGCCATATATGATATATAGCAATGATGTATATACTCTACCGGCGGACCTATTAGGCCTAAACAGATTGATGGGTTAACTGTCGGTCCAAAACATCAGTATAACCGGTTTTTTTCCCGGGGATAAAAAGTATATAGAAATGAAGCATATGATGATAGGAACCCAAAACAGGGTGTCAAACGACGCTGTTTTTTTGAGTGATAACGCAAATGAACTTTTTGTATAATGATAACAGAAACTCCCCCAACCCTTTTTTTCTAAGAAACAAAAAAGATAAATTGACATAATTTTGGTCTCCATATTTTCCATCTTGATTGCTTTTAGATTGCATGAAATACTGTTTTAGACACCTAAATTCTTAAAAAATATCACGGGGGAGCATGCCCCCGGATCCCCCTAGAGCTCGCGCCTTCGCCGCTCCGTCGCGCTATAATGATAACAAAATAATAAACCATAATGATAACACAATTCATATTTTGTGGATTGACAACCTGACCCAAAACTACCACTAGAATTTTGCTACCTATATTGTAGCGCCTCCTGTATATTGACCCCATTAGGCCTACTCGTTATCAGATCTAATAGATAATACCAAATCATTAAATCAACAATATTAGCCTAGCCTAGGCTATGTCAAAATACATGGGAATGAGTTGTGTTACCGGGCGTACGTCGTGTAAACACGTAAGTTGATGTCAAACAGCGTGGGTGTGGGGGCAGGGGTGTGGGGGCGGTAGCCCCCACCTATAATACTAGGATAGGTTAGGTTAGGTTGTTAGGTTAGGCTAATGTACTTTCAAAGGGGTATAGTAAACACTGGGATAGCCTATACCCAGTTAGAGGTAGGTGATACGCCTGATAACACAACTCTTGCCATATTCCAATACGCAACCAGGCTACTAGGCCACTAGGCTAGTTCAGTTCAGTTCAGTTGGAATTCGGGAAGTTTAGCCTTAACGTCGGCACTTCCCTAAGAGGTTTTGTTATTTTTCTTTTTGTGACTTTGTGACGTGCTCATTTGTCTAAAAATAAATATATCTCATTTTTCATCCCTTTTTCTGAAATCTTCTTTCTTCTCTCTTCAGTCTTGTTTCTTCTCTCGTCTTCCTTCATTCTTGTTTCTTCTCTCTTCAGTCTTCTTATTTCAGTTCTTTCAATTTTTTCTCTCGTACTCTCCACATTTGATATATTGTCTGTTTCACTCTATCGCTTATTTCTTTGTTAAATAAAAGATGTCCGATGACTTGGTTTTCATTTTCAATATAAGGCTGTAGGAACCCTGGATCTTTTATTCTGCATGCTAGTTCCAACTTTTAAAAATCTTGTGAAACTATTAGGAGCGGTTCACCAACTGTGATCAGTGTCTGCAAACAAAATTAGCCATTAATAGGCTAAACGAATTAACTACATATTTATCTTCTCCATTACTAGTTGTATTATTATAAAGCAGCCAGTCATCATATCAACTACAGTAATACGAAATAATTGACAACTTACAACCTCGTGAAACTGACAGGTGCTCGAATCGAACCACCCATGTGTCAAAGTCTCCATAATCCTCGGGCTCATTCCACTCTTAGCATATAAAATAATATATGATGTTGAGAACTAAGATGAATTTACGGATTTATTAATGTCAATTTATATAATTTTATTTAAATTCCTTCAATAATAGCTATATATAAAGGCATGACAGATTATAATTTAGATGAAATTAGCAAAACATATTACAGGGGTTCACTCAGACTGAACAGAATGTTGGGTCCGTTAAACCGTGGATTTGTTTACCACACAATATTTGTCTATCCTAAACAAGGACTGTTTTCATATTATATATTTACTTTTTATTTGCATTGTATTTAAGAATTATTTAAGTATACATAAGATATTTACGTAATAATAGTTACACTTTCATGAATAATTATCATACATATATTGTATTATATATAATTCCTTATACTAAGATAGTATATATTTTTTTGACGTGCCAGCTGTCACACGCTTCTCGATCTTCTGTTTTATTCCACGTTGCCAACCCTCTCGTGCAAACTTTGTACTAAAACACTTGTATTTGCCCTTTTCTATGTTGTTATGACTGCATTTAGTTTACAATGCAATTAAATACTTATAAATATTCTATATGCTATTATTCAATTTACTTAGATTAACATTTATAGCAAATAATATTTATCTATGGACTGTCCCAATTTCACATAGTTTTCGATTTGCTTACTTGAATAAAGTATGACATGTTAAAATTGCATTTGATTGTAAATGACATGTACATTTTCTACCATCAACATTTCAAAATAATGCCAAATATCGCCATAGTAGTTTTAGGAGTAATAACATATTAATTTAAAGGTTGGTACGCATGGCAATGTTGCACCTGTTAGGGCGATTTCGCTAAAACGGCCTCAAAATACCTCGACTAAAGCCGTTCAAAGTCGATAAACCCTGCACAAAAACTAACATAACTAAATGCATAAGACGAATACTACACTTGACATAGATTAATATGAATAAACTCGATTTTATTTGTTTTCGTAAGATGAAATATGGAGGATAGCGATGCGTCCTTTAAGCCGAACAATCCAGGCCCCCCTCCAAGTAATGGCGAAGTAATAATGTGAGTGTCAGTCATATTTTCCCACCTCAACAGGCAAGATGGGGGTCGGGCGGCCTGTCGGGGGTATCACCAGCCCCTTTAAAGTGGTCGCCAATATATTCGTGTCGTTTATTGGAGCGGGGATGCTTGGTTTGCCCTTTGCTTTCATGGAGGTGAGTGTCTGGCTGTCAAAAGTCTTTGATATTTTGAAATCATTTTGAAGATATAGGCTAGGCCTATTGATAAGAAATTGGGTTAATTAGTTTGACATTTGAAGGTTTTGAGAGGGTTGATGTTCCCTTAAATCAATATTACCTTAGCTTTTTAGTCAGCCAAGCCCTTTTCCCTTTAAATGTCGACTGATAGTTACACGTTTTGGAGATAGCCTAGGCTAAGTTAATGTCAACAATATTAATAGGTTAGCCTAATTGGTTTAACATTTAGGCTAAAGGTATTGAGAGGATATGGTTCCCTTTAATAAAAATTACCTTGTATTTTTTAGGTAGCCCAATCTCTTTCCCTTGAATCCCTTGAACTGTCGACTGATTCAGAAAGATTTTGTAGATTTAAGGACATCAAAATTGGCTAAACGTTTTTATCAAATTAGCCTACATATTGATAGGCTATTTAATACATTTAAACATAATTATATTGTACTACTGTAGCCTATCATAGGGGATACAGTACGTAAACGTTTTGTCACCAACCCGTTTCGTCACCGCGATCTCGGACGTTTCATCACCATAATGAGCCACTACCATTTCAAGGGCATTGAACCTTGATTTAAGTATTTATAGTTATAATTTGTGATGAAAACTTAAGGATTGGTTGCCTATTTGGGTAAAATTCTAGTTTCACGTACACAGCGACAAAAGGGAGGCGCCGTTGTAAAGGCATAGCTTCCCGACCAACTATGAAGATCAGGGAAATTGCTGGGTAGGCCTAAAAGACGTAATATAATGATAATAAACTACATTAACGACATTAGCCTAACCTAACAACCTTACCTAACCTAACCTAGTATTATGTAATAGCTATGGTGCCGCATATGGGGAGATTATTATTATTTTTTTACAGTAGGTATAATTCCTTATAATGCATTTCCGCCGCTTTGGACATATATAGGAATTACGTATGGTATATGACAACTCTAAAGTAGCCATAGAAATTTATGAGTATGCTGTGAAAGCGAAACTAGAATTAAACCCCTATTTGTATTATGGGATGGTAGTTGTGGTAGTGTGCTGTTGTTGTGGCTTTGGTAATAGGCCTATGCTGGGAAAAAGTGGCGTCACTGCTCATATTTACTCCCAAGTCCTTCACTGTGTCCTTGGCGGTAATTTCTTGCTGTCCACTTTTGTAGTTGGTGTCGTTTTGTAGTGCTCTCTTGTTCCCGTACCTTAGAAGCTCGAACTTGTCTCCGTTTAGGGCCATGTTGTTTTCTTCTGCCCACTTCAGGATTTTGTCCAAGTCTTGCAGCTACTACAACAAGACTTGGACAAAATCCTGAAGTGGGCAGAAGAAAACAACATGGCCCTAAACGGAGACAAGTTCGAGCTTCTAAGGTACGGGAACAAGAGAGCACTACAAAACGACACCAACTACAAAAGTGGACAGCAAGAAATTACCGCCAAGGACACAGTGAAGGACTTTAAATATGAGCAATGACGCCACTTTTTCCCAGCATATTACCAAAGCCACAACAACAGCAAAACAAATAGCAGGCTGGATCCTGAGAACCTTCCACACAAGAAATGAGAGGTGTATGTTAACACTGTGGAAGTCACTGGTCCTACCACGACTGGAGTACTGCTCTCAGCTCTGGTCTCCCCCAAAAGTAGGAGAAATAACATAAATTGAAGCCACCCAGAGGACATTCACCAGTAAAATCCATGGGTTTCAACACTTTAACTACTGGGAGAGACTCAAGGAGCTGCAGCTGTACTCACTTCAAAGACGTAGGGAGAGATACATCATCATCTACGTCTGGAAGATTTTGGAAAAAAAGGTACCAAATCCAAACATCCAAGAGACTCAACACCAAAGGCGAGGGAGGCTGTGCTATGTGAGGACTACGCCGGGATCAACACAAAAAATCAAATCCATGATCCATCACAGCTTTACATACCATGGAACCAGACTGTTGTTGTTGTTGTTGTTCCCTAAGCTGCCTGGCCGAACAGCCCCGAGTCCCTGAGAAAGGCCATGGCCACGATCGGGCTTTCCCACAGAGCTCTCATTGAGTGTAGATTGTGTTGTTGGCGTAAGTGGTTGTGTGAAATGCAGTCTTCTATGATGTGTTTAATGGTATGGGGTGCTGTGTTACATCCCGGGCAGGCGTCGACAACGGAGTCATCCAGTCTCTTCTGATAGCTCAGGAGAGCTGGATGGTGTCCGCATCTCAGCCTGGCCAGGTGGACTCTGTCCTCGCGAGGAAGGGAGGATTCGGAAGGATGGATTTCGGGAGGTCGTGCATGCAGCTGTGTGTTGTCTGTGAGTGAGTGGATGGATCGGTGAGAGATATGAGTATGGATGTGCTTCTGGAAGTTGGTTCGGGGTGGGCAGGGAGGGAGAGAGGACAATAATTGTGTGTGATACCGTGTGCTGGGTGTTGTTTTGATATTTCTTGGTGTCTGTGGGTGTGTTGCCATGTAGTTTAGTGGGTGGTCTTGGTTCGTGGAGGCTGCTGCCAGTAATTGAGTGCCTCTCATGTCCAGATGGTCTTTGACTTTGAGGAACCAGACTGTTCAACTGTATACCAGCCCCTCTCAGGAACATGACCGGGGTGTCTCCAGACACCTTCAAGAAACACTTGGACATGTGGCTGGCCAAAATACCGGACCGGCCACCAACACCAGGATACCCCAGCACTAACTCCAACCGACTTCTGGAATGGAGAGTGGAAGAAAGGGAGCTGCCTGGTCGCAGTGGAGCCCCAGCTCAACTGTGTCACTAACGGACGGAATACAACAAAGTGTAACAAAGTGTAAGTGTAGATATGTATCTGATATGGTTTTGTTAGATTCTGATATAGGCCTACCGTAGTTTGTCAGAAGGTTGTCTTATATATAATACGATACTCGCTAGCTGACGCTACCAACAATACAACCAGATCCACTTTTTCGTGTACAGTAGTAAAGTACCGTAGGTTTGATAATATTCAAGACCTCTTTTGCAGCCCTATTAGAAATAATTTATTAGGGAAAATAGGGACCAATAGACTCGCCATATTTTTCTCATTATAGTCCACATGGAGGAATTTCGTTATCGACACTTGAAAAAACCCGATTACACTGAAAAATAACACAAAAATAATGTCCCGAACGTAAACAAAACATTGCACCCAATGAATCCTTCGACCTGGGTCCTCTTCTTCTTGTTTTGAAAGATGCGGTGAGTGCGATTCACCCAATAAATGGCTTGAACGTTACTCACAAAAACGATATTATATTATATTATATTATAGGCCTATTAGGGTTAGGTTAGGTTAATCTAATCTAATATAATATAATATTTGTACATTTTGGAAGCGTGCATGGCCTCCCCACAATTTTCCTTACCTACTGTAAAACCGCGATTCACCCAATAAATGGCGCCATTTGACGGAGTATCTTCAGATTAATGAATAATGGGTAAGTTAATGCAAATCCTCCACTCAAACCATGAAAAACAATAATTAAACACTATATTCCTTGGAAAAAATATAAAGAAACTTGGTAAATAAGGCGGCTCTAGCTGTCTTGAATGTTACCGTAGGTTTAATCGACCAAGAATCGAAATCGGTCATCTCGTTCATCAGGCATACATTTCCACACTAATTACATCTCTAAAATATGTTAGTGTTCTCTATAATCATGTGTACAGTGTTGTGCATATTATAATATGTAGCCTACCTGTTATGCCACGATTTAGAGGAGCGAGGTATATATTCTGGTTACACTTCCCAGCTCTGGGAGTTGTGCAGTAATCGTCTAACTTAGGCTGCTCTCGACTGGGAGAGGACTGACCTTAACTCTATCTACATCAAACAGATGACATACAATGCACAGAAACACGATGGTAGGTACCGTACAATGGTTTTTATTCACAACACTTGGATAGGCACACAGACATATAAATTATACAGAGGGTTGTTCAGCGGGATACTCGTACACAGGATAAATTAGATAAAATCAAGAGGCGGAATAAACCTCTAACAAACAATCGTCCTAAAAGTACGGTAAATGGGTTAGCTTGAACACATGTATGTCTAATTAGTTTATAAGAACGCAGGATGATTGCAACTGGTAAATAAACGAGGAAATGGTAGATTCCCAAAATGATAAATACAAAGAGTTCGAATGACAAGGAACTCTAAAGCATAAATGCAACTCTTAACTCTGGAATTAAATACACTATAATGCCTAAGTCTCAATGATATGATATGCGTAAACCCAGATATGCGGCAGGAACTCTCGGTTGACGTGTAGAGTGCATGTTAACCCTTAAAGAGCGGCGCTCGACTTAAGTCGTGCACCAATTTGCAGCAAGTTAGGAGCATTATTAAGGCTTTTAAAGGGTTAAAATCGAGTGCAAATGGCCGGGAGAGCAGCGGGCCAGACAGCCGACTCCCAGGGCTTACCGCTGCCCATTAACTCATGTTCCACTGCCCATTAACTCATGTTCCCTGTGTTCTCGAGAGGCCGGCAGTGTAGCCAGTAGTGAGCATAGCTGGGAAAAATATACCGATATATGCTAAACTTCCATGTTCGTGGCACCACTGCAAGAGAACCACGAGTGCTACGTAGCTCGTTCTGGTCTCATTTTGAAGCTTTTAGTGCCTAGTTTTTTGCTAAATAATTTTTTGTTCATGCAGATGCTTGATTTATCATGCAGGAGGGACTGAATATGCCCAAATGAGCCCAAAATACCCCGCTAGACAAGGGTTAAAATAAAGTTGCAATATTGTGTATACATTTCCTCTTCATGGGGTCACGGGAGCCCGGGCCCGAGGAAGTATCGGGAAGGATGTAGTTACCGGGTGTACCACTACCGACATACAACATAAATCATATATAAATACTTATAATAAAATAAATACTTATAAATCTATAATACTAGGTTAGGTTAGATTATGTTGTTTGGTTAGGGTAATGTATTTTTGTATCCAAAGGCAGTCAAAATAGACGGGAACATGATGGGGTACACCCGGTAACTACATTCTTGCCGAAGTATCTACTGTATATATTTCGGTATATTTCGCTACATTCCGGTCTTGTTCATACTTTAGTGACATCCTGGGCAAGAATATACATTGGAGTGGTTTATGAGTTTCGAACCAAGCTACACATAATGCCTTTTGGACTATTAAACATAGTGGTGACGAAACGGGTCTGAATTTTGGTGACGAAACGGGTTTTTTGGGACGAACCTGGTAGTGACGAAACGTCCATACCCCATCATAGGCTATAGCCAAACCATGAATGCAATAAGAGTCTAGCTTAATTTATATTTTGAAGGTCGCGTTTGAAGTTTGAAAGTAAATATGTCAAGGGAATAGGATAGGCCTGGGAATTATATAGGCCTATATTTAGTATTTATTTGTCCTTTTATAATCTTCCTAACCATTTCTACAATACATTGATTTATATAGGCTACTGTACAATGTTAGGTTTGAATTTGTTTGTTTTATTGTGCAGTTATTTGCCATTTTAATAGTGTAGGGACTAGGCTAACCTAACTAAATATAATGTGTTATTTCTAATTATATATATAAGATATCTTATTTTATCAGTCTTAGCCTATATAGCCTATATATATATATATATATACCGGTATATATATATACAGTATATGTATATATATATATACTGTATAATTATACAGTATATATATATTTTAGGTTAATCATTTTTCAAAGATAATTACTATCTAATACCTTAATTAGCAGATGAGTGATGTTGAAGATATTATAAGTTTGATATTTTTGTAGATAATGTAGAATGATTGACTGATTCACTGAGTCTGATTGATTGATTCAATGGGTCTGACTGATTGATTAACTGGGTCTGACTGATTCATTGAGTCTGATTCATAGATTCTGATTCACTGAGTTTGATTCATTGAGTCTGATTAACTGATTCATTGAGTGATTAACTGAGTCTGATTCACTGATTAACTGAGTGATTCACTGATTAACTGACTAATGCACTGATTGACTGACTGATGCACTGATTGACTGACTGGTTCACTGATTGACTGACTAACTGGTTCACTTATTCACTGACTGACTGATTAATTCTCTGATTCACAGATTGATTCACTGACAGAATATTAATTATGTGTCAGTGCATGTAAAGTTCCCTTGATAGATATTAATTATGTGTCACTGAATGTAAAGTTCCCTTGATAGATATTAATTATGTCACTGAATGAAAAACTACCATTGATAGATATTAAGGTAACATTCAAGACAGCTAGAGCCGCCTTATTTACCAAGTTTTTTTATATTTTTTCCAGGGAATATAGTGTTTAATTGTTGTTTATCATGGTTTGAGTGGAGGATTTGCATTAACTTACCCATTATTCATTAATCTGAAGATACTCCGTCAAATGGCGCCATTTATTGGGTGAATCGCGCTTCTACAGTAGGTAAGGAAAATTGTGGGGAGGCCATGCACGCTTCCAAAATGTACAAATATTATATTAGATTAGATTAACCTAACCTAACCTAACCTAACCCTAATATAATATAATATTGTTTTTGTGAGTAACGTTCAAACCATTTATTGGGTGAATCGCACTCACCGCATCTTTCAAAACAAGAAGAAGAGGACCCAGGTCGAAGGATTCATTGGGTGCAATGCTTTGTTTATGTTCGGGACATTATTTTTGTGTTATTTTTCGGTGTAATCGGGTTTTTTCAAGTGTCGATAACGAAATTCCTCCATGCGGACTATAATGAGAAAAATATGGCGAGTCTATTGGTCCCTATTTTCCCTAATAAATTATTTCTAATAAGGCGGCGAAAGAGGTCTTGAATGTTATCGATATTAATTATGTGTCACTGAATGAATGCCTATGTAAATGCCAGGCTGGATGTACTGTATGTGGAATGACAGAGACCAAATGGAAAGGTTCAGATGTGACAGAGTGGGAATGTGGAATGGGTGTGTGTGCTGGAGTGAGTGAAGGAACAGCGAGAGAAGGTGCATGTTTGTTTGTAAGTAGCAAATGGAAGGAATGTGTAAGAGAGTATGGGTCTGTGGGTTCAAGGATTGTGTGGGTGAGAATAAAAGTAGGAATACAAACGTGGGTGATTGTATGCCCCGACAGAGGATATACTTGAAAGAAAGAAAGAGGAGTTCTGGATGAATGTGGAGGCGTGCCTGGAGAAGTTTGACAAGAACGAAAGAATATTTCTGATTGGGGATATGAATGGTAAGGTGGGTGATAGGAAAGTTGAGGGAGTGGTGGGAGGGTGGGGGGTACCATCAGAGGTGAATGGGAATGGTAGTGCACTTGTGGACGTATGTGTGGGGAGGAGGCTGTGGATAGCCAACACCTTCTTCCGACACAGAATGATCCACAGGTACACATGGAAACGGATGTTGACGATGAAGGATAAGACAGTGGTGGAACGAAAGTCATTGATTGATTATGTATGTGTGGATGAACGAATGAAGAAATCTGTGATGGATGCTAGGGTGTATAGGGGTATTGGAGGGGGTCTGTCTGATCATTATGTAGTGGTAGCTAAGGTTAGGATACAAAAGAAGTGGGTGAGGAGAGCTGGAGGGAGGCGAGAGGAGGGTGGAATGGTGAGGAGGGTGGAGAGGTTGCAGGAGGAGTACAGGAGAGCAGTGGAAAGACGACTAGGTGGGTTCGACCTGGAAGTGGAGGAGATGAGCAAGGTGTTTAAGGATGAGATCTGTGCAGCATGTGAGGAGGTGTGTGGAGTGAGGAGAAGAGGGAGGGGAGTGAAAGGTACAGCATGGTGGACAGAAGAGGTAAGAATAGCTGTGGAAGAAAAGAAGAAAGCATATAGAGAGTGGTTGGGTAGTAGAGGGAATGAAGATTCCGAGAGACAGAAACGAGCGAGGTACATGGAGAGTAAGAGGGTGGTGAAGAGAGTAGTGAAGGAAAGTAAGAGAAGAGTAGATGAGGAATTTGGAAGGAATCTGAGTGTAAAATGGAGGGAGGGTAAGAAACTGATCTGGAAAGAAGTCAAGAAAGTTAGGGAAGGTAGCAAGGGAAACAGTAAGGGTGTGAAAGATAAGAATGGGAGAATGCTAGCCGAGAAGCAAGAGAGAGTCGAAAGATGGAGGGAGTACTTCAGTGAGTTGCTAAATGTAAGGAATGAAGAGCCAGCAAACATAGCTGGATATGGTATGGGAGGGAGAAGAAAAGAAGTAGTGGAGGTGGGGATCAGGAGGTCAGAAGTGTGGGAAGCCATGAAAAGAGTGAAGTTGGGGAAAGCACCAGGAACAGATGGAGTGTGTGGGGAAATGTTGAGGTATGGTGGTGAGATAGTGATAGAATGGGTATGGAAAATGTGCAAACTAGCATGGGAGAAGGGGAGTGCACCCGATGACTGGAAGACTGGCATAATAGTCCCCCTATATAAGGGCAAAGGGGAAAGAGGAGTGTGTGGTAACCACCGAGGAATATGTCTTCTAAGCGTAGTAGGGAAGGTATACAGTAGGGTAGTGAGAGTGAGAATGGAGAAATGGATAGGCGACGAGCAGGGAGGTTTTTAGGAAGGGAAGAGGATGTATAGATCAGATTTTTACCCTGAATTGTGTTGTGGAGAAGTATCTGGAGAAGAAACAAAAGGTGTATGTTGCCTTTATGGACTTGGAGAAGGCCTATGACAGAGTGGATAGAGAAGGTTTGTGGAAAGTACTTAGAATATACGGAGTAGAGGGCAAGTTGCTGAAAGCAGTGACGAGCATGTATGAGGGTGCAAAGGCGGCAGTACGTGTGGAGAGTGAGCAGAGCGAGTTCTTTGACCTGAATATTGGTTTGAAACAGGGGTGTGTGATGTCCCCGTGGTTGTTTACTGTATATATGGATGGAGTCATGAAAGAAATACTATCAAGAGCAGTGGATGTTGGTGTATCGCTGAAAAGGGAGGGAATTGAGTGGAAGCTACCTATACTGCTGTTTGCGGATGATACAGTTCTGATGAGTGATAATGAATGGGAGTTGCAGGGTCTGGTAAATGAGTTTGGAACAGTGTGCGAAAAACGGAATTTGAAGGTAAATACGGGGAAGAGCAAGGTTATGGTCTTCGAAAGGGGTGAAGTCACAGGGTGTGAGGTGAAGCTGAACGGTCAGGCTATGGAGATTGTCAACTCTTAAGTATCTAGGCAGTGTGTTGAGTAAAGATGGGACTATGGATGAAGAGGTGCGGGAGAGGGTACAACAGGGGAAGAGGGTTGTAGGAACGCTAAAAGCAGTAACAAGAAATAGGGTGGTCAGTATGGAAGTGAAGAAGTCCTTGCATGACAGTGTGGTAATCCCGACACTGACTTACGGAAGCGAAGCATGGACGTTGGTTGAGAGACTCAGACCAAGAGTGAGAGCAGTGGAAATGAATTACTTAAGGAGTGCGTGCGGAATTACATGGAGGGATAGACAGACTAATGAGGAAGTAAGAAGGAGGTGTGGTGTGGAGGTAGATGTGCTGGAAAGTGTGAAAAGGAACAACTTGAGATGGTTCGGCCATATGGAACGTATGGAAAGCGAGAGAATGACTAAGAGGGTGTACGAGAGCGAGGTGGAGGGACAGAGAGGGAGAGGTAGACCGAATATGAGGTGGAAGGATGGAGTGAGGAACTACATGAACGAAGGCGGTGCTGGTTGGGGGGAGGGGCGTCGACTGACTGGGGACAGAGGTGCATGGGGGCGGTTCGTTCGTGGCCACCCCTTCGGGGATCACGGCGTCAGGCAATAGATAGATAGATAGTCACTGAATGAAAAACTACCATTGATAGATATTAATTATGTGTCACTTAATGTAAAGTTCCTTTGATAGATATTAATTATGTGTCAGGGAATGTAAAGTTCTCTGATGATAGCCTACAGCTGTGTGTGGGAGAGAGAGAGAGAGAGATAGATAGATAGATAGATTAGCCTATATGCATTTACAGTATGTGTTTAAGAGAGAGAACGAATATGTATGTATGGGTGTTCGAGAGAGAAAGAAAGCGAGGGAGACCTACCAGTATATATTAATGTTTACTAATATATCTATCATTATGAGAGGGAAAGTGTATGTATTTCTGTTTTTTATTTACTGTATTTATATATACAGTACCGTAGTGTGAACTGTATGTTTAGTGTATGTATGTTTGAATTTTACTATTATAAGGACATGTAGGGTGTGTATATTAGATTATTTATATGTTAGTGTTTATGATATATAACAGAGGTGGCAAACCTATGCAATATTGTTCCCAGACTGAGTTAAGTGTCCCTTGTTTTTAGTCATTATTAAGAGATACCAGTATACAAAGTTAAAGTTATGCTCCATAGTTCCCATTATGCCCTTGGAAGTGATTTAAATGGTCAAAACAATTCAACTCAATTCACATTTTCCTGTATTCCCTCGCACAGGGTGTCAATCCACAAAATATGAATTGTGTTATCATTATGGTTTATTATTTTGTTATCATTATAGCGCGGCGAAGGCGCGAGCTCTAGGGGGGTCCGGGGGCATGCCCCCCAGATTTTTTTTTTTTAGAATTTAGGTGTCTAAAACAGTATTTCCTGCAATAAAAAAAACAATCAAGATGGAAAATATGGAGACCAAAATTGTGTCAATTTAGCCTAGCCTACCTTTTTTTTTTTTGGGGGGGGGGGAGTTTCTGTTATCATTATACAAAAAGTTCATTGCGTTATCACTCAAAAAAACAGCGTCGTTTGACACCCTGCCCTCGCACTCGACTCAAGCCGGTGTCAGGCAAGCGCTTTTTCTGTCAATTTTCGATGAGCATGTTATTTCGGGATGGATGTATAGTTCGGGCGTACGGTCGTCATTGTTTACATAGGGCGGTCGCCGCGGTCGCACTTACGTTCCCGTCTATTTCGACGCTATATTTTCTGCTATTTGCCCCCTGTCATTATTACTACATGAATACTAGGTTAGGTTAAAATAGACGGGAACATGATGGGAAAGGTCAGACGCCACTACGCGTAATGTAAAAAAAGATGGCGGTACACCCCTGATCAGTACTTCCTACCCGTTATTTCTTGTACTGTACTACAGTACTTTTTTTTTTAATTTTTGCATTGGAATTGGAAACTAGACTAAAGGTAGATTATATAAGGTGGCTGAATTCTATTCCCTTACCCCCTGGGGATAAAGGAATAGAATATGCCCCACGTGCCTTCTGCGTGTCGTAAGAGGCGACTAAAGAGGTTGGGTCGGTGGGCTTGCAAGCCCCACCCAGAAAAAATACCTAAGCAAAGGAAAACGAACGAACAGCCTTGGATGGGGGCGGTTCGTTCATGGCCACCCCTTCGGGGATCACGGCATCAGGCAATAGATAGATAGATAGATAGATAGATAGCTGAATTCTGATATAATTAACCCTTATTTAGCGGCGAGCAACATAAGTCGAGTTAAATAAAGCTGGACTATGTGGCGGCGCTCGACATAACTCGAGTGGCAATTTCAGCACGTAATGTGGCTGAGAGAGAGAGACAAGTGGTGGCAGGAGACTAGCGAGCGTATGACTGCTCCAGACCACCGCGGCGAACCTACTGACACAAATCTCAGCTCCCTCCTCCCTCTCTCACTCGCTACATACTCAATTATGTACCGAAAGTACCGAATTACCTGCTTTTTGCACTCGCGTTGCACGGTTATTGCAAGAAAACTATCCATCATACAAGGATCGTTATGGTGTCATTCGAAAGCTCTGTTTATGCCCTTTCAGGGATAGGTACTTGTTTTACGTTCTGGGTCTTATTTAGGCATGAAAATGATCACGTAAACAGCCCTATTTTGGCTAAAAACACCCCGCTGTGCGGTACACATAAATAAACCGCATAGGCCGCTCGTAAGGTGTTAACCCCTTCTGTACCGACAAAATCTCATTAATTTTCTTCTAGCTATATTTAGACTATTTTGTGCAGTTTAAGAAGGATCTGTGATATTAACCCTTTCGCTGCGGGTGACGTTCTGGAACGTCCTGGCAATTTGCAGCAATTTCCAGGCTTTAAAAGCCTGTAAAAACCGTAAAAATCGAGTGTCAGTGGGCGGGAGCGTGAGGGGCCCACCACCGACCCTCAGAGCAGCGAGCGGCTCACTGAGGTAGACTGTGTCTCGCGCGGGTCTCTCTGCCTCTCACATCAGTGTGAGCGGGTTTCCCGCGTTTCAATGGCACCGCTGCGGGTGAACCAGGCCACGTACGAGGCCCGTTCTGGTCTCATTTTGAATCTATTTTCGCCTAGTTTTCGTCAGAATACAGTTCATTTAATGCAGATGCTTGATTTATCATTCAGGAGTTCCTGAATATGCCCTAAATAGCCCAAAACACCCCGCAGAGAAAGGGTTAAGAAATGTTAAGTGAGATAGTTCGAAGCCTGTTAATTGCTGGAGGCCCTTTTTAAACTGAATACAATTGTCTATTAGTAGCCAGAATAAAGTTAAAAGAACAGTGCCAGTACAGAAGGGGTTAAGATTTTAAAGCTGCCAGACTAAAATTGCTAGTAAAAATTGCCGGAAAAGGTGCTCCTGTGACACCTGCCCTAGATTGCCACCCTGATGTATGATATCGTACAGTCGGCCAAATAAGTGATGTTGTGGCACCAAGTATATTTCAATCAATAACTGGTATCAGCACAATCTAAACAAATTATTCATCAGTTCGATTGAGATATACATATATTTTCCTATCTTTACACACCCTATTCAACATCTGACAGACATTAATACAGCACACAGCAAGCATAATGTAATGACAGCGGAGATACGACTTATTTGGCCAACTGTACCAACTGTATTTATTTATATACAGTATTCACAGGTCTAAAAAGTTAAATTGTGGTATAAGTACGGTATGGAGTAAAAACACATATTAGACTCACAGGTGTTACAGGCAAGTGGTCTGGTGTGTATGTGGCATCACACGCACACAGGCACACATAAATCATATACACAGACACGTACATATAACACACATGCTCACACTTTACATAAAACTCAAGCACACACACACTCACATTATACAGAAGTATAAATAAATGGAATCAGTTAAAAGATAAAGTGGTGTATGCAAAAAAATATCCATATTTTTAAGATAATTATAACTCAGGAAGCGGGACAATACGAGCCTAAAAGCTCAACTCCTGTACTGTATACTACAATATATAAAACTCACACACAATATATATATGTAGTCTGTACACACACACACACACCATGATAGTCAATGGAAACTGAGACAGGACAACACGAATGCAGCTCAATCCCTGTAAACTACAAAAGGTGAATAGATGAATACACACTCACGCATGGTAATTTTTAATACACACATGCTCTCTCTCTCTCTCTCTCTCTCTCTCTCTCTCTCTCTCTCTCTCTCTCTCTCTCTCTCTCTCTCTCTCTCTCTCTCTCTCTCTCTCTCTTCTCTCTCTCTCTCTCTCTCTCTCTCTCTCTCTCTCTATCTCTCTCTCTCTACTCTCTCCTCTTCTCTCTCTCTCTCTCTCTCTCTCTCTCTCTCTCTCTCTCTCTCTCTCCTCTCTCTCTATCTCTTTACACACCCTATTCAACATATGACAGACATTAATACAGCACACAGCGAGATAATGTAATGACAGCGGGGAGATACGACTTATTTGGCCAACTGTACCAACTGTATTATTTATATACAGTATTCACAGGTCTAAAAAGTTAAATTGTGGAGTACGGTATGGAGTAAAAAACATATTAGACTCACAGGTGTTACAGGCAAGTGGTCTGGTGTGTATTGTGGCATCACAGCACACAGGCCACATAAATCACATAAGACACGTACATTATAACACACATGCTCACACGTTACATAAAACATCAAGCACACACACACTCACATTACAGAAGTATAAATAAATGGAATCAAATAAAAGATAAAGTGGTGCGCAAAAAAATATCCATATTTTTAAGATAATTATAAATAAGGAAGCGGGACAATACGAGCCTAAAAGCCAACTCCTGTTACTGTACACTACAATATTAAAACTCAACACAATATATATGTAGTCTGTGTACCACACACACCATGCTAGTCAGGAAACTGAGACCGGACAACAAGAATGCATGTAAACTACAAAAGGTGAATAGATGAATACCAAACTCACGCATGGTAATTTTAATACCACAAAAGGCATCTCTCTCGCCGCTCCTCTCTCTATCTCTATCTGCTCTCTCTCTCTCTCTCTCTTCCTCTATCTCTCTCTCTCTCTCTTCTCTCTCTCTCTCGCTCTCTCTCTCTCTCTCTTCTCTCTCTTCTCTCTCTCTCTCTCTCTCTCTCTCTCTCTCTCTCTCTCTCTCTCTTATTTATGTGCCACTTATGCACATTCATTTTATCAACACATGTGTTACGATGATGTCAACGTGGGCTGGTTATTTATTTAATTTATCCTCTTTCTCACTAACTAACTCTTCTCTCCCTCTCTCTCGTTCTATCTATCTAACTATCTCTCTATCTCTGAAGGTTAACCCCTTCTTTACCGGTGACGTATTTTTCGTGGATTTCAGCTACGTTTAGACCGTTTTATTCAGCTTAAGGAAGGACGTCTACCAATAAAAAGGCTACAAACTCAATAAATCCTTTTAGTTACCAAATATCCTTCTTAAGCTTCATAAAATTGTCTGAATGTAGCTGAAATTAAATAACGAATAGATAGCCGGTATAGAAGGGGTTAATACAGTCAAAGAATCACGTAGCATTTGGGTCAATATGTATAGGCAACAAATTGGCCGTATCATGATAGAGAGAATATGTGTACCTGTACTCACCTAATTGTAGTATACAGGATTTGAGCCTAAGCTCGTGTTGTCCTGTCTCTCTCTCTACATTTATCCAATTTTGCTTTAAAAGTTTGGATATTTCTTGCTCCCACCACCTCCCCATCCAACTTATTCCAACACTCAATGCTTCTATACAGGAAGCTGAACTTTCTTACATCAGACTTACACACAACTTTCCTCAACTTACATTCATGACCCCTGGTTCTTCCCTCGTCCCTCACCACAGATCTCCGTGGTCGATCTTCTCAAAACCTTTCACACACTTAAACGCATGATCATGTCACCTCTCTCTCTTCCTCAGCGTTGGCAGCTTTAGCCTCTCCAATCTCTCCTCATAAGGCAGGTCTCTAAGGCTAGCTATCATCTTAGTGGCAACTCTCTGAACTCTTTCCAGTTTTTGATTATGTTTTATAAGGTGTGGAGACCACACCACTGCTGCATACTCCAGTATTGGTCGTATTATTGTCCCTATTATTTTTGCTAACATCTCTTCATCTAAATAATTCAGAGCTATTCTCATGTTAGTCAACACTGCATAGGTTTCACCAGTTATTTTATTTATATGCTGGTCAGGTGACAAACTGTCTGCCATAACTACCTCTAGGTCTTTTGCTTTCACAGCTTTACTAATTATTTCATCTCCTATTTTATATCCCCAAGAAGGTCTTTATTTACTTTTTCCCATCTCAAGAACCTGACACGTACTCGTGTTGAATTCCATTTTCCAAGTTTGACTCCACGCATACAACTTATCTAGGTCTCTCTGTAATTCTTCACAACTACTCCTACTTGTATATGCTTCATTAATTTTGCATCATCAGCAAACATAGATATATGAGCCTATTCCCATTTGAAGGTCGTTGATGAAAACCAAAAACATGCTTGGGGCCAACACCGCTCCTCGTGGCACTCCGCTTTTTCCCCTTTTCCACGAGCAGAACTTTCCTTTTATTACTGTTCGCATTTCCCTCCCAA